>OW443319.2:16122376-17346851 GCA_937001585.2 Brachylomia viminalis | reverse complement strand
ACTCTTTGCAATATAATTAACTGGCTGACGAATAATACTTTAATTATCAATTTAGAAAAAACTAAACTAGTCAATTTCGGGCGTAATATTACAAATAACAACATCAATATTCATCATTATGGTACGAAAATTTAACAAGTCAACTGCGTTAAATTTCTAGGGCTTTGCATTGATAAGGATTTGTCTTGGCAAGCACACATTGACACAATATGCAATAAACTCAATCAGTACTCATATGCTTTATAAAAATTATCCAAAATAGTTGATCAATCAGTTCTTTTGACCGCATACCATGCTTATATTTCGGCGACACTGAGATATGCAGTCATTTATTGGGGCAATGCAACTAACAGGGATTTAGTGTTCAGAGCGCAAAAAAGATGTGTACGTGCGATGGTTGGTATCCGTGTTCAGAGATTCATGTAAACCATATTTCAAAGAATTAAAAATATTGACCTTCCCTGCAATTTACATTTATGAAGTAGCTGTATTTATAAAAACAAATGAAAATCTATTTGGAAAACTCAAAACAAAAAGACATAATGTTAAAAATTGCTAATGTACCACATAAAACGGCTCTATTTAACAAAAGTTTCTTTGGCATTGCATCAAAAATATACAACAAAATACCTATTGGCATTCTAGACACTAAGGAACTTCCAGTATTTAAAAATAAATTACGAACATTTTTAATTGATAAAGCATACTACACGATCCAATATTTCTTGAATTATTGACCATTTATTAGTTTCACTGTATTTTAACATGTATTAGTATTATATGTCTGTGGTATTGACCATGTATTAATTTCACAGTATTTGACATGCATTAGCATTGACCATGTGTTGACCATGTGTTACTTTCACTGTATTTTACATTTATAATAACTAAATTTACCATGCATAATAATTCTAAATTTGAATGCCAATACCTACACAATTATTGTATGCCTATTAGGCAGGACATATTGATACTTCAATATATTGTTAAGACCTGTACCTTACATATGCCCACAATAAAGATACTTTGACTTTGACTAAGAAAACCGTATTGACCCTATAATTACTTATGCATTTAAAATTGAGTCTTATAGCCTTGCGATAAGATTTAATTTTATTTGGCTCAATAAACGGTCAGTATTGCAAAAATAAAACGATATTAATACCTAGTTACTGATATGGATTAAGTAGTCAATTATGAGCAAACTACTTTCAGGACTTGCGTTTATTCCGTTACACCTTGTATAAAACAAAAAAATGATAATTAAAAGACAATAAAAAAATAAATTATAAAAATAAATGGAATTGACAGTACAATACAACTCATTAATAAAAATAAATAAAACTGTTTAAATAAATTTAGAATTTCTACAACAACATTGTAAGGAATAGGCATTCTGTACAGTCCTGTTCAGTGACTCTGCTTACCCTTTGTATACTTCAATGGAGATTGAATGGAGCACATAACAGCAAGGTTTTACGATGATGTCCATGAGAGGAGGCTGATGATTGTTTCTTTGATAGTAACTGAAGACCTGCCTGTAAGGAGTACAGCTGCTTTGAATTGTGATCACGGTTGTACAAAAGAATGAATGATTTTACGTAATTTGTAGTGTTTCGGGCATTTTTTTCAGATATAAGCGGAAAAGCGCGAAAAAAACTGGTTTCAATTTAAATTTGTTATCTTTAGACAGTGGCAAAATTATCTTTTGTGATGGGATAGTGGTAGTGGACGTTTACGGGCTGGTAAAACTTAAAATCACATACTCAATTTCATACTCTAAATTCCCCAAATAAACAGTAAAAAAACTGATCACTCAAACACGGACTCAATTTAATATAAACCTAAAAGGCTTGAACCCCTTGAACCCCATACTACCGCAAAAAAACAAATTTCAATAACGCGAATGTCTAAAAGGAGAATTAACCATAGCAACTATAAGGGTGCGGTTACACAGGTAACATACATTTTTTAATTCTAGGTATGACCAACATTGAGCACTTTATTGTGATTTTAACATCTAAGCATACAACATTGAGCTATTAATGGAGTAACATAATAAAGTAATAGTAGCTACCTATAGAAAATAAATTCCGAACAAAATACCAGCACCCTAATTGTAAAACACACTATCAATCACAATCTGATTTCTTTTGAAGGACATTGCTTCATATGTTCCAAGAATTTGTCCGCTCAACAACGTAAATGACGCAATGAATGTTGTTTAACTGTCAAAATGAAAACCATTGATACTTATTGTGTTACACAATTACCCCGCCAATGATACTTTTGTAAAATTTAACATGCGCTTAAGCGCTGGGTGAAGAGAAGAAGAAGAGAAACGTAAATTATAATAACTGGCTCGAAAAAAAAACAAAAAAATGACACTAAACCGCTATTTAAAACGTGTAGTTACCTTGAAGATATTCCATCATGAAACCATGAAAAAGTTATATCAAAAGATGAGGCTTATTGTTTTTAGGGCGTGTTGAGAACACATTTTGTAATAAATCGTTATTTAAAAAAAAACAGTATATACAAAATCTAGCAGTTCAAGCGTTCGCATCGGCCGGCCAGTGTTCACCGAAAGGCAGGCACTACAAGACACACGGCACTACTACAGGGCCTTAATAGCCACACAATAATGTAATACACATTCTCTGTAACAAACTATATGTATCGCTGTTGGTTGCTTAAATAAAGAAAATAAAAATATATAAATATGTATGTTGGTATACAGCTGTTTTTTTTTACATTTTGGGTAACATTGCCATAGTAATTTAACCAATTTTTGGGTACCTATTAAACTAGATTGCTCCACTAGCTCCATCAACTATTGCCGGGCAATAATTGCTGGTCAAGCAGCACGTGTAAACTCAGCTTTAGAGGGGTTGATGAGGGACGGGGGAGGGGATAACGAACCACCGCTCGCCATATGGGGCTCGGACTTTGAATATTGCATGTAAATACGTACTCCAGTATGTTTGCCTAAATTGTGTAGCATTATATGAGTATAAACAAATTGGTGGGAATGGTTCTCGAGCAGCCGGTCGATTCTGTTAAAATCTCACCGTGAATACTTAGGTGAAGTCATGAAGCATATTATTATACCATGGGTGAAGTGAGCGTGGAGTGAGCTGTCAGTGTCATCCCACTGATGCTAGGGATTGACCAAGCATTACACTTACAATCATAATCGAGATTTTAATAATATTTTTTATCAAAATTGTATTGATCATTTTATATTATTTCAAAGCTAGTACCTATGTAGCTAAACAAAACTATTTTGATGGTTTTAAAATAAAATAGCAAAACAGAAATTCAGTTAGAAAGTCAATGCTGTTTTTTTCTTTGTTTGCCTTAGGCGCGAGTGCGCCACGCACGGAACTGTAAATAAAATATAAAACATTACAAGTTGAAGACCGCTACAAAAATAGAAACGCGTAAGTATCGACATTGTTTGTAATTATGAACGAAGCGGGCTCGATCATTTTTCACAAGGAGTAACTTGGTCGACTTATGCAGAAAAGCATAACAATTATTAAGAGTAACCTACCTATGTAGGATATAAGAGCGAGCAAAGCGAGCTTGATAATGTAAGCACCCCGCCTAGGGCCGATTAGATTTTTGGAAATAGGAGTTTCGGTACTTTGTTGAATAATCCACAAAAGCTCTAGAATTGAGAAGAAAATTTCAGGACCTCGCCTCGAATACCTAGGTACCTACGTTAAGTGCTTTAATATTCTGTGAGGCGTTTTCGCATATTTTTTTAGTTCCGAATGTCTTACACCTATAATAGGTAGGTATTTAATTTTGAAGCCAGGAGAGTGCAATTGCGCCGTCTTGCACCCCGCTCCCGGCGCCCATGTTATTTACTTACCTACTACCTACGTAGGTAGGTACCTACTTATTTACCAACGTCCAATACATAGAGGTCTACTTAATCTGTCGTTGCCAATAATAAAAGAATATCCATCAGATTATCATCGTCAATACTAAAATTTAATAGGTACCTAGGTAGCTAAACAGAGACTCCCGCAGCGCCGACACGGGCTCACTTGACTTCGCTGGCGTGCTGTTGCCGTGGCAACGAGAATCGCGTGGCCGTGAAGTGATCACGCCGCGCAAGCGCGTTAGACGCTATCTTCGCTGGCGTGCTGTTGCCGTGGCAACGAGAATCGCGTGCCCGTGAAGTGATCACGCCGCGCAGGCGCGTTAGACGCTATCTTCGCTGGCGTGCTGTTGCCGTGGCAACGAGTATAGCGTCGTCGTGATGTGATCACGCCGCGCAATTGCGTTAGACGCTGTCGGTAGTGTCGCTGTAGGTAGACGTACCACGAGTTTCTTTTTCGTTATTACAATGACAACCACGTCCCTAAGTCTGTTCGTGTTCGAATTACGAGACAATAATTAGTACCTACCTATTTATTTCAATGCTTTTAGATTGTCAATTCCAATCATTTTTTGAATGTCAGTATTATTATGTACATACCTAAATTTTGTTTTCAACAAATGGATATTAGGTACTTGAGAGGTGAGATTGAATAACTTCGAAGAAAGTTTTCAGTGATTGGTGTATTGTTCGTTTACATAATATTACATATACACGTAAATAGCACATGTATCCCGTCATCTAGATAAACCACAGTGCAAGATACTAACCAAATATAAACATAAATATTCAGGCATATCATCTAGGTAAGGGGTGCTACACAAATTGCTTCTCTCTGGCCAACAAGAAATTAAAATTATTTTAATTATTCATGTATTTGTTTCTATATTCTATGTATATTATCATTGTATGCATGTTTATTTTAAGGCGATAATATAATGCAAGTACCTATGTGTAGGTTACTATAGTCTAATTTAAGTCTTCCTTACTGTTTTACACACCATGCCTATGTTTCTCATCCTCCAACTCTCTCCATGAAATTTCTAATGATTTGTGCAGTTCCTTTGTGCTCTTATCTATATGTATTTTACTTTATTAAGTGTTTAGTGTACCTACATAAATAATAAAGAAATAAATAAAATTTATTCATTTGTATCACATAAAAAAAAATTGCTAATGCATTTTCTTCTAGTGAGTCTGCTGCTTCCCGAGGTTCAACATCTTGATGCACGCCGGGATGGAGGGTCGCCGCATATGTGTGTGGGCTGCACGCTCCCACTAGCTGAAGACAGACAATAGTACATATTATTACTAAATTGTTTGGTAGCGATCCTGCCTTCTGAGCCGCTGGTCCCGGGTATGATCCCCGGACAAGTCAAACATTTGTGTGCATGAACATGTCTGTTTGACCTGTGTCTGGGTGTGTATATGTATATAAGTATGTATATCAGTCATCAGGTTACCGTAGTACAGGCTCTGCCTAGTTCGGGACCTGAAGACCTTGTGTGGATGTTGTCTCATATTATATATTCATCATTTTTCATCTTATTTTTTGTTTATTACTAAGTATTTGATTTATGTCGTTCCTACACTCATCAAACTATATTGCTTTAAATCATTGACGTCTTACTATTATTTAAACTACCACCATTCATTGAGTTAGTAAAAAAATTATACCGTTTCAGTCAGTGTTTTGTCGTCGAGGGTGGAGCTAGCTCCTCTCCCATCAGCATGTTGAGCTGGAACAAATAACACTCGTATTAAACTTGGTGTAGGTCCTATGGTAAGTTAATTGCAAAGAAAAGGATTTGGGTTTGTTATAGAGTTAAGGTTTGAGTTTCAGAAAACATATCTGTATCTTAGATGAATGACAACACATATTACTTGATTTATTATAATAATATTATGACTGGTCCAAATGCTAGTGAACAACAATTTTATCATCTCTATTTTAAGTGGACAATGTATTACGTAGAAAAAATATATTAATATAGGTACCTACTACTACTATCACAGAAATACATACAAAACTGAGATGAATAGTCAAGACAAGAGTGACTGCAACCCTTTTTATTCGACACCTCAAGCACAATTTTCTCATAACAAAGGCTTTGCAAATCAGGTATCTGGAAAACATATTTGTATTTTAAATTATTTAAAAAATACCCTTGTGTGTATGGAGAAATAAACAAAAAAAACTTTTTTTTTTATATTAATCAGCAGCTATTATTCACGTGATTATTAAAAAGAATTTAAATACTTAATTAAAATATCATTCTTACCAGGCAGACGGGCACAACATGGTCATCATATTTCATTTTCCGAGAATAGTAATTATTAATAGGATCACAATTTTATTCTGACAAACATCTGAAAATAGAAATGTAAGGATATAGGTACATTAGTATTCTTTAAACTAGGTTGAAATACTCGTTTTACATATTATTTAATAATATGTAGTGATGAGTGGTGATCAATAAGGTTTTCCACTAATAAAAATTTCCATTATGTCAGCTAGGTATTTAGTAATAAAGTTGGACAGGCTGTTATAAGCTCAAATAAAAAGCATTGCTGGCAAGGAAAACTATAGTGAATTGGATTGGTATGAAATATAGGTACTCATTTTACAAGATTAGCAGGTAATTATTGGTAATTACGAACCTTCGTAAACTTTTATGACTATCCCTATGGTAATGTCCTCGGCCGAACACAGTGAAGTATAAGAGCAACTTTGAGCCAATACTTCTCATTGATGTATCTTTTTCACACACATAGTTTGTGAAGATCTTGAGTGCTTAATCACTGTTAGTGCTCAGGCGGAGCCACTTTTTGCGTCCATCTCACTAACAGGAAACGTCTGCATTTAGATCCTTCGTAAGAACGCAATGTTCTATAACACTTGATGTACATCTTGCACCACCAATGCAAAATAATACACTTTAAAACCACTGAGAAAATACGAACGGATATTAATCAACGCAAACATTACTCGATCAGCAACAAAACAAAACTTTATCAGTGGGAAACAGAACACTGAAAAGTCTCAAACTGCGAAAACCGCCAAAATTTGATAGTTATAGTTCACAAGTTGTCTATGGTTTTTCCTACCATAGAGTACTCGGTTGAATTATTGTTTCAATAAATTCCGCTCAAGTTGCGTTCCGTGCAGAAACGGGAAAAACTATGTTTACAGCAAAGAGTATAATAACTATACAGGGCTGACCAACGGATTATATTAGAACGAAAAAAAATATTTGCTAATTTACAGCTGTAGATAAAACTTGGACACTATTAAATTTTTTTTTTTACCTATAATTATTAGGTAACTGTGGGTCGTCGCGACGCCACAGTAGCCCTAACTCCCACTGGCCGCTCTCTGTCTGACGGCTAGTGGAGTCTAGAATAGCCTTAGCTCTCTCCACATCCTTGTGCTTTCGAGGCACCTCTGAAATTCCTATCGCTTCTAGCTCAAACTGTTTTTTGACTAACTCGTGCAAGTCGATAGTTGATTCTACTACACAATTTAGTGAATGAACATTAACACTGATGAGTACCTACAGGTCCGTGCACAACCCACCCTAAACTGGTCAAAGAGGCAACTGGCTTACCGGATTTTCCTCGGCGAGTCTCCTGGCTGACCAACAGCTCCCAGTTGTCTTGGCCCAACAACAGCAGTGGTCTGGCTCCTCTCATTTCCTCGCAACCCAAGTCGCGAATGTGGGCGTGTTCTGTTAACACTGCGGCGGACACTGTTTGCGCGGGTAAGTCCAGGCTTTTTAATGTACGACACTTCACTTTATGTGTTAACCGGTTCGGTCCACGCACTGATACACTGATTACTTTTGATGTATTGTCAACGATCTCTTGACCGCGCGCACTGTGCAGAGTTAGTGGAACTTGCTTTCCACTGGCGTTATCAGCTAACGAGTCGTCTATCAGTGATACGGTTGCCCCGTCATCCAGTAGGGCATAGCAATGTTTGTCAACACCGTTCACTGTAACACACACTGGCATTATCTTTAATAACGCCTTCCCTGTGTAGTCACTAACGTTCGTGACGCTCTCGCTCCTCTTGTCGGCATGTAACAATGTGTGGTGCGCGTAATCACACGACGCGCACCTACTTGCACGACAAAAGTTCTTCCCGTGCTTCTTTATGATGCACTTAAAACATAATTTATGTTTCTTAACATGTTGCCACCTCTCGTCGACACTCAACTCGGTGAACTTGACGCACTTGGGTAACTTATGTTTGTCTCCACATAATGTGCATGGTTCCTCTGTGGCCTTAGCTTGCTGGTCATTATCTGAGTGAACGTGCAAGCGTTGAACATTTCTAGACTGCTTGAACATCTGTACAGGTGCTCGGGGCTTAGCCGTGCTAGACGATGATGTGGGCGCACTCATCTCCATTTGAACATAAAAAGACGTGGCTCGGGCTAGATGACTCAGGAACTCTGCGAGTATTTCTAGACTCGGTGAAACTCGCACATCTATGCCCTGGGTCGTTGCCATACCCATAGCAAAATCACCATATTGAGCACGTTGTACAGATGTAAGTTTGTTCAAAAGTTCACTCACCAGTTGTGGATTGTTTAAATATCCGTTAGCTTGTACACTCTTCAGCAGCGACACACAATTTCTCACCGTTGTTGAGAACTTTCTGAGTTCACGGCCACTTTCAGTCACTTTAGGTAACGCTCGCACTTTCTTTAGAGCACACTCTAGCACTAGATTAGGATGCCCGCACTCTTCATCAAGCGTCTTGATAATTTCACCTGGGTTAGTCGAGGTGCGCAACAAATCTTCCACGGCCAACTTTGCGTCTCCCTGCAGCGATGTTTTCAAGCGCGCTAGGTTCTCATGCGGCTTGAACTCGTACATAACTGTTGTGTCGTGGTACATGTTCTTGTACGACAGCCATTCAGCTGGGTCGCCTTTGAAAAATGGCAACTCATAGGCCTGTCTTGGTACCGGCCGCGGACGCGCTAGGTTTGTGATAGCATCTGCCAACTGATCTATCTTTCTGTCCCGCGACCTGCTCCTGTCCCTGTCGTCTGCGAACGCGTTTTCCCACTCAGGCTCTCTTCTAGCCTGTTCTCTGGCTCGTGGAACACTGGCCGTAGCTAAGGGCGTAGCGCTCCCTAGGTACGGTGGTTCGCGAAACTGTACCGACGCGGGCGCACACTGTTGGAGCGCAGGTATATAACTGGGCGGCGGCACTGGTGCTAACACATCACGAGAGGGCGCGGATACTTGACGCGGCGGCGGATCGCGACTCACAGCGAGCGTGTGTGTTTCCCTGACAGCGGGAGCCGAGTCTTCGACCCATGCTTCCACTCGCCGCGTTGTCCCTTCTCCTTCTGATTCTGAGTCTTCCTCAACAGCGGCATCAATCTCAGCGAGATCGGCTTCAAGCTTCTTCTTGACGAGTTGCTCCTTCATGCGTACCAATTCTCGTTCAGCCTCGTACTCAACCCTCCGTCGAAGGTAGTCGGCACTTCTCTGGCCGCTCCTCGAGGAGACGTGGCTTGTCCCGGAACCTGCCCTCTGGATTGTCTCCGATCTCACAGGCGTGAACATATCTCTGTGGTCGATAACACGACCTCCCGCCAGTGGGATTACAGGTACAGGAACCGACGATGTAATCGGTGCAACTGAAACTGAGCCTGGTGCCTTTTCAGACGGCACGCCAGAGTCAGCCTCCAACTCACGTCGCTTGTTCATGTCGGCCTCTATTTTGCGCAACTTACTCCGTGTCGTAATTGTGCTTCTAACACTCATCTTGTTTATCTTCCGTACGATCCGGCACTCGAAGGACCAAAAATTGTACACGATTCAGGACGCAGGGTTGAATGAAAACACGAACAAGATGAGTGCACTAAATATTATATTTAAACTTCAACGATTTTAACACTGATTTAACAAGATACTTTTACATTAAAGTCACACACTTATACAATATTTACATTTAAGACAATTATCACGACTTGAAGAAGACTGTTTGAAGACTATGGGAAGACTGTTGTAGGAAGACTGTTTCGTTACGCCCGTGGGCGCCCATTTTATTTCCCCCAACGTAAGCGCAAGTAGTGGTCGGTCCCCTTATCACGACCGCCCACTATCCAATGGCTAGTGGGAGAGTCGATTATACCCTACCCCGCGCTCCCCGCTCTTCACCCCTGTGACCTAGTTTGATCGTGGGAACCAGGATGTGGAATACAATGGGCGCCTTTCGACCAATCAACGGGTTTGTTTACTCTAACAGATATAACTTTGTCACATTAAATTTACTCGTATTTCTTGATATAAGAAGTTACAAGGTGTTAATACATAAAAAATAGGTGTGTAATGCCTACTGGTGACATTTATCTATATACAAAATACGTTATCCAAGTCGTTCATCATTATTCAGTACCTATCTTAACAGATTTAGAGGGCTGTGCTTTTCAACAATTATTTAATACCTATCTTAACAGATTTAGGGGGCTGTGCTTCTCAACACTATTAACTATGTACGATTCTAAATCCCGTTTTAAATATTTTATACTTTTTTCTTTCGTTTCCCTACCTTTGTTCTCGTAAACGTGACATTGGCTAAATGCACAAACCGCGCGAAGCCACAAAAAAAAAAAAAAAAAAACTATGTACGATTTGAAAACCGGTCTTAATAAATAAACTTGTCACCGACAAACTAATAATTTAATGTAGGAACTGCTAAATTCAAACTTTAATTTGTTTATATAGCTTAATTTAGATAACAAGCATAGCAAGCATCGGCATAGTGCTATAATGTATGTATTAAAATAATAATTTAATTCACAAGGACTTTAAGTGTTGGTACAGACGCCAGCAGGTCAAGCTACCCGAAACTGTCAAATTTTCCCAATCAACCTTGAACCTTAATGCTTTAGCGATAAAGTTGAAAATCTATTAAAGAAATTTGACAGTTTGTAGTAGCTTGATGTGCTGGCGTCTGTACCTACCAGCGCGAAAAGGATCGTCGATGTAGGAATGCAAAAACAAGAGCGCGAAATTTAAATTATTATATTTAAAAAATATATTAATTTTTAAGTTTAAAATTAAATTATTATTTTAATACATACATTTTATCACTATGCCGATGCTTGCACGCTCTATAAATTATTATTCATCGTCAATCCATCCATACACAAAGATTACTAAACTCCATCATCTGTGGTGGAAACAAGTGTCTGTCTATGGGACGTTCCGCTACAAGATTACCGTATTTGTTCGTTAGTTCCAAAGTTATACAACGTGGCGCTACAACGGTGACTTTAATTTAACACACATATGCGTTTTCACATTTTCGTTTCATGAAGAAATTATATTTCCATTAAATGTTATTATTTACGGACTTATTTAAAATTTTAGAAAATAGCATTTTAGAGCAACCTGTACATAAAGAACTGTCGCGCAGCGGTCATTTGCCGGGGTCACGGATCATAACATCGCATCAATGAAATTAAAACGAATAAGCAATACTATTAGGATGAAACAAATGCATAGAGTAGGCGAATTTAAGGAAATTTCCATTGTTGGCGAGCAGCGCAGGCGACGCGCGCTCTCCCTTCCACCCACCCGCCGCACCGAACACGAATTATTTTTTTGCTTTTCTAGTGCTAGTCGAACCCGTGTCCTTGACGCACTTTTTTACACTAGTGCGCATAATTACGTCGCGAAAAAGACTCTTACCTATTGTTTTATTTATTTCTTTTTGTGTAATTAGGATAGTAATTAGATTATTGTACTGCGATAAAGACGCTTTGCTTTGTTTTGTAATCTAGTAGGTACGTTTACGTCTCTTGCGATACGGACGCTTTTATTTGTGGTATTAGTGCTTGTGTAAACTTGTGATCGTGATGGCGAATACACATCCAAACTACACGGCAGCTGAATATGCGGACATGATCCTAATTTACGGAGAATGTCATCAAAATGCCGCTCTTGCGATACGGACATATCGCGAGAGATATGGCGATTCAAGACAATGCCCTACTCATCCTCGCACTATTGTAGGAGCTCTTCAACGCATCCGCGAAAACCGGCCTGTGGATCCTAGGTCTCAAGGCCCAGATCGACCGCCTACACGACAAAACCCAATCCAGTTAACTGAAAATGTGCTACAATATTTCGAAGATCAACCCAAAACTAGCCTCCGCCAGAGCGCTAGGCATTTTCAAGTCCATCACAGAACCGTCCATAGGATAATAAAGCGCGAAAAGTGGCACCCATTCAAATTTAGAAAAGTACATACTCTGTTAGAGCGAGATAAATTAATAAGAGTGAATTATTGTCAGTGGTTACTGAGTAAAATTGAAGAGGACAGTGACTTTCTTTCCCAAATTTGTTGGACTGACGAAAGCACGTTCACCAGAAACGGCATGTGGAACCAGCACAACCTGCACCATTGGGCACCCAAAAACCAAAATCCGCGGGTTTGGCGTGAGTCAGCCCATCAGTACAGATTTTCGGTAAATGTTTGGGCAGCTATTCACGGTGACAACATCATCGGACCCGTATTCATTGATGGGGCTTTGACCGGAGAAAGGTTTGTTAACCTACTAAATGATACGGTGTCAGAATACACGGATAACTTAAACGCCCATCGATACCAACGAATGTGGTACCAATTAGATGGCGCGCCAGCACACTCTGTAACAACAGCTAGGCAGTGGCTAAATGACACGTTTGGTGCACAATGGATTGGCAGATTTGGACCTCGTAGGTGGCCAGCAAGATCGCCAGATCTCACGCCACTCGATTTTTTTTTTCTGGGGGTGCATCAAAGACGATGTGTACGCGGAGAACGTGGATTCGGTGGAACAATTACGCCATAGAATAATAAATGCGTTTGAGAAATTGAGGGAAATGGCTTTAGGTGATAATTTATTTTCAAATGTGCGCGAAAACATGAAACGCCGTTTAGCACTTTGTATCCGCCAAAACGGTGGTCTCATTGAAAATAAAAAAAATTAAAATTACCAAAAAAACAAATAAAAGCAGTGATCAGTGATGTGATGACAGTTATAACTAATAGAATGCCGTCAAAGAATCGGACCGATCACGAGTAGGTACAAGACGCGTTGCGCGGTTGCCAGCGCGCGAAGCGACGCGTTGCCGCTCGTCAACGTAAGCAAGCTATGTAAGTAATTTCATGAATGAATTTTTGCAAGGCTGATCCCAATTTTAATGACTTTTTTATTATTTAGTTTGTTTGAAAAATTTTTTTTTTCAGTTTACGTATTATTTTAACCTATCAATATTTATATGGTTAATGGGCACTAGCCCTACCCGTGTATTAAATTAAAGTCACCATTGTAGCGCCACGTTGTATAAATTAAGCTATTTAAACAAATGAAAGTTTGAATTTAGCAGTTCCTGCATTAAATTATTAGTTTGTCGGTGACAAGTTTATTTATTAGGACCGGTTTTCAAATCGTACATAGTTTTTTTTTTTTTTGTTGTGGCTTCGCGCGGTTTGTGCATTTAGCCAATGTCACGTTTACGAGAACAAAAGTAGGGAAACGAAAGAAAAAAGTATAAAATATTTAAAACGGGATTTAGAATCGTACATAGTTAATAGATTGCTAAACTTCACGATCTGTGGTGGAAATGGAACGAATAGGCAAAAAAAAAAAATTTAATTGTGTCCAAGTTTTATCTACAGCTGTAAATTAGCAAATATTTTTTTTCGTTCTAATATAATCCGTTGGTCAGCCCTGTATAGTTATTATACTCTTTGCTGTAAACATAGTTTTTCCCGTTTCTGCACGGAACGCAACTTGAGCGGAATTTATTGAAACAATAATTCAACCGTGTACTCTATGGTAGGAAAAACCATAGACAACTTGTGAACTATAACTATCAAATTTTGGCGGTTTTCGCAGTTTGAGACTTTTCAGTGTTCTGTTTCCCACTGATAAAGTTTTGTTTTGTTGCTGATCGAGTAATGTTTGCGTTGATTAATATCCGTTCGTATTTTCTCAGTGGTTTTAAAGTGTATTATTTTGCATTGGTGGTGCAAGATGTACATCAAGTGTTATAGAACATTGCGTTCTTACGAAGGATCTAAATGCAGACGTTTCCTGTTAGTGAGATGGACGCAAAAAGTGGCTCCGCCTGAGCACTAACAGTGATTAAGCACTCAAGATCTTCACAAACTATGTGTGTGAAAAAGATACATCAATGAGAAGTATTGGCTCAAAGTTGCTCTTATACTTCACTGTGTTCGGCCGAGGACATTACCATAGGGATAGTCATAAAAGTTTACGAAGGTTCGTAATTACCAATAATTACCTGCTAATCTTGTAAAATGAGTACCTATATTTCATACCAATCCAATTCACTATAGTTTTCCTTGCCAGCAATGCTTTTTATTTGAGCTTTTAACAGCCTGTCCAACTTTAGGGGAAAGTGGTCACCCTTCGTACGCGGGGCACATTCGTACAGTTAGTATAGCAGAACAACTAAACAGCACACAATGACGCCTTTGCTTGTGTGCATAGGCATACCGGCCGCCATGTTTCTCGCGGAGTGTCGCTGCAGTCGCACATCAGTGTGTCAGGTGACAAGACGTTACGTGTTTTCGCGCGCGGTGAGTAAATTTTTTACGTAAGTTTTTTTCGTGATTGTAAGTAGAGTTTTCATGTTTTCGACATACTGGTGATTATTAATTACTGTTTACAATGTTCATAATGAGCTTTAATAGTTATATTTCTCAAACTAACATAGAATTTGTATAGTTTGTATTTTTATTTTGCCTTGCACCATTCATGTACATTCGGACAGACAGACGGGGGGCACATTCGTACGCGTACGAATGCTCCCCTTTACTTATTATTAACCTAAAATTGATATTTATGAAATAAAATATTAAGATTACTTTAAAAATTATCGTCTATCTGCACGATACGACGCAATAACATTTTTTCCCTTTTTATGATATATTCTGCTTCTAACAAATTAAAATATTTTTATTCAATAAACCTTACAATTCATATTTCATTGCAGAATCATGGTGCGAAAATATAAAAAAAAGGGTACGCGTACTCAAGAAGTGGATGAAGAGTCCATGAATTTAGCAATTGATGATGTAATACAAGGACGGTTGTCGTATAGAAAAGCCGCGTTGAAGTACAACATCAAAACATCAACGTTGGAAGGTCGAGTCAAGAAATTTAAAGATCGCTCTAACGCCGATGAACCCTCACGAACTTTTCATTCAAAATTCACGAGTTTACAAGTCTTTTCATTGGAAGAAGAGTCACGCTTAAATAACTACATTACTAATTGCTGCAAAATGCATTATGGGCTAACGATAGAACAAATTCGGAAACTTGCATACGAATACGCGAAAGCGTTGAATTTAAAATATCCTGCGAAATGGGACGAAAACCAAATTGCCGGCATAGAGTGGATGCGTAAATACAGGGAACGAAACGCCAACCTCAGTCTGAGAAAGCCAGAAAACACTAGCGCTGCTCGATCGTTCGCTGTTAATAAGACTGCGGTCCAAGAATTCTACCATAATTTGGCTGATGTGTTACAGCGACATAATTTTGCGCCCGACAGGATATTTAATTTTGACGAATCCGGCGTGTCTACTGTTTTAGAAACTCCTAAAATTTTGGCACCTAAATCACAGAAACAAGTGGGACAAATCGTATCAGCGGAGAGAGGCGAACTTATAACATTTGGTGCTATTATTTCTGCGAGCGGAAATACTATCCCTCCGCTATTCATATTTCCACGTGTGCACTACAAAGAACATTTTCTTGAAGGTGCGCCGGAAGGAAGTCTCGGAGCTGCTAATAGAAGTGGGTGGATAAATGCTGACATATTTGTTTCAGTATTAAAGCACATTCAGAAACACGCACTAAGCTCTACAGAGCATCCGATTTTACTGTTATGTGATAATCACGAAAGCCACATCAGCTTACAGGCTATAACATATGCTCGAGATAATGGCATCATTTTTGTGTCTTTTCCTCCGCACACAAGTCACCGATTGCAACCTCTAGACGTTGGAGTGTTCGGCCCATTCAAGGCAAAGTTAAAAATAGCGTTCAACAATTGGCATATGTCGAATCCTGGCAAAACCATCAATATTTATAATATTCCTAAACTGGTAAAACTAGCATATTTCGAATCTTTTACCGCAAAAAATATTACAAGTGGATTTGAAAAGCCAGGTATATGGCCGTTTAATGAAATGGCCTTCAGCGATGAAGATTATGCTCCCATTGACGTGTATGCTTCTAATAATTCGAGAAATTTGCCACCTAATCCGGAAACAAGTACTGTCGCTCTAGAACCACAGCCTTCTACCAGCTTGCCATCGACTGATATGAATGAGGAGGATCAACTGTCTTCTACTGATATTTGTGAACGGTCGTCTCTTTTGATCCAAAATCCTCAAGATGTAGTTACCGGAATTGGCGAAACTTCCACAAATCCTCAAGATATAATTACCGGAATTGGAGAACCTTCCACCTCTGCGGCTGAGACTCAATCTGAACCGAGTGCTTGTCTTCCCGTTACACCAGAAGTCATAAGACCTTATCCTTCAGCTGTCAGAAACAAAAAATCCAATAAAGGAAGGAAACCGGGTAAATCCCGTATATATACAGATACACCTGAAAAAAATGAATTAGAAGAGAGGCATAGACAGAAAGAATTGAAAAAAATGGAACAGGAAAGAAAAGCCAGAGCCAAAGCAGTGAAACGTAGTTTGAAGGAACTTGATTCAAGGCAAAAGAAAAAGAAAGCTAACAAAATAGAAAGTGACGAAGATTCAGACGAATCTGATGGATCCCAGTTAAGCTTGCGGGAGAGTTCTACATCTCCAGTTGATTTAGAATTGGACGAAGAGACTGATGATAGTAGTGTAAATTATAATTTAAATGTGACACCAGAAAAAATCAAAGATAATTGTTATGTTTTGGTAAAGTTTGAAAAAAATATTTCTGTTGTCTATTATGTCGGAAAAGTTCTCAGTCATTACTCGAATACAGAGCTGAAAATATCTTATCTTCGGAAGAAACCGGGTCTATCACGGTCATTCTTTTTCCCTGATATAGAAGACATACACACTCTGTATATCAGCGACATCGCCATGATCCTCCCTGATCCTCAACCACGAGCGGGCTGTACAGCTAGAATGGCTAGACTTCTTACTTTTGCACTTAATTTAAATAATTATAACGTGCAATAAGTTCCAAAGTAACCACCAAATGTTTAATTACTTATTTTAAATTTAAATTGTAAAAGAGTTTTACGATGATCTCACACAGAATGATTGTAAAGATCTCATTTAGACTGATTTTAAAGCTTAGAATTATCAATAAGTAAACTAAGTTTGAACGATTTTATTTTTTGTTATTTTTCTAAAGAAATTTATTGACTATGAGTCAAGTCAAACAATAATAAGTTAGTTCTTTGATAAATAATTATTTTTGATAATATAATAAAAACATTAAAGACTTTTATAGGCTTTTTATTTACCCTGTCTGAATCCACCCCATGGCGTACGAAAGTACCCCACGTACTGTACGAAAGTAGCCCATACGTGGGGTACGTTCGTACAAATATCTTACCGTAGGAAAATGGCTATAACCCTTTAACCCGTTGACTTAATAGTTTCGGACTTTTTTGTAACAAACTACAATATATTTGTTAGACTTAGACACATAAACAAGATAAATCCGACAATTAATGACAGAGTAAAAAAATAAAATCTAAAAAGTGTACGAAGGGTAACCACTTTCCTTACTAAATACCTAGCTGACATAATGGAAATTTTTATTAGTGGAAAACCTTATTGATCACCACTCATCACTACATATTATTAAATAATATGTAAAACGAGTATTTCAACCTAGTTTAAAGAATACTAATGTACCTATATCCTTACATTTCTATTTTCAGATGTTTGTCAGAATAAAATTGTGATCCTATTAATAATTACTATTCTCGGAAAATGAAATATGATGACCATGTTGTGCCCGTCTGCCTGGTAAGAATGATATTTTAATTAAGTATTTAAATTCTTTTTAATAATCACGTGAATAATAGCTGCTGATTAAAAAAGTTTTTTTTGTTTATTTCTCCATACACACAAGGGTATTTTTTAAATAATTTAAAATACAAATATGTTTTCCAGATACCTGATTTGCAAAGCCTTTGTTATGAGAAAATTGTGCTTGAGGTGTCGAATAAAAAGGGTTGCAGTCACTCTTGTCTTGACTATTCATCTCAGTTTTGTATGTATTTCTGTGATAGTAGTAGTAGGTACCTATATTAATATATTTTTTCTACGTAATACATTGTCCACTTAAAATAGAGATGATAAAATTGTTGTTCACTAGCATTTGGACCAGTCATAATATTATTATAATAAATCAAGTAATATGTGTTGTCATTCATCTAAGATACAGATATGTTTTCTGAAACTCAAACCTTAACTCTATAACAAACCCAAATCCTTTTCTTTGCAATTAACTTACCATAGGACCTACACCAAGTTTAATACGAGTGTTATTTGTTCCAGCTCAACATGCTGATGGGAGAGGAGCTAGCTCCACCCTCGACGACAAAACACTGACTGAAACGGTATATTTTTTTTACTAACTCAATGAATGGTGGTAGTTTAAATAATAGTAAGACGTCAATGATTTAAAGCAATATAGTTTGATGAGTGTAGGAACGACATAAATCAAATACTTAGTAATAAACAAAAAATAAGATGAAAAATGATGAATATATAATATGAGACAACATCCACACAAGGTCTTCAGGTCCCGAACTAGGCAGAGCCTGTACTACGGTAACCTGATGACTGATATACATACTTATATACATATACACACCCAGACACAGGTCAAACAGACATGTTCATGCACACAAATGTTTGACTTGTCCGGGGATCATACCCGGGACCAGCGGCTCAGAAGGCAGGATCGCTACCAAACAATTTAGTAATAATATGTACTATTGTCTGTCTTCAGCTAGTGGGAGCGTGCAGCCCACACACATATGCGGCGACCCTCCATCCCGGCGTGCATCAAGATGTTGAACCTCGGGAAGCAGCAGACTCACTAGAAGAAAATGCATTAGCAATTTTTTTTTATGTGATACAAATGAATAAATTTTATTTATTTCTTTATTATTTATGTAGGTACACTAAACACTTAATAAAGTAAAATACATATAGATAAGAGCACAAAGGAACTGCACAAATCATTAGAAATTTCATGGAGAGAGTTGGAGGATGAGAAACATAGGCATGGTGTGTAAAACAGTAAGGAAGACTTAAATTAGACTATAGTAACCTACACATAGGTACTTGCATTATATTATCGCCTTAAAATAAACATGCATACAATGATAATATACATAGAATATAGAAACAAATACATGAATAATTAAAATAATTTTAATTTCTTGTTGGCCAGAGAGAAGCAATTTGTGTAGCACCCCTTACCTAGATGATATGCCTGAATATTTATGTTTATATTTGGTTAGTATCTTGCACTGTAGTTTATCTAGATGACGGGATACATGTGCTATTTACGTGTATATGTAATATTATGTAAACGAACAATACACCAATCACTGAAAACTTTCTTCGAAGTTATTCAATCTCACCTCTCAAGTACCTAATATCCATTTGTTGAAAACAAAATTTAGGTATGTACATAATAATACTGACATTCAAAAAATGATTGGAATTGACAATCTAAAAGCATTGAAATAAATAGGTAGGTACTAATTATTGTCTCGTAATTCGAACACGAACAGACTTAGGGACGTGGTTGTCATTGTAATAACGAAAAAGAAACTCGTGGTACGTCTACCTACTAATGACAGCGTCTAACGCAATTGCGCGGCGTGATCACATCACGACGACGCTATACTCGTTGCCACGGCAACAGCACGCCAGCGAAGATAGCGTCTAACGCGCCTGCGCGGCGTGATCACTTCACGGGCACGCGATTCTCGTTGCCACGGCAACAGCACGCCAGCGAAGATAGCGTCTAACGCGCTTGCGCGGCGTGATCACTTCACGGCCACGCGATTCTCGTTGCCACGGCAACAGCACGCCAGCGAAGTCAAGTGAGCCCGTGTCGGCGCTGCGGGAGTCTCTGTTTAGCTACCTAGGTACCTATTAAATTTTAGTATTGACGATGATAATCTGATGGATATTCTTTTATTATTGGCAACGACAGATTAAGTAGACCTCTATGTATTGGACGTTGGTAAATAAGTAGGTACCTACCTACGTAGGTAGTAGGTAAGTAAATAACATGGGCGCCGGGAGCGGGGTGCAAGACGGCGCAATTGCACTCTCCTGGCTTCAAAATTAAATACCTACCTATTATAGGTGTAAGACATTCGGAACTAAAAAAATATGCGAAAACGCCTCACAGAATATTAAAGCACTTAACGTAGGTACCTAGGTATTCGAGGCGAGGTCCTGAAATTTTCTTCTCAATTCTAGAGCTTTTGTGGATTATTCAACAAAGTACCGAAACTCCTATTTCCAAAAATCTAATCGGCCCTAGGCGGGGTGCTTACATTATCAAGCTCGCTTTGCTCGCTCTTATATCCTACATAGGTAGGTTACTCTTAATAATTGTTATGCTTTTCTGCATAAGTCGACCAAGTTACTCCTTGTGAAAAATGATCGAGCCCGCTTCGTTCATAATTACAAACAATGTCGATACTTACGCGTTTCTATTTTTGTAGCGGTCTTCAACTTGTAATGTTTTATATTTTATTTACAGTTCCGTGCGTGGCGCACTCGCGCCTAAGGCAAACAAAGAAAAAAACAGCATTGACTTTCTAACTGAATTTCTGTTTTGCTATTTTATTTTAAAACCATCAAAATAGTTTTGTTTAGCTACATAGGTACTAGCTTTGAAATAATATAAAATGATCAATACAATTTTGATAAAAAATATTATTAAAATCTCGATTATGATTGTAAGTGTAATGCTTGGTCAATCCCTAGCATCAGTGGGATGACACTGACAGCTCACTCCACGCTCACTTCACCTAAGTTTTCACGGTGAGATGGTTACAGAATCGCAATGCTGTTTATCTGGTGAGATGATTATGAGCGGTATATTTTGTTATTTTAGAAAAATAATATCTATGGTCCAAAAAATATATACACTATATTTTTTGGACGCTACCATAGATATTATTTCTTTTAAATATTATTCTATTATTCTTTTAAAATAATAATAAAAAATAATATAAATATTTAGTTCACAATAACAAGAACACATTGCACTGGTATACAAATTTTACATTTGTCACATTATAAGCACAATTATAATAGACTATCCCTTAAACTAGGCCTAACCTGTATCTTAAGAGATAGGGTTCAGCCAGTGTAAGTACTAATACAAATACAGTGAATAATAATAATAGTAAAATAATAATACAAATTACTTAAATAAAGCTCAAAATAAGTGTAAGGCCGCATGGAATGTGATAAAAAAACATACTGACACAGATATAAAGAATACATGTATCTCAAAAATTACCATTAGCAACATTGATTATGTAAATCCTGATTCTATTGCAAATAATTTTAACAATGTTTTTATTAAAACTGTTACGAGGAACAGTACAGAACATTCTAGTTTAAATCTTATGGAAAATATTAGCTTTCTCGTTAGCTCTATTCAGTCTGGGTTCAGGCCTGGGCATAGTACAGCCTCCGCTCTCCTTAAAGTGACTGGTGACATTAGAAAAGCCATGGAGGATACCAAAGTTACCGTTTTGGTATTAATTGATTTCTCCAATGCCTTTAACGCCGTCAGCCACGATATTCTCCTTTCTATCCTCTCCCACCTTATGGTTTCGTCCGAGGTGCTGGAATGGTTCTCTTCTTATCTTCGGGGACGTCAGCAGTCGGTTCGCGTTGATGAGAGCACATCGAGTTGGCGTGATCTGGATGCTGGTGTTCCACAAGCCGGTATTCGTTCCCCATTGTTATTCTCCATCTTCATTAATTTTATAACTCACTGTCTTCGATGTTCGTATCATCTATATGCCGATGATCTTCAATTGTATACAGCTGAGCGGGTTGAAGATTTGACGGACGCTATAGCAGATGTAAACCGAGACTTAGATGCTATCAAAAAGTGGTCTGATAGTTTCGGGGTGTCTGTAAACCCCTCGAAGTGTCCATTGTAATTGGAAGCTCACGCATGATAGGTAGGGTGACGCTAAGCTCTCTTCCTCCTCTTATTTTCAATGGTACCGTCATACCCATTACCCCTACTGTGAAAGATCTCGGTTTGCATCTTGACTCTACACTCAGCTGGCAACGCCAGGTCTCTAGTGTTAGTCAAAGGGTCAACGGTACTCTGCGATCCCTGTATCGTCTGAGGAATTTTTTGCCCGCTAAGATGAAAACCATGCTTGTGCAGACTTTGATTTTCCCTGTGATCGACTATGGTGACGTATGTTACTTTGACTTGAATGCGGTTTTGCTGGATAAGCTCGACAGATTGCTTAACTATGGTATCCGGTTCATATTCAACCTCAGAAAATATGACCATGTGTCGAGCTATAGGTCTGAGCTCAAATGGATGTCCATTCGCCAAAGAAGAAGTTTGCGTGCTTTGACCACGCTTTTCTCCCTTCTCAACTCTCCCACTCCTCCTTCTTATCTCGCGTCTCACTTCCAATACCTATGTTCTTCTCACGCTAAGAATCTGCGTTCTTCTAACAACCTTCTTCTACTCTGTCCTTCTCATACTTCTGACTTTGTTCATTCTTCCTTTCATATTCAGTCCATTCTTCTTTGGAATGCGCTTCCTCTTGATATCAGGACGGCTACCAGTCGGTATGCATTTAAGCGGAAATTGCAGAGTTATTTTCGAAACAAATAGAGTAGAGTCATCTCATCATCTCTCTTCCTTGAATTTGTATATATATATATATATATATTTATTTAAGTATATAGTATAGTAAATAGTATGTATGTGTATAGGACTTATTTATGTATTTGTGTACGTTGTTTTGATAGTTTATTTTTTTATCATTGTTAAACATCGCTCAAAATCAATCCTTTCAATTAAAGCACCTGCCATCCAATCTCTTCACCACCCTTGGTTGACTGGTAGAGAATGCCTAAGGCATTAAGTCCGCCTTTGTACCTTTTGTGCGAAAAGTTATAAATAAATAAATAAAATATTGAATCAATCTGCAATTCTATATTTCTGTATCCATTAAACTGTAGTGACTTAAGAAAAATTGTGATATCTCTAAATTATTCCAAGGCGAGTGGTTATGATAAAATTCGCACTGACATTGTAAAATTTGCTATATATATATGATTCTGGAACCACTTTTATATGTTATCAACCTCTCACTAGAGCAAGGAATATTTCACGATACATTAAAGAGATCAGTGGTGAAACCATTATATAAAAAAAGGGGACAAAACGCAAATGGAAAAGACCCGTTACACTAATACCAATTTTTTCCAAATTTTTTGAAAAAGTATTTCATAAGAAATTATAAAACACAAAATTATAAATGATGAACAAAATGGTTTTCGTAAAAATAAAAGCACCTCTTTAGCAGCCTTTCAATTAATAAAGTCAACAACGTACTTTATTGATAACAAAATTCCTGTCTCAATGCTCTTTATGGACATGAGCAAGGTGTTAAATCTTGTCAGTCATGACCGCTTGTTAGAAAAAGTTTTCAGATACGGAGTCAGAGGAAAAGCTTACGACTGACTCAAACTCAAAGCATTTATTTCAATTAAACCATTTACAGGCACTTTTGAACTGTCAAGTGGTCGGTCAGTCAGAAATATAAAGCTAGTTGCCCATTCCAAAGCGTAGTAGGTACTGGAATCATACCTATCTGATCGAGTACAGGCGGTCGAAATATCAAGTCAGTCAGTCTAGTATCATTAAAAAACGAGAGAGTGATTTCAAACTTCATTTTTGTTAAGTTCTTCTCCATAGGTACCTACTACGCTTTGGAATGGGCAACTAGCTTCATCTTTCTGACTGACCGACCCCTTGACAATTCAAAAGTGCCTGTAATTGGTTTATTTGAAATAAATGCTTTGAGTTTGAGTTTGAGTTTCGTTATGGCGTGCCACAAGGCAGTATTTTAGGTCCACCGTTGTTCTTGCTCTATATAAACGACTTTCCAAAAATTTTGAACCCTAAATGTGTACTGTTTGCAGACGATACTACCATTATATTGAAAGGCAACGATAAAAATACCTACGAGCAGGAAATAAACACGGCTCTCCAAACATCTATAGAGTGGCTTGAAACTAACAATTTAAAGGTCAATATTAATAAAACAAAATGCATGCAATTTCATACATACCGAACAAAGCCATTGAATATAAATGTAGAATATAAAGGGGTCGCCCTGACAGAAACTGACTAAGTAAAATTTCTTGGGATATCTTTAGATACATTTTGTTCTTGGAAAAACCACATAAATGACGTTTGCGGTTAGTCTACCCTCTGAGGCGTATTAGCTGCGAGATATCTCGAGACGCCGCAATCACTGCATACCACGGCTATATTTCCTCCATTTTGCGTTATGGTATCGTTCTTTGGGGTCGCTATGTGGAAATTGATCAAGCCTTCGTGATACAAAAAAAGTGTTTAAGGGCTATATTTGGGTTGAAACGAATAGAGTCTTGTCGCCCTTTCTTTAGAAAATATAAGATACTTTACCTTGCATCTATAACTTGGAATCGTGTAAAATTTGATTTCAAGCATAACAATATTTTTCAGCAAGCGACAAGCTAGTATACCCCTCGATCTCATAATATGTACTATTAAGTTGTATCAACCCAAGACGAATCTCACACTTACATCCAACAACAGCTATTCATGTGCATCAAATTGTTTATTAAAATTCCAAATACAATAAAGAAACTACCATTTTTTAAATTTAAGCGTATATTAACAAAACTACTCATTGTTATATCAAATCAAAATCAAAATCATTTATTTGCTTAAATAAGGTAGGTACAGAGAGATCTTAAAGATAATGTATATGAATCTCTTATTTTGCCATTAATGTCGGCGTGCACATTTTACATAATTATTTAATATAAAAGCATTATATATTATTATATTAATTAAGAAATAAAAGAAATTATTAAGAATTATTATAAGTTTCAATCAGGCATGCTGTTAGTAAATATTGTATTAAATCGAGTCTTATTAGGTAACAATTAATTATTTATAATAGTACCTGTTACTACAATGCAGGACTTATACCTTATCATCTAGGAACTCAAGTACACTATAAAAGCATTTATCAATCAATACTTTTGTCAAGATACTCTTAAATTTAAAAAATGGGAGTGACGTAATTGTATTTGGAATTTTATTGTACAATTTAATGCACATAATAAAACTGTTGTTCGATGTGACTGTGAGATTTGTCCTGGGTTTACATAACTTGTTGGCATTATGAGATCGAGGGGCATAGTAGCTTGTCGCTTTCTGAAAGAGACTCCTATGCTTGAAAACGAATATACACGATTCCAAGATATAAATACACGGTAAAGTAACAATCTTATATTTTCTAAAGAATGGGCGACAAGAATCTATTTGTTTCAACCCAAATATAGCCCTTAAACATTTTTTTTTGCATTACAAATGCTTGATCAATTTCCACACAGCGGCCCCAAAGAATGATACCATATCGCAAAATGGAGGATATATAGCCGTGATATGCAGTAATTGCAGCGTTTCTAGATAGCTCGCAGCTAATACGCCTGAGAGGGTAGACAAATCTATTCATTTTACCACAAACATCATTGACATGGCTTTTCCAAGAACAAAGCTATATAATATGCTTCAGTGTACTTGAGTTTTTACATTTTATGTTGCGAATTTTGTAGTTTGTAGTTTATTGTAATTTATGGTTTGTTAATTAAATAGGTACCAAATTTGAATGAATTTAATATGTACAATTTACTAATCGCCTGCATTATTCAAGTAATTAATTAATTTAACTAAATATGTAAAGTTTGGACTCCGAAACTAAAGGCATAATAAGAGGTCAATACATTATCTTAAGAACATTTTGTGCCTTATTTAAGCAAATAAATAATTTAGATTTTTTTGATTTGATTTGATAATTGATATTCTGTAACAAATGAAGCAGTGTCGATGTTACATAAGCTAAAGTTATTTTATAAAATACGTGCAGGTCGTTACTTAGTGTGTTGTGTATGTGAGTGAGAGTTCGTGTATGTGCGTGTAGGTGTGAGTGCATGTGCATGCGTGTGTCTGTGCGTGAATGTGCGTAATGTGCGTGGATTTTGCGATTGTATTTATACGAGATGTATGCTAGAAGATTCTCCCCAACCGCAGTCAACAAGCCTGGCGCATGGTTTAGAAAGTGGAAAATCCAAGTCAACCCCGACAAGAGTCAAGCGCTTCTCTTCTGCAAACCGCGACTCAAACACAGACCTGACGATCCCCGTCCGATCAAGGTGTTTGGCAAACCGATCCCTTGGGAGAAACAAGCCAAATATCTGGGGGTGACTTTGGACAGACATCTCTCCTTCTCAGAGCACATAAAGGTGGTTCGTTCGCGAGCCACTTTTGCTCTGGGTAGACTACATTCCGTCTTAAATGCACTCAGTAAATTGTCACTCAGGGGCAAATTGCGCAATCATACGGCATGCATCCGTCCCATCATGACATATGCCCCCCGACAAGTCCATAGGATGCAGACCCTACAGAACCGTTTTCTTCGTAAAGCAACGGGTTTCCGCTAATTCGTTCGTAACAATAGCTTACACTTAGATTTGAAAATCCCCACCATTCATCAATTCATGAAACGCGCTTGCAAGCGTTTCTTTGGTACCGCTGGCAGCCATCGCAACACTCTGGTTGTAAAGGCCACCAGTTATGTTAGAATAGAATAGAATAGAATATATTTTATTGTAAAACATGAGTATACATCAAAGAATATGTGCAAGGTCTTAAAATAACAGGTAGATCTGCATGTTTTGCCATTTATGGCGTACAAAACAAAATATTTATGGTTTGGAGAAAAAACCATAAAAAAATAAAATTAAAAGTTGAGTCTACACAGCAAATTATTAAATAAAAAGCAATGACATAATGTTAACTTAATGCTAATAATAAAAAATAAAAAATAAATGTTTTAACAGATTTGGGCGTTAAATTGTGAAAGTGTCGTAAATATAGGCTTCTATTCAATTAATTGCGGTCATTTAAAAATTCCGATATGGTATCCTAATAGCATTTGGCTATGAGATATTTTTTTTAATGTATTTTATACAGAGCAGTAGGCATTTCTCGAATAGGTTTTGGGATTTTATTATAAATGATTGGCGCTAAACAAAAAATATTTTTACGCATCAATGCCGTGGTTGATCTTGGTACGCATAATTTATTATTATCCCGTCTATAACGAATAGAAACGTCTGATAGTTTCTTAAATAGGTGAGGATTGGTTTGAATAAAATTAGCTATTTCATAAATAAATAAGGGAGGCAGACTTAAAATGTTATATTTAATAAAATACTGTTTGAAACTATCAGTAAATTTTCAAACCAAACATAGCCCTAATACACCTTTAGTAGAGTTTCCCTAAAATATAACTCCAAACCTCAAAATGGAGCCGACAATACCATGGTAGGCAGTTATAAGCGCATTGGTAGTTATAATAGGTTTTAGTTTATAAAGGGCATTTGCAGACGAACATACTTTTTTATTTAATTCTTCTGTGTGTGCTTTCCAGTTCAGACGTTTGTCAATAGTTACACCCAAAAATTTAGCTGTGTCTATCTTTTTTATAACAATTAGTTTGTGTTGAACATTAATATTTGGTGCTGCTAAACGTTGACTGAAGAACATAATTTTTGTTTTTTCAAGATTGATTTTTAAATTATTGTTATTTAACCAGTTAATTATTGAATTGATTGTATTATTAATTTCTTCTTCATACCTATCTTTATTTATAGAATTAATAGTGACTGTGCTGTCATCTGCAAAAAGTGATATTTTATAATTAGTTAATATTGGCAAGTCATTTATATAGATTATGAATAACAAAGGACCGAATACGCTCTCTTGCGGGACTCCATATTTAACTATGCGTTTTTTTGATGCATATGTTTCTTCTTTTTTTGTATTAATGTTTATTTTAGAAATTTCTGTATATTGTTTACGATTTTTCAGATAAGATTCTATGAGATCTAGTACATTGGCTCTAATGCCGTAAGCTTCCAGTTTACGGAGGAGAATGTCATGATTAACATAATCGAAAGCCTGTGTCATATCACAATAGATGGAACATATCGGCGTCCTTTTATCCACATTGCCCATGACGTTACTTATGAAATCAAAAATAGCCATGTTTATTGTTTTATTCTTGCGAAAACCTTTCTGGTCTTTTGTAAGAATGTTGAATTTTTCCAAATAGTTATAAATTTGATTATAAATGTATTTTTCAAAAACTTTCGAAATTATAGGAATAAGTGCAATAGGTCTGTAACAGTTCATACTATGCTTGTTGCCTTTTTTTTGAAGATGGGTTTAACGATACTAGTTTTTAGACTTTCCGGGTATGATCCAGTGCTTATACACATATTAATGATATAGCTTAGGTGGTCACAGATATACTCTCATGCAGGAAAGCAGCAGGGCCACCAGTACATTATACAGCAGACACAGACACAAATCGAAATTCCGACCTCGCCGCCGAGGTCCTCTACGTCCACGTTCCTCCCTGATAAATTGCCCTCCCTGTCCCTTGATCGGATCCGAGCCAGCTGGTGGCGTAGCAGAGCCCTATTAATAATAATGAATCCAATTTAATCTAGCCTGTCCCCAACTTGATGTCCTCCCACAGCGACGCCCCAAGCCGAGGTTCGTACCCCACAGGGGGTGCCCTTAGGTGATGGTCGCTTAGCTTGTAATTAATATTAAGCTCCTGGCTGGAGGCTTTCAGTTAGTTCAAAGGCACCACAGGAAAGACCAGTTAAGCAGTCACGGCCTCTCAAGGCCAACTGCGAGATGCCACACATAAAATAAAAAAAATAAGATTCTCCGTTGTGACGTTGTCCTGTTGTAGTAGTAGTAGTTGATTGAGTGATCTTGTGTTTAGCGTGTCTGTTTAAATCAAGTACTCGTATGTTTAGTATTTTGTGTAGATTCTTAAATTATACAGGTACCTATGACGTAATATTGGCGTTTGGCAATTGTAGTTATGTGTTACACCTAATAGGACATTTGTGCGTTTTTTTTGGGTTGTATCTGGGCATGGCTCTATGAGTGATGGACTATCCACTGAAAGTGCAGTTTTGTGTGTTAAGCATGCTGTCAAGTACTACACAAGACGTCAAACGGCAGTTCACGCATGCTTCCTTGATCTTTCGAAAGCCTTTGACCTGGTTTCCTATGATATTCTATGGCAAAAGTTAGAAAACACTAATCTACCAATGGAACTCATCAACATCTGTAAGTACTGGTACGGAAATCAGGTCAATGGCGTGCGATGGTCGGGAACCATGTCACAATCGTACAGGTTAGAGTGCGGGGTGAGGCAGGGGGGATTGTCCTCGCCAACCCTATTTAACCTGTATATGAACGAGCTGATTGTGGCACTCAGTAGCACCCGGGTAGGTTGTCACATAGACGGAATTAATGTTAATAACATAAGCTATGCTGATGACATGGCGCTACTGAGTGCTTCGGTGTGTGGTATAAAGAAACTGCTTACCATCTGTGAAGCATATGCTGAGCGACACGGATTAAAATATAATCCACTCAAAAGTGAAGTCATGGTCTTTGAGGCCAGAGGAAACAGTACAGGTAACGTGTTTCCCAGTATTACGCTTAATGGTACAGCTTTGCGTAGGGTGGTTAAGTTCAAGTACTTGAGACATATGCTGACCTCTGACCTCAGGGACAATGATGACATCGAGAGGGAACGGAGGGCGCTGGCAGTGCGGGCGAACATGATAGCTCGCAGGTTTGCACGTTGTTCGACAGAAGTCAAAATTACACTTTTTAGGTCTTATTGTACATCATTCTACACGTGCAGCCTGTGGGCCGACTTTATTCAAAAGTCTTACAGTGCCCTCCGCGTCCAGCTTAATAATGCATTCAGGGTGCTGATGGGGCTGCGGCGATTCTGTAGTGCATCAGGGATGTTTGCTGAACATCGAGTAGACTGCTTTTACGCTACGATGCGTAAAAGATGCGCATCCCTGGTGCGTAGAGTACGCGGCAGCGCCAACAGCATCCTTAGCATGATCGCTAGTCGGCTGGACTGTTGTTACATCAATCATTGCTGCGCCATTTCTCATGGAATGGCGCAGTAATGATTGTTGAGTTTTAGTTGTAAGTTTTGTGGTGGGTAGTTTTAAGTACGAGTATTACTAACACTAGTCTTTAAGAACATTGTTACTAACAAAATGGACACCATGGTCTGAAATAAAAGTATTATTATTATTATTTCCTTTATTTCATTTACATACATATAAATTACATTTTTAAATATTTTTATAAATAAAAAGATACCAAAAACATTTAAAAATATAAAAAATAGTAGCCCACCGGTATCGGGAACAGGGTCCAAGCTACCGGCGGTCAGGGCTCCAGAGAGAGAAACTTCCTAACAATGCGGGCCGTGTCCAGAAGTACCGCTTTCTGAATCAAGCCCTTGATCCAGCTGCCTAACGAGAGCCTCCTTAGGTGTTGGTCGAGGCTCTTGGGTATTAGCCCATTGGCTGTCACGACTACCGGCACAATGACCGCTGAGCCCACATCCCATATGTCGACAACCTCGTGAGCCAAGTCAAGATACTTGATTTGTTTATCTTTCTCGGCTTTCACGAGGTTCTCATCATGCGGGATGGTTATGTCAACAATCATTGCGCGTCGCTCCAATCGATCCACCAACACTATATCAGGCTTATTGGCAACAATAGTCCTGTCAGTGATGATGGATCGATCCCAGTACAATGTGATATTACCATTTTCGAGAACTGGGTCGGGCACATACCTGTAGTATGGTACCTCCGATTCCACAAGGTTGTATTTCAGAGCAAGCTGCTGATGGATTATCCTGGCTACAAGGTTGTGTCTATGCAAGTACTCTCCGTTAGCTAGACGAGAACACCCGGAGATGATATGCCTGATTGATTCTCCCGGCCGGTGGCATGCCCGACAGATGTCAACCGTGCCGTCTTTCACAATAAATCTCCGGTAATTGTTCGTCATCATAACTTCGTCCATAATTGCACAGACAAAACCTTCGGTTTCTCCAAAGAGGTCACCGAAACGCAGCCAGGCAACGGACGCTAGTAGATCTACATCCGGTCCATGTAGGGCCCGGAAAAAGCGTCCGTGGAGCTCCTTACTCTGCCATACCTCCATGCGATCATTAGTGTCAAGCACTACAGGTTTGCGCCAGTTCTCTTTAGCCAAGGAGAGCGGGGTGAGGCCCTTGTCCACCGTGACTACATCTCGATGCATACCCACGTCGGTTTCTAGGAAATATTCCCTGAGACTGCATATCTCGCGATTGTGGAGGGTCTTAGCGTTTAAAAAGCCTCGACCTCCACACTTTCGCGGGATATACAGCCTCATTACCGATGATCGTGGGTGATGCATTCGATTTGCAGTCAGCAGCGTACGGACCCTTCTATCCAGGGCGTCGAGTTCGGTCTGAGTCCATTTGAGTATGCCGAAAGAGTACATCAAAACCGGCATGACCCAACCGTTGAAGGCGCGCACCTTGTTTCCGCCTGATAGAAGACTATTAAGTACTTTTTTCAGACGGCCAAAGAAGCGTTCCTTCAACGATTGCTTCATGTCAGTAACATTGATGCCTAACGTTTCCGACATACCCAAATACTTATAGGTTTCGGATGCGGAGAGGGCTCTAAGGTTTGTGGAATCCGAGAGTTGGGTTCCCACGGATTCAACAATCTCCCCTCGCTTTACATGCATGACCGCACATTTGTCCACACCAAATTCCATCCTGATGGCGCTACTGAAAGTTTGAGTGACTTTTAGTAGCTCCATCAGTTGCAAATTGTTGGGGGCAAAGAGTTTTAGGTCATCCATGTAGAGGAGGTGCGATATAACCTGACCACCTCTCCTCAACCGATAGCCTAGACCTGAATCCTCCAGCAGTGTGCTTAGAGGATTCAAGGCTAAGCAGAACCAAAGCGGACTCAAACTATCGCCCTGAAATATGCCTCGCTCGATCCTTATCGGTTCGCTATTCCCATGAATATTTCGACATCCTGGATAGTGAAGGACCGTCCTCCATTGCCGCATACATGACATTAGGAAGGTGCGAAGAGTTGTATCTACTTTATACAACTCTAACACCCTCACGAGCCATGTATGCGGCACCGAGTCATAGGCCTTCTTATAATCTATCCAACATGTCGACAGATCCTTTCGGGAACGACGAACTTGTTGGCTAATGGTCATATCAATGAGGAGTAGCTCCTTAGTACCGCGGGACCTATTCCTACATCCATTTTGAGAGGCAGACATGATGGAGTTGGTGTCTATATGTTTGTTAATTTTAGTTCTCAAAATGGATGTAAGAACTTTATAGACCGTCGGTAAACACGTGATCGGCCTATAATTCTTGGGTTCCGCGGTGCTACCTGATTTATGGAGCAGGTGGGTAATTCCTGTCGTTAGGAATTGGGGTAGCGAACCAGATTCCAAAGTTGTCTGAAACTGAGATGCCAAGCGAGCGTGCGATCTTGTGAACCATTTAATCCAAAAGTTGTGCAGTCCATCCGGCCCTGGAGACTTCCAGTTGGGTAGTGGACGGACTGCACGAGCTACATCTTGGGGGCAGATGGTAATAGCCCCCATTTCTGGTATCGGATCGCACGCTCGCTCGACTTTCCGAGTCCAATCACCTTCGGTGTGACTGACAGGTACCGACCAGATGCTGCGCCAGAAGGAACACATGGCATCATCATCCGGTAGGCACGTCTCAGTCACACCATGGTCCGGTCGCTCCCAACCCCTATAAACCCACCTTTCATCGTTCTGGAAGGTGCGATTCTGAGTGTATCGCTCTACTCGCCGCCTATACCGACGAATACGGTTTGCCCATGCATACACTTTCTGCTTCAGGAAGTCGATGCGCTCTGTGACACAAGACATATAGTCTTGGGGACTGATATCAGTCCCTGAGAATGCCCGTCTCACAAAGCGCATCACTCTAGGGCGAGTATTGCCCTCCTTGAAGCAGATTAGTTTGCCGATGAGCGTCCTGGCCCCACCAATACGGTGTTCAATTCTGCACTGCCAAGCTGGTACGTTTGGTTTCGGTCGTGTAGCTCTAGTGTCATTTGCAAATTTGACGTGAGCTACACGACATGCTGCTACTGCCGCGCAGTACAGAATCGAATGAATATCGGTGAGGTCTTCGCAGGTATCAAAATAGTTTGATAACTGCGAATCCAGGACCGCCACCAGCGCCCTATTTTTGTTATGCATGGGCAAACGAGGTAAGCGTGGTCTAAGTTCGGGTGGCATGAAGCGATATTCCTGAATCGCATCCTCCAAAGCACTCCTCAATTGCTCATTGTACTGACTACTTACATTTGTAGCCCTATCATTACTCCCTTCGTCAGCATGCGTTATATTGGGCTGCGGATGTCTGCGACTGGGGGGCGATGATATGGCCACTCTGCATTTCATTTCGCAGGCGATCAAGTACAGAGTCATCCAACATATGATTACGCTGGATGACTCGCACCTGATCCGACAGTCGTTGTGCCGAAACGTTGACAGCTGGCTCAAGCACCTGAAAAAGAGAGAGCATCCGAACACGGTACGCGGTCAGATTGTTTCCCCCCTCTGTAGCCCCATAGTATGAGCGCATGACATTTTCATTAATGGATCTCGTCCATCTCATGCGCTGCACACTTCCGCCGGGAGCTGGGACCCTATCAGAGGCCGTTGGGCCTCGAGGTCCTAAGCCATCCGGCGGCCGGCGTCCTCCCCGTCGACGAGCAGGTGGTGGCGACGTGGGCGGAGAGAAATACTCGTCGCTCGAGCTCGACGCAACTGCCGCGGCCGGTGTCGTCACAGTTATTATTATTATTATTATGAGTTCTGAGGGCAGATTGCAAGATGAATAGCTGTCTAACTGTTAATACCTTACATTCATCATAAAGTGGTTTGGTTGGATATAACTACGGTTTCTTAGACATAACTTTACGTACGGCTCTTTAAGCTCGCTCTGCCCTCGGGAAATTTGATTTAATAGCACCACCCCATGCAGTAATGCAATATCCGATAATCGACTGACACATTGCAAAATAAACCATTTTTATGTGTCTATGTCAGCCTTCCTATCCTTTAGAGAAACCTCTAAAGGATAAAACACAAATAAGATGCATTGTCCTGCTAGTTATCATTTCTAGCTGTTTGTCCCACTGTAGGTACAAGATAAGATAGATGGATAAGTTTTGTTATCTAATTTTGAAGCAAACTGTTACACATGAAAATAAGGCGTCGTCCATAGTCTCATCCTTAGTCCCAACTCGCCCGCTTTTTTATATGCATCAGCTTGTCATATTGTATACAGTTTGTCGGAAAAGTGCTATGATGTAGAAAATAAATACTTATCACGTATAAATTTTGCTCTTGATCTTTTTCTAAATATTTTTTACAAAATAACCTTCTTAGATTCCGTGCAAATAAGTAGGTTATTAATTAATAAATAATTAATTCCTACAAATTTTACCATAAGCCTATGCACGTGTTCGAACAAAAGAGTCACAAAATTCGATAACCGCAGTGGGCAGTCGGTGGCATCCGTTGATGCTTTTGTTAAAGCGGGTTTTGGTAATTACATAGAGCTCTCTCTGTCTCTCTCTCCCTCATTCATTTATTATGGAGAAAAAATGTTGTTTTAAGATCTCTAAGATAAGAAGCATCCCATCTTTTTGACATTACAATGCTGCCCCAGCGCAACTAATACCAAGTCATTTTACGATAGTTTAAATTATTTTATATACAGACTGATTTTTTAACAGAGAACATTTATTGTAAAAAACTGTGGTTTGTGGAGATTGAATAAAAATAAATGCATATCATACAAGCACTTTTCCTGCCATCAGTATATATGGATCGGGCGAGTTGGCCTCAATAATAATGCACATCAACATGAATTACGGTCTAATTTAGTCAACTAACGAACAATTGAAGCCGAATGAAATAACCGAAACGAGCTCTTTCTTCCTGGCTCTTTTTCATAGGAAACTGCCCGAACGCCTAGCGTCTGACGTATCATACCTAAGTGGGCATGTAGGATATTTGTTTTTTTTTATGTTGAATGTTTTTGTTCGGTGAATAACCCATGTTAAAACATATGCCTCTTTTTGATTTTGCCGCAGTCGGGTAAAAAGTCATATAATTATGATCATGATAAAAAGCTCACGGTTAGTGCCAACTGAAAGATAATTGAATATATAATAATAAAAAGTTATTGAGTCTATAAATAGTGCAGACAATAAAAAGGGGGCAGTAAACTACGTTTATCAAGATAAGTGTTACTGTTGCAACTAGCACACTAGTTTATATCATCATACCGTTGCTGATTTGGCATTTCTATAAAACAATTTAAGAATCGCCACACTTCGGAATTGAGTGATGCTCGCTGTATTTTTCTAAGCAAATAAAGAAGATGCTGTTGAAAAATGAGAGCACTTTCCCAGAATTTTCAAACGAATTGGTGATATCTTTTTGCTATTGTTAGAGCGAGACCAGCAGGGTTATTGCGTAACACACATAAAATGGAAATTGATCGCAATGCCCTTCATTTTGATAGTTCATCTACGTTAATTTCATTATTTACGTTGCTAAGCAATCGATTTTTTTTTACCTAGAAAGCAATGGATTAGGCATTTATTTCAAAACAAACACATTACATTGATTTGGGATTGAAAGTGTGTAACGCCATTAAGGTGCAGACCGCGCTGGATCGGCGACATTGAGTCATATTTACAGACATAATGACAATGGTCATCATGACGATTTAATGTTTAGCGCCATTTTGAGGTGATGGTCGATTTTGAAAGACTTTTGTCCGATTAGACCGTTCTTATCACATTTTCCTGATTACTATTATAATATACGCCTTTGCAAAAACACAACTGCCAGTTCCAATTTCAAAAACACCCGCCATCTTGCAACACAAATCATGACAGCAGCTTCAAATTAAACTCTCAAACTACCTTCATAGAAAAAGCTTGCATCAGCACAAACTAAGCGATTCCGGCATTAAGTCGAAGCTCCGAATGCTCGGGACTGTGGAACAGTGGCGGTATTCGAACAGTAAAAATGTAGCGTCATGCATTATGCATTCACTGCGGTGCGTCGGCTAAACGTGGCCGACTGTCACACCGAATTAGAACGTGAACAACAGATTGTGTTCGTTACATTTGTTATAATGATGATAGGTATCAATACAATAATACCAGCAACCAGCGCCTGCTCCACACGGTCTTAACAACTTGACAAAACATTGAGATTGCTCTAATATATTATTAAGTATTAATGAAAGAGTTTTAAATAATTATACACATAAACATTCCTGATTTTTTTTTAATGATAGTGAAAGCCGCATAAAATTTCGTTTCGTAGCCTAGAAGAAAAACACGGTGACATTGTTAGTCACGAAAAACGATTTAAACATTTATAATAAGTAGGTATCGATATAGATGGTGCCTCAAGACAGTTACCGCTTTCGAAGTTATATCAAACGTGACAAATACATAGTAACGGTTTAGTGAAGAAGCTTTGTACGAAATTCAAATGATTGGCTACACCACATTGGAAGTCTTGACGTTACGCCCAAGCTTCACAATTATAAAAAACATGGTTACTTCTGAGCGCGACTCCTAAAAGTGATTGATTGATTAGCGTTTGAAGCAAATACATATTGATTCAGTCTTTTATTTTGTGATTTAGTCAGGGTATTTTGCTCTAAAAAATGATGTTTGGAGGTTTATCTAACCAAAGAATCCTTCCTGGAACACAATACCTAAGTACATATAAACATATCTCTACAAAGCGCCTTCATTCAAAGAGGTACACAAGGAGATATATAGACACACTTCGGTGTAACACCCGCCCCTAGAGTTGCTCTAATGAAATTGTCCATAAATCTCGAATATTGGACTGGCGACATGCCTAACTATGGTGTTCCCTCTCCCCCCACCCCTTCTTGTTACTGGGGACTCAAAGCGCTCCACTTTCTTACGATATATGTCGCGAACCTACATAAATGTTGTTTTCCCGAATCTTTAGCTGCGTTATGGGGGATGTTATGACGAATATGCCCGTTATTCGGATTCAGTAAATATTTCCGGGTTGTTTGAAGAACGGATTAGAATGGAATTGATTACTTTATTGGAGTGGAGTCGATTTGCGTAATGTAATTGTTTTCGGAAAGGCTCTGGTGTTGTTAGTTGGTGATAGGATTTGTAAGTATGTGCCAACCAAATTTACAGGCGCAACTAAGTTTAGATCAGAATAAAATAAATAATTTTCATTTGAAAGATTTTATTAAAGTATTTTCATGGCAAACGTTGTAAAAAGAGTACATATATAAGGATCATAGCAGGTGGTGGTCTGTAGTGTGTGCCTACCCCAATGGAAAGAATGCGTGAGTTTATACCTATATGTATGTTCAAAGAAATTTGCATGTTACGATCATATTGAATCTCAAACAGATAGGTATAGCTACTAAACACGGTTGGTAACTTAATGAAACCTTACGTATCGGAATAAATAAACCAATGATAAGTTATAACCGAAGCCAAAGATAGGAAACCAAGTAATAACACTATCCTCAAATAAAAATACCATCACCAAAACCTTATCCTTTGTCGCATCCCATCCCATAACATACCATTTTACTCTACTCTAAATTCCCCAGTAGCTACTTACGAAAGCTCATAAGAGCAATTCCAGACCATGATGGGCCAGTCCCATCCAATCATAGCCAGCAACGGACTAAGGCCGTTCGCGACGCCGCGCCATAGGAATCTCATGGCGTACATTTGAACAAAGAGATCAGTATACGGGCGGATAACTTGCAACAATTGTTCAACAATCATAAGATTAAAAAGTTCTTACACTTACAATAAAAATTGATATTGGCTGCGTACATTGAAAAGAGTGCACTAAGATGGTTAGGTCATGTTGAGAGGATGAATTGCAAGATGAATGTAAGTGGAAGCGCCGGAAGGAGACGCCTTAGAAGGACATAATACCGGCCTTATTGGTGATCTTCTTCAGAAAGGTCAGGTGCGTAGTTAGTATGCGCAACCGGCGCGCTTGCACGAAGAAAAAGGAGTAGGTATGTTGTATTGGTGGTTTCTGCCTGCCCCGTGGGAAAAACGTGTGAGTCTATGTATGTATTAGCAGTGTAGTAGAAATATGAATAGTTTTTTATTTTTTTTTTAGCATGTATACCTAACTCTTTACTCGACTGTGCCTGTTTGTCAGATTGTTGCTGACCTTGGAGAGAGGAAACCTGGTTGATGTGGTGTTAAATTGTTTTGAGAGAGTTTTGTAAAGCTTTAGAATATTTATTGTATTAAAGATGAGGAGTAATTTTTGGGGACCCTAAAATTATTATATTAGTTTTGATCGAGTTTTTTATTTGAATTTTAGCTATTGAGTCCTAAAATCAATTCAATCTTCTACCAATACCGTTAACCGTTACTGTTGTTTAAGGAAATCCTTAAAAAAAGTATGACTAGGACGACTGTTGTTTTGGAAGTAAAAATCTTTAGACCTATAAAGTTGTTTTAAAAACCTTTACTGAATATATATACTTTGTAATTTGCATGATTGTATACATATACAAGAAACACGCATACATGCAAATTTCAATACCCAAAATACTAGACCACAGCACCTAAATTGCTTTCAAAGAAGAGTACCTCGGTCAGATTACTTTTTCAAATCAGAAGCTGATTTACGTTGTACGTGTAGTGTGAATATTTCATGCCATGAAGCCGTACTTGGCACAGAACCTGGCGTAATACGGAGAAAACCTCGATTTGTACTGCCTTGCTAAGGGACCCTAGGGTTTTGGTGGTTGAACTTTATAGGCTAATTTCGTACCTTATAGTGTGGGTACTAAAAGGTCTTATTTTTCGTGATGAATTTTGTTGCCTACTGGAAAAAACCAAGAAAAATCTCACACCAAAAAGTGATGAAAATGTAAAATATGGTAATTTAATTAATATTTTTTCCCTGACTTAACTAATGAACTTTGTAAAGACTAAATTATTTACATTTCATTAAAATAATTTTCGACGTTGTCTCTAAGGTCGACACGGTATTCCCTTGGTATCCAGTCCATATGACTGGTCTCGCAGTAACCATTTTCTATCACACATAATATATTAAATCAGATAATTATAATAGGACAAATAAAATCGATATTTTTCTGCTATTATTAAATACATTTACAAAGTGTACAGTCATCACATTTTTTTTTTACCAATAACATTTTTTCGTGAAAAAATTATCCAGCATCTTCAAATACCTCATTAATTTCTTCCCACATCCCATCCACACTCGCCCTGCATGCAGCTGTCAATGTGTCCCTCCCCCCCTTCACCCCACTGTCCTGAACCTCTCATAGTGTCCTCGTTACTGTCTGAACGGACTTAAATACAAGTTTACAACGCCGCCGCCGAGCTGTTGCACACAGAAATATACTATTTTGTTTTATTTAGGTACCTTTTAGCTCTCGTGTTTAGATGTCTCGAGTCTCTTTTAAGAGGATTTCTCGAAGACGTAATGGAAGAAATTCTTAACGTATATTTCTGGTACACGTAAAAAATATTGCATAGGAACTCGTTGAGGAGACTCGCAGCAGCTTGGAGATTGGGATAAATATAGACGCTTATGTCCAGCATTGGGTGAAGTCAATATGTATAGGTGATGTTTAGTACCTGGTACTCGTTGACAGGCCCACACTGTCCTTTATCAATCAAACTTATATTAAAACATTAAAAGCCAATTAGGTGTTTTAATAAGATTAACCGTGGAGTTTATTTCTAGCTCTTCTCCATATGATAAGAAACGACCTATTGGAACCGTGCATCTAGATCCTGACGTTTCACACGTGTCTGTGTATGTAGGTTTAACCGTCGATACCCTAGAATGCCCTAGATGGAAAATGGTCAATGAGTCTCATTTATTTGTATCTGCCGGCACTCATTTAAAGTGGACTAGTGATATTAGTGGTTTGCTAAACGCGATTTTCAACCGATTCGTCACTCATGTTTGCTCGCGGCTTCGCTCGCATGAAGATAAGAAACTATCCCACGGGAACATACAATCGGGATAAAAGTATCCTGTATCCTAACTCGGGTCATGGTCTACTTGTGCGCCCTGTCACATCAAAATCCGTTAAGACAAGGAACAGGTAACTGACTGACAGACAGACCGATAAAGCAACTTTCGCATTAAATGTTGCTTAGTAATAGCCTAAAAACGCTTGTTAAAGCACTGTAAATGCACCCCAAACTATTTAATTCGTAATAGTTTCTCAAGCATCAAATTGTTTGAAACTAAAGTTCGAAAACCGAAATAAGTACTAAAAGTATTTGAAGTTAACGCACGAAAAGTAAAAAGTAATTAGACGTATAACTTAGACTGGAGCAGAGTAACTATCGGGTTAAACTTTTAATTGACCGATTCTCGAAGTTGAGCGTCTTTTAAAGGTGTCTGAATAACTTAACGCAAGTTTTGTTGATTACTTCTCTTTCTAGAATGAAATGGAAAGCGAGTTACAAAGAAAATAGATCAAATATTAATAGCTCTTTCCAAATACGATATTCTGGGAAACAATTTACGGAATCTTATTATTTAGGAGATATTTATATATTGTTTTTTATTTATTTTTATTTAAGGTGGGTTGGCTCTTGACTCTAGTCTAGGTCGGTGGTGACAGAGACAGAGTCGACGGTGAAGTGAGCTTACCCAGAAGAAGCCTGTTCACTCTCACAATCTCTCTGAAGAGATTAGGGTTGTATGCGTTCGGAAACACAGACGCAGGTAGAGAGTTCCATTCTTTTGCTGTGCGCATTACAAAAGGCATTTGGAAACGCTTAGTGCGAATTGGTGGAATAGTAACTGGGTAAGGATGGTAACTTGCAGTGCGTCTAGATGACCGATGGAAGAATGGGGCCGGTGGAATAGGTCGTGGAGTCCTTAGGCACATTCACCGAAGTACAATCTGTAGAAGACTAGTATATACGGCAGTCATCATTTAGTTTTTAAAAAAAGAAGAAAATTATAAATTAAGCTTAGATGGTTTAGTCATTTTAAGAGGTTGAATGAAAGGCGATAGGCAAAAGATATTTACAAGGCAGATGTGAGTGGAAACACCGGGACGGGACGCCCAAGAAGGACATATATCTACTGACGTTGTAAGTGATCATCTTCAGAAAGGTCTAGTCCGTAGTACTCACAGCTGGCGTGCGTGTATGACCAGATATAAATGAGCGTAAACGAACGAACGAACGAACGTAGAAGGAGTATGAAAGGATCGTAGCAGGTGGCGTACTGTGCTTTCTGCCTTCCCCCACGGAAAAGGAGTAAGTTTATGTATTCATGAAATAATTAATAATTGGTGCGAAAATGATTTCAACCATAAGCATAATTTAAGCATATAAAACTGTTACAAACTGAAGAAAATCCAAAAATCTGCATCAAAACCTACTCAAGTTACTCAGCAAAATTTTCCTTATTCTAAAGGGTTTTTAGTTTCAATATCCGCGCAGTGTATCGGTGCTCTATAGTCGAGGGGGCAAATCAAGGGCCCTTATGAATTATGTACAAACTACCCTCGTTCATCCCTAGTGGAAAACACCTATGTTTTTGTTTTGTGCTGAGCTGAAAAATATAACCGTGGTTTGGGTTAGGGGTTGGAAAGATTGGATTTGAGTTTGATTCCTGGATGCAAGAAATGTTTTTTATTATTGAATAAAACCTGTAAATAAAATTAGTCTGAAAAATAAAAAATTAAACGATGGATGGATTATGCAATGATAATGGCTAGGGCGGGCTAGGGTGACTTCTGATATATGATGGCCGATAGAAATGTACCTATGGAAGAAGGATACACTCTGCACCGACACCAAATAAATTATAATTTGGGCAGGATGATGATGATGATGAAATTTTAATAACAATAGTCTGCAGCAGGAGCTAGTAGTTGTGAGGGAAGTAGTACCACCATACCTATTTGTGCCGCCAAGCAGCCTTGCTGTGTTCCGATTAAGAGAGAATAGGAGCCGGTGTATGTAATTACAGGCACATCAAACATTTCAGTTCTGTTTGGATAGCTGGGCATCTCCTATGCGTCTGGTATTACATAAAGATGTCTATAGGTTGCAGTGAGTGATCACATTAAAAAGTGTTCTGCGGGTGTATTGCCCAACAGATGCAAAGCACATACCAGGTAACGACTACGCGGCAAGCCCAGAGGGCGATGGCGAGATCAGCTGGACTCCTTCCTAAGGTATTGGTCCGCAATCGCAGTAGACCGGGAATAGTGGAAGGAGGGAAAAGAGGCCTTTGCCGTGCTGTGGGACAACACAGGCTTATAATAATACTAGCTGACCCGGCAAACGTTGTTTTGCCATATAAATTATTTCTAGGGAATTTCTAGTGTCCCTAGAAATAATTTCCAACCCTTATCACCTAGGGGCATGAAAAATAGATAGTAGCCGATTCTCAGACCTACTGAATATGCATATAAAATTTGATAAAAATCGGTCAAGCCGTTTTGGAGGAGTATGGTAACTAACATTGTGACACGAGAATTTTATATATAAGATTAATAGTTACCCCACGGCCTTATCTCTACATTGACGACGTGCTGGGGCTTGCGCGCTCCTTTGTACTCTAGGATTGTGCCGGTAGAGTTTACTTTGCCAAAACCAGTCAAGGGTGAGGAGCCAGACCATGAGAGATACATAAATCTACGGCAGCATGTGGCGAGCTATTGAGCAGTAGTGACCCCACGGACCCTATCTTTCAGGAAAAGTCTCGTTCCTCATCCCTGGGTTGGCCAGCTGGAATGAACAATGACGAGAAATAGAGCTCCCACCTCACTCTTGCTTTTGTTAGCCGACTTGAGTACAGATTCGCAAGAGCTAACGTGCTTGGAGTCCTGATAGCCGTGGAGTACCTCTCCACTTCTCTAGCACCTCAGAATATGTTGCCCCCTTTTCACTACGTCCCTATGCGCTAGCGATCGTTTCCGAGAGCCAATTATTGAGTGTGCAAGTCACCCCCTGTCGTTTTATACGTGTATTGTATGTTTAAAACATTGGTGAGGCAGGGGCCATAGTCATTCCATAGTTCTAGGTAACCAGTCTATCTTAGCCACCAAAACCCATAGTCTACGTTTTTTTTTCCATTTCCAGCAATTGTCCAACACCAACCGGGGGTTGTCCTTAGGTGCACTTGCACAGTGCATACAGGGATAATTGTTGGTTGGTGCTTCATTTACTATACTTTTACCATCTAAAGGGCCTCTGCGAGTTGGCTTCGGCCCTTCGTATGCCTGCCAAAGGTCAGGGATCCTATGGTCCCGAGATATCCGAAAAGCTTAATAATAATTTGTTGTCACGTAAAAAAAGTTGGTAATAGTTTGTAGCACATCAATTAAAAGCCTAGTGTACCACTAGGAAAACTATAGTGGTAATATTTGATATGTAAATTGTATGTTTTCATATATAAAAATATTTTTTCATGTAAATTCAGGGACATGTGCAGTTATTAGTTCATAAAACGCAACGTTGTCGCCGAGCGGAATTTTAATTATAAAAATAATATTTCACAAAACCGTGTGGTGCGACTATGTCGTAGTAACTTTTATTTCGCTATTTCTTTTGATTAAGAAATTGCCCAAAGGATTTTTTGTTCTTTTACTTGCGAAATCTCTTGTAAATAATACGAGTTCGATACAGTACAAATTCTAGAATGGCTTTTATAACCATTTTCAAATCACTGGTCTGCAAATCTTGAGTTATGTCGGTATTTTACTTTCAGTTTTTTAGTAACCAATCACAAATAGCCAACATAACTTGTACGCATCACATAATATGAATGCAGTCACATACATATTTTTTTTATAGTATTATCTGATTTTTATTTAGAAAAATAGAAAACCTTTGTGATAGATGTAGAGAAGTAATTGTGATTGGAGCCTTTAATTTATATTCGTGTCCTTAGTAATTATTATGAATGTTTATTGTCCTATTGCGAGTTTACTCAAAGTAACGCAGTACCTAATTGCTTGGGTCGTCAGCTGGATTTGGTTCTGAGTACAGGTTTTATAGGAGAGGTGTCGGTATTGGCGGCGGACGAGCAGCTTGTGGCGTCGACAAGCATCACCCGTCGCTCGCGGTGAGTGTGCGCCTGGCTCCGCCCAGCGGCCCCGCGCCCGCGCCCGTAGCCTATGTACCAGTCAGAAGCAGCACACGCAGTAGTGGACCGCAGTGGAATTTTTTTAAGGTCAATTTTCATGGCGAAAGTAGTACCATCGGTCGATGCTGGGGTGCAGGTTGACGCGGCATACTTTGATTTTCAAAAGGCATTTGACACCGTCGATAATGATGTCCTGTTAAGAAAACTTGCAGAAATCGGCAGTACACCACACCTATTGCAGTTCTTCGTGAGCTACATGAAAGATAGACAACAGTATGTGGACTACAATGGGTGTGAGTCTGACCTGTACTACACAAGGTCCGGAGTAAGCCAGGGCAGCAATTTGGGGCCTCTCGAATTTATCATAATGATATAAAAGACTTACCAGAGGTCGTCAGACATGGCTTATGTTTATTGTTTGCAGATGACCTTAAATTGCTGCTCGAGGTTAAAGATACGTCGGATTGTGAACGCCTGCAAGAGGACATTGATAGAGTGGTGGAATGGAGCCATAATAATAAGCTCAACTTCAATATTGACAAATGCTCGGTGATAACATTCACTCGGGCGCGGACCTCAATGTGCTACGACTACAAAGTAGACAGAGCACCAATGCAACGAGTGTCGCAGGTACGTGATCTAGGCGTGTATCTCACTCCAGACCTAAGTTTTCGCGAACACATCGTTAAGATATGCAAGAAGGCGTACAGAAACCTAGGTTTCATATTGAGGCAGTCACAGGGCTTTACGAACATTACCACGCTCAAGGTGTTGTATGACGCACTAGTTAGAAGCCATCTTGAACATAGGGGGTTCATTTGGGCACCACATGAAGCCAAATACAGTGTCATGTTGGAGCGGGTACAGAACAAGTTTACAAGGCACTTGTATTTTAAACTGTATGGGGTGTATCCGTTCTACCTGTTGATGTACCCTACACTATTTGTTCTGGGTATGGTGGGGTATAATGAGCTCAGAGTTCGTCGGGAGTTAAGTCTTGCTGCGTATTTAGTGAAGCTACTGCGTGGCGTAGCACATAGCCCGGGAGTAAAACTCAAACTAAAAGCATTTTTTTTCAAATAAACCAATTACAGGCACTTTTGAATTGTCAAGGGGTCGGTCAGTTAGAAAGATGAAACTAGTTGCCCATTCCAAAGCGAGTTGGTACTTACATAAGGAGAAGAACGGGCAAGAAACTCCATGGAGTTTCTTTTAAATCAAAATATTGTTACAAAATAGTGGTTACATCATTCATGTTGTAATTATACATGTGAGAACGATGTAGAAAGACGTGCACGTTAAAAGCGTCCGTAATAAAAAGATAAAAACAATTCAGGAATCAAAATAAGCCGTGGCAGCTTAGAGATGACTAGTGCCTGCTGACGGCGCCCATTCACGAACATGACATATGCATCAGCACCATTCAGCTCAACCATTTTGAAGGGAACTTAATGATCCAATACGTGTGCTGCGTCAACTGGAATTTAGAATGCCGGACAGGTACGTGTGGAGGCGGTGACGCCCGCAACTGCTAAACGTGCCCGTGGCCAGAACCAATCTACTGGCGAAAGCACCCCTCACCCGAACAATCCGTGTGGTGAACGAAGTCCATTAGAGACAGGATATTTGTTCCTGCTCTTTGAGTGAATTCGCAAGAGTTTAATTAAATATAGTTAGTTATATAAGGTAAAAAGTTATATTATTTGTTGTTAGGTATGTAAGGTTAAATAAGTTAATTTTAAGTTGATAACTAGGTACACTGTTGCATTAGGGTAAGGCCTGTAATGATAGTTGTAAGGAAGCTATATAAATAAATAAATAAAAATTACCGGATTCTGGATTCGTGCCCCGTTGATGCCAACAGGCTCGCCCCTTATTACATGCAACTAAAACATAACTGGCGAAATGTAGGTGTACTATAAGTACAGCTCTGCCTGACCCTTTGGGAACACCTGATGTTATGTTAAAAGAACACAGTAACTAACTTGTGATTTGTTTGCTTCAAGAAACTAATTTCCCACGTAATTTTCCATGTTAATATTCCACGACAATGATGACACTGACAGATCTTGAACGCGGTTTAGATGTGACGAACGCGTTCAGTTGCGTTGAAGTTCGCCCTAAAATTTTGATGTTATCATCAGACGGGCAATTCCTGTATTTTTACGAACATTCGCATACGAATGTTCGTCTCAATCTGTCAAAAATACCTCCTAATTACTTACATTTTTGACATTGATTGTCACTGCGATGAGATTGCGACTAGATTTTGACATTGATTGTCACTGCGATGAGATTGCGACTAGATTTTGACATTGATTGTCACTGCGATGAGATTGCGACTAGATTTTGACATTAATTGTCACTGCGATGAGATTGCGACTAGATTTTGACATTGATTGTCACTGCGATGAGATTGCGACTAGATTTTGACATTGATTGTCACTGCGATGAGATTGCGACTAGATTTTGACATTGATTGTCACTGCGATGAGATTGCGACTAGATTTTGACATTAATTGTCACTGCGATGAGATTGCGACTAGATTTTGACATTGATTGTCACTGCGATGAGATTGCGACTAGATTTTGACATTGATTGTCACTGCGATGAGATTGCGACTAGATTTTGACATTGATTGTCACTGCGATGAGATTGCGACTAGATTTTGACATTAATTGTCACTGCGATGAGATTGCGACTAGATTTTGACATTGATTGTCACTGCGATGAGATTGCGACTAGATTTTGACATTGATTGTCACTGCGATGAGATTGCGACTAGATTTTGCACATTTCTTAATACTTTTTTTTTGGTCTTCATTTACCCAACATTTTTTTTCTTCTCCATAACCATGAAATACTTTCTTCACATGTATATATTTTTGATAAAAGTATCGCTTTCCAAGAATCTCAATCTTCAATAACATTTCTCTCATAGGGAATATCTTAATTCCGTCCACTTGAGCTGGAACGCTTCTCATCTCGCCACTCCAATCCAGCGTGAGGATATTGGGACATTGCCAGTTCGAAGACTTGCCCCCTTCTTGGGAGGTGACCCTACGATCGGTGGGGCGAATTGGTATCGAGAGTTTTGGGTGATAAGTTCTCGAATTTAAAATGCGCAAGCATAAATGATGGCTGCTTAGTAGCGTAGGGGCGTAGGGGCAAATCGTTATTGGGTTTTCTCCAATAGAATTTGTCACCTCTGCCTTGCTCGTTTGGGGTATGTAGGCGTGATTCTGTGTTAAGTAATACTGACAAGCAAACTGGTCAATAGGCAGCCGCGGCTTGGCGTGGTATTGTCCATCGCTTCCATACAAACCAAGCGTGTCAGTGAGCGTCAATGTTGACTTGTATAAACGTGGGCACAAATATTAAAAGTAATGGCGTCTCTAGTCGCGTCGTCGAAAAGCCTAAGCTAGGTGCAAAGGGTGCCTGAACTATTTCTATACTATTTCTTACTAAAGCTTAACTTCTCAATAAATGAATCCCATTCCATATAAACACTGGTAGTAGGGGCGAGATTTGATTTCGCATGATGCAGCGGGGTGGGCGAGGGTGTCTATTTGTCTAATCCGACGCCGACTCGCGGTCATACCTCGAGCAGATATTTTACAACATTTCTTACTGAAGAATTCATACATACATACATACATGTTTATATTACACATATGTGCTGCATTTTTATTTATAGTGGGGATAAAACTGTCATATGATTTAGTTTTATAGACATTATTTTGTGTAAGGCTTAAGCATCCGAACATGACATGACATAAACTCACGCCTCCTTCCCATGAGGTAGGCAGAAACTACAGAACACCACGTGCTACGATCCTTACATACTTCTTTGGCCTCGTTTAGGTTCACATATCTGATCATACACGCACGCCGCGAGAAGGTGCTACGCACTGTAGATAAATGATTGCTCTAAAAATCTCAACTTTTTGATACTGGTCCAAATTTATTAATTCATTAGTTTGTGCAAGAAAACATTGGACGGTGACCCCCAAACAAGGCATTTGTCTGTATCTTAGGGGTCGGAATTGCGATATTTTCAGTGAAGTATAGTACATAGTGATCAGACCGAAAATAGATAACAACAACATAGTTTCTTTGAGCAACATCAGAAATGTTAACGCATGCTTACTTTTCTGAATGAAATATTCTTGACGTTCCATTCGTTCGACCTATTCCATATTAGTTACAGTCCCTATTCTACGTCATTAAAATATATAATAAATTACCGGATGAATCTATCTATCTAACATAAAACAAGAAATCAAAGCCAATATATTTTTAAACAAATTAAAACAATTGTTAATTAATAAAATTTATTACACAATAGACGAATATCTAACGGGTAAATTCAATAATAAATAGATACAACGGCTTCCCAATGAGTAAAACAATAAAAATGAACGAATTAAAATGTATTAACACATAAAATTAAATATATTATTATAACTATATTTAAATACACTAATTTCAATACAAAATATTTAAACAAATAAGCATAGTTACATACACACACAATAAGTTAAATGAGCATATTTAATATATAATTTAAAACACAAATCCACAAATAAAATCTATATCGACACCATGCTCTTTAACATCACCAAAACTCATCAATATACTCGTAATACCTGTATATTAATAAGAAAAATCCTAACAAAAGAAATACACACAGAAATTACATAGAAAATGAATAATGAAGTGCAAACGCGATCATCACGTCGGGCAAATGACCTAGTACTGTTACACAGACCTAGAACAAATCACGGAAAGAGAAATATTAGATATGAAGGCATACAACTATACAATTCACTACTAAAAAAAGAAGCTAACACTAATTTATATTTTTTTTATGTTAAAGAAACATAATATCTTCGACGGCTCCAAAATAAATAAATAAAATATAACATTATTATCTAGTATTGCATAGTGTGCACGGTGCTTTATAACAGTGCTGATAAGAACTCGATTTGTACAACGACGCGCGCGTTCTGAGTAATGTGACGTTGCAAAAATCAATAATTAAAGCAACTAGTAGCGACACCTTTCGTGGGTCTGCTCAACCTCGTAGGATGGTGGTTTCTATGAAATTGTGCCATGCGAACAAATTACATGTTTATTAATTATTTGAAATAAATAAACATAAGGAAATACATAATTTCCCACATTCTAGTTATAAGCAATGTCTATTAAATACGAATTTACTACTAGATGAGGATTCTATTTAGTCTGTGGATTTTCCAAAAAGGATCGATCGTGCTGTCGAAATGGTGAAGGTTTTTTCCCCTCATGGCGTGACTACGAGGAACACGCTTTGGGATAGAGACCAGTTCTGGGATAATCAGACTGTGTCCAAATGGCCCGTTGGGTTTTATATAAGTCTAATCAAACCTGATCCTTGTGAGTATTGAACCATTTTCTTAGTTCTCGTTTTATAACCTAGGTCTCGGTTGTGAGTTTTTATTTTGACACGAGGATGTTGTTTCAGGTCTGGCTGATTATGCTAGCTCTTTTTTAATATCTCTAATGCGAGGATAGACGTGATGCCTTGGTGTAGCCCCGTGGTCAGATGATATGGAATTGATCCGGGTGCGGGCAATTTAGAGGCTAACCCTTGAGGTGTGGCCATCTGTTATTGCAGAAGGCCTTACTGAATCAGATAATGGTAAATGAGGGAAGTTCACCACTCCAGGTAACAATAGCGTCACCATCGAAACTCGTAGGCCATGTTTATCGTCTGAACACAGGCATTACGCTGTGTTTGATGCCAAGGGTCTTGATTCCGTCAATTGAAAGGGAAATAAATATACTGAGAGAACATTGAGTTTAAACTAAATTGTTATAATTTAACCTATGAGAGAGTTAGGCCTTTTGTAAGAACTAGGTAGTAAGACCAGTTGTTATAAATTATTGTGTCTCGGGTAGCTTTACATAAGCGATATTTTCCCCATATGAGCGCAACCATAATAGGTCGATACTTATTTGATTGAGCTAGAAGATATAAAGCAGTTCTGAATCTCACGTACTCATTAAAGCGACTCTGAGTTCTTGTGTTAATCTAATTGCATGTGTGTACCCCGACACAACTAGTAACGGAGACCTAGTTTTGTCGGAGTGAACACCTAAGTGTGTGGGAAGGGTTTGGTTAGTGGCTCGCCACAATTAATGTTGCTTCATTTTCTGTGTATTACAAATTACAATAAACTTTGTATTTTGTAAGAAGGTACTTGTTTAATTGAATATTTCCCGTACAGCTTATGCCCTATAAATTTACTTTAGCACAGTGGTAAGTAGTATAATACTATATTGAAACCAGCAACATCTTGTTTTCTAAAGATAACATACAAACTACAAAAAACCGGGTTACAGTAATTTACTACGATGTACCCACTCACTAGATTTATGAAAACAACAAATTATATTACTAGCTAACTGGACGACGAGCGCTCTGGAGTCTGGACTAACTTAATTATAACCTACATGTTATTATTAAAACTTTGTTTATCAATAAGTGAATATATAATCTTGGAGAAATAAATAATATTTTAAAACGTAATACAAAAAAATAAATAAATTGATCGACTTACACATATTTAATTTAGATAATAAATAAATGAGTGACATTATCTAATAATGTTGTAAAAATCGGATAGACAGGAAGTAATTTAAATATTTAGTAATAAGGAAAATCATAAAAGCGCTCTTCCTCTCTCCTACTTATTTAAAATTTTGCTGTGCGCGACGGGGTCCATAATTGTTTCTTTTTATTAATATTTACCACCTATATTGGTACATTATGGATTGCAATAAAGATTAATTGAATTGAATTTTCTCATGAATTTATGCAAAGTGCATTCTTCGCTCGAGGTATCTATACTACCTATCACCACCTACCTACCTACTACCTACCTACCTACCTTCTACCTACTTGAATATATAGCACAAATATGTGATCTATTTGAAAAAAGACGCTTTTATTCAACCGAGTCTCACATAGCCATTTAACAAACAAAAACCCTTTTTATTATCAATTTATCACTAAGGAAGTATTCAAAAATAATATTCGTTATATATCATGTAAGTTGCTCATGCATAACAAATTGTCGTCTCCATAATTGTTGGGATCCAAGTGGAAATCCTGATAATATCTGGTCGGAAAAACAAAATTTATTAACTCTGCTGCCCCCTAACTTGGTTGGCGTGATGCCAAGAGACTGAGCCTCGAAATAAGGAATGTGTTCAATAAAAAATTCGTTAAAACATTACGAACAATGGGGGTTGCACATTTATATTATACTTGGCAAATATTAGGAAGTAGAGCTCTATGTAAAAGGGCTTCTCACGGATATATTGCTTCAACTTACTGATGGGCAGGGCTCGTTTTTAAAGAACGTTTGCATTCTAACCTGTCACAATCTGTCAAAAACAATTTTTGACGTTGATCGGTCTGTCCCAACCACCTTCTTAAGGTCGTCTGTTCATCTAGCCGAGGAGCGTCCCACGCTACGCTTGCCGATACGCGGTATCCACTCCAGGACACGTCTGTTCCACCAGCATCGTTCCTTCGACAAACATGGCCAGACAATGGCCACGTCAGCTTGCTTGATGAGACGAGATACCGACTAGGTTTTGAACGTTTTGAATTACGGGAATTTACCTTCTGTTTTTATCAACCTATCCATTTAACAACAAAGGCAGCCATATGCTTAATTTAGGTCCCAAAAAGAAGACAAAAAATGTAGCCTTGATGTAATAGTACGTTACTATTCCGTGGCCCTTGTGAAGGCCGCAGGTATCCACTGGATGCGAGAAGCACAGAACCGGTCGATGTGCTGATGCTTGGGGGAGACCTATATCCTTAGTGCGTAGTCAATCGGTTGTAATTGTATAATGATAGCATTCAGTGGCGTTTGCTTAGAATGTGCACATACCATTACAAATATCTTGACACGTCCTCCTTGATTCTATAATCAGAGACGGTTATAGAACAAGACGGAAATATGATAAATATGAATTTTATAATAAATGATAATATTATAAATAGGAAGTACGGAACATACTTAAACGGACACAATATTTATTTATTTATTAAAAGGTACACCAACAGCTTCTGTATACAAAATATCAAATAACAGTAGATAATAGTTGAGGGCTTATACAGTTGCCAATAATAGGTGACCCACCATTCTCAAATACAGTGATAGCCTAAGGTAAAAACTAAATGCATAAAAATTAATTGGTATTAACTATATACACAGAAGTATAAAAAATACATACATATACATAAGTTATAGGATTGCAAAGGTTGCAAGAAATACCTACAAAATAATACAATAAAATCAATCTTTAGATTGTGTGAGTTGCGTGCTTAGGGACGTCAAAATTTGGGCCTTAAAGTGTGTTATTCAGTCATGATATATATGTCAACAACTGGAGAGGATTTTATATAAGAATTCATTCATATGTATGGGCATCGGGGAGAAACATCTCCGAAGGCATGTGCTAGGTGTTTCGTGAAGGCCCTTTGGATGCTTTCTACTCTTTGTGAGTGTACTGCTTAGTGTGGGCTCCTCACCACGCTGGCAAATTCAATATACGGATAAAGAGAAACAAAACTGACAAAAAATACAGACTCCGGTCTGCTAGTGAGCTTAATGGAAAAACTCCTCACCAGACCAGGGGATTGAACCCAGGAACCCACGTCACGCGGACTGCTAAGTATACGTAATATCACTGAACAACAATCATTGCTGATGTTACGATAACGTGCTATATAAAACTCCTCGCTATGCATTGCGGTGTAGTCAACCCTCAAATTTTTCCCGAAACATTTATTTATTGTAATATTTCATGTAAAGTTTTCTAATTAAATTTAGTTTGTGTAGTAGCAACCAAAGTGTTTTCATTTGAAAGGACCCACAGGCCGCCATCCTTGCTAACAGGTCGCTCTTGTGACCACTAGACTAACGAAGTAGTCAAAGAATCCTCTTGCTTTTATAGTACACTTTAATCAATTATAAAAGAAAATGAAAACATTCTGCAAAAAATATTAAACTAACAGAAGATAGAAAGCGAACTAGAGTTAATGTTAATTCAATTTGTGTTGTATTTGCGAGTAAATTAAAATCCTTCGCAATCCGAGCTGCATGCTCTGCTTCGGAACACAATTATTATTCATAAAAACTCGTTTATTTATTCAAATGTTTTTATTAGTGTTCTCTGTTATTTCTCGGCCGTTAATTTGTATTTATTTTTACGTTATTTGACTACTTTTACGAGGTGAAAGTTACAAAGCAGCTTGCTTTAATTACCCGACTGCGCCAGAAGGAAGGTTTTTCTCTTAACCTATCGAGTGGGGTATCAAAATATAGGGTTTCATAAATAGCTTGCAAAAATGTATGCAACTTGTATGTTTACATATGTAATTTGCAATGAAAAATGCTAAAATAAAACGTCAAGCCTATGATGCTTGGGGGTCGTGCGGTCCATGGCCCTTTACGGGGCACCGGTGTGGGCGCGTTCCTTGAGGCGGCGGCCAGCCCGCCGGTTGAACGCGCCCCAAACGGTCATGGCCACCCGGCTGGTCCGGGGGTACCGTACGGTCTCCGGTGAGGCAGCGAGCCTCCTTGCCGGATTACCGCCATGGGATCTGGAGGCAAAAGTCCTCGCGCACATTTGGGAGTGGCGCGAGGAGGCGAAACGCCGGGGCGTAGCTCCGCTTCCGCGAGAAATCACGGTACAGCGGACAGAGCTCCGGCGGAATCTCAGGGTGGCATGGAGAGTGCAATTGTCGCAACCCAGCGCTGGGCACGCCACAATTGCGGCGATAAGTCTCCTCTTTGAGGAGTGGCTAGAGAGGCGCCATGGCGTCCTCACCTTCCGCCTGACGCACGTCCTCACCGGACACGGTTGTTTCGGGAGGTTCCTGTTCCGGATAAGGCGGGAGGAAACGCCCGGAGGACACGGTGGAGCATACGGTGGAGGTCTGCCCAGCTTGGGCGGAGCACCGCCGTGTCCTCGTGGAGGCGATTGGCGGTAGCGATCTCTCGCGTCCGGCCCTGGTCCAGGCCATGGTACGGAGCGAGAGGGCTTGGGAAGCCGTCACCTCCTTCTGCGAAGGAGTAATATTCGCGAAGGAGGAGGCGGAACGCGTGAGGGAGAGGCAAAATTCGCACCCTCACGCCCCTAGCCGCCGCAGGAGACGCCCTGGGCGTCGGGAATCGCAGGCCGATTCCCGGCCACCGTAGGCGCGGGCTTGCGAACGGCGAGCAATGGGCAGCTCGCCGTTCGATAAGGACCAGGCCCGGGTCGACGGCGCGTTGTGTTCCACGCGCGCCTCAAAGTGATGTCAGCACCAATGACGGGGTCCGCTAGGGCCGATGCCTGCTAGGGTTGCGGGAAAGTCCGAGAGATATACCGTGGCCCCTGGCACAGGCAACTGAAGGAACACGGGTGGGTTTTAGTCAGTAAGAGTCTGACACGCCCTCCCGCTCTGGTCAGAGCGGGAGAAGTTATTAGATGATTTCCCACCCTCAAAAAAAAAAAAGCCTATGATGCTTTGAGCAGAGTTAGGACGCTCGAAGGCTAGGCTATTTGTGCACTTTATCCAAAAAGCTTTTAAATAACCGTCACGACAAAAACTCCTTGTACGGACTAAATTGTCTGCGAAATCTTCCACGTTTGTAAACCAAAAAACTTAAGTTAAAAAAACTACAATTCAAAAAAACTAAAAATCCCGACTGCGGTAAAAATTAAGTTAAAAAAACCTAAAAACAAGCCTATTTTAAATTAAATCAAATTTGGAAGCAGGCGGCACCCTTTCCATTTGTATATTTTCAAACTCAAATGGGCTTGTTTTTAGCATTTCAGTTTTTTTTTTAACTTATGTTTTTTTTATACCGCAGTCAGGTTTTTTTAATTATATTTTTTAAATTCCTATTAATAGTGGGTACGAAAATGTGATAAAATCATAGATTGTTTGGTGGTGTGGAGAGACTTGTTGAGAGAATAAATAAAAGGCGATTATCAAAAGAGACATACGGGACAGATGTAAGTGGAAACTTCGGGAGAGGATGCCAAAGAATTACATACTCGTAGGTACACTTGACCAAACATTGGTGAAGTCCTTCAAAGCGGTCTGTGGGCCTAGCACGACTGCGCGGAGTAAACGTAACGTAACATCAAACGATTTTAAATTTAAAATACTCGTTTCACACTTAACTATATTGATGACACGATACTAATTGTGCATATGGAATTTTTTTTACTAAAATGCTATAGGATAGCCGTTGTCTTTTCGATTAAAAACTCGTTCTAATTACGTTGCGTTAACATCACGCTTTCGTGTTAGCACCTCAGGTGCATAGTATGATCGTATCGTGGCCGTTCAATTAATTTCTGCCTACTTCCAAGCACATAAAACGTACCTAATGTTAGGTTTTCAAGTTAGTATTAGTAAATAATGCTATGAAGTAACGCAGAGAAGTGGAGCGGTATAAAAAAAATCGCCAAATGCGTGTCAGTGAGCGTCATTGTTGACTTGTATAAACGTGGGCACAAATATTAAAAGTTAAACTAAGATACATAACCAAAATACGACTAGTAGCCCTAATAGAAATTATGATCCATCTTATTTTGTCCTAAGTCGAAATGCGTTAAGTACGGTAGAGTAGGTAATAATACGGATAACTGCAATGGAAAACCTTCGTCGTGGGCTAGTTCCCACGACACTAAAAGACAAGACAAACAATCAGTTGATGAAAAAGGTATTAAAGGTAAATTAAAAACAAATTATTAACAATGAGGTAGCCAATGTCGATAGACATCTGGTTCTACCTTTTCTGCTACTGCTAATAATGATAAGTTTTTAAGACTATTTGTGGCAACGGAACTATGAACAAGGCATTATGTGTTTTTCGGTAGCGACTAGGCGGTACCTTGATTAAATGCCCGAAAGCAAAAACACTCAGTATTGAAGAAATTTATAAAGATCTGCCAATCATAAAATATTTTGGAAGTTCTATTACCAAACCAAAATTTCAATACACTGTTCAAGTCAGAGTTCATGATGTTGAAACCGAATTAATTGTTTAGGCGGTTGTTGTTTGGAACTTTACGTCTTTAAATATGTAGACGAAGACACGACCATAGTCAGAGATGGTTTGGTAGGAAGAGAGCATTACTCGGTCGATATTTTATTTTGATGGAATGAACGAATGAATCCAAATCAAGAATATCACTTATATCAAGGCAGTTATAAAATAATGTATGGTAAAGCAGTTGTACTCGTTACTATTTTTTGCAGCAGTCTCTAATTTAATATCGAGGGAAAAACCCGTAACAAAAACTAAAACCTTGTCTATCAGTAAAGATTTTCTCAATGCTCAAAAACTAACGCCTCTCAATAAATCTGATATCAAAATCGGACAAGACATTGATCCGTTCGCTTTTGAAAAACTTTGTAAACTTTTTGCAAAGATATAGGAAATTTTTTGCACAGAGTTTGAGCGAGATTGGTTGCACAAATCAAAGTGTAGAGTCGAAGTCAAAGTCTTTATTTGTTAACATAATTACTTATGTGTACAAATAGGTGTTCTATATAAAATAGGTACAGAGATCTCTATACATATTTTGCTGATAACGGCGCTGGCGTAAAATACAAATATCAATCTATACAAAATTACAATTTACATAATTTTTGGTAAAATTAAATGACAAGCAAAATCCAAGCTAAATTTATTACCCTAAAACAAAGTTAGCAATATTGCTTACAAAATTTATTTCGAACATAATTTAGATTGTTAGAAACATAATAACATTTCTGATACTTTATGTGTTAGGCTTCGGTACTTTATTATAAACTCTGAGTGAAATGCCTGAAAAAAAAAACACAAAAACACCGTGTAGTGTGTATTCGCTCAAATCTCATTATTACGACATTTGGACTTCGGTGTATACAATGAATATAGGGTTTTATGACAAGCGCTAGCTTGCTCTGTATGCCCCAACATTGGATACTGAGGTGCATACAGATGCCAGATGTTTGGGATTCTTACTCTACAAAGAATCTTTAAAATATTGAAAACCAATTGAGGAAGAAAGTATAGGCGTTAGAAAAAACTTTGTGATTAAAAAGCATGCGTTACATAATATGTGATACACAAGATGACATACGCTCAGTAATTCCCAAAAATGCTAGGTGGCAAAGTAAGGCCAACCACGATGATTTGGTTCATTTCGGTTTTACCAAAACACATACAAAAGTAAATATTGGTTTCTTTCCTCAATACCATGTTTATTTATCTTTAATTATTTGTTCCCATTGAAGTAAGTCAAACTAATTATTGCCAAATGATATCATCCTGCAAAGCAAGCAAGGCGGAAAGTAGCTTTTTGTCGAAATGTCAAAGTCAATATGTACCATAAAACAGAAGATAGTATTGACAAAGAAAAAAAGATATCCTTTGGATTCATCGTTTTTATAAATCTTTATTTTTGGAAATGATTACCCTCGCAAAATACATCACAGAAATATCATGTCAATCAAGTAAGTACCTTTATTTTAGAAAGTGGGTATTTAAAAAAGCACGTTTGATGTGGTACATAAATGTTTTAATATTTATTTTATCTAATCTTGGCGTATTTTACACGTAATTATTTTAATAATATAATTATGCCTTTGAACTAAAATAAACGACTTATAGTTATTGTTCACACACACTTTAAATGCAATTAAGGTATAAAAAAAGAAAGTTAAATACAATTAAGTCCTTCGTTTTAAATATGGCAATTGAAGTTATTTTGTTAAGTGTTGTTTATTTTTGGATTTTTTTCACGCAAGTATGACAGGATTAATAAATACAACTTACTCGTAGATCTAAATTTTCAAATCATACTTTTTTTAAACTCGCAATCCTGAATACTACCCGTAACCACAGGGCGGGAACTGGACATTTATTCAGTGATTTCGGAGCACCGACTAGGATAATAATTTAATAATGCCTATGACTCTCAAAGATCCCTCTGTCGTTTCTTATATAATTAGGTGATTTAGTAAAAAATACTAAAACTAATTTCAACAATGATGGCAAAAGTAAGAAAGTATTCCCTTAATTTTAAGGTCTCAAGAGACATTACTTAAATATATTGCTAATAAATATATTTATAAGTAGCAATATATTTAGGTAATACGAAATTGTCAATATGCCAAAGTTCAATCTATAAAAATTGGTGTGATCGTGGATCCAGATTCAATCGTTGGGAATTGACAAATCCTCTGGTTCGGAATCTGAATCATCCGACTTTTACTATAAGTACCTAATATAGAATCGGATAAATAACTGTAAACACAAAATTATTAACATTCGTTTTAACCCCGTTGGTCTCGCGGTCGTGAGCGCGGCTGCTGAACGTGGGGTCCTGGGTTCGATTCTCAGGTCGGCTAGGGTATTGTTTGATTTTCCATTAGACATTGCTCAGTAGCAGCCTGGATATTGGGAATTGTAGGTGTGACACTCCGTGCCTCGGACAGCACGTGAACCCGTTGGTCCTGCGCATGATCTCTACCCGGTCGAACTGTGGCAGTAGGGTAGCAGAGAGTGCACCTGTATTTGCGCACACGCTAGAGCACTTAATTGTCTCGTGTGTACTTGGCTGGTCTCCGTTGAAATTGGCCGCCGCCGCGCGCAGTGCCCGGGATTTGGTAGGGAGGATTTATATTTTAATAAGTACATACTCGTGTCTCTTCCATCTCGTTTCCATTAGGTACTTGGTATGCATTGCCTGTCATAAATGTATAACAATAAAGTATCTTGATTGTGTACCTACTTAATGTTGTTTTTTTTTTTTGTTATAGTTACTTATTTTTGCTATTTGATGTGTTGCCTCAGTGTGCGGGATTATTGCGTGCTTCGGAGTTAGCACACCGTCGGATGGCCTAGTGTCGTGATTTCTTTGTTTTTTTTTTTAATGTATTATTTTAATACCGAATTTAAATATCCACTGTACAAGTACAAATTATTAATATTGAAACAAACTTTTAAATGTATTTTCCTTATGGCAACTGGTTGTGTTATTCTACTTTGGCAATACTTAGAAATAACGGTAATGATAATTAGCGTTATTTCTGAGTGGGGCAAAAGTCATTTTAAACCGTAAAATGTTATGGAGAGCTAGTCCTTTTTGGGATTGTGAAAGAGAACATTGATGCGATTAAAATTTGTATTAGCAAGACAACAGTATTTTCTTAATACATTTAATATACATCACGATCAATTCTTCAACTGCAAATGTAAGTTTTTAATTGCAAAAAAAATGTGATCAAACTACAAATTAACAATTTTCGCTTCTTGCCAAACTTCATGATTCTAGGTTAACGGTAATAGGTTTTGATTTATTTGCAAGTATCAAAATATTATTATGTCGTTATATTTTTATTTTTATTTTATTTGTTAGGAATAACAAACAGCAGTATATTACACAGTAGGCATACAATATAAAACTTGCAATAAAAGTAACAAATACACTACTCAAGACGTTATCCACAGATTACAATACAGAATAGCTAGCTGTTAGCAGAGCAAGTTAAAAAAACACTTTAAAAAAAAACACTTATTAACTATATGCTAGGGCTATCTCTTAAAATAGTTGTAATCTCACTCTTAAAATGGACGTATTTTTAACCACTCACACAAAAACACTACAAAGTTAAAAATTACTTTTGGAAGTTTAAGTTTTTCTTTTTGGCTTTGGTTTTTTGCCACCGACTTCCGAAATTAAAGTTATTTTTCACTTTGTAGTCTTTTTTTTAAGTTTGTTGTTATTTTTTTTATTGCGTTGACTTAGAAGTTGTTTTTTTTTAAAGCTCCATGTGACCGTATACCTACTATAGCAATAGTAGGTCTACGGTCCCGGACGTAGTATTTGATATTAATTTCAACTTGATACCTCCACGCGTTCCCGAGAAAAAGGGTCTTGACAGACTGACAGACGGATGGAAGGACGAACAATGAAGTGGTCTTAGAAGGGTTCCATTTTTTCCGTCTACACGTCCTTAAGCTATCATACCGCAAAACGTCTGACATAGAGGTAGAACAGTCGTGTCAGACGGTCAGACGTTATTTGTGTAATTGTTGATATAAAAAGCACGAACTAAGACAATTTCAGACTCAATTAATTAGCGATCACCCTGAGAAAGGGCGCATGGCAAGATGACATGGCGCTGGCTTGGAGAATGGATGAGACTAGGTATACTTTGTAAGTCTTTGGTTAAATATCAGCCTTAATATTCACTGCAAAGCAAGGATCACTAGGCATAAAAGGGAAGGAACGCTCACTTCATGTTGAATTTCAGACAGTACCTATCATTCAAGTTTTTTTCAATATAAATTGTTAGGGACAAGAACTATTTTCTCTCGATGAAAATCAGTGGAGTCTTTAGATCAACCTAGAGTTCTAGAGAGTAGGTACTGCCAGGGAAATTAATTGTTTATCTAATAGACACACTACGCGAATTTGCTGTCATTTCAAGATATTTCATACAAATGTCAAAGAATGAACTTTGTGATTCAAAGATACGGACAATTTGAAGTAGTCAATTGTCTCTAAACAATTAGTTGACTTGACTTTACATTATTTTATAGCATGAAAAAATACAATTCAAGCAAAGAATTTTAACAGTGTATTCATTCAGTCCGCTCCACAGCCTCCATACTCAGCCCCCAAGGGGATAGAAGGTGAGTTTTCAATCAACAGCGTCTTCAAATTGGAAATTTGCAGAATTGATGAGTTCAGAATTCATTACGGCACCCGGTGCTGCCGTGGGACAAACTCGATTGATTATAATTAGTAAAAGGTGTGAGCTAAACGGGAGATTGTTCTGGTCGATGTAGGATGAAGGGGAGTTAGGGAAATGGTGTGCTGGTTTGATGACGCCCCTCGTCATCATGTTGAATGAGTTTCTATTATAACTTTGGACTGGAGATTTTTTTTTCTTTAAAATAGATTTTTAGGCCAACAGCTGATTGTTTAATTGTGTAGCTGCTTCTTGTGCAAAAAGTCGTCCGGGGAAAACACATTCATTAATCAACTGATTCTGATTTCGGTCCGATTTATTTATGCTCAATTTCATTAATGATAATTTTATAATTTAATTTGAATAATAATAATAATAACGTATGTAACTATTCAAAATATGTATACCTATAAGGTTAAACATAGCGATCCTGACATTCGAATTAGATCTTATTATATTGTACTTATGTTTGACAAATAAATAATTTGAAGTAAAATAACTTCAGCCCAACAAATCCAAAAGCATTAATGTTAAATTATGCGTAAACCGACATGCTTTCACGGTTAAAAGCACTCTCATGATGTAAAACTTGAAATAATTGCACTAATAACCCCTAAGCACCCTATTCACCCTGATCGGTTATGAATGCAGACCTCATTCCCATTTCTATGCCATACCAACCGCGCGGTATGAGTGGAAGTGGGCTCTACTTCTATTATGAAAACTGTATACGGGATGACTGGTAAAACGTTGTACATTGAAGAAGAGCAAAAACAGAATTCATTATCTAGTTTTTATTCAATATCAGGCTGTAGATGACAGGCTTGAAGAGAATCATTAATTATTATTCGTAGATCTATGACAGTTGGTACGGGCGTATCGTGTTATCCAGAAACCGGGTTCTGGAGGTCAGATGGGCAGTCGCTCCATTTAAAATACCGGTATTCAGCTGCATCCGATTAGACTGGAAGCTGACCCCAACATAGTTGGGAAAAGGCAAGGCAGATTGATTGAGGCTTGAAGGGAAGGGAATGATATTTTATTATTATTAAGGTCGCCTGCTTGTCGGTCTTCTATAGATTGTACTTCGGAGAGTGTGCCCAAGAACCCCACGACCTCATTCCACCGGCCCCATTCTTTCATCGGTCATCTAGACGCACTGCAAGTTACCATCCTTACCTAGTTGCTATTCCACCAATTCGCACTAAACGTTTCCAAATGTCTTTTGTTATGCGCACAGCAAAAGAGTGGAACTCTCTACCTGCGTCGGTGTTTCCGAACACATACAACCCTAATTTCTTCAAAGTGAGAGTGAACAGGGTTCTTCTGGGTAAGCACACTCCATCGTCGACTCTGTCTCTGTCACCACTGACCTAGACTAGAGTCAAGAGCAAAAACCCATGTAAAATAAAAATAAATAAAATAAAATATAATTTTCCCGTCCACACGGTCATGGCCGGTTTTGTCACACAAAAATGTAGGCAAAACTTATTATTTAAAAAATATTGAGGATTGCTTTGTTTTTTGGGTTTTTTTTCGTTACGTTACTGCATAAATATCACACTTCATTGAAGTGGAGCCACATTCGATTGCTTATATCCCTGATTTATAAGAGATTTAAAAACTACTGTCGTTAGCATACTACCGCGTACCTAAGGATATGTAGCAAAATAAATCGCGTTTGAGCAAAAATATGGTTTAACTAAAAGTCGTAACAAGTTCGCAAAAGTTTTTGATATACGAGTCGTGGTGATAAATGTTGATAAATTATGTAATCAGCGTAGTGTAATGTGTTAAGATTTTGCTAGCGATTTTTCAGATCTTTTTTTCTCGAGTGTTAGGTCAGAATCTTAGGAATTTATAAACAAGTTACATTAAAGAATTTTATTTATAGTACTTAGCAAAAGGTCAGGCATTTTAAGATTTATTTTGAACGATCTGAGAACTTTTAGTCGCTCTCTTTTCTTAAATAATTTAGGAGAAAAGTAATTGTATTAATAATCTTCTATGAAATTTTAAAACGAAACGGTTAAGCAGCGTTTTGATACTAATGCACCGCCACACAAGTTTTGAAGGATGGTGCTAGTTATATGTCATCCACTAGCACATGTTATAAATCTATCTTTTTTGAAAGGTGTATTTCCTGATCAGTTCATATTGTCTATCGTAAAACCACTATTTAATAAGGAAAATAAGTCAGACCCAAATAACTATCGGACTATCACAATAGTACCATCATATCTAAATTTTTTTGAGAAGGCAATGCATATTACATTAAATAATTTTCTCAGTATACATGACATATTATGCAAAGAGCAGTTTGGTTTCGGTAAAGGTTGTTCAACTGCTCTTGCCATCTTCAACTTTATTAATCTCGTAACCGAAAATATTAACAATGGCAATCCAGCGGTGTCATTATTTCTAGATATGAGTAAGGCCTTTGATTTTGTTTATCACTCTAAGCTATTAAACAAATTAGACTTCTACCGCTTAAGGGGCAAAACATATAAATAGATTATCTATTAAAGAAATAGGAAGCAATATACAGAGATATCCAAAGTTATAAAAAAAACGTGACAGAATATATTCTAAAGAGAAATTTTAATTAGTAGCAATAATAAATAAGTGTGGTGTGCCTCAGGGTAGCATTCTCGGTCCTTTGCTTTTCTTTCTTTACATAAATGATCTACCGGAGGCCACTCTGCAGAAATGTATTCTTTTTGCAGATGATTCGACAGTTATTATAAAGTTTCAGGATAAAATCAATTACAAATCGGTTACCGAAGAGACCCTGTCACCTATAACTAGTTGAATGGCAAATAATGACCTAAATATAAATGTTAGCACGTCCAAATTAATAGAATTTAGCTCGTATAGTATTAAACAATAACCTTTATATGTTAGCTATAAAAATGAAAAAGTACCACAAGTGGATGAAAAAAAAATGTAGGTATTAATATAGGCAAAAATCTTAATTGGGAAAGCTATGTGTAAACATGTCAGAAACTTGATAGGTTTGTGTTTGCATTAAATAAAGTCGGTTTACGGACGATAGTTTTACGTGTTAACGTCATAAAGAAACATCGATGAACTACTACTACTATTAATACAGTACTATTCGGAATACTAGCTCTGTGATCACGCGAGAAGAGAGAAAAATGTGACACAAGCTAACGCTAACGAAAGGGAATGGGCTGATCGTGCCTCTCTATCGCTTGTTCCGCGCTCTCGTTCGCACGCTCAGGCTCAGATGGAACGTTACACTTTTTCGTGCATGCAGCCGGTGCTCATCGATTTATAAGACGATATCACGTCTTAAATAAAAAAAAATATGAATTATCAGTAGTTTTCGCGTTATTACTAATATCACAAAGGCTCATGGAAAAATAGTCATTTTCATCAAATTCATACACAAACTATGGTGACATTGAGGACCTCGACAGTTCATAAAATATTCTTTGAAATATGAATAATATTGTTGTTATACGACGCGAGTACATGAAATTATGTATTACCAGTAGTTTTTGCGTTATAAATAACATCACAAAGGTACTAATTCATTGCAAAATCGTCAGAATTGATACAACAAAAATGCTGACGGCGAATTTGATACTATGTAAAGATTGTTTGCTCGAAAAACCAGTTTCATAATATTGTTTCATGCCAACAACTACCTACCAAGTTTGTTTACCTACATTGTACACTTATATATGGATATTCATCCACTTACCGAATAGAAACATAGATTTTTCCTAAAAACACAATATTTGTGGCACGGTACACTAAACCCGGCCGTTGTTTTTTCAAGATTTCAAAGGGCGCGTTCCAACACTTCCAACTCGGTTTTCCTAGTGTTGGGAGTTATATTTTTACCTATGATTATATATATACTCGTTCAGAAACGATATTGAACCTTAAAAATATTTGAAATAAAGTATAAAACCAGCTGGAGTTGCCGGTACACCGGTGTACCAGACATCCTTGACGGTGTAGTGACACAGTACCTGTCCCACAGTCACCAGCCAAGCATGACGGCACACATCATAACGAGACAACTTGTCTGCCGATCTACTCACAGCCGCGCCCTCTACCGCCTGACAAATTTAATATAAGGCGGCAAAACTCGAATTCGAGCGCATGATCGAGATGGGAATATGCAAGCCGTCAAACAGTCCGTGGGCGAGTCCACTTCACATCGTGAAGAAGAAAGACGGATCACTTCGTGTATGTGGCGATTACAGAAGACTCAACGCCCGTCACCGTTCCCTACTGATAAACCGACCACCGACCCGACTGATAGACCAACTCCACAGCAAGAAAATATTCTCGAAACTCGATTTGTAAATGGCATATTTCTGGATACCTATCGTAGAACAAGATGCTCAAAAAACAGCAATAATAACACCTTTCGGACTTTTCGAATTTACCTGCATGACGTTCGGTTTAAGAAATTCCGGTCAAACTTTTCAACGATTCACGCACGAGGTTCTACGAGGATTAAACGACAACGTATTCTGTTTCGTCGACGATCTGCTCGTACACTCGAGAAATAAGGAAGAACACCGCTGCCGCCGCCACATAGAACTAGTACTCGAATACGACCGATACCGACAGAGTTTTCAAGCTCCAGAAACGTTGCATCCGGGTCATAAACAAGGCATGGTTTTTAGATAGCTATATACCCCTCTTTAAAAAGTGAAAAATTCTTCCACTGCCCTTGTTCCTGCGTCTGCATCTTTACAAAGAAACACATGCATTATTTGAGCAGCATAACGAAGTTGTGCCAAGACAAAAACGGGCTAATTTTCGCAACTTTTTATATCTGGTTATAAATATATTTACAAGAAAAATGTGTGTAATATGTGTAGGTATATTGATTTATAATAAATCATACCAAATGAATTAAAATTATTGCAATTGTAATTGTTGAGACCGCTCCTCTCAACACGGCCGCGCGCTGGCGGCAGTGAACGAGGGGTGCGGGGACAGCGGGGCCGCGACGGCCGAGCGCAGGCCCCCGCACCACACGAGTTAGCTGTTGCAAGTATTATAAGGTGCTCTGTGCCACGCCTCCACGCACGGCCACGCTTGCGCATTTTATTAACGTATTTAGCTAATTATTTTCTTGTTCACATTTTAAATCGACCTTTTACCTTTGTAATTTTAACATTTCTTATTATACTTAATACATTTTACTTCACCACGACCTATCGTCGAGATCAGTAAAGTTTTTAAAATCAAATTGACAGAGCGACTACAAAGTAGTTGCTTCTTATAGCCTTAGGGAATTTATAGAATATATACATAGTTGTTAAGCGATGAATTAGTTGTTGTTTATGAGGAGTGCTCGTTAGCTCGACAAATGGATGTGCGATCAACGCTTATGCCTCAAAACTGTACTGTGACTCAGCATAGTTCGAATGCACGCTTGTGCGACACACTGAAGATCGACATCACGCTAGTGTGACAAACGATTGCGCGACAGTAGGTCGACACTACGGTAGTGCGACACTACATTAGTGCGACAGTACTGTAGTTGGACAGTACGTTGGTGCAGTATTACAGTAGTTTGACACTACGGTAGTGCGACACTACATTAGTGCGACAGTACTGTAGTTGGACAGTACGTTGGTGCAGTATTACAGTAGTTTGACACTACGGTAGTGCGACACTACATTAGTGCGACAGTACTGTAGTTGGACAGTACGTTGGTGCAGTATTACAGTAGTTTGACACTACGGTAGTGCGACACTACATTAGTGCGACAGTACTGTAGTTGGACAGTACGTTGGTGCAGTATTACAGTAGTTTGACACTACGGTAGTGCGACACTACATTAGTGCGACAGTACTGTAGTTGGACAGTACGTTGGTGCAGTATTACAGTAGTTTGACACTACCCAAGTGCGACAAACGGTTATGCGATGCCGTCTGTAGATATTAAATGAAAAATAAGAAAGCATTAACTTCATCTACATAAATAAAATGAATCGCCGATAATATGTAGGTATAGTTGCAGTTGCAGTTGTAGGTACTTGTTATTGATTCTGAGGCGGTATGAAGTTCGTCGGGGAGCTAGTGTATAAATTTCTACCGAAACCACACACATACCTTTTCAGCATCTTTTAGCAGTACCTGTTCTTCAATAAGGCGGAAAGCTGCTGGAATTTCTTCTGGGCATAAATAAGCCCGTCCATATTTTTAATTGTTTTGTTGTATTAGTTAATTATGATGGGCATATTCATTTTCGTAAAGGTACATTTTATAAAGATACTAAATGAAATGAAAGTAGTTGCATTTTAAAACAAATATGAAAGTAGGTAGTTGTGACGACTGAAATGAACTAATTGCCCTCGTTTGATTACCGTATATTATGTACCTAAGCACAAGATTTATTAATTGAATTCAATTATTAACAAATATTAAATTATTTTGATTAATATTTCAAATCAGTAAAATTATATCTATACTTGTAGATTTATTACTTCAACTTCCTGTCGTACTGATAATAAGGATGCTATGCTAGTCATGTCCCATAAACTAATCACGTTACCAAAACGAAGTAAACATATTATGTTTAAGTAGCATCAACAAATGTATTGTTTAGCAATAAAAAAAAATTTTTTTTTTAATTGTTAATTGCAAACGGGGCGAAATATACATTTGCAATGTTTCCGTAATTAGAAGAAAATCATGAAATGTTCACACGGAAATTTAAGAAGTACTTATTTATTTAACACTAAGCACTGAAATGTACAGAGGCGGACTTAATGCCACAGACAATTTCTACCAGTCGACCTTTGGGTGATGCAGAGACAAAAAGTGGCAGGTGCAATTTATAATGATAATTTAGGATTAAATATTTTTAAATATATAGACACGCATAAACTTATTTAGTCTATAAATACATATGATACATATACCTAATTATATATAAATATAAGCACAAATAAATGTACATAAATACAATTACATTATAATATTATATTGTATCGTTAAAAGTTTTATAACCCGTAATCGAATCCGGGAACATTACCAAGAGTTTGTAACTAACTATAGTATACATATGGTTATGAATACAAATGTGTCTTCATGTCACACTAGCGTGATGTCGATCTTCAGTGTGTCGCACAAGCGTGCATTTGAACTATGCTGAGTCGCAGTACAGTTTTGTCGCATAAGCGTTGATCGTACATCCATTTGTCGAGCTCACGTAGTACACTCGTTTATGAGTAATTGGACGGATAATTGTATATGATAGTTTCCATTAAATAACAATGTTTATATATTATGTAATATAATTTGCACGCTTGCTTGCAGACAAAATACAATAACTTTTAGGCTTTAAGATATTTACTTGTTGAAAAATGCATTTTCTGGCACATAAATATTTTGAATTTGAAGGAATTCGCGCCCTTTTTGTATAGTCGCCCTCGTATTTGCTTTATCACCCTGATGTTACTTGCACGTCATTAAACGACAAGGTATATTAAGTTTGTAACAGTTAAATAATTTTTCACCTTAGTGAAGTTTCAATTTTCGCTACTGCTGGTGAGGTTGCGTGATGAGCTTGGGTTCGATTCCATTCCCAGGTCACGCAAAGCGTTATTGGGTTTTTCTATCTAGAATGTCTCAGTATCAGCCCGGAGCCTGGATTTGTGCCCGGTTGATGGCAATAGGCTCGCCCCCGTGTATTTAAGTAGTGTATCAACCATCTGGTATCCATAACACAAGCCTTAAGTGTTATGTGCTTAACTTGGAACTAGATGGTGCTGTGTGCAATGTCAGACGATATTTATTATTTATTTATTATTATTACTTGGGACATAACTGGCGGAATGTGGGTGTACTATAGGCACACCTCCGGCTAACCCTTTGGGGGTTCACAGGCGTGTTGTTGAGTATGTGTTGCCAAAAGTGGTAAAGCATTCACAAGGTTGAATATACATACCTACCTACATAAAACTTACAAGCAAGAACTCGTTAAATCTTCTACTTCTGTTAACCACATAAAGAATCTAAGTGAAAAGCGAACTAACTACACAAAGAAATTAGTTTTTAATCCGAGCGCAAGTTTGTAAAACTTGCGCGAGACACTGGGACTGCAAGTTATTGCAAGTTTTATCGTAAGAAGTTTTAATCTTAGGAAGAGTGATCTATTATGGTCATCTCGGCTTTTTATGATGGTCAGGATTTACGGGGGGACGAGGATTAATTGCTTTTGAGAATTGAAGATAGATGGAAGATAGCTTTTGTGGCTAGTTAAATGGAATTATATGGCACATTATCCATTTACCCTCATTTTCATAAACACTGCTTAAAGTAAAGTAATAATTAGCATCTGTTGAACCATATTTTTTTTTAAATTAATAGTACATTACTGCAACGGCCAGCAAAAGAGGCATTGATGGACGAACGTGTAATACGTAAGTCGAACAATGCCTAGTTGTGGCCAAGGCTTGTATAGTATTTTTCTCAAATAATGCGTGGAAAATAAAATACAATTATTTTTCAAAATCAAGGACGAACAACGAACAACAATAATTTTTCAATTTGTTTTTTTTTTTTATAAACAGCTTTCTATTTGCAAGCGAGTTCGAAATTTAAATAAAACGATTGTAAGTTACCTCCTCAGTTGCCATGGTTCAGTATAAAAGATCGTTCCATTTTTAAAAGACCTAGTGTGGATGTTGTCTCATATTACTATTAAAAAAAAAAAAAATACACGATAGCTATGAGTTTACTATGTAATTTATTTGGCCGCTAAACCACGACAGATATGGATTTTCATACAACTTTTGCCGGCCGCTGTTCGCATGTATTTGGCCAGTACAGCAATTTCGATTTATCTCGGAGAAGGATGTCAAAATAATGCTCAAATTTCCATTTTTTTGCATGTTTGAGAAAAGGTATCTTACCTTTAAGCAGCATTTATAAATAAGAGTGACTAATAATAGTACATAAATTATGGGAAAGTAACAGGAAAGTAACTCTGTCTGTCTGTTACCTTCGGATTTCAATGAAATTTGGTGAACGGGTAACGATGACAAAGGATACTTTTTATTTCGGGGGTGAAGCCGCGGACAAAGGCTAGAATCTAATATTGGGATGAAAAACCGTTTACCATTTTGATCAGCGTGCCCTTGACATAAGCCTCACTACCAACCCCGGTCAAGGTATATCTTTTAGCAAGACATGACCTGATATCTTCGTCAATACTGAAGGGCAAAGGTCTCATGCAGAGGACTAACGAGCACTAATAAATATGTTAAATTTTTTCCAACTTGTCTAGGTTTCTTTAGGGGGGGGGGGGGGGGGGGGGTTCGGGGGGGGGGGGGCGTTAGTTGCTTTAGGTTGACTTAACCCCCAACTGAGAGGACTCTACACAGCGTGTCTTGAGCGGGGCCAGTTTCCCACTTTGTGGAAATCTGGTCGTCTGGTCCTGCTCAGGAAGGCGGGGCGCCCTGCCGATTCGCCGTCCGCGTACCGGCCCATAGTGCTGCTAGACGAGGTGGGCAAGCTGTTTGAGCGTATTATCGCAGCCCGCCTCGTCGGCCACTTGTGCAGAGAGGGGCCGGACCTGGACGACAGCCAGTTTGGTTTTCGGCATGGGCGCTCCACCATCCACGCTGTGTCGCGGGTGAGAGTCCTGGCGGAGGAAGCGGTGTCCCGGGGCGGGGTTATGTTGGCGGTGTCCTTGGACATCTCCAACGCCTTCAACACCCTGCCCTGGAGTTGTATTCGGGAGGCACTGCGCTATCTCGGGTGCCTCCATACCTCCGCCACATCGTTGGGGCTTATCTGTCGGAGAGGTGTGTCACCTACGTGGGACGTGATGGCGGAAACCAGCGCCGCAAGTCGTGCGGTGTTCCGCAGGGTTCGGTCCTAGGGCCGCTCCTGTGGAACATCGGGTACGACTGGGTGCTGAGGGGCGAGCTCCAACCGGGCGTAGACCTGACGTGTTATGCAGATGACACGCTGGTCACTGCCCGGGGGAGCTCGCACAGGGAGGCAGCGTTGCTGGCGACGGCTGCGGTGTCACAGGTGGTGGGCCGCATACGTTGCCTAGGCCTGGAGGTGGCCCTCAGCAAGTCGGAGGCCATGGTGTTTCATGGCCCCCGGCGGGCACCGCCACCCGGCTCACACATCGTGGTCGGGGGGGCTTGGATCGCTGTCGAGTCCACCATGAAGTATTTAGGATTGGTGCTCGACAGCCGGTGGAACTTTGAGCCCCACTTCCGACGGCTGGCGCCCAAGTTGCTGGGCGCGGCTGGCGCGCTTGCGACGTTGCTTCCCAATCTGGGGGGCCCGAGCGCCGTCTGTAGGCGGCTCTACGTGGGGGTCGTGCGATCCATGGCCCTGTATGGGGCCCCGGTGTGGGCCTCTGACCTGACGGCCGGCAGCATCGCTGTTTTGCGAAAGCCGCAGAGGGCGATGGCCGTCAGAGTCATCAGGGGGTATCGCACGATCTCCTACGAGGCGGCTTGCGTACTGGCCGGATCCCCGCCCTGGAACCTCCAGGCGAAAGTACTCGCTTCGTTGTATCGGTGGCGCGAGGAAGCGAGGGCGCGGGGCGAGGGACCAATGCAGCGACACATAGAGCTGCGTCGGTCTCAGCTTCGCGAGGTCCTGGTGGCGGAATGGCGGTACAGGCTTTCACGCCCTACCGCCGGCCTCGTCACCATCGAGGCGGTCCGGCCGGTGCTCGAGCGTTGGCTCGGGAGGAGGCACGGCTCCCTGTCGTTTCGGGTGACGCAGGTGCTCTCGGGGCATGGCTGTTTCGCGAAGTACCTGTGTCGCATAAACAGGGAGCCGGACACCCGGTGTCACCACTGCGTCGACTGCTGGGAGGACACGGCGCGGCATACGCTGGCAGAGTGTGCCGCTTGGGAGGAGCCGCGCCGTGCCCTCATCTCAGAAGTAGGCAAGGACTTGTCGCTGCCGGCCGTAGTCGAGGCGATGGTCGGCAGCGACGAGTCCTGGGACGCGGTGGTTTCCTTCTGTGAGACAGTCGTCTCGCAGAAGGAGGCTGCGGAAAGGGAGAGGGAAATCTCGTCAACTCACCCGGCCTGCAGAAGGCGCACTGGGCGTCGGCGGAGGGCGGACAACGCCCTCTTCCAGCCCCCCTAAATGGGTCCAGGGGCGACGGACTCGGGGACGTCTGTCGCCCCCCACACACCAGGACCCGAGGTGGCGGCGCGTAGTGTTCCACGCGCGCCCCTCTTAGACGTCGCGGGGGGAGTCAAACACCTCACTCCCCCCCAGACCCGAAGAGGCCCGCAGGGGCGGGCCGGCACCAGTCGGGGGTTGCGGAAGGATCGTACGTTCCCGCGACCCCCGGCGTAGGTGTGAGATGGAACACCGGGGTGGTTTTTAGTCAGTAAGAGTCTGACAGACCCCGCCGCCCGCCCCAGGGCGGTGGACATCCATGAGGATTTTCCACCCCGGAAACAAAATAAAAAAAAAAAAAAGGTTGACTTAACCCATCAAGTTTCGGTTGTTCGACTTGATAGCACTGTTAACTATCTTTTGTGGCTATCTTGGGAGTCAGCTCGTCTCGAAATGTTAAAAAGTAAAAGCAAATCTGGTTTCAAATCTGACTATAGTAAATTGTCGTTTAAGAAACAAGACATGAAACTTTTAAACCTCCACGACAACTTGACATTTCACCTGTAGAGTTCATTCAGATTCAACCTATAACCAAACCAGGTCACCATACCACAAAGCTATCTTTCCACCATGACACAAGCATTTAAAACAGGGGGTGGGCAGGATTCCCCAATAAATAACCTTCGTTGTTCCCAGCAGCCGGCATCCATCAGAGCAGCATTTATCTGTGTCAGGTCGCACGTGGCGGTGAAATATAGCTGTCATCTAGTTGGTGGAAATATAAATATGGCCGACAAAGATTTTGGAGGGAAAGAAGGAATCGGAAAGTGTTTAGTTAGTGTGTTCTTCCTTGATAAGCAACGGTTTTTTTGGTAGGGAAATGCTCGATTAGTGTGCAGACAGTGATTTTAATCGATTGTGCCAGTTTATACGCTAAGCCTCGAAGAATTGTTGTTTTGAAATTCCCCGTGTGACTTTCCTGTGTGTCGCTTAACACAATTTCAATACAAGTAAAATAAACAGGGCGGAATCGCTTTATAAAAATAAAATAAAAACAAATGAGCAATGATTAGGTCTGTGATCTTGAAATTTTATTCTGGCCAAAAATATGTAAGCTTTGCCTTAGTCAAGTATATATAATGATAATTGGAATTCTGAAGATCACTTCGAATCCCAACGCTACATGCAGGGTCACATCACTGGCTGAGCGAGCTGTCGCTGTAAAGTGACACTGACAGGAGCGTCACTACCCGCGCTTTCTAATTACCGGGTGATTTGGATATCAATGTTGGAGTGTAATTTGCGAATTTATCAAAGAAATCGCTAATGAACCCACTTCTAATTATAGAATCTAACAATACCTACTTAATATTTTTTAAGTAATAAATATTCTTGGTAAATTAAACATAATCCTATAACGAGTCATCAGCACCACCTCAAATGTCGCGATACTCTAAAAAGATCCCTGTAACTTTATTGTTTTGCAGTTTGCAGCAATAACTCTGGCATAGTTTGAAATAACTATCACGAGCAAACAAATCGCAACACAACATCGCAGCGTGGTTCAATACTTCTCCGAACAAACACCCCAATACACATTTTCACCACGCCACAGTGAGTTTTTTTGTTCACTAACCTGTCCAAAAACCCGCTGCACTAGCACACAATATATCGGGTGCGGTGACCAGCGTCGCAACGCATCAAATCAAACGCGCCCGCACCAATGGACAAACAACTGTCGACACGGAATAGAAATGTACAGAAGGCCGGCTCGATACACGAGAGTGTTAAAAGAGACAGTAAAAACTATAAGCTTAAATAATACTAAATATATATTATCCAAATAGCAAGTTTTAAATGTCAGATTACTTACTGTATATGAAAGTTCTTATGAATATAGTTTGTAGGGAAAGGAAGTAAAGCACAGCACGACAAGACTAGACATTTATTTATTTAGACTCGTCAGTATTGAATCAGAAAGCTAGTTGTCCGTTCGCAAAAGTAGGTCTTCATGGAGAAGAAGGACGAGCAACTACATGAAAACAGTATTAAGGTATTCTATCAACACATTTCTCATATTTCTTAAATTATCGTTATCTCAAAACAGTTAATTCTATCCACTCATAATTCCGAATAATAGCAACATAATAATAATAAATAGGAAAAGAACATGAACATTCCATTATACAATTTGACACATAAGCAATAATATAAATTACACAACCAACACGCATAATAAGCAATAATTAAGGTATTAGGTATTATCAATTTACATAATAATATGTACTAAATATCTACCGAGCTACTGACTCGATAAGGTTTTTTTTTCTAAATGACTTCTCGCAGGTCAACCTAGAAGGCAGCTTAACCGAGCTTGCCTGTGGTTACCTTAATAAATGAAGGCTTCCAACCAGGGCTTAAAATCTTATAAACTAGGCGACTACACGCTAAGCGCACCCCCTGTGGGGTACGGACCTCGGCTTAGGGCGTCGCTAGGGGAGGGCAGCAAGGGACAGGCTGGATCGGAATTATTATTAAGGGATGAATTTAAAGCTACAGGCACAGCGGCGCGGGCTGGCTCGAGCAAGGCCGGGGCGGACGTGGATTGGGGCGTCGCGGCAGGGCTCGGCGGCGAGGACTGTTTTTGTGTTACTGAGAGTACTGGTGGCCTTACTACTCTCCTGGAGGAGGGTAGTTGCGTCTTCGGGGATAGATATGGTATGCCTCGGGGTGCGAATCCTACTTATGCGGGAGGAATTGTAGCGGGCGGCCGCTTTAAGCAGGGATTGGTGTGCATTATGCCACAGTCAAGGCAAGGCTTTGAAAGGTGTTTCATGAACTGCTGATGGTGGGCATTCTAAGGTCTAAGTGGAGATTCACATTACGGACATAGAAGGGGGCTCCCGTGACCTTTCTGAGAAAACGGTTCTAGAGGGTCGGCATCATATATTATGTAGTTGGCGTGACGCAGTCATAGGTCATGATGGGACGGATGACCGCGGTGTAGATGCGCAATTTGCACTTGAGTGACAATTTGCTGCGGGCGGTTAATATAAAGTGGAGCCTACCGAGAGTGAAAGAGGCGGGCGAACGAGCTGTCTTTATGTGCTCACTGAAGGTAAGGTGGTGATCAAGGATCACACCTAGGTATATAGCTCGCTTCTCCTAAGGGATAGGCTTGCCCTAAATAATGATCGGACTGGAACTATATGACGTCATTACAATCCTCTTTATATCCTACCAACGTCACTTTACGTCAAATATCTACCGCCATTTTGAACCAATCACAGATCATCATACTTTTGGTTTAATACTTTCTAAACCAGATAATAATAAACAAATGATAAGTAGTGAAACCGTTTTAAAACATTATAAGGTAATTAAGCAATTTAATTAATAAAAGCTGATTCGTAATTCTTAGATAAAATTCAAAGAATATCAACATCAACTGACGGTATTGTGCCACCATTTGAAACAGCTTATTATACTAAAACAGGCATTATACAATCTAAGATAAACTTTAAGTATAAATAAATATTACGTAATCATATATATTTTTTTAATCGACTTCAAAAAAGAAGGAGGTTTTTTAACCAACTACAAAAAAGGAGGAGGTATCTCAATTCGACCACATTTTTTTTTTTATGTCTGTTCGCAGATAACTTCGTCGTTTATGAACCGATTTTGATGATTCTTTTTTTGTTGGAAAGGAGATATGATATCCCTAGGCTGGTACGATGATAAGGCAACCAGGATCTGATGATGGCATCCTAGAGAAATCGAAGGGAACCTTCGAAAATCGTAGTGACTAGTGCGTTTGTTATTTTTTTCATTAAGTATTTTATAGCACTACTATTTAATGAAGGTCCGGAGTTGATCTGATGATGGAACAAAAAAACAGTCGAGTGAACTGCTCAACGATTTACAGCAATTACCTAGTGTTTGGGCTTGATTAATTTGTATTGATGAGATCTTCACACCTAGATGGGTTGGGACTGTCATTAGGGGTCTGGTGATGATGACGAAGGACAGTCAAGGGAACTCCCCAATGTTTTACAGTAGCTACCTTGTGTTTGGACTTAATTCATTTCAATTGATGAGAACTTTGCACCCATATGGGTTATAAGTGTCATTGACCAACCAGGTCTGATGATGGAGACCATAGACAGTCGAGGGAATTCCTCAATGATTTACAGCAGTGCCTTTTGTTGGGATTACTTCATACGATTCAATATGCCAAAATGTTCAGTTCATACAAAAATATTACCTAATTAAGATGGAAGTTTTACATAGGTATACCACTACCTACTAGGCATGATAATGCATCAATTTGACACTGAATTTAAGTTGCGTAATCGCGCCATCTCTAGCAATGCTCTTTCGTCGTGTGGCCTACTCAATAATTTGTTTGAATCTAAGTCAGACAACGCTATTACTTCCAAGGTTAACACGATTCAGAGCAACATACACCTGTCCATTAGCGAAATTTTTCTTGCTTAGATCTACAAGGTGTTGTTTTGCATCCTCGTCAAATTCGAGGAGGTAACTATGCTAATGATTCTCGACACGAATCAATAATAAAATAAGTAGGTATTTATTTTTAAATTTTGTAATTTTCGGAAATCGGCATGTGTAGGGTCCGTGTGATACCGCCCTGTAACTGCGCTGTAACTGTAACGCATGCACACAGCGACATAGTCGTACGACACTGCCTACCGTATACGCAACGGGGCGATTCTGTTCTTTAAAAGTAGAGTATTCTGAAATACTGTCAAACTTAAATATCTAAAAAAACAAGTATGTAATTATTGAGCAGGATCGTAATTTTTTTTGATTATTTATGTCTTTCATAACAGCCTCCTGAAATTTGACGAGGATGCAAAACGACACGTTGTTTTAGGTGTTTCTAGTTTAGTTCCCTGTAGCTTGTAAACCGTAACTGCCCAATTTAAAATCAAAGGTGACATTTGGCGCTCGACATATTCGTATCCTTTTGTTGCCTGAAATGTTGCAACAGCCTACTGTTATCGATATACAAGTAATCGATACCCAGCCATTTTCATCTTTAATTCTACTTCCAATCGTATCCTTTATCGAAATCGATTAGTTGAAGTCGCCTGAACCGATTTGGAAATTCTTTTTGTTTCAAATGGTATATTTCCCTGGTGGTCCCATTAAAATTTTATCGAAATCAGTCGAGCGGTTTAAAAAACTTAACAATAAATTATCTTTAAATAAAAAAAAAACCGACTGCAAATGGACCTGAATGTGTAAGACGATCGTTTTTGAATTGGTGTGTGGTAGGTACTATAACTAAAAAGAGGTAAATAAAAAACTTAAAAAAAAAACAACCGACTTCCAATAAAAAAACTACAAAGTGAAAAATAACATTAATTTCGGAAGTCGGTGGCAAAAACTAAAATACAGATTCAAAGAAACCCGACTTCCGAAATTAAAGTTATTTTTCACTTTGTAGTTTTTTTATTGGAAGTCGGTTGTTTTTTTTTTGTAAAAATCTTTTTATAAACGTTTTATTTAGCTTGCCCTGTTTGTTTTTGGGTCAAATTTATCTTTTTTTTTTTTATTTTATCATTGAAATTTTACCCCTTTCCTGTAAACAGATGGATCTGATATTTGGTACACACCTTTAGTTCTGATGTTAATACAACTGAATATATTCAGTATCATTGACAATCATTGTAAATCCAAGATGGCCGCCGCCACAAAACGGCGGATCACATATTTTTTCACAACACTGTAGATTACAGTACACTATGAAAAACATCCAAATCCAATATGGCCGCCAGCAAAATGGCCCATAACATATTTTTCACAAACCTCTCAATATTTTCAAGAAGACCTTCGTAAATGTGACAAATGCGATTATCAAACGAACAATTTTCTATGTATTATAATAATATCAAAATGAATAATCTAACATGAGCAAACGGACGCATAAATAGACAGCTCTGTTTCTCTCTCTCTGTATAGAAATTAATGGAATGTATGACCATGTCTTTGTTGTCGTTCGGTTGATGTACAAATGAGATTGTTCTGCATCCATACATCTTTCGCCCCAGAACCAACAACGAAGGAAAATTACTTCACGTGTTCTAAATTACAAGTATATGCCCATGAAGACAAAGTTTAATGATGGACAACTTGCAGAAAGCATTTATTTGAAAAGAAAACAAAGATTTTGAGGTTATATTTAGTAAGAAACAATCCTTTCTATACTTAGAAATACATGCTAGTAAATGCCTGTCACTAATGTTATATCTATTGCCAGTATGTGGCTAGTTAAGCTAAGAGATTCGGTAAAACATTTAAGTACTTATGTACTTACCTATCTTGTTTAGTGTTAAATAAAGCAAATTGAAATCACAACCTACACAAGACAATCACGAATAAATACAAGCGAGTGTGATGTGAGTCCAAAATCTTGACAGTTGAGTTGATTGACATGAAATCACTTGTCACGTGTACGGGCATCCCTAATCCTTGGATTAGGGATGCCCGTACATTAGATCCAAATCGATATATTAAAAAAAAATCGATACCGTTCAGTACCCAGCATGTTATTTATTGTATTTGAAATATCATCATCTCACTTAGGGCGCTTGTGCACTACCTCGTATTTCGTTCATATTCGTGATTCGTAAAAATTCAAAGCCTATTTAATAAATGTATGGTAGCCGCTGGAGTGGATGAGGTGACCAAAGTCGCCGCATAGAAAGTGGCGCCACACGTTAGCGTCCACTCGCGTAACCTTTTAATTAATCGAAATCCGATAAACTTTATTCAATTTTTCATTTTTAAAAGATCTGTGGCACACTGTATCCGATTGCTTAGTCGATTTCGTGCTTAAAAGCCGCGTATTCAGATGTATGACAACACGACAAGCGTTCAACCAAAAAAATCAAATAATTAAAAAAATATGGCTTCTTGTCAGTGACGTACGGACTCGCGCGTGTTTTGTTTACATGATAAATAATTTGTGTTTTAAGTGGGTTTTCAAGTGTTTGAAGTGCTATGGCCTGTTAAGTGTGTGATAAATATTATAGTGAAGTGAATTACTGCAGGATTTCAAGGTCGGTGAGTGAAAAAATATTACGTAATTTCGGTTTTATTCCACAACCGGCGCTGACCGATTCATGTTTATTGTTATTACGTGTATGTGTTTTCAGATCCTTATTTTAGTACAGTGTGTTATTCTAATACCACTACTTTTATAACAAAGTTGAAGCATTAAATAAGCTTTCCACAGGTACCAATATTTTTATTCTACGTATCAGATTTATATTTATAAAACAACATTTTGTTTCCATTGTCTTGGCGGCCATTGTTATTTTTTTGCCGTCGGCAAATATTTTCAACTTTGCACGCTCGTAAATAGTACATATTGTACTAATGCTATGTGGTTTTATTAGTGTTTTGCGTTAAGTATATACACATAATGTATTTAAAACCTTAAACAATATAGGTCAACGCTCGTTTTTTCGAACTATAACCATTTATTTGAAAACAAAGTTACGTAAATACTATCGTACGTACGTATCGTACGTAGTGTTTGCGTAAATACTATCCTATTTCAAACGAAACTCCGCTATCTTAAAGCCCCGTTCCTTACCATAACAAAAAACACAAGTGTTAGCACCATTCAAACAAACCCAAGTCGTAAAAATGTTTTATTTACATTATCGGGCGGCCGAGCGGCGCCCCGCCGCGCCGCGCGCGCCGGTGACGCATCTGGCATTCATCTGGCTCGATTATTTTTCCCGCGCTCTGCGACCGAGCGGGTAGTTTGTGCACTGCTTCGTTTTCGTTTTTATATTCGTGAATTTCTAACATCGAGTTAGTTTTTACGGATCGAAGTAGTTATAATGCTTAATATAGGGCGTTTTGTGCACTCGCTAGTATTCGATTAGTATTCGTGCTTTTAACGAATATGAATCAAATATGAGTGAGCTCGGAATGCGGCACACAAGATCGCAATATCTGCCTACGAAATGTTTTTATAGTATAGTTAAAATGTCGCTGCAGACTCGGTCATAAATTATTCGAGTGTTTCGCTCTCTTTCCCACTCACGGGCCTTATGGGCAGGCCACGCCCACACGTAGTCCTGTGTATTACTGCAGTCGATGAGTGATATCGATAGTTTTATATATTTATAAATGGGTGATAGAAATAAATACACATTTTTTTTTATTTTATTACCAAATTTACTACAAAGCATATTAAATATATAAACAAAAGAACGTATTTAATTATAAAACTAAAAATAGAAAATTAAAATTCTTCGTCTGAGTCATCATCGATAATGGCCTTGAGCGCGCGCAACTAGCGCACATCCCTACTCCGATTATGATTTATGACCAAGTCTGCAGCGAGATTTTAACTATACTATAGTCCGTTTTTAAAGCGGATGATGGAAAATTCCCTAAAATGAATCACGAATACGAATCGACTACGAGTGAGTGCACAGCCCATTAGTGAATTTCGAATCCGGTTTTATGCTGTTTGTAAAAAACACGAATATGAATCGAATAGGTGTAGTGCACAAATGCCCTTAAGAGTAGTAATAAAAAATATATTGAAAAAGGTAATTACTTAATTAGGATGCATGGCAACGTTTTCGCACCTTAGCTGTATGGTACCAATATAAAAATCGCACGTGTCACTACAGAAGCGTCATACTATAGAGCGAAAAAGGTTGAAAAGGAAAGTACGTAGGTACGGATGCATATGACATCCATGAGCAGGTGGTCAACTTAAGTAATCTCGCTCTCGATGTGAGAAATGAAAGATTGGGCATCACTAATTGTCATGTCAAATCGAATTGTCAAAGATGTCAGCATTTTTGATGTGATGTCGCAAATCGTTACAGCTCTTTTTGTATTTTTCCTAAAGGAACGCAGAATGTCCGTTACTTAAAGATATTCGCAATTAGTATAATAAAATATATTTATAATTATTATGTACGTCAGGTGTTTGATAATCCTGGGGCCATTTACGACGATGTCCTTTACAATTAATTAGTTTTAAAAAGTTGTAAATGATAAATGATTTTATTTCTGTAAGTAGGTTTGAACAAACACTTTTACACGTCATCATATTTTTTTTTAAACTAGATGGGGTCGGCGTCCAGTCAGTGCACGCAATTGTCAGTAATCGTGCAGCTCAACTTAGACTCAAGGAGCTCAACGATTCCACGAACAATACCAAAGAAAGGACATTTGAGTAGGCCGCATAAATTACTCAAACTGCCAGATCATGATTACGTTGAGAAAAATACAAAAATAAATATAAATAAATCAATGACCGACATAGTTCTCACATTCACAATAATTAGAATAATATTATAATCATAATCTTTGAGGACCATGTAGATTTGTGTCTGAAATGGTCTTTTGAGGAAAGAACCACACAGATTGAGTGGACCTGTCCAGTCAGTGCACGCATTTGTCAGTACCCGTGTAGCTCAACTCAGAACTTAAGGAGCTCAACGATTCGACGAACAACCTTTGTACCTTTGTATCTTGCTTTAATCTGCATACATCAAAAGTGTCTAGGGATCAAGGTATTTAAGAAATATTATTGTTACCCTAAGGAAATTAAAAAAAAACACTATTTAGATATTTTATGTGTTTTCGGATAGATCAAAGCATCGTCGCGTTGGGAGATGACTAATGAAAATACAATAGTATACATTCATTAGTGCTAGGCCTCGTTTGTTTGATGTTTTCATTAGTCCTCCCCCGACGCGACGATGCTTTGATCTAAATATTACCTACAACTTATATTAAACTTAAAGGACACAAAGATTTTTCTTTTTCGAGGATTTTTTTTTAGTTAGGGGTTTTTTAATGTTTATTTTAATTTTTATTTCCTGCTTGTTAAACATATTATACTAATAGTAGACACGCTACGATCGACACGTACCTCGCTTAAATCTACGCAGTTGTACGTATGTTTCCCACAATGAAGCTAGTTACTAATGCATCCTCATTTCTCTTTGCTACTCCATCATCAGACCCTGATCACCATCTATCTATAGCCTATTCATTGAGACCGTTCCAATGAGCCCAAACACGATACTTCTGCTGTATGTTGGTGAGGGAGTTGGGTATTCTGCAAATTCAAGGTTACTATGTGCTTCTAATATCATTTAAGTAATAGAATACCAAATTTCGACTCGATCAGTCCTGCGGAAGATGCTCACACCCCTTCATTAATTAGAAAAGAGCTGATAATCTTCAAACGGCTGAACACATTTTCTTGAATCATAGCTAAGAACACTCTTGATTAAGTCATCTTTCGAACAAAACAAATAAAATCAAAATGAATTCAACCGTTTGGTAGCTACGATGCCACAGACTGACACACAAAGCCTTCAAACTTATAACATCCCTATTTTTTGTGTCGGGGGCTAAAAATAAAAGTTTCTAAAGGTTTTTATTCTGTAAAATAAACAACTAGTAGTCTGTATTTCCGCCGTTAACGCGTATAACACAATCGCAGCGATTGCATACTCAATATGAGTTCATCCAAATCACTTTGCGGAATGGCCATGTCCGTTGTAACAGGCGAAAAAGATTTTCTGGTGTGTGTGTAACTTTGTACGGCATCCATATTTGTCAGAGCTCTTCTTTGAAGCAGATCCCATGCGTGCTCAACGGGATTTAAGTCTGGCGATTGGGGAGGCCATGGTAGGACGTTGATATTAGCTGCGGCAAGTGTGTTTGCAACGACTCTGGCAGTAAGGTGGACGTGCATTATCATGCATAAGCAGAAATGAAGCACCAAATTGAGTCCGCAAAGGAATGACAACATCTGATACAATCGCTTCAGCGTAAATCTGTGCATTGAATCAATCATTGCCTCTGATCCAAATCAGTCCGGTTCTTCCGCCGATCCAAATATCTGCCCATATCATGATTGTTCCACCACTGTATGCATGGACTTGTTGGCATAATTTTAAATGTTCTTGGCATCCGGGGGTCCTTCATTACCGTGTAAATCTAGTATTTGGATTCTTACCAAAGCGAGATTCATTTTATTAATTCTTCTGCCCAATTTCTGTGTTCGCGAGCCCATTGTAAATGGGCTCTGCAATTGCAGGGCTCAATAGGAGGTACATGTAGCGGCATTCGGGAACGGAGATTGACTTTATGCAAGCGATTTGTTATGGTTTGATTATTAACATCTCTGAAATCCTATGAAGCCTCGTAACCAACATCATTGCGGTCATCGTACGATTTCGTCAAGCAGTAATTGGTGTGTTACGGCCTTGTCTGCGTGTCGTGATGCGAGCTCGTCGTCTATGTCGCTCTGTCACGCTGCCACTGATGTAGTAACGTATCCAAAGTTGGCTTATAAAGCCGGATTCACATTACTGTGTTGTGTCGTGTTGTAACGCCTTCTGACGCAGTGTTAGTCAATCAAAACTCGTTTTGATTTGACGTAGTTCTGAACAAATTCGTTTGACTGGTGCATCTCGTGTCACGACACAACATGCCACAGATGCCACAGTACTGTGTCAGTGGCTTAAAACTGTGCGTACTGCCCAGAGCGATTGCCACAGCACGTTGCCGAGAACCAGCTTTCAACATTCCCACGACTCTGATCATTTCTTCTCGGCTCAAACGACGTCTTCTCGCCATAATGACGTTCGTTTCCATTGATTCCACTCAGAAGTATGGCAGAAATTTTATTGATTCGGCCACAAACTGGTCGCAGGATTAAGGAATACGACTTGACAGAAGATTTTCATCTTTTGACCGAACTTTAAAAACTATTCCCTTTTCAAATGACGAAATTTACTAAATAGTATCCAAAGGAATTACTAAAAATATAAATAAAAAATCAGATTTTTTGTAACTAGCAAAAAAGTGTTTGATCTCTAGACACTTTGGATGTGTGTATATCTATTCAAATAATAAAGCTGTCAGAGTCATCTACAACCTCCGCAGACGCGAATCTCTATGGGAACTGTTTAATAAAAGATATCGTCATGACGGTAGCTTGTCAACACATATATGAAAACAATGTGTATGTTCGAAAACATCTTCATTTTCTTTGTAAGATAAGTGACAGGCATAATTTTAACACTAGAAATAGGAACAAGTTAGATCAACCACGTTTCAGATTGTCTAAAGTAGAGTTCTTATACATTTTACACAGTAACCCACTGTGTAAAATGTTATACTTATATATAACCACTCGATATTCTTCAACTAAATGAGAAGAAATTTAAAACATGCATTAAATGCACACTACGTAGACTGTTATACGTTGGTTGAATCGTAGATAAAAATGCATTGCTTAATGCTGGGTCTGCTCCACAGCCACTTGGGCTCACTAGTTAAAATTTTTATATTTGAAAGAGAGGGTTTTCTTGTTTTTATTTCGTTAATGTGAGTACCATAGCCGTTTATTATGTTATTAAGATGTAAACTAAGTATGTTGACTTGAAAGTGCATGGCAGTTGGGAGTATATCATGCTCACTTAAACGTCTCACTAATAGTGGCGCGTGTGTTGGATCATTCTGTACCATAAAATATGGTTGAGCTGGACAGTACTGATCCACGTGAAAGTTTATTTCAAATGGTTCAAAGTATTTACGATCTCGGCTTTCGGGTCTCTGTAGATTCATCTTTTAAAACTCAATTTCTATCTCCAATTCGTTCATTAGAGCAAATTCGATCGAACTTTATGGAAACTCTCGATGCTTATAATTTAGCTTTATTAGAAAGTGGTTCGTCGACAAACCCGAACTACGCACCGCTACAGGCATAAAGGATATTGAATTCACCATTCATTAGTCTCAAAATAATGAAAATACTCATAATGCCGAGTTTTTAAATCGTAAATTACCGCCATTAGGTACATCGTGTTTAATTTGATGGCACGCTCAGCAAATGGACAACATTTCATGAAAACTTTAAGTCTTATTCATGATACCTAATTCGCATCCTATCGAAGCCGAAAAGGTTTAGTATTTGATAGGTTGTCTCTCGGGCAAAGCATTAACTATTTGCTCAGGTATCGTACCTACCGCTAATAATTACCTATTCATTTGGAACGCATTATTGGAAAAGTATCAAGATACGCTCGTACAAGCCCCGATGTATTTTTTATTTTTTTTTAAGAACGGTGCCCCACAATAGGAATTTCTCCAGTATCGTGGGTGTGTGTGCATTTAAACTCACATACACAAACAGCCAGACCCGGAACAACTACTTGCAGGTTGCAGGGATCCAACCCGCGACACGTAACGCAGCAGTCAATCGCTTAACTACTGCGCCAACCGTGCCGTCAAATCTTAATCAAATTTCAAATTAAAATCAAATGATTAAATTTAAACCTTATCAACCTATTGATACATATAATTAACAGTTTCTTTCGGCCCAAGCTACTTTACGTCGTTTACAATTAGATGATTTGTCATATTGTATTACAATTAATATTGCACTCAGCAAACTCGATAAAGAGGTCGTTAACCTTTTCGAACAAACGCATAGCCATATTAAGATTTCTACTTTCAACCATATTTCGTAATTTTTCAAGGAACAAAGTAGAATTCAAACGCTTCGCAATACTTCTAATCCCTCTAAAGTATGTAACACTAATAATGAAATTATTAAAAATGTATCTAAATCAAAAAGCAGTGAAGCCTTCGCGACTACCACTCAGGATTCCCAGGCACGTCCCTGCAGAGTGTGCGGTGCTTCATATTCACACCCCCTTTATGTTCGATAAGTGTTCTCATGAAATGAAAATTTAAAGATACTCGTAGATTAGATCTTGTAATTAAACATAAATTCTGTCGTAACTGTTTAGGATGTCATGATATTAAAGTATGCAAGTCAACAAACACATGTTCGATTTGTCAACGCAAACATCATTCGCTATTACGCATCTACAACTTTAACTCAAGTAATCGGGTAATCGAACCTAGGTACCCACAGTCCGCGAATCAGATGGCGCATACGCCGCATAACACGACAACTGTGGTAGATCTGCCCGCGTCCGCGGCGAATTCAAACGCTCAGTATTTATCATTGACTGCGGCTACTTCGTGCGTTGAAAATAAAAAGACCGTTTTGTTACCTACCGCTTCTGCTTACGTATATAATAATAATAAAACGCACTGCGCGTATTTCTCGACACTGGCTCAACGAGTCGTTTTTTACGAAGGTTGCTGCAAACGCTTAAATTTGGGTAATCACTCCTGACAGATTATCCATTTTCGGTATCGCTAAAATTCCCTCGTTTGGTACTACAGCATTTAATATGTTTTCCCGCTAACTATACTATCAACGCTATTCTTATACTATTCACGCTCGGGTATTAGATCATATAACTGACCACTTACCCGACATAATATATCTAAATACGTCGAGCTTCGCTCCATTACATAATTTAGCTATGGATAATGATGCGTTCCACATTCCCGGTGAAATTGATTGTCTCATTGGTAATGAACTTTTCCCGTTTTTGCTGGGAAGTGGAAAGATAACTTTACCTGGCTCCGCGGACGTTGCTGTAGAAACCTTGGCTACATTGCCATGGGTCGGGCTGATTGTAAACCCCGCATAACTTCGCGCTCTCGCCACGCTAAACATAATAAAAATAAAAACGAGCAAACATTTCTTTGCACTGCTAACACGCTTAGCTTAGACACGCTCACACGCAGCGGCAATTTAAAAAGTGTCTGTCGTGCGTTGAAATGGATTTGACTAGAGGCCTGTTTGACCTATTTCAGTCTGGTAATAATGGATACGCATAAATGACAGTACTGTTTTAGAGAGATACTTGTCCACGCAAAAACCAGCGGGGCCGAGGTTCGTTTATTGAGAGAGGCCATAGTAGAGCGTACTGATTTGACCTTAAGCCTTGTCTCCCAGTGAGGTGATGACAATCTAGTCTCTTTTGACGCCACCATATATCAAAGGCGTGTCTTTTTACCGCTAAAAAGAATCGTTTAGAACAAACTGCTTTTTTTCGGGGTACATCTGTTCCTGTAACTGATCGGCTCAAGCTCTTAGGCATGGAGTTGACATCTGAGGGGCAATTCCCGTATTTTTAAGACCGTTCGCATTCTAATCTCAGTCTCAATCTGTCAAAATTACAATCAATTTACATACATTTTTGACAGGTTTTTGACATTGATTGTCGCTGAGATGAGATTGCGACTTGAATTTGAACGTTTTTAATTACGGGAATTGGCCTTCTGGTCTCAACTTCGGCGCCACCATCAAGTATAAAGCAACACTTTTGTGCAGCCTCAGGCATTGGTATGAGTCAAGTATCAAAAGTCTTACATGAACATTTAGGCGTCATTAAGCTTTGTACTAGATGGATACTACATAATTTGACGGAAGATCAAAAACGCCGTCGTTTGGATTGGTGCCGTTCTATGCTTGAAAAGTATGACGGAGGTGACTCCAATGCTGTATATGACATCGTCACAGGTGATGAAAGCCGGTTAAATACTGTTACGAACCCGAAACCAACAGACAATCTGCGCAATGGATGTTCCCATTCGAAGATTTGCCGACAAAAGTAAAGAAGGGCAGAAGTGAAGGGAAAAAGATAATTGCCTCATTCTTTGGACAAACGGGTCTTTTCACAACAATTGTCCTAAATAATAAAAAGACTGTTACTGCAAATTGGTATGTCAGTCGTTGTTTACCAGTTGTCTTGGAAAATGTTAAAATGTAAGACAGCAGTGCCCAAGAAGCAGGATCCTCCTCCACCACGACAATGCTCCAGCTCACTCCGCCAGACGGACTATTGAATATTTATCTATCGAAAGTATGGAGTTAGTAGGTCATCCTCCTTACAGTCTTGACCTGGCATCTTGTGACTTTTATTTCCAAAAATAAAAAAAATATTCGGAGGAGTTCGTTATAAGAACCCTGAAGATGCCGTGGCTGCGTTTGAAAAAGGCGTGAGAGAAATCCCTAAAGAAGACTGGGCCCACTGCTTCAGTCAATGTTTCCATCGCATGCGACGGTGCTTAGAAAGCAACGGAGACTACTTCGAAAAACAATAAAAATATTAACAGGCTTCTCGACATCATTCCGTTTTTATTTTCTAAAAGAGTTTCAGTGTGACCCACGTATATTTGGGAATGGGTGTTATTTACCTGAAATAAATGAATTTATTTATTTTATGTTGATATTTAGTTACTTATTTAATTTAGTTCCTAGTGTAAATAGTTAGTTGTGTAATAATTGTATATAGGTAAGCAATTGAATGTTAATAACAAAGTTTTGTATGATGTACTCTCAATGTTTAGTAAAGTCGTAAAAACTGTGCAAAACAGGGGTGGGTTGCTAGTGCGTAATATAATACAATGTCGCTTTTCATGTCCGTCTGTGTGACCACTTAGTTCTTCTAGACTACACAATAAATTTTGTTGAGGCTATCATGTAGAAAATTTATTCCGGAAAATTTATGTGTAATACGTAGATATTTAACTAAGATTTAACACAGGAATTTCGCAGCTTTGACATGTCGCCATTGTCGCTATGCGAAACAGGGGCGGGCTGCTAGTAAAACTTTAAACATTTGCATAATACTGTATGTATTACAGTATCTTTATCTCTCGAAGCGACGCGCGCTTTCGTTGTGATAGCCAAGTGTACAAACACGCTTTGAATGTGTGCGTGAAGACGAGTAACATCAGCACATAATACACACACGCACACATACACCCACACTTCCAACTTTGCCATTGTCTCGGATGTCGAGAGCCCCTGCGCTTTACACAAAGATTCACAGCATGTTTGTACACTTGGTAAACACAAGTAAAGCGCGCGTCACTTCGTAAGATATAAATACTACGAGTATACTGAGTAGGTACTTTTTTCCAAACGAGACAAAAAGAAAAAATTTCTCTCGAATTCTTTCAAATGTCCGCTCAAAAATAAACTCTTTGCCCAAAAATGCGTGACAATCAATTAAATGTGAAGTATGCACCTGCGCGTGACTCCGGACAGCTGGACAGTTTCGGACACGGGAGAGTCCGGCCAGACACAGGACAGAGCCGCTCAAAAAATAATCACTCACGCGGGACGATTAATAACTTGTATGTGGGGCTATGAAAATGTAGGGTGGACAAAGTTATACGCGATAGCGGTGTATAATGCGCGGTTTGTACTGTGGCGATATACTTTAGGTATTCAGTTTTGTTAAAATTATTACTTTATTACAAAACGTATTTTATCGATAGTCTTGGCTTAAAAATAATTATCACAAGCTGTAGACAAAGTCTATTGCTTCGTACCTAATGAGGGGAAAAAAATTCAAGCTTTTATATAAACAACCAATGCAGAAAATATTTTGGTACAACTACAGACAGATGGTACAGAGAGAGAGAGGGTGAGAGAGATAACAGATGAGATGATGATCATGTGTGTGTGAGATTTACATCGCTAGAGTGTAGCTGTTGCGTTTGTTAGATACGCCATTTTTAAATCCCATTTTGAAGAATGAGCTTTGGCGGCTATTTATTGCTTGACGTTCTAAAACCGCTGATTCTTAGCCTATTTAAATATGATTTCAAATCACCCCGCTGTTCTCATGGCCACACCGTCATGCCACAGTGACGCGTGACGCCTGTACGTGACGTCACTCACACTCTTCACCCGTCATGCATTGTAATATAACTTTGATAAACATTCGGCACGCCTACCATTTGGTAGGGTTTACTTCTAAATGAAGTCAAAAATCATTTGATAAATGGACTAAAATTTCTGATTTTTTAACGGCTTTGTAACAAATCTGCAACAATTCACAAATATTGAGCAGTTTATCAATAAATGAATTCTGAAGGATCAGCAGTAAACTATGTAGGCTGTACTCACACTTCATCGTTGTTATTATCTCATATAGACCTGTAGAATGCATCACTAATAAACTATTTTTGTCATGCTATTTTTATATACCTACCTTTTAATACTCCTTTTTTTTATTATTTTTTTACCTGCAGTTAACCTTTGAATTAGAATGATTTATTTGTAAAACATAGGTTAAAGGTCAAGGTCATAAATAATAATAATATGTTGCGTTATGTTTGCTAACAGTTCGTTATTAATTTATTCAAAGTCTTAAATATAAATAGTTCCACACATTTTGCTTACTCATTTCAGCAATTATACTTCTAGTTAATATATTTTCACGAAATATAATTTCAAGGGCTAAATTGATGTTTTAAATTATTCATCATAATCATCATTATTCTCGTGTTCTTATCCCAATTTATTTCTGATCGGCGCAACTCGTTTTATATTATTTTATATATACTTGGAATTTTGATCAAAACACTTTAATATATAAGAACATTGCGAACCGATTGGTCATCGCTGAAGGTTGTTGTAATAAGAAAACAGGAGGATCCCATTCTTCCAAGTACCATTTTTAAGGTAGCAAGGTTAGATCTCCGTCCTAAAACACTTCAGATCCTTTAGACCTGACTTTATTTTGTCAAAAGTAAAATTACCTTCAAAAGTGGGTTTATAATGCAAAACAATAGACACGACAAAACGTTGACCGCCCCACCCGTCCTGTTTACGTCAGGGGTCCACAAAGGTAATTTAATATTATGGTTATCTCATGAAAGGGGCGGGGGGGTCTTCTTATCGAGTCTAAAATAACTTCGTATGGTCGGACCTGTATTTAGTGGTCCGAAATACAGTAATAAGTGTGAACTAATGAAAACAAAGAAAAATGTTTATTTGGTTTTGATAATTAACTCCTCTACCACATTATAATGAGGCTCTCCTCTTACCTACTGCAAAAACATTTTGTCCAAAATTTATTTTTGACACCAGAATACTAGTGTGAACTTTCAGCTATTAAAGAAATAAAAACGAAAATTTATTTCTTTCCTACATATCAAAACCTTAATCAGAAAACACTCACAAGCTCATTACCCTGGAATCCTTAACAACACAGAATCACAAAACCAATAAGAACGCATTAATGAAAAAGAAGCGGCAGGGGAACGAGGTGGTCGTCATTATGATGGAAAAGTTTTTAATTTAGACAGGGAAGAGGCACAGTCTCAGGGGAAATATCCCTAGCAACAGTATCGGATGGTTTAATGTCCAGCGGACGGACGATAAGTATTTTGTTTTTCTGCAATTTCTTATTATTGAATGGGTGGAGCGTGTGGTCGTATTTCATATTGGATTGAGGAAGAAATATGTGTTTTGACAAATGTTCGTGGCGATATTCTTCAGTCTTACCGACTTTTTCTTTAATGATTTCAGAGGGGAAAAGGATACTAAAAAATATTGCTACAAATTTCTTTGTAGTTACATTCTCATTACGCTTTTTTTATTCTCTAAATTATGTGGTCGTTTAATAAAAAAAAACAAATACAGTTAATGTTTACAAAATTCAAAGTATAATTTAATGTCTTTGACAAAATTGAATGTTTTACAAAGCCAGCACAAAATAAAAATGATGAATGTGTTAATATTTAAGTCATTTATTTGTCTTAATACGGCGATGTTTATTAAAATAATCTACTACTAGGACTACCACTCAACTCAACCGCACTTTCTGGAGCTTTAATAGAACCGAATAAATAAATATTTATTCTGGTTTAGAATGTACATTTATTATTTTTGACAAAATTTTCATTATCAACAAGGCGTAACTATGCACCACAGAACATAATATACTCTAGAGAGCTATGCACACTGGCGATAATTGGCGTAAGCACCATCTATGTAATTTTTTCGTACTAAATATCTCAAGTTTACGTGGATTTCGTAAAAGATGGTGCTAGTATCTTTGTGAAAAATTGGACGCCTACATCAAGTACGGCAGTGTGTCCCCCCTGCATCACTCCAAGTCCACATAAATCACTTACTAGTCCACACACACTCATAAAAACTTCACTCACGTATAGATCACTTACCTATTATATTACAGGTACTATAATTTTAAATGATGTAACACTAAGTTAGTTAACTATAAGTCGTTCAAAACTAATTGAACATTTTACTCTTAAATTATCGAGGGTAAAGGCACTGGAAACTGAAATACAGGCACTGCCTAATTCGGTTGCAGTGGCTAAAAAATCTAAATCAAAGGTAACTGCACTACATTTAGGCAAATGCTATTACTCAGTGAAAGAATTTCTAAATGACATGAATTTATCCAGGTTATGATTGATTTTAATTGAAAATTTGACCATGTAAGACTTATTTATGTACCTGACTGTAATATTATTATTTGACTTCACTTTAATTTCCGTTTTTGTTTTATTGACATTATTTTGATTTTATTAATATTTTAATTTATGTAATAATTTGTACGCCTAAGGTTTGACTTCGCTTTAATGTCTGTTTTTGTTTTTGTTGACATTGTTTTGATTTTAATAAAATTTTAATTTTTGTAATAATTTGCACGCCGTAAGGTAGACTGTAGCCGATCTAATTAATTTAAGTACATCTTATACCTGTACCTCCATTCTATGCAAATAAAGATCTGATTCTGATTCTGATTCATCCATTTTATTAGAAATGAATACTGCCAAACTTTTCTGTAAAATATTACTAAGTTTTTTTGAGAAATAAAAAAATTGCATTAACTTGAATTTATAAAATGTATGTGTACTACTGAACGGATGAATAAATAAATGAATGAATGAATTTTATTAGAAGAAGATTATATTTATTACATAACAAAAACACAATTCTAGTACCGTTACACAATAGACTTAACCTCCCAAAAACAATTGAATTTCACATTACGACACAAAATATTCAAGTACCTACTAAAAGAACACAATCCAGCAATAATTCAAGACAGTACGTTGTCAAATCACAACGTACGACGCACATAAATAAGAGCAGAGAGAGATGTCACGCGTGCAGCATCCCTGTGTAAATAAATCATGGTCACATCCTCTGAGAAGCGCCGCGAAAACGGTCGGAAAACACTCGCGAGCACGCGGACTGAATGCAGATAGAGGGCGGAATGTACGGTGGGATAGTTGGAGAGGAAACGGTAGAACACAGAGGTAGGGCAATGTATTAGAAACGAGGTGATTGATCAAAAACTTCAACATGAAGATAATTATTATATTTATTTATATATACACTTATACGTATTTAATAATAGTTATATGATTTTATTTCTGTAAGTATTTTTGTACAAAAACTATTACACGTGAATGATATTTTAAAACTAGATGAGGCTGGCGATTCCTATCTGACTACTCTGAGAAGAAAGGCCGAAACAAACTCAGAGGTCACTGTCTCTTTTAAAGTCCAGAGATAATCTTGGTCATATCATGTGAAGACCATGTAGATTGGTGTCTGAAATGGTCTTTTGAGGAAAAATCACACAGATTGAGTGGACCTGTCAAGTCACCTGTACAGTACTGTACAGTGAGCCTGTACAAAGGTGATGCTTATTTCTAAAGAAATTTCTTCTAGCTTACCTGCGGTAGGAAAGTAGGGTAAGAGATGTAGACAGCGTGTCTAAGAGTAAAAGAGAAAATAAAATACTTAAAATCAAAAACAATTCACTTAATGAAATAATATGAGAATATACTTACATACACACATGTCATACTTCTAAAATAAATATCACTAGAATATTATATTATTATTATATTTTATCATCACGTCAGCCTGTAAGGGCCAGGAAAACAAAGAATATCAAATATTCAATATTCGAATGTGAATCATTCTTTGTTTTCTGCAATACACGCTCAAAAATATTTAGTGTCCTAGTAGACCCAATAGTTATGGCAATAACTGCTATAGATTTCGAAAGACTGCTCACTGCTTTATCCCACGGAAACTAGCACTTTCTGTAGCACCAGGACAAATAGCCTATGTCCTTCCCTAACATGCCATCCATCTCCTTGCCAAATTTCATAGAAATCCGTTCAGTGAACGTAAAGCAGTGAACGGATTTCGATACAATTTTAAGGAAGTAGTAATACTTTCTTAAAGTGTGGATTCTCAACATGACCCAGTAAAGGCATAGTAAAGCATGGTGAGGTTTTCCGTACAAAATCTTGAAAAGGCAATCTTCTACTTCTTATCTTGTCTGCGGCACGTCAGCTAATATTATCTTAAAACAGCATTTTGATGTACTCAAAATGTACAAAATTATGCATATTCACTCCCAAAATGATTTTACTCGCCTCAGTACTAAAATTTCTTGACTTTCTTACTTCCTAAACAACCTTAGCGTCCTGGTACATACTCCCCTCCCGTATCTTCCTCAGAAACTATTCCCCCTCTCCCCGCGAGGAAGCCACTCCTGAATATGTGAATGTCTGATGTAATGCGAAAAATCAACTTGTGATCGCTGTGTACCGAGTGTTCGCGAAATTGACTGTGGCCTGCCAACAGTATTTAGACAATGTTCAGTCTAGAATATTTGAATGATGATGCTGTTTATAAGGACTAAAATCATAGTAAAGGAAGTCGGTGAAGTGAAATGTTACATTCTGTATAAAGGAAATTATTTTCATTTATACAAAGAAAAATAGGCTTATTTGTCACTGAAACACGTGCGGACAAAAACATCACTTAACTCAAATAATAAAGAAAAAGGAAAATAAAAAGATTCATAATCACGAGCACAGAACAGAAATAGTCGGCAGCCGCACGTCGTGAGTGCCGTTCCCATAATTTTGAATGCCAAAAGAATACACAGTCACGTTAGCGATGCCGCACCCGCAAGCACAGCTTGTATAAATGGCGAAGAAAATGCACACACTTTTTTAAGCTTGTTATTCGAAACCTAAAAGCGATAATGGTGCCGATTCTCTTGTAAACCGAACTAAACTATCACTAAAATTTCTTAATTTTGTTTAAGAGAATCCTAAAAGCTAGTCTGCAAACAAGATTCCAATTCCAATTTTATATTAATGGCTCCATCGTAAACAAGTAAACATAATTACAATTTTGACATAAATCGAGTTTGACAATCGCTAAGTTGAGTAGACCAATGAGTAGACCACAGACCAAGATTTGTCGGAAATTAAAATAAAGACTGAATGAAAGTGAACGAAATGATCCGAAGTGCAAAAAAACCTGAGTAAAGTCAAACAATTATCTTTAATTGCTTATTTGAAAGAAATACAGGAAGAATAATGACGGCGTGAAACTATATTGTTGTTATATTTTAACTAATTAGGATGCAATAACCTACTGCCAGGGTTGCGGGAAAGTCTGAGAGGGATTCCGTGGCCCCTGGCACAGGCAACTGAAGGAACACGGGTGGGTTTTAGTCAGTATGAGTCTGACATGCCCTCCTGCTCTGCCCAGAGCGGGAGAAGTTATTTGATGACTTCCCAACCACAAAAAAAAAGGATGCAATAACCTGTATTTGTTTTTATTATCTGTGACCAATGTGATCCTGCTAGGTTTTACACTGAAAACCGCTGAAAACGATTTAGAACCTCGGCGATATGTTTTCGGTTTGTGTTAATATGAAAAATAATAATAATATTTTTTTTTTTAAGTGTGGTACAGTCTGTTACAATACATATAATAATAATAATAATTTATTGCATAAACAAGGATCACATTGCACCGCATACATGATGACATAATTAATTAAAGCGTTAACATAGGAGTACAATAATTTTAAACTCTATCCCTTAGACTAGGTCTGGCCTGTATCTTAAGAGATAGGGTTCAGCTATTGAGTTAGACTAATTTAATATAATTATTAAAAGACAACCACAAGTGAAACCAGTGACGAAGCGGTACCTAAAAACGTACATAATTAATATTAAAAATAAAAACTAAAACTATAAAGGTATGAACCGGTTGCATTTAAATGGGTGGGTGTGTGTTTGTGGTGTTGAGTGTGATGTATGTGTTTAAATATGGTGTGAACATGTGATGTTAGGGGAGATGTTAACGTGTTTCAGTTTAAAAAATGTAAGTCAGTAGATTTTCTGTTGTGATGTAATCCTGCTGAAGTAGCCACTGAGTAATTTTGTGTTTTAACGCATATCTGTTAGAAACAAGTAAGTTTAGTTTTCGGTGTAGTTGTTTGTATAAGTGTGTACCTATAACGTAGTATTGGCGCCTTGCAAAAGTTGTTTTATGTCTTACCCCCGAGGGGATGTTTGTGCGTATATCTGGGTTGGACCTGGGCATAGTTCTATGGGTTCTGAGGACTTATTATTATTATAAATAGTTTACAGTTTAGGGATAAATCGTAATTAGAGTAACAATTGACATAATTGAATCTGGCGTCTTAGCTAGGTTACATGGTAATCTGTGTTAAGGGGGTCGCTAGCCCAGGTTCCCAAATAATATAAAAATTAACTAGAGACTGCCTATAAGTATAACGTGCAAAAACTGCAAAGCGTAATAATTATGATAATTTAAACTAAGTGCGTGAAGTGTTAGTATGTGTGTGCATTTTGTGATGTAGGTGTGGCGTGTGTATGTTATGTGATGTATCTGTTGTGTGTTAGTCTTTTGTGATGTAGGTGTGTTGTGTGTGTGTAAACGGAAGGAAAAGAGGTTAAGATACGGAATGTTAGAATAATCACTACGATTGTGAAGTAAGCAGATATTCAGTGTCGTCGTAGTTTAAACTGGTTAGAAAGCGTGTTAACTGTTTTTTACACATTTTGTAAGAGTATTGATGTACATTGTACAGGGATAGTTTTGTTCATTCTGTTATATAAAAATGGCCCAAGATAGTAAAAGAAACGGATAATAATAGCAAAGCGTGTGAAGAGTATTTTGTAAATTTCGTGCTTTCGCCTAAGTGACGATTGAGTTAGTGTAAAAGGAGTTTGTGTGTGTTGTTGTAATAAAATGTTGAGGATGAATGTTTGCCGGACTGTATGGACTTCGCATTTTTTATATAGATCAAAGGTGGGGTAGAGCATTGGTCGGAAAGTAGCAACCTTAAGAATGGCTCTCTGATTCACTTCCAGAGGTTTGAGTGTAGTCTTCGCAGCTGCACGCCAACTGCTAATGCAGTACGAGATGACTGACTGACACATGGCGAGATAGACATGCGTATAACAAAACTATTGACAGTGTGTCTGAGTGTTTTAAAAAGATATATGAGTTTACGAACACGAGGAGTAAGGTGGGTGATATGTACCTTGAAGATAAGGTGTTTATCTAGGATGATACCGAGGTATTTAATTGTGTCAGTAGACAAATTTGTTGGACAGTTAAAAGAACCCGAATTGCCTTGGCAGGTGTGATCCTTTAGAGTGATTGGTATCAAGGGTTGTGTAGTGGCGTTTATAGAGAATGTTATGAGTTTAGTTTTATTAGTGTTTAGCGTGAGTGAGTGAGAGATAAGCCATCTATAAAGGGTTACTTGTAATTCGTCGTACATCCGTCGGGAGCTGATAGGGGAGCCAAAATGCAACAAATTGAACCACCCATATGTATGGTCGAAATTCAATACTTTTTGAGATAATAATATTTTAATTTTAAGGGTTTTTGATATTTACCCAAAATTTGGCATTATGTTCATAGCTTAATTGAAGTGCCACCTACAATATCAATTTTTAATGGAACCCATTCAATATGTAGTTTTTACTACATGTCAAATTTTGGGTAAATATCGAAAAATCCTTAAAATTCAAATATCTCGAAAACTATTGAATTTCGACCCTACAAATGGGGGTTTCAATTTGTTGCATTTTGGGCCCCAATCAGCTCCTGGCGGATATACGTCAAATTACAAGTAACCCTGTATATCAAATCAAATTCAGTTTGAGCGGTTGCTTGCAGTTTGGCCCAGGATTCATCAGAAAAGTTAACTGCACTATCGTCGGCAAAAGATACAATGCTCCCAGAGCTCAGGTGCATGTTGCACAGGCCGTTTATGAACACTAGGAACAATGTAGGGCCTAAAACACTGCCTTGAGGCACTCCATACGAAATAGGCAGCTCGTCGCTATAGCAACCGTTGATTTTGACTATTTGCCTACTCGAATGTTTCCAATTCACACGCTACGGAATTTAACATCACAACGCTTTGAGTGATCACATCACAGTGAGGCGCAGGAGATCATAATCAGTGGGAGGTACTTACTTGCGTCCTATGGTCGTACACCAGGGCGGGGGCTTGTTGTGGCGGACGCGGCGACGCACAGAGAAAGGACGATGTCCAGATATGAGCGCTGCGCGTGCGGTGATGGTTAGTAATTCTGACGTTGCAGACTGGGGCGGAGCCAGATTACTTGTTGGTGTAGTCTGCAAGCAGTTGAAAGCGTATTGAGCAACTCCTCTCAATTTATGCACTCCTATTTTTGTAAAGTTGTTATTTTTAACAATTTTTCATTTAAATTTTGAATTAAATTGAAAATAAAGCCACTGGCACGTCTACTCGTGTACGAGGTCCGGAGGGAAGGAAAAATACTTTTAATTTGAATAAAATCGACCAAATACAGCATTTAAAAAAATTATTCAGGTAGCATGATTATCTTGCTATTTATTTCAGCGTAATAAAGCTAATATACTTACTAATAAAAATGTGATCTCAAGAAAAGAAAATCCGGTTTTTCGTTCAGTAACTTGAAAATCTCCGGTACTGTTGCCCATGTAGGAAAGCCATATCAAAGACATCTTGAATTTGTCTTGAGTCTGGTTATCTGGTCATGTAATTAAGTACTACTAAAGCATTTCGTGTTGTATTCTAATAACAATAATTTTATTGTTTACCTTTCTGCCGAATCGACAATAGCTACAATCACGTAACCTCCCATAATGATTTCCAAATTCGCAAGCATCCTAACTTTCAAGAAGTAGAGAAATGTGCTTAGTAGATTTTAGTTCATGACAACAAACTTATTCCACACTTTTTTTATCGCTTTTAGCGATACGACCGCCCATTATGTCACCCTAAGAAAAATTTCTACATTTATATCTGTAATTTTTTGGTGTACATAATAAAGAGTATTCTATTCAATTTTAATCGCGATTAAAACTAGTTTGATTTAGTTTGACAATTAAATTTTTAGGTGGAAAACGTTAAATTCAGAATAGTAAAAATTGCGATTTTCACTAAATTGAATAACGAAACGACAGTAGTACTGTCAAATTATAATAATAATATAGTTAGATTGTGTCACTTTAATCAATTTCAAATCAATGAATAGGAAACGTAGTTCGACAGGAATAAACAAAATTTTGGTGATTTTTAGTCTTTTTTTTTTTTTTTTGAGGATGGTAAATCGTCAAATGACTCCTCCCGCTCTGGGTGGAGCGGACTTACTGACTAAAACCCACCCGTGTTCCTTCCTTGGCCCTTTATGTTCCGGGTCAGCGGTACCCCTTTCGGATGTTCCTGCTTTCCCGGCAGGCTTGGGCCCTAGTGGGCCCCCTCTCCGATGCTGACATCTCTTTGAGGCGCGCGAGAAACACGTACGCGCCGTCCAGCACGGGCCTGGTCCTGATCGGACGGTGAGCTACCCATTACTCACCGCCCGCAGGCCCGCGCCTACGGTGGCCGGGGGTCGTCACGCGGCTCCCGACACCCGGAGCGTCCACCGCGGCGGCTTGGACGGGAGACTCTCTCCCTCTCCCGTCCCGCCACCTCCTTCGCTAGCATGACTGCTTCGCAGAAGGAGGTGACTGCCTCCCACTCCCCCTCGCCCCGGATCATGGCTTGAACCAGGGCCGGGCGTGAGAGGTCGCCGCCGCTGCCGATCGCCTCTACGAGGACACGGCGGTGCTCCGCCCATGCAGGGCAGGCCCCCACCGTATGCTCCACCGTGTCCTCGGGGCGATCATCGCAGTGGTGACACCCGGGCGTTTCCTCCCGCCTGATGATGTGCAGGAACCTCCCGAAACATCCGTGTCCGGTGAGGACCTGCGTCAGGCTGTAGGTGAGGACGCCGTGACGCCTCTCTAGCCACTCCTCAAAGAGGGGTCTTACCGCCGCTATCGTGGCGTGCCCTGCGCTGGGTTGCGACAGTCGCTCTTTCCATGCCGCCATGAGATCGCGCCGGAGGTCCGTCCGCTCCGCCGCGATTTGCCGCGGTGATTTTTAGTCTTGTTTAGAGAATTATTGTGACAAGACAATCGGCACCAATATGGGGTTTTTCGGTCTACAGAGTGTTAAGACGTGTTGCACTGTAAATGTATATGTTCTACTGAACTAGTACTACATGTTAAGGATTACACTACACATAGGGTGGAGGCGCGGCACATCACATAGGTGCACTGTACTGACACGGTTACAATAAAATGTATACACTGACAGTTACCGCCCTATGTATATATATGGCTAAAGGGCTATCAAGTTATAATTATTATACACTGTAAGCGGCTGTAACACTATTAACATTTTTAGATTGCCCAAGGGACCAACTTATTAGGAACTTGTTCAGGTCTTATTCGAAAAACCATAAGGAACACCATAACACCGCCCTCATTCAAAGTCCCTTAAAATAAATCATTCCCGGTCATTTCAGACCAGCACAAGTCACCTTTCCCCAACAGTAATACCTCCAACCTTGATGTACGTTTACGATCCGTAGCCTAGCGTTCCATTTCGCGCAGTTAACTCTTACGACTCGTAGAAGATTGATGACCCTCGCCCTGTTTTTTCTGCCGTCTCCAAACAAGGAGGCATCTTTACGTCAATCTGACGCACAAACAGATATAAATAATTCGAGTGATTTTTTTTGTTTTTGGTATATGGGGTAGTCAGGTTTCATGGCAGATAGGTTGTTTCCCCTAACCATCGAATTTATGGTTGGGCGCCACTATGCTGAGGGCCTAGGGATGATAATATTCTTAAATTAAAGGCAAACATTTGGCTTTTCATTTTGACTGGATCATGATTTTTCATTTCAATTCATATAATTTGTGAAACACGGGCAGATACAGGGATGTAAAAAAACTAGATTATCGATGTACTTCTTAACTTAGGGAATAAATTGACACTGTAGCAAATCATGAACCACAAATAATTGTAAATGAACGGAGTATGCTGATAATCCTCATGAAAAAAATCATTTAACTTGGAAGTTAAATACATGCCTAACAAATAAAAACATTGACTTTAAAAATGAATAATATATCATAAATCAATTGTTATTTATGTACGTTTTAATTTTTAATAAATATTTGGTATCATACAAAAGAAAAACAAATAATTATATTTATTATTTATTTATTTATTAAAACTTTATGCACAAGTATAAAAATACTATACAAAGGCGGACTTAATGCCTGAGGAATTTTCTACCAGTCAACCTTGGGGTGTTGCAGAGATAAACAGTGGCAGGTGCAACATACGGGATAGATAGCTCGGAAATTACTATAAAATACAAGAATAAATGCTAATACATAGATACCTTTATGTGTGGAAACTTGTAAATGGCCTTCAGTTGCATATTGTTTAAGTACCTACACTGTATATTATAGCTGTAAGTTTCCCGAATAAAGTAAAATAAAATACATACATATTAACAAAAAAAACCTTGGTCAGGAGAAATAACGTTCGGTAGAGGAGAAAAAAAAAACTAAAGAAACAGCAACACCATAACATGACCAGTTTATTGACTCAAAGCGGTAACCCCGTAATGTGTCGTATCCAGCCTCTGACCAGGGGGATGTTGCTATACACTCCTGGCTGCTCCTTCATCGCGCATCCAACCCCAAAGGAAACCAGGCCCAGGAGCTTGCCGTTAATAATGGCTGGACCGCCGGAGTCTCCCTGAAAGAAATAATTAAATTTATTTATACAAACAGACAAAATTCAAGCAGCATTCATGACCAACGTTCCATTAATTACATTAAAAAAAACTCGCCAAAAACCCTTTTCTAGTGCAGTCATCCACATAATTATGTTACACAGCAGTCAAAGTGTCTCGTATTCAGTTGGAAACAAAGTTGCGCAACATTGTTTCAACAACATGTTCATTATTTAGTAGGAAACAAACGGACACAATAATATGTATATGTATGAAACATTCCGAAGTGCTAGATATAGAAATAAAGTTCAGACTGTTCCCTGCAGAACTTATTTAATGGGATACAGTGTATATTGCATGACATCCAAGATTGATAGATATTTTTTTATTGATAAGTTGCCATGTTGTATTTCAGACATTGACAACTTGCACATATTTAAGCGGAAGCTAAAGGAATTTCTTAACTGATAAAGTGTATTACAGTGTGAAGGAGTATTTAAAAGGAAATCCTTATGGCAACTAATAATAATCAAATATTCATTAGAAATGACATGTTACAGTCACAAATATTATGTGTTTAGGACTATATTTATTTATTCACTATTTACTATGACATTTAACTCATTAACTACTGGATACTCCTTGACATTGAAAAACGAAAAGTGAAATGGTTAAAATGATTTATATGTACATGATATATGTATATTATACATGTATAACATCTATATTCCTACCCATGTTGGCGAAAAATAAATGATTTGATTTGAAAAAACATACTGCCAGGATAAAAAGTAAGTTATATCTTAACCCAGGCAGGTCTTACCTGTGTGCAAGATTCGTGGTAAACAGAAGTTTCACAAAAATATTGCTAGCGACATTATTTTCACACGGCGGGAAACAATGCTGCTCAACAGTTTCTCACCTTCCAATGAATACGGGGCTTTAACATGATGTGGAGTTACCTGACAAGAATCCTTGGTGCCGTTGAGTAAGCCAGCGCAAAACATCCTCGGCGTGACGGTCTTGTAGTTGATGAGGGGTAGGGACTTGCAGGTCTCCGGAGACATCACCGGGACTCGGACGCGGCGCACTATGTCTTGCATTACGCGTTGCTGTGATGAAAAAGGTGATGTTCGAGTCATTTCTTTTTTTTGTAAGTTTGTAACCAAGAAGAAGACGAATCAATCGTTTAAACAGTTAGTCAGGTTGTGGCAGCATCTAGGTACATCGCACAACGTATTTATACAACGTTCTGACACCAATCGTCGGGCAGTAGCCCGCCAGACACAACACCCGCAGCATGAGTGAACTTTATATCCTGTTCCTCAAATAACATTTACACGGTTATACGTACCTGGACACAAAATCTAACTTTTTGGCACGTAATATATTCCGTCCCAGAAAATGATGAGACGAGATGAGTTTTGATACTGGTTGTGTTTTATCTGATCATTTGATCAGTTAACTTGTTAAATGCAGAACGAACCATTGCAGAGTATGATAATGTGATGACCGCCTCTTGCGCGACGAACAGTGGTTTTGTGTCACGTGACGCGCCTGTTTGAAGGAGCCTTTAAAAAGTCCAAAATAAAACATACCTTGTACTTCGTATGCCCCCATCCGCTAACTGACACCAACTCTCCTTCTATAATATCCTCAACATTCCCTATAGCGATGGGCCTGGTATTAGGGGTGACAGGGATAGGCTTCTCCAGCAGAATCAGCTGGTAGTCGTAGTCATGAGTGTGCAGGTTGGTGGTGTTCCATAGGGGGTGGATGAAGTGGGCGCAGATGCTGTACTTCATGGCTAAAGAGCGTTGCGTCGAGCCTGCTAGGACGAAGGATTCTTTTTCCCTAAAATGAATAGGCTGGTATTAGATTTGCGGAAGTTAGAGTACGGAATAGTTAGGAGTTTGGTGCTACTTTTAAGGTGAGCCTTATTTTTCAGACACAGGTTTAGGGGGTCTAGTCACTGAGCACAAAATCTGTTGTTTTTTCCGAAGTTACGCGTGTTCCTCACTTCTTATTACTTACGGACATTTATGATTAATTCGGGGCCTGATCTAAGAATTGATGACAACACGATTTGACAGGGGCTCGTCCGAAAATTTTAATTTTATTGTTTTGTCGGAGCCGTATTTTCGTTGACGCACTTATAGAGTGGTGCCCCAGGTACGATGAGCAACGAAAGTCGGTTAACACTGTTACTTTTACATAATATCCACAAACATAAAGTGATACACTTCTTTTCAGCAATAGCTCTGAGTTTATATCATGGAATTTTTTCAGGTGTTCCTTTTTTTTATATTCTAGTCAATGTATTAATATTTTCAAAATCTCAAGTGTTAAACAATTTTCATTGACTGTACCTACATGTTTATTGTGAACCTGCATCAGCATCTCCAGATTATTCGTCTGCAAGATTTTTTTCCATTGTACAAAACTATAGTTTCCGCCTCTTCATGAAAATAAGAAACGTTATTAAGTATGTCATGCATAAATTGAAACGTCTTTGATTTAAATCCGAGAGTGCTATAAAGCCACTCTCTCTTTAATCAGATTAGTCGAAGTGGTCGAAGCCTCAAAGAGATTAGCGGGATTATTATCATACACCTCGTTTGCCAGGGTATCCGAGTTATGGTTTCAAAGTTGACAAAATCCCTAGTTAAAAAAGATAAAAGGTATAAATTGGCCAACGTTTACGATTTAACTTAGACATTCTCTTAGACTTAGACATAGGTTGGGGAAAAAGTAGTCTATCCGGCTGCATCTGAACACCAGTGTTTTACACGGAACGAATCCCTTTTTTTTTGTTCCGGGGTGGAAAATCCTCATGGATGTCCTCCGCCCTGGGGGGGCGGAGGGGTCTGTCAGACTGTTACTGACTAAAACCACCCCGGTTTTCCATCTCACATGATTAAAGGGTAACAGGATAAAAGTATTGATGAACTCCTCCGGGGAAGTACTATCACCATACATATTGCTGCCGCTAACAGTGTTAATGGTGTTCGGTTCTAAGGATATCGATGCCGATATATTGACAGGGACATAGGACAATCTTGGGTTTGTCTCTGGGAAGGCAATGCAGATGTATTGCCTGAATGGCATTGATCATTGCATCTCCGATGATAGGTGAATGTAGATGCCCATTGGCGGTGTTAAAGTAGGCTTTTGGCTTGTTATGAACTGATCAAAAAGTAAAGAATACTCACTTACAGTGCGCAGCTGTGATGACCCACTCGGGCGCAATCATGGTCCCTCCACAGTAAAGCCCGTAGAGAACTTGATAAGGCACCTCCTTTATAGACACCTGGTTGCCCCCTACTATCCTCCATTGGACCTGGGGATCGAAAAACCCTGTTGTTTAAAAGTAATTAGGAGTTGACATTGACGAACTTTAATTGGTTGAATACTAGGCTTTTGGCTACTTTGATTTGATGGAATTTTTTGTTGTAATGTGCGTTTTATTTGCGCAGAGTAAACAATTTGTCTTTATTTCTTTTTCAATTCTTTTAAGTTGAGATGTTAGTCCTTCTCCTGCCTTTATCCTAATTTATTTGATGTCAGCGCAGCATTTCTTTTTATTCCATGCATACATAAATAAATAAATATGAGACAACATCCACACAAGGTCTTCAGGTCCCGAACTAAGTAGAGCCTGTACTACGGTAACCTGATGACTGATATACATATACACAACCCGACACAGGTCAAACAGACATGTTCATGCACAAAAATGTTTGACTTGTCCAGGTATCGAACCCGGGACCAGCGGCTCAGAAGGCAGGGTCGCTAACAACTGCTCCAACCGGTCAATCAAATCAATAAGTGATCTCTATAAGCCGCTTCCTTTTGCATCCATATCATCTTTCACACAATGCATATATCGATTTTTTGGTCTTCCGCTACTCTTATAACCATTTTATTCATCATCATCATTGCAGCCGGAAGACGCCCACGGTTACGGATAGGCCTCCCCACGCGCGTCGCCACATCGGCCGGTCCTGTGCTTCCCGCATCCAACGGATTCCCGCCACCTGCATTAGGTCATTGGTATTCTTGTTGGGAGGTCTACGAACGCTGCCCCTACCACCGCCTACCTACCTTCCGCTTACCTTTTAACCATCTTTTACTTAGATACAAGCAACCAAGATTTTTTCTCAATGAAAGTTGGGGATGCCTACGTCCATTATTGGATGTTCTCGGCCTGACTGTTTGGCTGTCATCATGAGCCTGACCCTTACATCGACAGGCCCATCGTCGTCAGGAGCCACCTCCTCTTTGCCGACCGGCTCAGGAGCCATGGCCTCGTTGAAGTACAGGTAGGTTCGAGGTGGAACTCTTCGAGTGACGAAGATCCTCCAGTAGTGATTGACGCAGTCTGGTGTTAAGCGGCCGAAGTATGTTCCTGGAAATGATGAAGGATGGGTGTAAGTCTAACATGCTTAGTTCTAATCATCAAATCCGTATATCCGTACGGCTTAAAAATCTATCAGCAATGACGAACGGAACTACTACTATTAGAAGCAAATCGTGTGAAATCCACAGTATTGTGTCTGGCACCGTCCGGTCAGACCTATCAGATCTGATTCGTCTGCAGATTTATCTTGTCATTTTTAGTGACTCATGTTAGTATTCAAGTGTTGCTTAGGCCTTTGAGTCTTTTATCAGCGGCCAGACCAAAAAATATGTTTTAGCAACAATTAAAATAGTGAATTATTCTATAGTACTTTCAGCCTCTAAAATATATAAACAGCGACTAAAATTCATTTGATTGTCTGCAATTTGTACTGTATAATACTAAACTAATGTTTAGCTACAAAATTGTATCCTATGTGTAATTTGTGTTGTGGCTACTCATTAATACAATATTAAGGAACAAAGACTGTGCACACGCAAATTCATTCTTGTCGATGTTTATACTTTTTTGAGGCTGACTGTACTTCAAAGCGTATTCGAAGAATAAACAGGTTGGTACTGGGAAGAAGACTGAGATAAATCTTAAATCGCAAAAACACTTTCATTTTCATTCGTAACGCAGTGCGCGGCAAGCTTGCCGTACTGTAGGCAACGCGCAATAAGGAAGCGTTCTAAAAGCTTTACGTTTTTTTATTCAAATCATCATAGAGTTGAATCGCGTCAAAAACTTGATTTATTCCATTGAATAAAAGCAAATTATCAATTGGCTAATGAACACACTGTGCCCTAAAAGCATCGGTGCGTTAGAACTGCAGTTTGTTTAGTTTTCATAAAAAAAAATTACTTCCTTCCATGTCCTTCCTTCCCTTCTTACTTTCTTTCTTTTCAAATAATTAGTTTACGTGATTTCATTTACGAGTTGGTATTGAAAGCATTTTAACAACAATTCCGCTATACCCCTTTTTTTGGGTGGAAAATCATCGAATAACTTCTCCCGCTCTGCGGGGGCGGGTTGGCGTGTCAGACTCTTACTGACTTGACTTTCCCGCACCCCTGGCAGGCATCGGCCCTAGTGGCCCCGTCGCTGGTGCTGACACATCTTTGAGGCACGCGTGGAAAAGAACGCGCCGTCGACCCGAGCCTGGTCCTTATCGGACGGCGAGCTACCCATTGCTCCCCGTCCACAAGCCCGCGCCTACGGTGGCCGGGAATCGGCCTGGGCTGCCCGACGCCCAGGGCGTCTCCTGCGGCGACTAGGGGCGTGAGAGCGTGAATTTTGCCCCAGCCTTCGCGAGCATTTTTGTTTCGCAGAAGGAGGTGACGGCTTCCCATGCCCTCTCGCTCCGTACCGTGGCCTGAACCAGGGCCGGATGCGAGCGATCGCCGCCGCCGATCGCCTCCACGAGGACATGGCGGTGCTCTACCCAAGCCGGGCAGACCTCCACCGTATGCTCCACCGTGTCCTCCAGGCGATCTACACAATGGTGTCACCCGGGCATTTTCTCCCGCCTTATCCAGAACAGAAACCTCCCGAAGCAACCATATCCGGTGAGGACCTGCGTCAAGCGGAAGGTGAGGACGCCGTGGCGCCTCTCTAGCCGCTGCTTAAAGAGAGGCCTTTTAGCCGCAACTGTGGCGTGCCCAGCACTGGGTTGCGACAGTCGCACTCTCCATGTCGCCATGAGACCCCGCCGGATTCCGCTTTACCCTGTAACTCGCTCTCACTTTGAAAATTGTTTATTTATTTATTAATCACCCACTTCTATTATAATTTTTTATCGCATTCTATGTGAGAAATCCTTAGCAGGATATTAAGTGAAAGTTCTACTACTAAACATATAGTTTAGGTAATATATATACTTAGATATATGTTTTCAGTGGAAGCACGTAGGTACCATCTAAAGTTGCGGCTAAGCAATAACTTAGAGGTAAAGCTACCTTAAAGTAGCGATAGTAGGGTAGTTAGGATGATGTAGTAAGTAGTGTGTTTTAATTACTTCGTGTTTATAGGTCGTTGTCTCCATTTTTAACCGATTTCAAAAAAGATGTCTAAGTAATATTACGTACCTATGCTATTTTTGTACACTGACCGCCCAAAGTGTCTCTACTTTCTTTCAGTCCATCCAAAGGTGGTCTGTAAGAGATGGTCTTGTGCGATAAGGCCGCCCATTGTACAGTTGTACACTAGTTTTAAATATGTTTGACCTTTTTGTTTTATGTGATCTACAATAAAGTGTTTAATAAATAATTATGTCGTAGATTATAAAAGTTGAGCGATAAAAGTCTCTCAATTGATTATTGTAGTACTAAAGTGAGGGTAAAAGCCGTGACCAGCTTCCTAGAGGGGGGTGGCACGTGAGCAGAGTCATGTGGAGAGAAGTGACTGAAAGACAAGTCAGTCTTGTACGGGCCACCAGCGAATGCTGACTTCCACTTCTACGCGAAACTGTCGGTTTGCCCTAGCTTAGAGAATACTGCGTGAACGTTAAGTATTGTACTGTGTTAATGATTCTGTAATTGAAATACTAACTGATTTGCTTTAACATCGCGTTTTATTGTTACCCTGCACTATGGACTCCGTACCGCCGAATCGATTTGATGACGGCGTTATCGCTCAGACATCACTGGCGCCGTCAAATAAATTGTTTGTGGTTTTACCCGACTGCAAAGAAAAGTAATGTATTTTTTCTGACTGACTGCCTAACAGTTCCACCAAATTACCCCTCTTAGGATTGATTTCACCAAAATCAGATATCTTTTATTCGTGGAATAAAATTGACGTCTGACAGTCCTAGTATGGAAAAACTGTCAAAATTTATTCTCATGATAAGACTTATTCTTAGTATAAAAGTTTGGTGAAATTTACCCTTAGGAACGAAAAGTAAGTAATTAAATTGTTACTACTTACTGATGACGACACTGTACGAATCCAATTTGACGACTCTATTAGTATTTTACAATTAGTTTTATTTCTACACTGAAATAATTAATCCAGTGTTTATTTTTAATTAACATTCATCACAAATGATCCCTCATTATTTAACGCGGATAATTAATTATCTTTTAATTCATAATTACTAGGTTATATTTATTATAAAAACTACACGTTATGATGATTGTCAACTAACAAATATTTATTGTTAAAACCGTATACAAAAAAACAATTTGCTCTATTGCAGTTAAAATATAGACATTGTTAACACTTTTTCATGTACTTCTCGATTTTAACAATAAAAATCTATAACTGTGTATGTCATGCGCATTTTCATAATAATAATAATGGTAATACCACCCAAGTACTCCACGAGACAGGCTCGACCGAGTGTGAAGTTCATAACGAAAATGCTTCCTTGCATCTTATTTTCAAAAAATGTAAACCTAGCTACATACATAGACTATAAGACGAGAGACTATAAGAGCGGACGACATTGTTGCCGTCGCGGGCAAAACCTGGATGAGGCCAGCACAGGCTGGGAAAGAGAGGCCTATGCTCAGCAGTTGGTGAAGTCGGGCTGTGGATGAATGTTTTGGCAAATAAGCATTATAATTAATACACCGTAACATGTCTATATACCACTGATAATCTCATCGATATCCAACCAGCCACAAACAGGTATAGGGATAATATTTCTCATTTTGAAAGAAGAACTCCATTTTAATCATGTAATTTCTCAGAATCTTATGTTTAACCTACCTACTTATTAGTTTTTTGCAAGAATCGTCACCATTTAGTGGCACTTTACCTAAGAGAATTTGCCTCCAAAAATCTTCAGCCCAAAATAGGAAAACTGAACTTCAAATTAAATCTAAGTAAAAACCCCAGTCAGAACTATTCTCACAATAATAGTTATACCCGCGTCATCTCTTTGTACATTCAACCCATTGTGGTGCTCGCAAAGAACTCAGTCCACGCTTACCCTAAGGCGTTCTTCGCAATTATATTTTTCTAAGTTCTTTGATAAAACGAATGAATAGGGAAAATTAGCTAGCACTATTTTAAACACACTTTCAAGAGGTAGTTCTTATTTTTAAGCGGTTTTTTGAAGTATCTGTAGATATGATTATTAATTACATTCAATATAAATATGGAAAACAGGCGAAATGTTATGTAAGAATAAAAAAGTCGACTGTTGAATTTAAGCTTATAAGAGTCCTGCGGGGGTGTTGCGTAGCCCACTAACAATTGCAATGCCTTTAATTTTAACAATTCGAAAATATTCTTCTTTTTTTATAAATAAACGTTGCCCCACACTAGCAATTTCTTCTGTATCGTGGGTGCGCTTACAAACATTTAAACTCACATACACAAACAGCCAGACCCGGAACAACTACTCGTAGGTCATACAAATATTTGTTCCGTGCAGGAATCGAACCCGCGACACCCAGCGCAGCAGTCAATCGCTTAACCACTACGCCAACCGTATCGTCACGACTTTACGTATTTTACGTTGTCGAGCAGAAGAATTTCTCAAACATATGAAGCAATGGATTACGACTTTCTTTGAAAATCGTTCGGATTGTTTAAGAAAGTATAACACTTTCTTTCGCAATTGGTTCGGATTCAATTCCTACATCGGGCATAGTGTTTATTGAGTATTTCCATTAGAAATATCTCAGTAGCAGACCGGAGTCTAGATTTATAGGTACCCGGTTAGCGGCGAGACCAGCCAACTATTACATCTCGCAAAAACGAGATGTAATGTCACCCCTCTACCTGCCCCTTCCAGAAATACGTACAGGCGTAATTCTTGTGTTATTGTTTTTTTTCTTTGTATTAATACTAAACCAAGCTAGTTATTATTGTGTTGATAAAACGTAAAAAACATAACTACACACCATTCCCACAGCTAACAAGTCTAAACACCAAACATACACAAACAGCACAAAATACACGACTAATATCACACATCTTATATTATAAAAACAGACTATAAAATTTTAAAAAAATTCCTCAAACAAACATGGCTGTCTCTGTCAATGGTTAGGACTAAAATAATGAAGTTAAAACGTCTTGTTATACCACTGTGACCGATGATTACTTCACGGTTTTTAAATATTACTTTCGTGATTGAAAACGGGTGATAAAACTTGACTAATGTGACGTCAAACGGTGTAAGTAACGCTATTTACATGGTAAATATTCAAGGTTTAGGTGGCAAGAACCTTCTTCTCACGTTTAAACAGCCTGTCATCATCATTCTTTTGCCTTTTTCCTGGTTTATTTGGGCTCGAAGCAGCGTGTTTTCGTCTTCCATACTCTCTCATAGTTATCACCTTAGTAGTCACTCCTGTGCCTAACTATAATCATCTTTAACACAATCCTTCCATTGTTTCTCTGGGTTTCCGCTATTTCTTGAAGTTATGCACATTCATACTCAAAACTTTATACCATTTTATGCCGTCGTAATATGATAAGACAGTCCAGCACAATGGAAGCAGGTCTGATTGCCCAGGTTACAATTGACGCGAATTTAAGGATCGTGGGGGGTATTTTAATGCACCTTAAAGCCTGAAGAAATAATCTCCATCATGATTTGCAACTGTCATTAATTGTCGCGGTTCAAAACTAGCTAGTAATTAATTCATTAGTTCATGCTCTTAATGTACCTACATACTTTGAAATTAATGAATGTGCTTTGCAAATTAACACATTTTCCTAAATCAAATGGATTAGTATGTACTCTTGAATGGTTATAAGATTTTTACAAGCAAGGTAGTCTCGAGCTATGGAAAATATGATAATGATTTTATTTTGCTGGATTCAGGACGAACAGGGCAGGTTGTTATAGCGACGCTTGGGGGAGGCTTCTGTTCAGCGGTGGATTTCTCGTCATCTAAGGATTTGCTTCATTCTTCTCTTTTCATCTTTCACAAAATTCATGGGTATTTTATTTTGGTTGCGTCCTTTCTGATAGGCATGCACGTTTATTCTTAATATCAAACTTGATGTATAACAGTGCTCATAAGTAAATTATTAAAGTTTATAGGTCAATCGCTTGAGTAGTAATTAAGCCTCAACCTTCTATATTACCGCTTCTGACTCTACCCTGAAAAATCCATTAATTTTAATGAAAAATCTAGAAAGCGTGCCTGATGTATCATATGCGATATTGACTCATTTTAATCATTTCTTTATATTAAAAATAATATCCGTAACATCAATAGCCGCGGGCGCACGTATGCTAAACGTCGCTGTGTCGTTGGCGTGCTTCCACACTGGTCTATGCGTTACTGCAACGCAAAACGCCTTCGATTACACGAAGAGGGTTTCTTGTTTCTTGCCTCTCGAGAGGCGAGATTGTCTATGCGTGACTCATGGCGAGTTATTGCGCTAAAACTGAAGCTACAACAGGGAGCCTCATAGTGTGCCATGGTTGGTTAATAGGTAGTGTAGTGAGCTTCACTTGGCTTCGCTAAATTAGGTATTAGGCATCTGCTTATGTATGCCTCCACCATCTTGTTGACAAGCGCTTGTTCACTTGGAGACTAACTAGAGTGCGCGCAAGATAAGTTTGCGCGCGTTATTTATTTATTTAACACTTTAAGCACACAAATGTACAGAGGCGGACTTAATGCCATAGGCATTTTCTACCAGTCAACCTTTGGGTGATGCAGAGACAAACAGTGGTAGGTGCAATTTATAATGATAATTTAGGATTAAATAATTTTAAATATATAGACACGTATAAACTTGTTTAGTCTATAAATATACTTATTGACTTTCAAGACTATACCCCTGCCAGCACTTTAAATCACTTTCGACATAATGATGGTGATTATGTTCTTCGGAAAACAGGGAACACAGCACACTCTCTTGATACCTGATATAAACGTTGAGATGGCGGCAAACGATTATTTCCGACCGCGCGCAGACTTATTTTGCGCGCGCTACTAAGGCCCAAACCACGCAGCTAGGAGCTTCAGTTGGTGTCACCAAGCAACACCACGACATCCGATTCGGTTTCTCGTTTGTCACCTCGAACAAGTGACAAATGAGTATGCAGCGTGGCACCCACAGAACAGACCTTCTTTTATCTGTTCTGTGGTGGCACCAATCGTCAGTGTGGCCATTATAATGTAGCGGTATTTACATCGCCACATGCGAGCTGCGCGTCATACTGACGTCACGCAAATCCTGCATCGTGCAAGCAGAGTTTACTGCGCAACTAGCATATATAAGGTGCTATAAAAATATCTGCCACGGCTGCAATGGGAGACAGTATTGTGTTTATAGATTACAAAAGTAAAGATAAATTATTGATTATTTGTCACATTTTTTTTCATACAAAAATAATTACGTATAAAATTGAATTGATTTTTTAGCATAAAACCATCCCGTAGACTTATAAGCTGTTGCCGCACCGCACCGAATTCATTCAAAAACGCCGGCGACGACATGCATAAACTGTTGCCATTCTGATCGGCCCCGCGCGCCCCTACCTCCACCCGCACTACCCCGTTCGTCGCAAGCGCCAGCCGACGCGACTTCCTACCTAAAAAAAGTACTCTGTGCGACGCGACCGCCCGCTCGCCAGTCGGCCCCCGCGCGCCCCCACGCTCACCCGCACTACCCCGTTCGTCGCAAGCGCCAGTCGCCAGTCGCCATCAGCGTACGGGACTTTTTAAACGGTGTGTGGTACGGCGGTGAAAGGTGGATAGGCCGAGGAGGGCCAGTGCCGTGGCCTCCTCGCTCACGGGTTTAACCCCTCTAGACTTTTTTTTGTGGGGTCGTGTAAAGGACCTTGTGTACGGCCAAACCGGACATGACATTAGAAGTGTGGAAGAACTAAAAAGGCGCATCAAACGCGCATTTAGGCAAGTTAAAAGTGAAACGGACACATTAGATAAAGTGAAGAGACATGTACGTAAGCGTGCCTACATTTATGTGCAACGCGAAGGCGGATTTGTGCAACAGTTTTGTAGATAAATAGGTAGGGAGTGTGTAAATAACTGTAAATACAGTGCAATTGTTGTAAATAAGATGATTAACTTTTAAACACGCCAAGTTACTGTAATTTATCGTTATTTGATATTAATCTAAGTACCTATTGTTGGGGCCCTCAGCACCAGCGGGGTGCCTTAGGACCACAACAACAACCTATTGTTTAAAAATAATAAGAAAAAAATTGCGATTCTTACACTAACTTGACAGTCCAAAGCCTGTTTTAAGTGTGATGGGAAGTTTATCATCATAGTTACGTCAGTTTTTTGGAAGAATGCGGTAGCTGGTAAGTAATTGCACTTTTAAAACACTTGGCGTATTATTGCGTACCTAGTAGATTAGGTAGTGACGAACTAGTCAGCTGATATCAGTTTTCATTCAAAGAACAGATGGAAAGAGATAGCAGTTGTTTTCATTGACGAAGCGACCCATCGCGCGTAATTTGTGAACCACATTATGCAGAGTAGAGTCAATGTTATTTTAACTACTTTATTTTCTCAAATTGAATTAACTGTTCCGGGGTACGAAATTTCTTCACTATTGTAATCTATAAGCACAATACTACCTCCCATTAAAGCCGTGGCAGATATTTTTATAGCACCTTATATACAACTTCCCAACATCAATCATCGGGCAATTGCCCACCAGACACGACACCCGTCTAGTCGGAGGATCCTGCCTTTTCTATGGAGGTATGAGTGAACTTTACACCCCGTTCCTCGTACCTCTATAATAATAATAGAACATGACAGAGCCAAGCGAAGCTCCTAGCTGTGTGTCTTCGGCCTAAGTGTTTACACTGAGCCACGAACGTGCATGCCTCGTACTACCTACGTAACTGCAGTGTCGTATTAACACCTACTTAATGTTACTGTGAAGTAACGTGCGTTGCAGTAAAGATTGTTGCAGTTGCGTGCGTTGCAGTACCGTGCGTTAGCAGTAACGTGTGTTGCAGTAAAGTGTATTGAAGATGCGTACGTGCGTTGCAGTTACGCTTATAACCGTGTAGTCATAACAATGTTTGTCAAGATTTTCTGTATGTTAATTTCGCCTAACAAGTCTTTCAACACTATGGGTTTTCATACTTATCAATTGCATATGTTATTACAAAGTACACGATCACTTAGCAGATTTAAATTATTTACGCACGTATTTTCATCTTATTAGTTGCCTGTGTGACGAACAGTACAGCAAATTGAAATATATTTGTTTAAAGTAATATGTAGTTGATGTTTGGTGTTGTTTTCTTTTTGTTGGTGAGACATAACCGGTGAAAGACATTTTAAGTTTAAAATGAAAAATAACGATTTAAATATATTAGTTATTTTCTTTAAATTATTTACGTGCTTTGTTTCAATAAGTAAAATAATAATAATGTTTTATTTATTGGAAAATACTCGCCGTATCCTTTTTCTATAAATGATAAATGATTTTATTTCTGTAAGTAGGTTTGAACAAACACTTTTACACGTCAATCATATTTTTTTTTAAACTAGATGAGGTCTGCGTTTCCTATCTGACTACTCTGAGAAGAAAGGCCGAAACAAACTCAGAGGTCACAGTCTCTTTTAAAGTCCAGACAAAATCTGGTCAGATCATGTGAAGGCTATGTAGATCGGTGTCTGCAATGGTCTTTTGAGGAAAGAACCACACAGATTGAGTGGACCTGTCCAGTCAGTGCACGCAATTGTCAGTAATCGTGCAGCTCAACTTAGACTCAAGGAGCCCAACGATTCGACGAACAATACCAAAGAAAGAACATTTGAGTAGGCCGCATAAATTACTCAAACTGCCAGATCATGTTTACGCTGAGAAAAATACAAAAAATAAATATAAAAAAACCAATGACCGACATAGTTCTCACATTCACAATAATTAGAATAATATTATAATAATCTTTGAGGACCATGTAGATTTGTGTCTGAATTGGTCTTTTGAGGAAAGAAACACACAGATTGAGTGGACCTGTCCAGTCAGTGCACGCATTTGTCAGTAACCGTGCAGCTCAACTCAGAACTTAAGGAGTTCAACGATTCGACGAACAATACCAAAGAAAGGACATTTGGGTAGGCCACATCAGCTACTCAAACTGCCAGAACATAATTAAAACTGGAACAAAAACACACATGGTCCTCGCATTCACAATAATTTAAAATAATATAATACTTTATACAGTAAATATTAGTGTCATTGTATATGTAAATAAGTAAAGATACATAAAGCAAAGATTAAAAGTAAAAATAGTTAGCGAAATAAAATAAATTAACATTTGGAGCAACTCAATCCCAAGCCTTTTTGTCCTCAATATAATCTTTGACAGTATAATATTGAATTTGAACAGGTATGTCAGGAACAGGTATGTCAGGGACGCTCACGGGAACGCGAGAAGGGCCTTTCTGAACTGGGTGTGGACGGGAAAACCTCACACGGGGCAGCTATTTGTGGAAATGTGTGAGACAAGAAAAGTTTTTAGACAAAAGTTAAAATTTTGTCAGAACAATGAGGAACAAGTTAAGATGAACGTTTTGGCAACGGAACATAGGGGAAAACAATTTCAAAAATTTTGGAAATCCACACAGAGATTGAGCCCAAAACCTGCGGTTCCAGTGAGCGTAAATGGCATGACTGAGCCTGAGGAGATTGCGAACATGTTTAGGACGCACTTTAAAGTAACTTCGCGGCTTCGGTCGGAGGGACGGGGTTATGTCGCTGAGAGTGGACTGTCTGGTGTTCCGATTAGTATCTCATCAAAAGAAATACGGAACATCATACAGTCGATGACCAGGGGCAAATCTCCGGGTCACGATGGCCTCAGCATAGAACACTTACAATATGCTGGTCCGCATCTCCCAAGAGTCCTATCGATGCTGTATAATCTTTGTGTGAGGCACTCGTATCTGCCGACTGACCTTATGAAGACGATAGTTGTGCCCATAGCCAAGAACAAGACCGGCGATGTCTCAGACAAAGATAACTATAGGCCAATATCGCTGGCCACTATAACAGCAAAGGTTCTTGATGGTGTGCTTGAGCGGAGAGTAACTGGACAGCTCAGTCTTCATGATGCACAGTTCGGTTTTAGAGCTGGGTTGTCTACGGAGACTGCTATTCTGGCGCTCAAGCACACGGTCAGGTACTATACTGATAGAAACACACCTGTATATGCTGCTTTCCTGGACCTCTCGAAGGCGTTTGACCTGGTTGATTATAATATCTTATGGTTGAAATTGCGCGAGCAAGGTCTTCCTAATGAACTTATTAAGCTCTTAGGCTACTGGTATGACTACCAAATCAACCGGGTCAGATGGTCGGGTGCTTTGTCTGGAGCGTATGGGTTGGAGTGTGGGGTGAGACAGGGAGGTTTGACTTCCCCGGCGCTCTTCAATCTTTACGTCAATGAGTTGATCGGGGAGCTCAGCAGCACTGGTATCGGATGCTCTATTGATGGGAAAATGATTAATAGTATAAGTTATGCAGATGATATGGTGCTGCTGAGTCCCTCGATTGATGGACTCAGACGGTTGCTCGAAGTATGTGAGAGATACGCCACGTCTCATGGTTTATTATACAATGTACGGAAGAGTGAGCTTGTGGTGTTTAGGGTAGGTACTAAAAAGCCTAAGACAGTTCCTCCGGTATTTCTTTATGGTGTACCACTAAATAGAGTATCACATGTTAGGTACCTTGGCCACATATTAAATGAGGACTTAAATGATGATAGTGACATAGAAAGGGAGCGAAGAGCGTTGTCGATCCGATGTAATATGCTGGCCCGTAGGTTTGCACGATGTACTAGAGAAGTGAAACTCACTCTTTTCAAGGCGTTTTGCCAGTCGTTTTACACGTGCAGCCTGTGGGTTAGACATACGCAGAGGGCCTACAACGTTCTTCGCGTACAGTATCACAACGCTTTTAGGGTGCTGTTGGGGCTCCCGCGGTTCTGTAGCGCATCGGGCATGTTTGCTGAAGCAGATACAGATAGCTTTCAAGCTATTATGCGAAAAAGAACAGCAACCCTGATGCGAAGGATTCGGGGGAGCACCAACAGCATTCTAAAGGTGATAGTGAATAAGCCTGATTGCCCGTTCCTGGGGCACTGGACCCGTGTGCACAGCTGCAGGTCTGGTGCAGCGGGAAGCGGTCATAATTATAGGTTTTTGAACTAGTTGTATTGTTGTTTCTGTTTTGTTTTGTTATATTTATTTTCATTAGAAATGTTACTAACATAGTTTTATAAGGATTACTAACAACAATATGAATCACGTGTGTTCGATTTAAATAAATAAATAAAAAAAATAAAAAAATAATAGGCATTCTGGCATAGTTTCCTTTTTATAAAAGATTTGAATTTATTAAGGCTTAGTGCTTGAATGTGGCTAGGAAGTTTATTATAAAAACGTATACATTGGCATCTAAACGAGCCACCTATTTTCTTGAGCCTGGTAGTAGGAACAACAAATTTGTGTTTGTTCCTAGTATTTAAATTATGGATATCACTGTACTTTTTAAACAGATTAAGATTTTTATGTGCATACAAAAGATTTTCATAAATATACTGAGAAGGCACAGTCATTATATTAATCCCTTTAAATTTGTCTCTGAGGGAGTGTCTGGGATTTAATTTATAAATTGAACGAATTGCCCTTTTTTGTAAAACATAAATCGTCTGAATATCGGCGGCATTTCCGCACAACAGAATACCGTACGACATTACACTATGAAAATAACTAAAGTATATAAAATAGTATATAAATTTATAAATTAAATAGTATATAAGTATATAAATTTTCCAAATAGGAGAGAGATTTAAAAAAAAAAGAGTAGGTGCTTCAAAGGTTAATATCAAGTGTGTAAACACTCAAGTGCTCAGGATTTCAAACCAAAATCCTTATTCCTTAAATATGCCAGAAACAAATCTTGAAACAAAAACTCCAAGAATCACAATTCAACAACACCCGAAGTCCTCAAACCTAAAATCTGGCTGCAAAACAAAGAAAAACAAAAAAAAAATAACCATACACCACACATCTTCCCGTATATGATACGAATTCAGCAAATAAGTCGCGAATCAATTTCCTCCCTGCATGAAGAGGCAGTAAATCGCACCATCCCCTCTCGGGGGTGGGCGGGGAGGGAGGGAGGCTATCTTGTTACGGCAGATAACCGGCGTTTGTTCGACAGCACTATAAAGAGGATAGGGACGGACAAAATGTCTAAAAACTATGATAATATGTTAATTTTTTGGTGTTTCCATTGTTTGAGGCAGTACGGTTTTTTTTTAATTTTTTTTGAAATTGGAAGAATAACTAACTTGCTTGTCCTGAAAATATCGACCGACAAGTTCTTGTATTGTTTAAAGTCAGGGATTTTTTTTATAAAGTAAATTGACTATTAACTTAAATTGTCCCTATAGTCAAAATACAACCATTGTTCTGTAGCAGTTGTGTGAAATGTCTATAGGTAACACGGGAAATAGATGTGGGTGTCAATTTGCTAAACAATCAATGTCCCTGGCTGAATATTGTGAATTTGAAAAAAACACTTTTTTTTTTCAAAAGTTGCCCACATTAGGAATTTCTCCTTTATCGTGGGTGCGTTTACAAACATTTAAACTCACATACACAAACAGCCAGACCCGGAACAACTACTTGCAGGTCATACAAATATTTGTTCCGTGCGGGGATCGAACCCGCGACACGTAACGCAGCAGTCAATCGCTTAACCACTGCGCCAACCGTGTCATTGGTAGTATCCAGTTTCAAATCCGCATATTTTGAACTCCAAAGCGCCCTTAACCTCTGGGCCATCATGACATATTTAAATGATTAAACATTAACTTCAAGCGACGACTCCTTAGTACAGTCACGAGCCTTACACTTACACAAAATTATTTTTTTACGCAAAATTTTATCGTGAATTAACCATTGCAACTTTGAGAATATACCTGTTTCATAAGTATTTCATAGTAGTATTGTTTTGTAAATAAAATTGAAAAAATTTGTTGTTTTGTTCGTAAAATCATAAATTTTTTATAAATACTTTAGGAGAAAAGAATGTTAAGCCTTTGGTTCTGGCTGTCATAGATCTTTGACAGTCGTTACGAGTAGTCAGAAGCCTAACAACTAACAGAAAGGTCTAACAACTAGTCCTATCGTGTTAGGTACCCAGTAACTGAGCTGTGAAGGTCAGGTTGGCAGTCACTCCATGTAACATACTGGCATTCAGCTGCGGTTAGACTGGAGTCCAACCCAACATAGTTGGGAAAACACTAGGCAGATGGATTTTTGACTTTTCGAGAAAATCGCTATTGAATCTTGCGTAATGGTAAGGTATTATGCTCGTGGCTGTACGTTTGGCACTCACTGACCAGTAGTCAGCTTCGCTAGACATAATCTTTCCTTGCTAAATCCCTAATTAGAAAACTTTTATTCTGAAAAGGTTGAGAAATTCTTCAGATAAAGATCTGGAGACGAAACTTCCCAAGTTTGAAATTAGACATAATCGGGACATTTGATAGAATAACGGATAAAACGGTTATATTGAGTTAATTCAAATCAAGGTTTCAAGAATAAAAATGTTTTTGATAAGCTGTATGACAGACATGTCTGGTCCAGTTCCACGAATAGACCAGACAAGGCTGTCGCATGTCATTTAGCCGCGCTTAAAAATAAAACCGGATGGGTTCGACTGAATTTGATCAAATGGCAACCAGCCGAGCTATTCTGTAACAATCTCACCGTGATAACTTAGGTGAAGTGAGCTTGAAGTGAGTTGTTGATAGTGTCAATACATAGAACCAGTCGTGCGATTCTGTAACCATCTCACCGTGAAAACTTAGGTGAAGTGAGCTTGGAGTGAGCGGTCAGTGTCGTCCCACTAATTCTAGGGATTGAACAAGCCTTACATTTACTATCACAATCGAGATTTTAATAATATTTTTTTATGCCAATTCTATTGATAATTTTATATTATTTCAAAGCTTGTAAGTATCTAAGTGTCTAAAAAACAACAACATTGTGGTTCAAACTGAATTTCTGTTTTTCCATTTTATTTTAAAAAACCGAAAATAGTAATGTTTAGCCGCTTAGCTACGTACTAGCTTTGAAATAATATAAAATAGGTAACCAATAGAATTTGGATAAAACATATTATTAAAATCTCGATTGTGATTGTAGTAAATGTAACGTTGGTCAATCCCTAGCATCAGTTGGATGACACTGACAGCTCACTCCACGCAAGTCTTCACGGTGAGATTTTTACAGAATCGACCAGCAGGGTCACGACAAACAATCACGTGACTTTAAAAAAAATCACTTGATTTAATTAAACTGTTTTGTGCACCGAAACGAAAACAGATACCAGCGAAAAATTTCATTAGAACGAGATATCTGGAAGAAAAAAGAAACTGTATGTGTGAATGTCAATGTAAAAATTCTGTTTTTGTCAAGTTTACCAAAGCAGTGTATGATAACTTTGTACTAAAGAATTAATGGCATAGTAGCGAGAATGAATAAAATCTGCTGCAGCCACATCCAAGATTTAGACATAAAGTAACCAAAAAAAATTGTTAAAATTATTTTTTCTTTTCTCGCAAATAGTGATCACACTTGTCCAAAATGAGTTGATTTCGCTCACGGCGCCATAAGCTTTGGTTAAGCTTTTTGTTTAATATTACGTTGATTTTCTGAAATGATTATAAACCATAATGATAGTGTTTTTTCTTAAGCTGTCCATCTTAAAACTGAATACTAATATAATAAAATAGCGTTTAAATTATTATTAAAATAAAAAAAAAGATCGATTGAATTTTTTTGAAACCCTACATTTTTTTATAGTTGTCGTTTTATCAACCCCTAAGGCAACAGACAAAGGCGAAGTAAAATGAAGAAGTGATTATATTTGTTTAATTCCTTCTTTCAATGTTTTAAATAGCAATATTGTAATCTTAGGCGACATTTTATTAGGTCGGAGAGTTCTTTCGTATTATATACAAATTCAAGACTAAGAGCTCCTGTGGCACCCAAATATGGAGCGTTTTTGTATACCCAGACTTTTTCAAATGGGTCAAAACTGTTTTGTCGTCAACCCCTTACTCTTCAGCTATGTCGTAACTACAAATAGCTTGCTCCAGTTTTTCAAAAAAGGCACTCACTTTATTTGTAACAGGGCGACCAGAGCGAGCTGCATCTTGGACATCAAAACTCCCGACTGAAAACGCTTCAACCAACTTTGTGCTACTCTTACTCACACTGCGTGAAATCCATAAACGTCACATATTTTTTTTGGGGCTTGAGACACATTTTTCCTTTTTTTGTAATAAATCTTCAATCGAAAAATGGCGGGAAATCATCTGTACCTACCACGGAGCAGGCTCCGTGGTACCTACCTCCACAGATAACTATGCCTACCTCCTCAGAACAATAACTAAAGCATAGAAGGAAGCTAAATTTAACTAATATAGTCGTCTCTGTTTTCTTATACACTCATAACAGCATTAGAAAGAGACAGATGTAGGTTGCTCAAAATGCAAAGCGTCACAAAGCAAACGTCAATTTCGCTACCTTGGCTACCTTTATGATACTAAGTTTAAAAGCTACTTAACGTCTCAGGTTTTGTGTATGACTTTGTTCATCGCATTTTTTCGTATAATGCTTATGGGCGCATGGGAGTTGGAGTGCTTCGTTGATTTTACGTGTTTTTTATAAAAATAGTACAAAATTAATAGTGATTTAGTGTAAATCGCAAAGCTTAAAGATTAAATAATGTCCTGCATTATAGTGGGATGTAAATCACATTCATCCCGCAAAGAAAATGATGCGGAAATCATAAGCTTCCATCGGTAAGTAATCAAATATGGTCATTTTATCGGTTTTGTATTCTCACTGTAGGTTATTTTGGCATTTTTTCAAATTATTTGAGTTTAGTGTACTCGGTAGTGTTTTGAAATCAATATTTTATGTAATTAAATAATTCGATTCTAGGGAAAATAGAAATTTTAAATCGGCATAGAAATTTTTGCAATAGTGCTTGCAAAATTATACTATCGATAGAATATCGATAGAACTAGCGTCATCTAAATTATTACATTATTTTTCTTTACACGTAGTTTTGGGAAGGATTAAATATTTAAGAGTGAAATAAATACCTAAATACCTACGGTCTTGCCAGCAAATCATACGTATGAGTAATGAAATGACAGTGGTCAAAAAGCCGTGTGGCTCATGGTATAATAATTTAAACTCATGTGTTGCTATGATTTTTTTTAATTTTCAGATTTCCCTCCGATATTGATATGAGGCAAACATGGATCAACGCTATTGCACGTAACTACTGGGAATGGAAAAAACAACATCGTAATTGTTCCAAACATTTCAGCGATGACTGCTTTATTAAAATATTGCTACCAACGTCAATTTTTGATGATTTACTCGAACATTCATTCGATAATGAACATAGAAATTTGTTGATTAAATTGATAAGCAAAGAATATTTAACAATTAGAAATCATTATATCGCGAAAGAATTATCTTCTCCTGTAGAAAAAGTAAGGACATTTCGACCAAAACTAGAATTTTTAAAGGACTGATTTAAATTTTTGTTACTTATTCCGGTGCCAATCGCTCTATAAAAATTATTTAAGTGTTTTCTTGGTAATTTCAATTTGTTGTTAATTTATCCTGTGTTTTTATAAATAAATAAGTTAATCAGACAGAAGTGAGTTTATTTCACCTTAGCATATTTTAGATGTTAAATGCCAAGGAGCGATACCATAAACTAAGACGTCGATATCGGTATTTATTTTATGCATAGTCACATCACTAGCTAATACTCTTTTGTCTATGACAGCGTACACTTCAAATGTCCTAAAGCGCCTTCTATGCTTTAGTTATTGTTCTGAGCCTACCTCTGTCTACGATACCTACTTTTTTTTTATTTTTTTATATGTCATCTATTCAATGGTGTCAAAACCAGCCAGAAACAAACAGTACAAACTTTATACCCGACCTATTACGTTACCTAAAAGGTAGACCGTGTTCTCACAGGTTTCAGCTATTTAGTTACGGCATCACTCTCCCAAAAAATTACAGCTGTATTTTGAACAAAATTATTATATTTATGGAAGAAATCGAAAGATTCGGGATCTATTGATTAATGTCTCAAAAATTTTGGGAAATACTTTCACAAAACCGTAATTATCAGTAGACCAATAGATAGACGCACCTCGCAGATACGAGAACTACTATATAGTTACTGGTGAAAAGTGACTTCTGACGTCGACGCTGTGGAAGTTGCGAAGTTTTGGGCAAAGAAAGTTTGAAATACTTTCGTGAAGAAGTAAACTGGCGAAATGTGATTGAGCTTTCTGTACACCTCTGTCTACGTCTTCTAGGAATACAGTTACAGGCCCTAAATATGTATATTTTATACGTTTTGTCGTACGACAATGAAAACGCGCGGTACACTCTGCCGATAACATAACCGACAGAGTTTAATAATTGCGCAAACTTGTGGAGATAACTGAGGGAATTATTTCAAGCATTTTATTTGTTTCGATGGGCGTTTGTTTACCTTTCCTGTCCATGTACAACTATGTATATGCGGTTACAGGTTCAGCAGAGTTAGTGGCACTTTCTATTCTATACATTACGTACTAGAAACCCGCCCCTGATTCACACGGTTTTTACGACTTGGCTGACATAGACACTTTTTTTATTTTAAGTATACTCGTATTTAATATAAAAGTAGTATACACAGTCATTTAAAACCTACCGGAATACGTTCTATAAATGTTAGTGAATTCGTAGACGTGACGTCACCTATGAATTCGTAGAGAAGAAGCTTAGAAGAACAACTTGGCCATACAGACAGACATGAAAAGTGACTTTAATTTATAGCATATTTATGTTACCGTAAAAGCCCGAACTGCGGTAAATCCTAAGATTTAGCAAGTCTCACTGGTAAAAGTCTGAATTGTTCTATAATAATCAAAAATTTCTGACTTTTACCGGCATTCAATCTATAAATCTTAGGTTTTACCACAGATACCGGTAAATGTTAGTTCTCAGAGTAAAAAGCTGAAGTTTAAGAAACAATGTTTGAGAAATGATTTATTTAACGTTACTATAATTATTATTATTATTAATGAAGTCTTAAAACACGCACATGCTTTAGAAACTGCATTTTTTTTCCGGACTAGTTCCGTCAACGTTATTGTCGCCTATTTTATATCTTAACTTTTTCCATACCAGTTCTCGCTTACATGCCTCTCGTACTTCCATGCCTCGTACTTTATCTTTCTTTCATCCATCACTAGTTTATTTATTTATTTATTTTAGATCCATTTCAGACACCAATCTACATGGTCCTCAAAGATTATGTCCGAACTTTTATTATACACATTGACGAATTTTATACATACAATGACATGAGTATTTACTTTGTAAAGTATTCTATTATTTTAATTATTGTGAATGTGAAGATTATGTGGTTCATTACTTTTTTTTTCTTGTTTTCACGATCTATCTTATCTTTTAGTATATCTTTTAGTTAGTTTCACGATCTGGCAGCTTGAGTAATTTATCCGGCCTAACCAAATGTCCTTTCTTTGGTATTGTTCGTCGAATCGTTGTGCTCCTTAAGTTCTGAGTTGAGCGGCACGATTACTGACAAATGCGTGCACTGACTGGACAGGTCCGCTCAATCTGTATGGTTTTTCCTCAAAAGACCGCTTCAGACACCAATCTACATGGTCTTCACATGATCTGACCAAGATTATGTCTGGACTTTAAAAGAGACTTTGACATCTGAGTTTGTTTCGGCCTTTCCTCAGAGCAATCAGATAGGAAACGCCGACCTCATCTAGTTTTTAAAATATGATTGACGTGTAAAAGTTTTTGTACAAACCTACTTACAGAAATAAAATAATTTATCATTTGAGTTACTCCCCATTCTTCTTCTTTATACTTTTCTACATCTTTAGGGAAATAATTCATTCAGATTTCGGTTTATTAAACATATTTTAACTATACTTATTGACATAGTACTTAACTTACAAACTAAAAAAAACTACACAAATTTTGACATCGATTAAACCTACTGCTTATCCTATTTTACAATTTTGTGCTTATGTCCTATAACTACTATAGTTATATTTACAATATAAAAATAAATATAGTTGCATTAACTAGTTTTATTTCTAGCTATCCCTTTTTTGGCTATACTCTCACAGTAAGCTATAAGTTGGTCTCTACTTTTACCTGACATTACTTTCCTTACGCTTTCTCTCTGCAGTTGTATACCTACTTCCTGTTCCAAATTGTACTGCTCCTTTGCGTTAATTGGGCACTCCAAAATTATATGTGGGACTGATTCCGCCACATTGGGGTCACAGGTGCACGACGGGCTCTCTTTACACTTAAAGTGGTTTAAGTATTCCGAGAACCCACCGTGCCCTGTTAAGACTTGCGTGAGCACGCCTGTTGGTCTCACCCGTTTTACAATACGGTAAGCAGCCACGGCGTCCGGAAGGAACATTTTCGTCACCGAGGCCGTCTCGCCAGACACATATCTCTGATTCACTGATCTGATCTACTCATCAAGCAAACCCAAACGGATTTGACGCTTGATGAATGAAACCGGACACTGATCATAGTCCGGCTTCCTCCGTGACGACAACGCCGCCTCCTTCGCCAGCTCGTCCGCGCGCTCATTTCCTGGCAGACCGGCGTGGGCTTTGAATTTCAATTTCAATTCGAAGTATGAAGACCTGGAGACTTACCCCCTGTAAGTCTCCAGGGTGCGACGGGCTCAGCATTGAGCACTTTAGGCATGCTGGTGTCCATCTGCCGCGTGTACTGGCTATGTTTTTACGCTGTGTGTCGGTCACTCACACTTGCCCCAATCGCTGATGAAAACCGTGGTTGTACCCGTTCTTAAGAACAGGACAGGGGATGTATCGGATAGGTCAAACTATCGACCCATCTCACTTGCTACAACAACAGCAAAGATACTTGACAGTCTGCTTAATCAGGGTCTCAGTGGGAACCTATATTTACATGACGCACAATTCGGTTTCAGGGCGGGGCTATCCACTGAGAGTGCTATCTTATGCCTTAAGCATACTGTCAAGTATTATACGGAGAGAAAGACACCGATTTATGCCTGTTTCCTAGATTTGTCAAAGGCTTTTGACACAGTTGCTTATGGCATGCTGTGGCGAAAGCTTGAGGAAACGGGCATGCCAACGGAATATACCAGAATTCTTCAATTCTGGTATAAAAACCAGACTAACCAGGTGAGATGGGTGGATACACTATCTGACGTATAAAGGTTGGAATGTGGTGTGACGCAGGGTGGCCTCACTTCGACTGGCCTTTTTAGCCTGTATGTGAACCAGTTGATCGAGGAGCTCAGCAGTACACCTGTCGGATGCTACATTGACGGAACCTGTGTCAACAACATAAGCTATGCTGATGATATGGTTCTGCTGGCCCCCTCGGTCAACGCCCTGAGGACGTTGGTGAATATTTGTGAGCGCTACGCTACCGAGCATGGTCTCAGGTACAACACACAAAAAAGTGAGGTCCTGATATTTAGAGCCGGCAAACAGAGACCTAGTACTGTGCCTCCGATCATGGTCGGTGGAACGGCCTTAAAAATTGTTAATAGTTTTAAATATCTCGGTCATCTTGTCACGGAGGACTTAAAGGATGACCCGGATATTGAAAGAGAGCGTAGGGCGTTGGCGGTAAGGAGCAATATGGTGGCCCGTAGGTTCGCTCGATGTACAAGGGAAGTGAAAATAACACTTTTTAGGGCATATTGCCAATCCTTTTACTCGAGCGGCCTGTGGGTTCGGTATACGCAACGAGCCTACAACGTCCTACGCGTTCAGTATAATAATGCTTTCAGAATGCTGTTGGGGTTGCCGCGCTACTGTAGTGCATCGCAAATGTTCGCAGACGCGCGCGTTGACGGTTTCCACGCTATAATGCGTAAAAAAGCGGCGTCGTTATTGCAAAGACTACGCGGTAGCACCAACAGCATTTTGCAAATGATTGCATCCCGCTACGACTGTCCCATATAGGCTCACTGGGTGGGAATAGTCACGGGAAAGTTGTGATGAACTTGTTAACTACTAACATAGATCGTAAGAAAATTATTACTAACACTTATATTATGTACCTACTAACATAGATCTAAAGAAAATTGTTACTAACACTTATATGGATTCTGTCCGAAATAAATGGTTAATAATAATAATAATTTGACCTAAAAGAAAGATACAACTTTGTTCTAGTCCAATGCCTGAGTCAAATTTGCTCGTACTCGGACCGCCAGAGGGTGGAGAGAGCCATGGCTCGCAAGTGTCTGCAAAGCTGACATTGAGTCGCTGTACAATCCATAGCTCGTCTCTTTGCGCTTGAGAATCACGTCCGTAGTCTTACAAATGGCTAGTAGTTCCGCCTGGTAGACAGTGCAGTACGCGGCGAGGCTGAGCTTGAGGTTCATGCAGGGCGGCTGCCTCTTGTATGCGGAGGTCTAGAGGTAGTATCCCAGCCAGCACCAGTGCCGAGTTTAGTGAGACTGTACGGTAAGACTTACAGAGCTTCTGGACGAATTCTCGTTGGACAGAGCCCAGCTTCTTCCGAATACCCAGCTTTTTCGTAGCGGGAGCCCAGGCTCCAGCCGCGTAAGTGACTGAAACTGCATTTTTAGCTTGTTTCTCCAAACTCAATTTTGCTTCATTTCTCATTGCAAGAACAGATTGTATCTTTTTCAGTATTGGCTCTATAGTGACAACAACTTCTTGATTTTGGGTTGTAGTTTCTGTCTCTGCATAAGTTATAATCATTTCGTATTCATCTTGTGTTTTGTTCATGACAGAGTTATATTTATTCTTTTGTAGGTCAGTTTCTAAATTGTTGTCATCTTCCATAATAATATCCTGTTCAATTGCATTTTCGGCGGCGTCTATTTCGTCCGTATTTTTCTGCGAATTTAACAACTTCTCTAAGTCTTATTCAGATATCATAACTCCGATAATATCTCTAGGGATCGCTGAAGTTGCAATGTTCATCTTCATCGGACAACCAAACATTACTTCGTATGGGGAACATTTGATTCCCTCGTGATATGCTCTATTTTTCATTGCCTGGATGAATTTCAAACCTTCTGACAATTTCGATAATTGATTAGTGTCCATTCACGTGCTCAACATGTTTTCTACGTCTTGATTAGCACTCTCCGCTGACCTTTGACTCAGGCTATGTCTTGGTTTACCATAGACGATTTTTACATCTGGCCACATGGCACATTTATAACGTTAAATGCCTTGGTTAGAGAATTCTAGACCATTATCGGAATTAAGGATGTTCGGTGCTCCAAAAGTGTTCTGAAAGACTTCTGTTGCGCGTTTGGTCTGAAGTGCACGGATGATTACAAGGGTGAGATGGTCTTGGTAAAATAAAATGAATTTATAAATTCCATTTGGGGTAGTTTGTAGATCTATCAGATCAATTTGACGACGTATGTTCATTTCACTGTGAAGTATAGGCCTAACAACGTGACGATGCCCTTTTGCATAGACTTCTGTTTCTTCTGACAAGGTTGGCAGAGCCTTAAATATGTTAAGATAGCATCGACTGTTACGTTTTTATACTTTCGTTAACATTCTATAATCATTTGTGTCGTGACTTGACGTTAAGTCACGTCATATTTAACTGGAATTTGAATATCACTGTTATCAAAATGTTCTATGAGGAATATATACTCAGCACGCGCTAGAACAGGTAATACTTTGCAGTGTTTAAATAATCCTTTGTAATAAAAAATAAAAAAAAATAAAAAAAAACTGTTTATTTCATCTCCACAAATTACATCAAGGTATAAAGTTGACAAGATAAATTGTCGAAAAATTAGTAATTTGCGGGAGATCTGGAGTCTAAACTAAGCCGAGGCCTGTACTATAGATCTCCAGGCCCCCCATTTCATAACATTTGTATGTAATGTCAACAAGTGAAAGACGGAAAGAGTGGGAATGATTGAGAAAAACGTGGAATGATGTGCGTGTGTGTGTGTGGTATGATGTGTGTGTGTGTGTGTGCGTGCGTGTGGTATGATGTGTGTGTGTGTGTGTGTGCGTGTGTGGGGTAATGTGCGTGGGTGAGTCTATGGGTGGGGCTGTGAGTGTGTGTGTGTGGGTATAAATGAAGGTGTGCTTGGGAGGGGGTGTGTGTATGACTGTGCCAAAGGGCGGGTAGTTTTGTTAAAAATTTGTTTTTGCGTGTTTATATACATTTATTTAGTTTTATGGCGCATTATGTTAAATAACATTTTGGTAAGTGTAGAATAGTGATATATAAATGATTAATGTATATAAAAACGTAAGTAGGTTTGAAGTATATGTAAGGTTTGCTATCATATTATTTTGTTTGTTATAATATGTACTGTAATAATAATATAATAATGCAATAAACACTTCAGTTTATATTTGTACCTCTAAGATTTTTTCTGTTTCGGAGTAATTAAGAGTCAGTAACCATTTATAAATTATTTTTTTACTTTCTATTTTCGAATTATTGGAGAATGGAACTATTTTATTTACTTTGTTTAGCAACATAGCACCTCGGAATGGAAAAAATCTTTGTGCAAATGAGGTGTTCACAGCAGCCGTCTCACATACAGCGTGCTTTCTTCTAGTCTGAGCTATGTGTTTTCTTCTATCATCAGGTAAGTCACTCAGTTTGTGGAGGATAGATTGGATTATGTAAAGCTGGCACACAGTGAGGACTTGCGCTTCTTCGTAAAGCTCAGAGGTAGGGAATAGCCGAGGCTTATATAGGCTTACTTTCAGTATCATCCTTTGCGCTCTTTCCAGAGTAATAATTTTAGTTTTGCATGCTCCTCCCCAGGTAGTGATGCAATAGGATATAACTGACTGCGCCAAGGCCTCGTATACCAACTTTATGGTCTGCCTGTCTGCTACGTCACGCAGAGCTTTAAAAATATATGTTAATTTTCGGATTCTATTTGATATCGAATGTATATGGTTATCAAAATTTAAATTAGCATCAATTTCGACTCCGAGATATTTAATGCATTTAGTAGGTATAATTTTGGGACAGGTACAGCTAGGGATAGGAGGAAAATTACATTTGTGGGCATATATGTTACAGGTAAGGTCAGCTATTTCTCTTCGATTTTGAATAGAGAACACAATAAATTTTGTCTTGTCATCATTTATAGTGTGGTAGTGTGATGTTAGCCAATGACAGATCTTGTTGAAACCTTCTTGTGCATAATTAAAAAGTTCCTTATATGAATCAGCGTAGAAGGTTAAAGATGTATCATCTGCATAAGCTGAAATGCGGCAATTTTTAATATTAAGTGCGCAGAGCTCATTTATGTAGCAGAGGAAGAGCGTCGGTCCAAGTATACTGCCTTGAGGCACCCCAAATGCAATTGGGAGTTCGTCACTGATGTTGTCACCTATTTTTACGCATTGTGTTCTATTGTGCAGATAATCAGAAAAAAGTGCCAGTGTGATGCCTCTTATACCATGAGCTTCCAGCGTCTCTACAAGGCAGGGGACAGAAACAGTGTCAAAGGCCTTAGCAAGGTCGAGAAATATAGTCAAGCATTTCTTTTTGTTATCGAGTTTATTGACCAGAAAGTTAACAAGATCAAGTACAGCATTATTTGTTGAGCGGCCAGCCCTGAAACCATATTGCGAGTTTGAAAGTAGATTACCGTCTTCTAAGAATTTAGTAAGCCTGGTATTGACTATGCGTTCAAATAATTTCGATATGGAAGTTAATATTGCAATCGGTCTATAATTGCTGACACTGCTTTTATCACCTGCCTTGTATATTGGGTGTACTACAGCTCTTTTTAAAGGATCCGGAAAGACCCCAGCCTCGAAACAGCGATTTATCAAATAAACAAGCACGGGTGTTATTGACTTGGAAGTAATTTTAAGAATCTCAGCGCTGATATGATCCCAGCCTGGAGCGCAGTCACTTTTTAAAAGTTGTATTGTTCTTACCACTTCTTCGTGGTCAGTTTGTAGGAGAACAAAAGATTTAAGGGGAGGTTCAAGAATTTTCTTATATTTTGGAAAGCGAGTGGTCATAATCTTGTCAGACAAACGTTTGCCGATATTGGAGAAGTATTCGTTAGTCTTGTTAATAGACTCTTTGGGATTGTCAGCAATTTTTAAAAGTTGTAGTGGTTGTTCATTTTTGTTATTTTTGTTAGTAATTGTTTTAATGGTGGACCAAAGCCTTTTTGAGTTACTTTTAGACATTATTAATTGACTTCTCTCATACTGTTTCTTAACTTTTTAAAATAAATTGTTACAATAGTTTCGGTATCTTATATACGATATTTTTAATATTTCATTATTTGTATTAAATTTTAATTTTTATGCATCCTGTCCCTTGTGCGTATACAACGTAACATACCAACAGTTATCCATGGTTTTATCGTAAATTTATTTCTAGGAGTTAAACGTCTTATCGAAGTTTTTGCAACTAAGTGCTGTATTATGTAAATGAACTTGCTCATTGCGATATGTAAGTTAGCTTCTTGATAAACTTCCACAAAATCATAATTTTCACAATCGGTTATAAGTTTTTCTTTGTCAATTTTATGAATAGTTTTTAGTTTTGTTGATTTATTGATAGAAACGCCTGTTTTTAAACTAAACAAGACAGATTCATGATCCGTAATACTGGTTCCGAGAGTAAATGTAAAAGCACTTAATTTCGTTTTTAATAGCACATGGTCTAAGCACGATTTTCCCCTGGTTGCGGCGTTGATAGCAGGAAGTAGTCCGTGAAAAGTAATTGTATCCATATACGCCGTGTACGTAGGGCTTGTTTTAATTAGATCAATATTTATGTCTCCCTCTATGATAATGTTTTTGAAAGACGAAAAACCTTCTAATAGTGCATGTAGTGAATCAATGAAAGTATCAGGGCTTCTAAAGCTTGGGGGTCTATAAATTGCAATCAATATAGTATGGTTTTGTATCTTAATTGTCAGGCAATTTGCTTCAGCAAGGTAGGGTTCTTCTACAGTACATTCGAGGTCACTGTTTGTATAAACAACAAGACCGTCGTTTTGATTGTAGTTGTCATTGGTTTAGCACGCATTATAACCCTCTAGCAATGGCAAGTTGACGACATGGGATAACCAACATTCTGACAGCACTATAATGTCACATGAAAATTTTAGTCGGTTAAGAAGAACGTGAAACTCCTGGAAGTTGCAGGATAGGCTGCGGATATTCTGCTGCAAGATATTTAGATATCGAGTGGGATGGTGGAGATATTCGATGCATTCCTCTGGTTCACAAGTAACAGGTGCAGAAATACTAAACTGGTCAATGTTTTGTATTAAATTATTTATGGTATCGAATGAAGCGTATTATTGCTACTAATGAAATGACAATACAAATAATATTTATTGTTATTAACTGGAAGTAAAGGTAAGAGAACGTGCAATGAAAAAGGACATCGTAAACTAATGTAGACATAGTCCGTTTCTTGTAATCGGAAGAAAGTACATTGTGTATGTAAATAAACTTTAATAAAATTAGTTGTTATTAGGGGTTTTGAATTAATGTTTAGTATGTAAATATGTAGATTTGGTATATCATAAAAATATATTATATCATATAACATAATATTAGTGTGTGTTGTGGTGAAGTTTGTGTGTGTGTTTATTGTGTAATATTGCAAGTATGCTCGCAGAATGTGGTAATTGTCTTGGTATTTGTTTTTTACATAGTTTGGTACCACAAGTTTCAACAAACGTGTTTGCAAATTATGTTTTTTATCTAGGTAAGTTTTAAATGTGCGTCCATAACTGGTGGATTCAGTCTGCGGTAAGTTACGTGCGATACTCACCAAATTTTCCATTATAAAGCGCAATATACCATACAAAACCCTCCTTCAAATGTACACAGCTCTGGCTGAATCGATAATATCCTATGGACTCACCAGTAACTGGTAACTCCAGTAGAATCGGTTATCAATTATTAATCCCAAATATGTATGACATGGGACTTGCTCTATAGACGAACAGTGGCAGTCTGGTACGTTTTTATGCAGACAATCGTGACTATGAGCTATGATTTGAAAGGGATGGGATGTACATAAGTGACTTGAATGTACGTGTATAACTTTAGTTTTTTGTGGATTCAGAACAAGTCCCATGTCATGTGCCCACTTAGTCTTAAAAGTAAAATCTTTTTGCAAACATTCTGCGGCTACATTAAGGTTTATGTTAGCAGAGACTATACAGGTGTCATCAGTGTATTGATAAAGGGAACAGTGTGTTATAATATTTTCTAGGTCATTAACGTATGCCAGATAGTGGAGTGGCCCAGACACTGAACCTTGGGCTGTACCTTGCGTCACGTTTACAGGTCTGCTAAAGCTAGTACCAACTTTGACTTGATAATTTCGGTTGCGAAGGTATTCTTTGCACCAGTCGAGTAATTTCCCTCTTATACCCGAGTTTTCGAGTGTTTTTAATAGTGTATTGTGTCCGAGTGTGTCAAATGCCTTGCTGAAATCAATGAATATAAGTATCACATGCTTCTTGTCATCTAGGTAGTTGTGGACTTCATCAGTAAAATTAGAAAGTAGCAGAGCAGTAGATTTCTTACTTTGGAAGCCGTACTGTGATTTGGAAATTATGTCATAGTCCCGATAAAAGGTGTAAAGGGTAATTTGATCGCATATAAATTTTTCAATTATTTTATTTATGGCGGGCAATATCGTTATGGGTCTGTAATTTGCCAAGTCATTGAATTTACCTTTTTTATGAATGTGCCTAACTATACCTGTTTTTAATTCTGACGGATATTTGCCTTGTTGGATACTTGCATTAATTAACTTTACTATTGCATTCACAATTTTATCTCCAATGATTTTGATGTCCATGATTCTTATTGAGTCATATCCAGCTGATTTATTAGTATTTAAGTTTTTAATTATTTTAATAAATAGAAGAGGTGTAGCTTTAAAAAAATAATGATTTATCTTCGCCGCCTATAGTTAAAATATCATAGCGCTTTAGACGCCTATAATGATCGGCGTGATTTATATTCACGTTCTTAGCAGTTTTTTACATCCTCCAAGTACTTTGAATATTTGTCTATAGCCAGATAAAAGTTATTGTCCTTCTTACTTCTCACAAGCTCGTCCATTTTGTCATAAATTTTCCGTTTTACACACATACTGTCTCAAAAATACTTGTAGGAGATGATAGTGTTGTGCTTGTGAGCGTCTTCTGTTCGGTGTATGTAAGATCTTCTTCAGGGAACACAATGAAACGGTCCAGACACTTTATCAACAGTTTATTCTCACTACTAATATTATAAATACAACAGCATAAACAGGCAAGTATTGCGATTTAGCGTAAGCAGAAGGATTATGTTCGCGGAGCAAGCGAGCGTGCGTCGGCCGTGAGCGAGCGAGACGGACTGGTTGGCGCGGGCGCGCGGGTCGGTGCGCCGGCGATGTTTCTAGGCTTCCTTTGTTCTGGTGAGTAGCGGGACTCGATGCGCTATTACACGGTACGACACGACGACCACTCAACGATGCGATTCTGCAGTACTGGTAAGTTGGTTTATTATTATGTTAAGTGTTATTGTGTATGTTTGTACTTTGTGTATTAGTATGTAAAGTATTTTATAGTATATATAATTTAGTTAGTAAATGTAATATTATTATTATAATGTACTGTGGTTACACCACATGACTCCCCCCTTGAGACCATCCTAGGATGGGCGATAATAGTCAGGGATTCTCACTTTTCTTCCTGAACGAGTAGTTCTTACTTCGTTATCATTGGTTTTTGTGTTTGGTGCTTCATTTTCCAGCGGACGAGTCTCTGAACGAGTATCTGGCGTAAGTATATAGGCTGGTTTCAACCTCTCTATTGATACTGTCTGTTCTTTTCCTTTGACAAGCAGCTTAAAAACTTTTGTGTCTCGTTGCAGGACAAGGTATGGTCCAGTATATGCCGGCTGAAGGGATCCTCTCACGGTGTCATCTCGGACGTAAACGTGAGTGGCAGAAGGTAAATCTCGGAACACGAAGATGTTCCGTCTGCTGTGTCTTGCGGCTGGCCGAGGGCGGATATTGTTCATAATGGAACGTAGTCGTGCTAAGTACTCGGTGAGGTCGCTGGTCATGTGCTGGTCGGCGATTGGCTGCAGAAACTCTCCGGGCAGTCTAAGGGGTTCACCGTAAAGGAGTTCGGCGGGTGACGCTTGAATGTCCTCTTTGAAGGCGCTTCTCATTCCTAGCAGTACCAGAGGTAAGCTTTCCGTCCATTTTAGGGTTCCATGGCACATTATAGCGGCCTTAAGCTGTCTGTGCATCCGTTCTACCATTCCGTTGCTTGCAGGATGATACGCAGTGGTTCTGTTGCGTTGAAATCCGGCAAGTTCTGAGAGCTGTTTCATCAGTGCGGACTCAAATTGCTTCCCGCGATCTGTTACGACCTCTGTGGGGCAACCGTAACGTGCTATCCAGTTACGAACGAGAGCTTTGGCCACTGTTTCAGCGGTTATGTCTTGCATGGGGATTGCCTCGGGCCATCGAGTGAATCTATCCACGGCGGTGAGACAATAACGGTAGCCATCTGAGAGGGGTAAGGGTCCGACGATATCAATGTGCACGTAGGTAAATCTGCCGTTCGGTAGCTTGAAGGTGCCCATCGGTGGTGTTACGTGCCTGGTGACCTTTGAGCGTTGGCATGCGTGACAGAGTTTGGACCAATCGCGACAATCTTTGTTTATTCCTGGCCATACGTAACGCTGAGCCACTAATTTTGCGGTGGCTTTAGCGCCAGGGTGGCTAAGTGAGTGTAGGCTGTCGTAGACTTGCTTCCTGAGCTCTTTTGGGACGTAAGGTCGTAGGCTCTGAGTGCTGTCGTCGCAGTAAAGTTCCAGTTTTGTTCCAGGTACAGTTACTTTGACAAATTTAAGCGAAGATCCACCTTCTAAGAGTTGCCTTAGTTCTGGGTCGTTACGCTGTGTAATGGCCAAGTTCTTCGACTCGACAGGCTGTATGATTTCCTCTATTCTTGAGAGAGTATCGGCAACTATGTTGTCCTTTCCCGATATGTGTTGGATGTCTGTCGTGAATTGTCCTATGTAATCTAAATGGCGAAACTGCCTTGGTGAACATTTTTATTTGTGACCCTGGAAAGCGAAGCAGATGGGCTTGTGGTCTGTAAATACCGTGAAGTGCCTTGCTTCCACGAAGTGTCGGAAATGTTTCACGGATTCGTAAATCGCGAGCAGTTCTCTGTCGTACGGCGAGTATTTCTTTTGTGATGTACTCAATTTACGGCTGAAAAAGGCGAGGGGTTGCCATTCTCCGTCTTTCTCCTGCTGTAGAACTCCTCCGATTGCGACGTCTGATGCGTCCGTGACTAGCGCTAGTTTGGCGTCCATGTCCGGGTGCGCGAGGAGAGCTGCTTGGCATAAGCTCTTCTTGCAGCCTTCAAATGCTTCTAGTGCTTCTCCGATGACATTTATGGGGTGATTTCCCTTTACAGATCCGGTAAGCAGGCTATGCAATGGCGTTTGGGATGAGGCTGCGTCTTTTATAAAGCGACGATAGAAATTAATCATCCCCAGGAATCTCCTGAGTTCCTTAACGGTTTTCGGGATGGGGTAGTCCTTTATGGCTTGGATCTTGTCATCCAGTGGTTGGATGCCTGCACGAGATACGCTGCAGCCGAGGAATGTTACTTCTTCTGCCCCGAAAACACATTTGGAAGTGTTTATGACCATTCCATATTCTTTTAATCGTTCAAAGAGGAGGCGTAAATGGCGGTAATGGGTCTCTTCGTCGGGGGATGATATTAGGAAATCATCCAAGTACGTGTAGCAGAAGTCCAGGTCACGAGTCATTTCGTCCACGAATCTTTGGAACGTTTGTCCCGCGTTTCTAAGACCAAACGTCATAAAAGGGAACTCGAACATTCCAAAAGGTGTTGTTATGGCCGTTTTGGGAATATCCTCGGGGTTTACTGGTATTTGGTTGTACGCCTTTATTAAATCGATTTTCGAGAATATTTGACAGCCAGTTATGTTCTGAGTGAAGTCCTGGATGTGCCGGATAGGGTATCGGTCGGGGATCGTTCGTGCGTTTAGCATTCTGTAATCGCCGCATGGTCGCCATCCGTTGTCCTTTTTTGCGGCGAGATGAAGGGGCGACGACCATGGGCTCTCAGACGGTCGTGCTGTCCCTATTCTCAGCATTTCTTCGAACTCCTGTTTCGCGATCTTCAGTTTGTCCGGGGCAAGTCTTCTTGGAGTGCAATATACGGGCGGTCCGGCGGTTGTTCGTATGTGGTGAACCGTATTGTGACGTATGACCCGATGTGCACCTGCTGGCCGAGTGATTTCGGGAAAATCTCGAAGAAGGTTCAAGTACTTTGACTCCCCTGTTATCGTTTTAACTGAAGTTATGGCATCTGATGCAGGAACTGGGTTTGCGTTTGCTGACAGGCTGGTCTTGTTGTCGATCAGGCGTTTGTTACGACAGTCTACTACTAAGTCGTAATGCGATAAAAAATCGACTCCGATAATTGCCTTTGTGACGTCAGCAATTATGAATTGCCAGGAAAATGCCCGGCGAAGCCCTAGGTCAAGTTCCATTTGCTGGGCACCGTATATGGCAATTGGTGTTCCATTCGCTGCGAAGACGTTGAGTTCGGTAGTACGTGGTCGCCTTTGTTTCAGGGCGGAGCGGGGAAAAACGCAGATGTCGCTCCCAGTGTCGACTAAAAACTGCATTTTTGTCCTTCTGTCCGTTATGTAAAAGCGACCGGTGGTTGTACTATGGCAATCATGTGTCGCTACTAATGACTGCCTTTGGCTTTTCCCGACCCTGATTGATAATCACAAGGTTTTAGGCATCTTCGCGCCTTTTCTCCATATTTGTGGTGAAAAATACAGGTTGGGTACTTTTTATAAATTGAGTGGGAACGCGTGTTGCTCCTTTCCCTTTGGCTTCTGTTCTTCGACCTGGATCTAGAATCTCTTGTTGAGAGGGCCTTCACTTGACGACTGAGCTCTGCTATCTCTTTCGACAATTTTTCGGCAATTGAATTGGGCACTGCGTCCGTGGCGGCCACTTGAAGCGCGGGTGGTACGAGGTCGTGTACTTTATCTGCCAGGTTTGCGAGTGCAGAAAGTGATGACTCTGGCTGCGATGCTACAACTATTTGTATATTACCCGGTAAGCGGCTGGTCCACACAGTCTTTATGAAATCGTCCGGTATGTCTGGGCCCGCTAGATGTTGCAGGTGTCGAAGAAACGCGGATGGTCGCCTGTCTCCTAGTTCCTCATGCATCAGCAACTGGGTAAGTTCTTTTTCGCGCGAAGCGGATAACCTTTTAATTAGCTCACTTTTTAACTTTTCGTATTTGCCACTAGCTGGAGGATTAATTAAAATATCTTTCACCTCTGCGGCGTAACGGTTTTCCAGGTGCGAGCTGACGTAATAATATTTGGTGTCGTCATCCTTGACACCTGAGAGCGCAAAACTTCCTTCTATTTGCGCAAACCAGACTGCTGGTTCTTCTGCCCAAAACGGTGGGAGTCGTACACCGACACGACAAATGTCGGAAGGTGTAAATGTCCTTTCTTTGGAATGCGACCTGCCTTCGTCACCTTGTTTGTCGGAAGGCTTTTTATTTTGAGACATTTTTAAATTTGGTTTTCACTAGCTTACGGTTTTATGCCGTTCCGTGTAGTGTCCAATCACGTCGGGGTCACCAATGTAGGAGATGATAGTGTTGTGCTTGTGAGCGTCTTCTGTTCGGTGTATGTAAGATCTTCTTCAGGGAACACAATGAAACGGTCCAGACACTTTATCAACAGTTTATTCTCACTACTAATATTATAAATACAACAGCATAAACAGGCAAGTATTGCGATTTAGCGTAAGCAGAAGGATTATGTTCGCGGAGCAAGCGAGCGTGCGTCGGCCGTGAGCGAGCGAGACGGACTGGTTGGCGCGGGCGCGCGGGTCGGTGCGCCGGCGATGTTTCTAGGCTTCCTTTGTTCTGGTGAGTAGCGGGACTCGATGCGCTATTACACGGTACGACACGACGACCACTCAACGATGCGATTCTGCAGTACTGGTAAGTTGGTTTATTATTATGTTAAGTGTTATTGTGTATGTTTGTACTTTGTGTATTAGTATGTAAAGTATTTTATAGTATATATAATTTAGTTAGTAAATGTAATATTATTATTATAATGTACTGTGGTTACACCACATACTCTTAGACCGCAGTAACAAAACAGATAAACCAAATCAACGAAAATACGAAAAAACGACTGGCGAGCGCACGGGCAGGCGGTGGAGGCGCGGAAGCGGGAATTAAAGGATCATATACACTACCCGCTAGCCGAACGGGTGTCGAGCGAGACACGAGTTGACACGACTAAAATTATATTTCAATCTTTGATTTCGGTCATTTACCAGTGTCTGCAGTAAAGCCTAGGGTTTACCGACAATGCCGGTACAAGTCCCAAATTAAAGATTATTATAGAACAATTCGGACTTTTACCGGTGAGACTTGCTAAATCTTAGGATTTGCCGGTAAATCCTAAGATTTACCGCAGTTCGGGCTTTTACAATAACATATACATAAAGACAATAATATAGATTTACCAAAAGTTCTTTGATGTATTATATTAATGACGAAATGATATCATATAAGATTCCTACAATTGATCAATATTTTTGCTGCATGTTTTAGATGAAATATTAATTGTGTGATTGTCATATTAAATGAAGACTATAATAATAAATAATACGTGGCCGTTAATTCGGCACCTCGAGATTTGGAGAGATTACACATAATTATGTTATGACCGACGCTCTACAAAGACGACTGTTATAAAAACTCGTAAGTATAGTAAACCGCACAAATAATCATTGGTAAAGATGTTTTTTCGCACTTTTGTACCTCATTATTATTATTTTCATAAAAAGAAGATGCTTGCTGAAGATTATTTAATTTTTCCTTTACGTCTTAAAGTTTTTTCTACCATACACAAACAAAAATACCTCTCAATAAAAACAAGAATAATAACGCCATCTTTAAAAAAAAGCACCGGCATATTATATCAAAGGAGGTGGTAACACAAGCGGCAGTTAATCGCTTTGATGTCACCGCCCGCGTGTGATTGGCTGGCCGGCACTGTGGTCGCTTGCACCTGTCAATTAGACTTGACATACTGCCAGGAAGGATGGCCTATAGAGATTTGTGGGTCGCTATTAAATCTTGGAAATGTCAATTGTTGGAAATGAATGAGACTTGACCTTTACGAAACTGCTCCGAAACCTCTGTTTCTATTATCTTAAAGGCAGTTCCCTTAAAGAGGAACATCTTGTAGTGGTATCTACATCGCCACATGTAAACTACGTCACGCTGACGTCACGCAAAATTCTGCATCGCGCAAGCAGAGTTTACCGCGCAACTAGCATATATACAATCGTCACTTTATATATTTTTTTTACTAGTTCTAAAACTATTTAAAAAAAAATACTTAAAGTCTACTGTACTATGCTTACATGAGTATACTTTACTAAGACTGAATTAAAAAAAAATATTATGATTTTCCGACGACGTGCTCTCCTAAAATTGTTCGGATAGCACTACAATGTTATTATGGCGCGTGGACAAAATCGGAAGCAACGCCACCATCTTGTTTTTTGTATACATTTCAAGTGACATTTCACTAAATAATTGCACAAACATTTACCAAAAATGCTCCCCTATTAAATTCATCCGAGAGCCAAAAAAACCATGAAGTCTCGTACTTATTGGCAAGTCATCCTATTATTTTGACATTTCTTTTGACCACTGACACGCCATTGTAAATTTAAGGAAATTATTATTTTTTAGCACAATAGTAATGGCTTTGCCTTGTATGGTTTTAAATAATGACCCAATCAATGAAAATTGATTGGGTCATGACCAGAGTTGGCGCTCTGGTCACTGTCCACCTTCTTAACCCGTGTGTCCCTGCACGTAACTGCAGTGTTAATGGGGACGATCAAGTGGAGATCTTCACACATACTCCAGTAACGACGCCTCCCCTGGCGTCTGTACGTCCAGAGGTATGGTCCGGAAAGTTGATTGTTTAGCGACAACCTCCTAAACAATAAAAGCCGCGATGACTCTGGCTTCAAAAGGTCCTTGCAGACATGGCCTTGAATTGTAAGACTCGCTTATTATCTTAATAAAAAATAATGTTTGGACTTTAAAAACAGACCATAACCACTGAGTTTGTTTCGAAATTTCTTCTCAGATATCACTCAGCTCGGAAATAACGGCGCCAGTTACTTTTAAAATATTAACCAAAGAAATAACTTGTAAAAAAACGTTTTTACAAAAGAAAAAAGCGCCTTCCAAAAAAAACACTACAAAGTGAAAAATTACTTTAATTTCGGATGTCGGCGACTTCCGAAATTGTAAAATAGTAGATTGTTATACAAGGAGCTAAAATGACCCATTATATACGAGGTAGTTTTACTCCCGAGCTATAGCGAGGGAGTAAATAGAAACCGAGTTTTAATGGGTTTTTAGCGCCGTGTGTTACACTCTACTTTTCACTACGATTGCGAGAAAATAAAACAATCCAATCCAATATGAAATATGTAGTTTATTTTATTAAAAATTAAATGTACAATTTGTACAATTCTGGATATTGAACGAGATGTTTTTCCCGGTAACTTAATTTCAGTCCTCTGTGAAGATGAATGTGGAGTGGTCTGTGGGGTAAACGTGGGAGATACACGTTGGAGGTTGGAGGGTCCCTCGTTCGGATGTTCTGGATAGAGAATCAGCTGAGTTGACTCATCTCTTGATGTCGATGGTCGTGGGCTAGTTGGGAGAATATTGATGCGTTCTGTGATACGCTGGTTGATATCGAATTTGTTTTGAATGGAGTTCTCGATATAGCCTTCCGCCACTTGATCGGATCTCCATTCACCGTGGCGTTTTAACGTTGTTATATTTGCACCAGAATCCGCCAAGAGAGTGGCGGATGTTCTTCGGAAACAGTGGCCAGTGTACTGTTCCGGATTAGGCAAATTTAGATAAGTGGCGATCTCTTTTGACATGTTGCTTAATTAATTTTTGTCTATAACTTGCCTTGTGCATTTTCCGTTTTGATAGTTGAGAAAAAATCTCGGCGTGCCCACTCCACTTGGCCGTAAGTGTTGGTAGGCTTTGACAATTTTTTGAAATTCTCCACTTATAACGAATTTCCTCTCCTTATTTGTCTTTGTATTGGGCAGATTTATGGCTTGAAGATGGGTATCAGTTTCGACATCTTCCACTGTTATGTTAGCCAGTTCTATCCCTCTGCAGGCACCGCTGATCCTAAAAATTAAAGCAACCTGTAAAACAAAAGATAAGTGTGTTAGAACTGTATTTTGGTACCTACCTCTAACTAGCAATTTAGTTTGATGAAAATAATAGAAAACAAATGTAACTACCTACCTTTGTTGCTGAATATTTTTCATTTGGTGCATTATTTATGAAATTCTCGATATCTGTCCTCGTGAAAACTTTGGATTTCTTGGCCTTGTAGCCGGTGGATAATTTCTTGAGAAAAGCCGTAAAATTTACATAGTTATTTCTTTATATTTACATTATGTCTTATCTGTATGGTTGTTCGTAACATTGAATATGTGCTCCAAAGCGTTGAACTTTGATATTTTTTGGAAAATTCATCGAAATACGTTAGAAAAACTCCTTCCGTAAGAGAATCCACTCGTTTTTCTGTCCTCCACTTCATAAACTTTTCGTAAGTATTTAAATAAATGCTTTGTGACCTTGACGGCAACAGATTGAAAATTATTTCTTTTCCTTTCTCTTCTATTTGCAAATTAGGGTCTCCATTCTCACTAGATGATGACATTTTCACTATTGTAAAATTAATTACGGTCACTACCAATTCAATTTGCAATTAATAACTAATTCAATTTGCAATTACTAACAATAAATGCTTTGAGTTGAGAATTAGAGAAAAATTATAAAGATGTCAATGCCAATGTCTTTTTTTTTGTTTTTTCTTCTGCAGCCGCAACGCATTGCATGCATTCTACCAAAGAGGTCGCCGATTTTAGTTCCATTTTCAAAAATAAAATGAAGTTCTTTTTATGAAACAGTAATAAGTCGAGTCTATATTCATGATTATTCTACTGACTAAAGACTTTTTCGTTTTTGTAGGCTCATTGTCATTTGACACACAAAAAAAAAAGGTTTTTTCCCTAGAGGAAGAATTGCTATTTTTTCTTCGCTCTGGTACGCCACAATGACGGTCTTTTTGAGCAAGAGGAGTGAAAAAGTTTTTTCTTTTCACTATTTAGTTATGAAGTACTTACCCCACACCAATCCGAAAACAATTGTTTTACACATCCACGTCCGTTTGAAGGCAGTTTTTTTTTTTATTTAAAAATAATTTATTGTTGATTTTTTTTAAACCGCTACACCGATTTCGATTAAATTTAAATGGGACCACTTGGGAAGTTATACCCTTGGAAACAAAAAATAATTTTCCAAATTGGTTCAAGCCTCTTCGAGTTATCGGTGAACATAAAAAATTAAAAACAAAAAAAACAACGAATTGAGAACCTTCTCCTTTCTTTGAGTCGATTAAAAAGGGTCTTAAAAGATCAACTAACAGGAATAAACATCATGTCATCATTAATTTACGTAATTTCACGGATAGCTGTCAATCTATTCTGTAAAAATCTCACCGTGGAAAATTTGGTGAATCAATAGTGTCAATCCCTAGCATCATTATGGTAATTGCGTTACACACTAACGGTAGAAATGACTTTTATTTTGACAGTTCAAGAACATTTATTACGTTATTTACAATGTTGAGCAGACAAATTTTTCGAACATATGAAACAACGGATTTGCAATAACCTTCAAAATTATACATACAAACAACCTGAACTAATATTTACATATTTCAAAAACCTAAGTCTTAAAATAATACACTTGTACTAGTACTTGTACATATGTACAAGTACATAAAAAAAATAATCAAAGGGCATCGAAAAATTCATCCGCATCGCTGTCAACAGGAAAAGTGCACGTTGTATGATGTATATACATATATATTATACCTTCAAAATGATTCAGATTGCGGTGTTACGTAATTAGGGTGCAGGTGGAATGGCAGCTAGCTTCAAGCTCACTCCACCGAATTTATTACGGTAAGATTTTTCCAGAATAGACCGGCTGGAGGCTGTGCAAGTGTGCATTCAGTTGCCGATGTTTCAGTAGATCTATAACTTTAGCTCTTACGTACAACGATACAACAGCAATTCGACCGACGACACCGATCGTTCAGATCGATCAATCGGTCAATCGACTGATTTTAGCAACCCTGCAGTTAATTTATGACCAGTGGTGACCCAGTAGGTCAGGCAGGTCAGAGTTGTAGGTCGTAGGTTCGAACCTAGACAGCCACTTTGTGTAAATTATTTCATCACCACTGCTCTCAAAACGGTGAAGGAAGTCATCGTGAGGAAACCGGTATGTCCTAGAACCAAAAATTCGAAGAGATGTGACATCTACCAACATAATTATCACTGAATCGAAACAAAATATTAGGGGTTAAAGTATATGGGGTGCATGTTGAAGAGCCTCCTCGTGGCGCACCCTGGGCAACGTCGGCTCCCATTGCCCACCAGGTTTTGGTGGGCCATGGGGGCTGGCGGCTAATCTTTAACAAACGAGGAAAGGTCATGGTTCCAATCACCGATCATGCTTGATGGTCGGTGAAGAGAACCGGGCTACAGAGGGTCAACACGTCCACTCCTCCTCTGCTTTCAGAGGAAGTTGAGTGGGCGTAGACGGAGAAGGGCCGCCGCTGCGGTGCAGGCGCACCAAAGCGGCGCGTGTTTGTTTCTCTCCTTGAGGAGTAGTCCTCGAGGAGTGAACTTTCGGCGGGTTCGCTGAGTCGGGTTGGCCGGACAGCGAACGGAGGCATGTCTAATGCCGCCGCCGGGGGCTTGGCTTAATTGCCTGGCCCAGAGGAAGGCTACCTCTAAGATAAAAAACCACCCAATCCTAAGCTTCGAAGCGCGGTGAGAGGATGAATGGCTGGAGGGAGTCCAGTCGTTAGCGCTTCCCCTGCAGAGCACCTGCCGCACTCTGCGGTATGTAGGCTTACCGGGCATCTAGGCTCTACCCGGTGGACATATTTACCTATATTTACTCGTGGGATTTACTATGGAAAAAAATAAATTAAATAGAAATAAAAAGGACGTAGAGGAGGGGAGTGATACGGGGTCGGAGTCCGACGCCGCATCTGGCGCAAAGGGCTCAAGCCAGAGCTCGGAGCGCGAAGTGGAGGGGGCTGCTGGGAGGAACCGAAAGTTCTTCCTGAAGCGCCCCAAATCGGGGGAGGGCCAGGGGTCGTCCTCCGAAGAGTGGACCTCGGGCCGCAAAAAAATCCACTCCAGCCGGCGGGGTGGGGCCCGGGAAAAAGGTTTGGGCAGAGGGCTCGCCACCCAGGAGGAGGCCACGAAGTTAAGCCGAGCCAGCCCTGCCGAGCCGGCCCAGCGAGCCGCCATGGAGGAGAACCACCCAGGCGTGACCGGCCGCAGGGCGGCCATGTCAGAGTCCTCAGGTGGTGAGCCGGTCGCCGCTGGCGGCTCCAACTCGGAGCGAGCGGCCAGGTTTGCGGAGGTCGTGGCAGCCGCGATAAAGGATGTGGCCGTGAAGAAGATTAAGTCCTCTAAAGACAAGGCCATATCCGCAGCCACGGCCTCCATTATATCGGCAGCGGAGGCCATTCAACCTGGGCCTCCGTCGGACGTAATGTCCGAAATGCGGGCGGAGGTCGCCCGCTTGACAGCCGCCTTGGAGCTTCTCCGGAAGGAGAATGAGGAGCTCCGAGCAGACCTGGCCGGGCTGCGAGCAGCCGGCCCCAGGGAGGTGCCGCAGAAGGGGGCGCAGCAGCATGGGCAGGGACGGCCCGTGCCTGCGGAAGACCGGGTTCTGACCCTGGTGCGGCACGAGCTGGCTGCCTTCCAGAGTCGGTTTTCCGCCCTGGAGGCCATTGTCTTGCGCCCCCCACTAGCGGCGAGCCAGCCGGCCGCGGGACGGCAGAAGGCGGTCTCTTTTGCCGCCATCGCAGCTGGCGTGGCCAAACCTGGCTCATCGGGGCAGAGGAAGGCCCTCTCCGTGCCGAAACCCGCGGGGCCGCCCATGCTCAGAGAGGGCGGGGCGGCTACACAGACGGCGAGGGTGCCGGCCCTGGGTGCAGGACGGCCACCCCCACCTCCTATATCTCCTCCGGCTGGCGCCGAATGGCACGTAGCCGGGGAGAAAAGGAAGGCCGGTAAGGTGGCAAGGGCGGCCAAAAGGAAGGAGAGGCGGCAGCGGCAAAAAGCGCGAAGCGTTGCGGCTAGGCTCCGCGCCCCGAAATCCGCAGCTGTAGTGATTACGCTACAGCCGGAAGCGGAAAAGAAGGGCGTGTCCTACCGCGACGTGCTAGCCAAGGTGGGGAAGGCGGTGAGCCTCGAGAAGATCGGCGCCACCTAAGGCATCCGGGTGAGGCTCACGGCGACTGGGGCCCGGATGCTCGAGATCCCCGGTGCGGCCAGCGGCCCGGCCGCTGACGCTCTGGCCGAAAGGCTTAGGGCGTCCTTAAATGCGGACGAGGCCCGAGTGTCCAGGCCCACCAAGTGCGCTGACATGCGCATCCTGGGCCTGGACGACTCGGTGACGGAGGGAGAGGTGGTGGCCGCCGTCGTTAGGACTGGAGGGTGCTCTGCCGAGCAGGTGAGGACAGGCACCATCGGTCCTGACTTCAAGGGGATGCGAGCCGTTACGGTGAGCTGCCCCGTGTCGGCGGCCAAAAAAATAGCCGAGGGCCGTTGGCTACTGGTGGGCTGGGTTTCCGCGCAGGTGAAACTGCTGGAACCCAGACCTCTGAGGTGCTTCCGCTGCCAGGTGGGCAACCACGTGGGAGCTAAATGCACCTCGGAGGTGGACCGCAGCCACCACTGCTTCCGCTGTGGTCAGCCCGGTCACAAGGCCGGGTCTTGTAATGCCGCGCCGCACTGCACCGTATGTGCGGCAGCTGGCAAGCCAGCCGATCACCGGATGGGGAGCAAGGCCTGCGCTCCACCCGCCAGAGCCAGGGGCAGGGGCAAGCCCTCCGCCACCGCCGTCACTGCCGCAGCCGCCGCCACTGCCGTTGCCGCTGCCGCCTCGACCGTCGTCGTCGCCGCCGTCACCACTGCGGCGGGGCCCTCACAGAGGGCTCGGGAGGAGGCTGACATGGAGTGCCAATAACGACCCCATTACGCCTCCTCCAGGCGAACATCAACCACTGCGCCTCTGCTCAGGATCTGTTGCTCCAGAGCATGGCGCAGTGGTCGATTAACATCGCCGTGGTCGCTGAGCCGTACTTTGTCCCGCCCAGGGATGACTGGGTGGAGGACCTGAGCGGCTCAGTGACCCTAATTTCGTCGGCCGCCGCCGGTACTCCGTCCCTCGAGGCAGTCACGAGGGGACGGGGTTGCGTGGCAGCACGGTTCGGGGAGATTGTAGTGGTGGGGGTATACTTCTCCCCGAACCGAACTCTTGCGGAGTTCCACAACTCCCTTGCGGAGTTGAAAGTCGTCGTCGTTGGGTTCCGTTCCCTCCCCGTGCTCGTCCTCGGGGATTTCAATGCCAAGAATGTGGCTTGGGGTTCCCGGTATACGGACACACGGGGCAGGATGGTGGAGGACTGGGCTCTGGAGACAGGCCTGGTCGTCCTAAATCGGGGTTCTGTCCCCACGTGTGTGCGGATGCGGGGTGAATCGGTGGTGGACATCTCGTTCGCCAGCCCCGCTCTGTCACCGCGTGTCCTTGACTGGCGCGTCATAGAGGGGGTGGAGACCTATTTCGACCACCGGTACATCCGGTTTGACGTCTCCGCCCAGACCTCGAGCGCGCTGGTCCGACAGGCCCCGAGTGGTCCGCGGTGGGCGCTGAAGCAGCTGGACCGGGAGCTCCTCCTGGAAGCCTCGATCGTGCAGGCCTGGGTGTCATCACCGGACAGGCCTGCTGACATCAACGTCGAGGCGGAGTGGTTCCGGGAGGCCATGTCCGAAATATGTGACGTGGCAATGCCCCGGGCCCAGCCCGGACGCGCTCAGCGCCAGGTGTGCTGGTGGTCGCCAGAGTTGACGACTTTACGCAGTGCGTGCGTCGCTGCGCGACGCCGGTACACCAGGCACCGCAGGCTCCGTATTCGCCCTCCGGATACGGAAGCCATTCAGGCGGAGCTGTACGAGGGGTACAGAGCGGCGAAGACCGCCCTCCAAGCGGAGATCCTGCGGGCCAAGGGACTGGCCCGCGAGGAGTCGCTGGAGACTCTGAACAGGGACCCGTGGGGACGCCCCTACAAATTGGTGCGTGAGAAGCTCCGCCCATGGGCTCCCCCGCTGACGCAGAGTCTCCGGCCCCAGCTCGTGGAGGACGTGGTGAGCACTCTGTTCCCTTCTAGAGGGGACCATATCTCCCCGCCCATGGCTCCGCCTACTGCGGTGCTGAATGCGGACCACACCGCCGACGACGACGACGATGCTCCGGAGGTGACCGAGGTAGAGCTGCGAGTGGCGGTACGTAGGCTGAGTGCTAAAAATACCGCCCCAGGACCCGACGGCTTACCTGGGAAAGCCTGGGTCCTGGCCTCGGAGGCTCTCGGGCCTCGACTAAGGGGGCTCCTAAGCGCATGCATGGAGAGGGGCCAGTTCCCACTTCGTTGGAAGACGGGGAAACTGGTCCTCATCAAGAAGCCGGGGCGCCCAGCGGACTCTCCGTCCGCTTACCGGCCCATCGTGCTGCTCGACGAGGTGGGCAAGCTCTTTGAGAGAGTCATTGCAAACCGCCTCGTCGGGCGGCTGGTGCGGGTGGGGCCGGATTTGGCGGAGAGCCAGTTTGGCTTCCGCAGGGGGCGCTCTACGGTGGACGCCATCATGCGCGTGCGGGCCCTCACGACGGGGGATGCTGTGGCCCGGGGTGGGGTCGTCTTGGCGGTGTCTCTAGACATCGCCAATGCCTTCAATACCCTGCCCTGGAGTTGCATCAGGGAGGCACTCCGGTATCACCGGATGCCGACCTACCTCTGTCGTGTGGTCGAGGCCTATTTGACGGACAGGGCCGTCATCTACCCCGGTCACCAGGGAGTGTGGAACCGGCAAGAGATGTCGTGCGGTGTCCCACAGGGATCGGTCCTGGGGCCGCATCTGTGGGATATCGGCTACGACTGGGTGCTGCGCGCCGACCTCCCCAGCGGCGTCAGCGTGGTTTGTTACGCTGACGACACGCTAGTCCTAGCGCAGGGGAGGTCGCACCAGGCGGCGGCCGAACTAGCGACACGCGGGGTTGCGTCAATCGTCGAGAGGATCCGGCAATTGGGACTCGAGGTGGCCCTGCACAAGTCCGAGGCCATGTGTTTTCATGGTCCTCGGAACACGCCACCGTCGGGTTCCCAAATAACGGTAGGAGGGGTTCACATCGGCGTCGAGTCGACGATGAAGTACCTGGGACTCGTCCTCGACAGCCGGTGGAACTTCGTGGAGCATTTCCGACGTTTGGCTCCCAGACTGGAAAGGGCCGGGGCTGCCTTAAAGCGGCTCCTGCCCAATCTAGGGGGGCCAAACGCCTCCTGCCGGAGGCTCTACGCGGGGGTCGTGCGGTCCATGGCCCTTTACGGGGCACCGGTGTGGGCGCGTTCCTTGAGGCGGCGGCCAGCCCGCTGGTTGAATGCGCCCCAAAGGGTCATGGCCATCCGGCTGGTCCGGGGATACCGTACTAGACTTGGGTAGTTCGCGAACGATTGAAGTAAATGAAGTACTTCGTTTCACAAAATAACCCTATCTTTCCTTCAGTAGTCATTCAAATGTGTCTCTACTTCATTTAGTTCAGTGTTTCTTTTCGCTCGCACCACCTCAGCATTCATTTCGCTCGCATGACTCTTACATGTATAATATTTTTTTTGCATGCTAGGTAAATTAAAATTGATGTTATTCTCTTATTGAGAGAGTTTGTTGTATAAAAACCAGAAAACATACTACTTAATATAAATAGTTAGATACGTATGTACTTTTGCTTACTTCTGAAACTGTTAATTTTATATTAAGTATACAAATTATTTTACTCCTTTTAGCTTTTTTTTGAAGTTGGTTTCATATTTCATGGCATTCATGGTTGACAGGACTGTATAAAGTATGAACGTAGACAGAGAAAACTACTCTGTCTACGAGTATGAAGGAAAATCAAGATAAATATAAAAGTGAACTAAGAACTAAGTGAAGTGCATCATTCGTCGTAACTTATCACACTACACGAGCTCGATATCTCATTGACTCGTTCTGATTTGCTGAACTAATTGAAGTACTGAACTAAATGACTGGACTACTTCATTGAGTCAAAAGATATACTTCAATCATTTCTTTTCACTGACACATTTTGCGCATGTCTATACCGTACGGTCTCCGGTGAGGCGGCGAGCCTCCTTGCCGGATTACCGCCATGGGATCTGGAGGCAAAAGTCCTCGCGCACGTTTGGGAGTGGCGCGAGGAGGCGAAACGCCGGGGCGTAGCTCCGCTGCCGCGAGAAATCACGGTACAGCGGACAGAGCTCCGGCGGGATCTCAGGGCGGCATGGAGAGTGCGATTGTCGCAACCCAGCGCTGGGCACGCCACAATTGCGGCGATAAGTCCCCTCTTTGAGGAGTGGCTAGAGAGGCGCCACGGCGTCCTCACCTTCCGCCTGACGCAGGTCCTCACCGGACACGGTTGTTTCGGGAGGTTCCTGTTCCGGATAAGGCGGGAGGAAACGCCCGGGTGTCACCATTGTGTGGATCGCCCGGAGGACACGGTGGAGCATACGGTGGAGGTCTGCCCGGCTTGGGCGGAGCAACGCCGTGTCCTCGTGGAGGCGATTGGCGGTGGCGATCTCTCGCGTCCGGCCTTGGTCCAGGCCATGGTACGGAGCGAGAGGGCTTGGGAAGCCGTCACCTCCTTCTGCGAAGCAGTAATGTTCGCGAAGGAGGAGGCGGAACGCGTGAGGGAGAGGCAAAGTTTGCGCCCTCACGCCCCTAGCCGCCGCAGGAGACGCCCTGGGCGTCGGGAATCGCAGGCCGATTCCCGGCCACCGTAGGCGCGGGCCTGCGAACGGCGAGCAATGGGCAGCTCGCCGTTCGATAAGGACCAGGCCCGGGTCGACGGCGCGTTGTGTTCCATGCGCGCCTCAAAGAGATGTCAGCACCAATGACGGGGTTTGCTAGGACCGATGCCTGCTAGGGTTGCGGAAAAGTCCAAGAGGGTTACCGTGGCCCATGGCACAGGCAACTGAAGGAACACGGGTGGGTTTTAGTCAGTAAGAGTCTGACACGCCCTCCTGCTCTGCCCAGAGCGGGAGAAGTTATTTGATGATTTCCCACCCACAAAAAAAAAAAAAAAAAAAAGGGGTTAAAGTATGAAATTGCCGATTTGTACTGAAAAATTGAAATTCGTGTTGTTATTTAATTTAACATATTTATTTAATCAAAATAATTACCATTATTATCTATACATTGCTCCCATCTAATAGGAAGGTCATTTATGCCTTTGCGATAGAACTCTCGTGATCTAGATTCGACAAACTGTGAAAACATTTTGTACTGCCTCCTGAGAAGAAAACTTTTTATCACATAGAAAATTGTCCAAATCACGAAAAAAATGGTAGTCCGTTGGAGCAAGGTTTGGCGAATACGGAGGGTGACGAATGGTTTCTAATTGCAGTTTCTGTAGAGTTAAAACGGTTTCTCGTGCTGTATGAGGTCTCGCGTTATCATCTAGCAATAATGGTGAAGATCGATTCATGAGTCGGGGGCTGTTTCACTGCTAGTTTTGCTATCATTGTTCGGAATTCGGCACAGTAGACATCTGCCGTTATTGCTTGACCAGATCGGAGAAAGCAATAGTGAATAACACCATGCTGAGACCACCAAACAGTTACCATTACCTTTTTATTGGTAAGCTTTGCTTTAGGACACTGTTGCGGCGTTTGACCTGGGGTCAGCCATGGCATTTTTCGCTTACGGTTATCGTAAAGAATCCACTTTTCATAACATGTCACAATTCGATCCAATATTCCTTCATTTCTGTATCGATTCAACAAGGCAACACAAGTTTCAACACGCGTTTCTTTCTGCAGATCAGTCAAATCATGAGGCACCCATTTCTCATATTTTTTTTATTTGATTGATTTGACGCAAATGAGTCAATATTGTTAGTAAGGTAACGTTAAACTATGCCGCTAATTCCTGGGTAGTTTGGCTCGGATCGGCTTCCACCATCTCTTTCAATTCATTGTTATTCACCTGTGTAGGCGGTCTTCCACGTGGTTTGTTCTTCAAATCAAAGTATCCATCACGAAAGCGTTTAAACCAAAATCGCACGGTACGTTAATTAGCAGTCCCCTCTCCAAACGCAAAATTGATATTGCGAGCTGTTTCTGCAGCGTTAGTTCCGCGTCAGAACTCGTATTCAAAAATAACTCGAATTTTCGAAGTATCCATCTTTCTTGTCTAAGGTGAATAAAAAAAAAACAACTGAATGTCGATAATCGAATGTTGCGCATTTTTAAAAACAAAAAGCTTCATAGGTACCATGTGAAAAAAGTTTCACTCAAAAATCTCAAACCATGAAGTTTCTATGTCAATTCGAAGTACCTAATACAATAAAACGTCAATTTCATACTTTAACTCCTATTATTTACTAAAATCGATAGACGGCCGGTTGTTCTCCGATCGATTATGTTTTGAGTTGATCGATATCGACTGGTCGATATTGATCTATTACAATCTAGTTAAATCTTTTCACTCGGTTGTTTAAGCTTTGTAGCGGCAATTGTATGCATTAATGATGTGATTTATTAAACCTACCTATCCGTAGAAGTAAATTTGTAGTGCCGCCTACAAATTGATTGCTTTGATTTGTTTATTTGAATTACCGAAATTCTAATTTGTAATCACACTAATCACCATAAAGATGTTTTTCATTTGACAATAACCCCTATTTTCGTCAATAATTTTTCTATTACAATTTAAGTAGGTAATAATGTTATTCAAACAATATTATTGTTGGAAAAAGTGGTGAAATATAAAGTGGAAACCTTCTGAACACAAATCAATAAATAAATATCTTTGTTTCCCAAAAATACACATAATAATTTATTTGTACTTTAAGTTTACAATTTTGGAATTTATGATGGAGAACATCATTAAACAATGGATAAATCAGAAATCTGTACACAATAGATTAAACTCTGTCTCTTAAACTAGGGTATCCTGTATGTTAAGAGACAGTGTTTCACAATGAGGTTCCAGATGATATACTTATGTATGAGTGGATGGAGTGAAATGAATGTGTTATTAATTACCTTTAGGGAGAGATAGTCTAAGAATTTAATCTGAACAGGGTACAGATACACAACAATTATAATTAATAATTAATTAATTAACAATATACTTTGCCCGAGTGTCATCCTAACGATCAATTAACACTAACAATAACTTAATTTTGTTTATTTATTTCATTATTTGTACGTCAATATTGGGAATACATATATAATAATTATGTTATATGTTTGTTGTATGTTTTGTGTTATCTCATCAATGTAATTGACCTTTTGTATGTCGTTCTGGTTGAATCAATATCTATACATAGGTATAATTTGCGTCGCCGCGAATCTCTTATGGAACTAATAGAAAATAATATATTAATATTATGACGGTGCCTTGCCAATTCATATATGAAAATATTATGTATGTAAGGAAGAGTCTACATTTATGAAAAATTTCCTACATGCCTGCGCCCAGTGGCGGTACGACACGGCAAGGGATTTTTATAAGACGAATTCTTCTTCTTGTCGTGTCGATGGCAAAAATAACATGAAATATGAGACGAATAGAAACATATTTTAATAGTATGACGATAAAATTGAAACTTTAATGATAATTATCGTAGGTTCAAAAACACAGTTGCTTTATGCTTAGGCATGCCGTGTCACCAGCCTTCGGAACGGCCTTCCGGGATGCCGAGGCAAAACTGAAACTCAAAGCATTTAAAAGGGCGACATAAACAACATACAGAATTACCGTCCCATCTCCTTGTTGCTCGCCTTGTCAAAGCTCTTCGAAAGAGTAGAGCACGGCAAGTTATACTTACACATTCACCACCTTATAATACCCCAACAACATGGATTCGTTAAACGCCGCTCTGCTACTACTAACTTTATGTTATTTATAAACCAGTTATTCGAAAACATAGATAACCAAACCTAAGTTGACGCTGTATACACCGACTTTCAAAAAGCATTTGACAAGGTGGACCACAAGCTGCGTCTGGACAAGATCGCCTATAATGGCATTTGGGGTAATTTACTGCGGTGGCTCAAGTCCTATATTTACAACAGAACCCAAAAAGTGGCTATAAACGGCTTTGAATCGGACTCCGTTGTTGTTACGTCTGGTGTGTCCTGTGCTTTTCATTTTGTTCGTGAACGACATTAAACGCTGCCTTATTTACTCCCATTTTTTTATGTATGCCGACGACATTAAAATCTATAAGTCGTGCAAAAACACACAAGACTGCTTGCTGCTTCAGGAAGACCTCAACAGACTTTCCAATTATTGTTCAAATAATAAAGTTCACCTTAGCTTACCTGAGTGCACTGTAATATCATTCACTAAAAACAAATATCTAATTAAATACTGTTACACTTTACAAGGCACTACTCTTAAAACAGTTAACCATATTCATGATTTAGGAGTAACACTTGGCTCAATATTGCATTTCAACCTTCACATTGAGAACATTATTACCAAAACAACAGTATTTATAGTAAGTATGGTTTCGTTATGCGATCCTCAATTGATTTCAAACGACCGCATACTTTTATAATCTTGTATATAACCTTAATTCGTTCCCAATTGGAATACGCAGCCCCGATATGGAGTCCTTTATAATTATGATAAATATAAGCAAAGGCTCGAAATGGTTCAAAAAAGTTTTTACGCTCCATTTACTATAAATGCTACCGTTCAAAACTATCGTACGCCCAACTTTTGAAACAATACAAACTCCTAGGCTTGGAGTCCAGGCGCACCCTACTTATGGCTGTGATGCTGCATGGCATATATAATAACAACTTTGACTGCTCTGATATCACCAATAAACTTTGTTACATTGTACCCAGAACTGTATTACGGCGAGAAGCGCGCGTGCCCCGGCTGTTCCACACTGTAAAGGGCAGAACCAATACTGGCGCAAGGGTGCCCCTCTGTCGTCTCTTAGAAACATATAACACACACTTTTTCGATCTTGATATATTTTTACTATTTCGAACAAAATTTAAAAGATTGGCTATTCAATTGCTTGCACAATAATTATAAAACCTTCCTAACCTAAATCGCCTCCAGTAGATGCGTGGTTCTGTTTTATTTCTCCTTATTAGATTATTCCGCGGACATTGGTGTGGGTTACATGTTTACCTCTATTACCCTAGTTTGTTATTTACTAAACTTGTAACGTGTAACTGTTTTATGTCCCAAAATTTTTTTTTTTTTTTAAATAAACCAATTGCCGTCAATTTTGAATTGTCAAGGGGTCGAACAGTCAGAAAGATGAAGCTAGTTGCCCATTTCAAAAGCTTAGTAGGTACCTATGGAGAAAAACGGACAATAAACTCCACGGACACGCTTTTAAATCATAATATTGTTACAACAATATTGGTTACATCATTTGTGTTGAAATTATACATGTGAGAACGATGAAAAAAGACGTACACGACAAAAGCGTCTGTAATAAAAAGGATAACATCAAAAAATATAACTCAGTAAGTAAAATAAGCCGTGGCAGCTGAGAGATGACCAGGGCCTACTGACGGCGCCCATTCACGAACATGACGTATAGATCAAGTCATCATTCAGCTCGACTATTGTGAAGGGAACTTAACTTTAATCATGTTCTGGCAGTTTGAGTAGCTGATGCGGCCTACCCAAATGTCCTTTCTTTGGTATTGTTCGTCGAATCGTCGAGCTCCTTAAGTTCTGAGTTGAGCTGCACGGGTACTGACAAATGCGTGCACTGACTGGACAGGTCCACTCAATCTGTGTGGTTCTTTCCTCAAAAGACCATTGCAGACACCGATCTACATAGCTTTCACATGATCTGACCAAGATTTTGTCTGGACTTTAAAAGAGACTGTGACCTCTGAGTTTGTTTCGGCCTTTCTTCTCAGAGTAGTCAGATAGGAAACGCCGACCCCCCATCTAGTTTAAAAAAAATATGATTGACGCGTAAAAGTGTTTGTTCAAACCTACTTACAGAAATAAAATAATTTATCATTTAATAATCCAACACACACGCCACCAAGAGTGAGACATTTGAGTGAGCATGACATAGGTACACTCAGCTGCCGGGCACATTCAAGCCAATGAAAGACGTACCCAGTAAATGGTAGCTTTATAGTAGGTGCATAGTGCTCATACATGTGATATGCAATTATGCAATACTAAGATATTGAATTAATTATACAATGCAAATATAGTTTTTACAATCTTCGACACCTCCACTAATATTTTCGAATGCTAATCAATTAGTTTATGCGTCCTTGTGGAGCAGGACCAGCGTTGAGCCCAGCATTTTTGCCAGCGATGTAATCCCCCAACTTATAATATGCTTGGCAGCACAGTGTGTGTTTTATAGATAGTGTTTGTTTTGTAGATTTTAATTTCGTTTCATGCAGTTGGAGTATGTGGGGAGGTATTTTTTTTTAACATTTTAAACAGTACCCCATTAAAAATGAGTCTAATTTTGCCAGTCTGAAACCTGGTTGAACTAATTGGTCCCTTTTTATACACCTATAGTTGTGCATTTCACCTCTTTTACTGTAAAGAAACAATTTATTCCTTACGTACCTGATGTTTATATCTTTAAACAGTTCCCTTAGAGAATCGCGCCTGCAGAGGCCATATTGCTCTGATGGTTCTTTTCTGCAGAGTAAAAATAGACTCAATATGTGCAGCCCGTCCCCATAGTAAAATACCGTAAGACATGATGCTATGAAAGTAACTGCAATAGACTAGCCTTGCGGTATCTACATTAGTAAATAAATTGACGGATTTTTCTTACAGCATATGCTGCTGAACTTAGCCGTTCTGCAAGAGATGTTATATGAGGACCCAACTATGTATGTTGGGGTCGGCGTCCAGTCTAACCGGATGCAATTGAATACTGGTTTTACTTTACATGAAGCAACTGCCCATCTGACCTCCACAACCCAGTTACTGGGCAACACGATACCCCTTGGTAAGACTGGTAGTCAGACTTTTGAGCTTCTAACTACCCGTAACGACTGTTAAAGATCTGCGAATGACAGGCGAGACCAATCGGCTTAATGTGCTTTCCGAGGCACGGAGGGGTCTCGTTAAGTAATGGATGGTCACCCATCCACAAACCGACCGCGGCAATTTTAGCTTAACCTTCACTCGACCCGCCACCTGCCCCTGCCCCTGTTATCAGTTAGCCACGAGCTCCCGTGTCCCGTGCTAACTGTATTAGTTTGTGTTTGAGTGAAGAATGTGTTCAACTTTTGTAGTCAAACGTACCTCCCCTGACGTTAAACAGGGTCGGTACCGACTTTTATATCACAAACGGATTTGCCGACCAAATTGAAAACGGTAACGTCGGCAGAAAATAATTAGGGATCTCTACATATATATATCTTCCTGTGTTTCAACTTTTGGAAGCATATTTTTATTAATGTCCTTTTTTATTGTAATTATTTTTTCTTTTTGATGTCGGATACTGCTTTGTAACATCACCCTCCTCCGTTGTTTTTTGTGACGCTATATAAAAATGATATCGTTATTATGGAAGGGAATTTTTTCAGAGCCAGAGGATGGTCACAAAGTTTTAATTATATTAAAACTTTCTTATTGTTAGGTAGGTACCATCGTTGACTGTTATCTCAATATCAATCGCCCGTAAACGTCCATATAAGGACCTCTTTATACTTAGTCAAAACACAACATTACGCCTGCATTCCAAAAGGGCTAGGCAGAAGTGTTTAGTACATCTACATAAAAAAATCTTAAAATACAAAATTCTTAATAAAAAAAAAACCTAATAATCAGAACTGAGTTTGAAACCCACGACCTAGCTCGGCAACCACGCTTGCGAGAAAAATAACATTACCCACCTTTTGACTTCACCGCGGCAGATCTACGGGGTGATTGCAGAACACACTTACAGTAGCAATGGCTTTCTTTTTGACAGTTCAACAACATTCATTGCGTTATTTACAATGTTGAGCGGACCAATTTATCAAACATCTGAAGCAATTCATTAGCAAATATCCTTCAAAATCATTCAGATTCTGATTGATAGGGTGAAATGTAATTAGGGTGCTGTGTGGGCCGCACCGCATTGCAAAATAAGAAATTGTAAATATTTTACTGTCCAGGTAGGTAATACATTAAGCAGGTTCACTGGTCAACACCAAGTTCAGACGATTAGCTTTTAAAATATTACCTACAGCTAGGTTACAATACAAACGGGTGTAAACAGACACTTAACGAAGCAGAGAGTCACTTGTACTCCCCGTTATTGTAATATTTTTTTTGTACCGGACTATATCTGGGAAACTTCTGGTTACGGAGATATTGAAGGTCAAAATTCCAACTTTTACTAACGTAGTCAGATAGGAAACGCCGACCGCATCTAGTTTAAAAAAAAAAATTGACGTGTAAATGTGTTTGTTCAAACCTACTTACAGAAATAAAATCATTTATCATTTAACGTTTTGTTACGAAAACAACTATAAATATCCCCATTATCCCTGTACCCGTTGCATGCAACCATAAGCACAATGTTTTGCGTAAGTTACGTTGCACGCGACAGTTAGTCTGTATGTTGGGCTCGGAGTACGAATTCTAGAACGGAGACTAGAAAGGTGATTTTAAGTGTGATATTGTACATGTGTGGTGGGTGTGGTGTATGTTTGGTGTGTGTGTTTGTGTGTGTGTGATGTGTGTGTGGTCTATGTGTGATTGTGTGGTGTATGTGTGGTGTGTGTTTTGTTTGTGTGGTGTATGTTTGGCGTGTGCGTGGTGTATGGTAAGTGGCGTGTGGTGTTTGTGTGTGGTGTGTGTGCGGTGTGTGTGTGTGGTGTAAGTGTAGTGTGGTATTTATGTATGGTGTATGTGTGTGGTGTATGTGTGATGAGTGTGTGGTGTTTGTGTGTGGTGTATGTGTGATGTGTGTGTGGTGTGTGTATCGTGTATGCGTGATGTGTGTGTGGTGTAAGTGTAGTGTGTGTGGTGTGTGTTGTGTGTAAGTATGCGTGTTTGAATCCATTGTGAATCGTTTGATGCGTTGGCAGGTCAAGGTCTTTAAATTCGTTGTTACGAGTTATCATAACCAGTGTTATGCAACATTTTCTGCAACGTTTTTTGCTACGAAATGAGGTGAGGAAATCCTCCTACATCACTTTCGTTTTTGAATGAGCCATCGCACCGCGCTGTTTTGTAGACTAGACCTACGATACGGCTGTAATGTGCGCTAAGATTTACTAACCCTAACATTATCCTACACACTTGTTCGGGTCAGCACATTCGATTCGACGGTAATTGTTGAACAACAAAGCTGACTCGACGCGATTACCACAATTAATCGGATTTCATTCGGCTCCTACCGATTGACTAACTCCGATCGGTATCTACCTTAACTGAATTATGTTCGGGTCGGCTCGGTAACATTCGATCTACGCCGAGCGGCGTTTCCATAACATATTATATCTAAGTAGTAACCGATTAGCCAATGTAGATATGCTATAGGTAAGGTGGTAGAAGCCTTGTCACTAATGTGTTTGGTGTGTGTGTAGGACGTCTTGACGAATAATAAATAATATTCAACTCACGGCTATAATTGATTTCTCCAGTCCAGAATAACAGCAGGTATACAGTTTCACACACAATATTATTTGGAAGGTGTAATGGGTTAGGGCCGGCGCGACGGCGCAGGCGCAGACGTGGCGAAGCGCAGCGCGGCTTTATTGTCACTGCCAAACAGATATCGACCTTGCTTTTGTACGAATCAATTTGAAATTTGATAATCTTAATTTAGTTCGAGAGTGTATGTAAGCGGACAGAGTAGCCCATCTGAGGTCATTTATTTTTCACTCAATGTTGATATTTGCTTGGCAGTAAAACGCGCGCTGCGCGGCGCAGCGCTTCGCCAGGTTTACGCTGGCCCTTAGTTACCACTGCACACAAACACGACAACATTGTGTGTCTACCCAACCAGACCTACTTTGCTTATTGTATTGTTACACTGGCTATTCTGATTCTACATCTCCAATTCTACAAAAAGGGTGCAAAAAGACCCATCACGAAGCCGTCATCTACGCATTCTGTACATAAAACTAAATAACTTGGAGAAACGACTTATTTTTGGTGTTAAAAATTCGCTGTTTACGGTAGTGCGCAGAAACTCACGCAGAACATTGTGCGTATGCAAGGGTGCAGGCATCGTGGCAGAACTTAAATTAAAGTTATAACATTGAAAACGAAACACACTTTTTTTTTTTTGAGGGTGGGAAATCGTCAATCAACCTCCCCCGCTCTGGGCAGAGCGGGAGGGCGCGTCAGACTCCCACTGACCAAAACCCACCCGTGTTCCTTCAGTTGCCTGTGCCAGGGGCCACGGTATCCCTCTCGGACTTTCCCGCAACTCTGGCAGGCATCGGCCCTAGCGGACCCCTTCATTAATGCTGACATCTCTTTGAGGCGCGCGTGGAACACAACGCGCCGTCGACCCGGGCCTGGTCCTTATCGAACGGCGAGCTTCCCATTGCTCGCCGCTCGTAAGCCCGCGCCTACGGTGGCCGGGAATCGGCCTGCGATTCCCGACGCCCAGGGCGTCTCCTGCGGTGGCTAGGGGCGTGAGGGCGCGAATTCATTAGGCCTTTAACCAATTTATAGGTATAAGATATACACCGGATTAATTTTAGGCATAGTTTAATTTTTTCTTCATAATATTAATTTGTAAACTTGTAATAATGTAACTTTTATGTAATTTATTATGTGAACTTATGAATAAAAATTATTATTATTATAATTTTGCCTCTCCCTCACGCGTTCTGCCTCCTCCTTCGCGAACATTACTGCTTCGCAGAAGGAGGTGACGGCTTCCCAAGCCCTCTCGCTCCGTACCATGGCCTGGACCAGGGCCGGACGCGAGAGATCGCCACCGCCAATCGCCTGCACGAGGACACGGCGGTGCTCCGTCCAAGCCGGACAAAACGAAACGCCCTGAAAAAAGGATGTAATTTTGACCTTCAATATCTCTGTATCCAGAAGGTTCCTAGGTATGGTCCGGTACGAACATATGATCACAATGACGGGGAGAACAACTTGTACTGAATCTCGGTCTCGTTGAGGGTATTTACACACCCGTTATATTCGATTTTGCCGCCCGGCTGTGCCGAATCATGCCAAGCCGAACCAGGCAGTGTGTAGCTCCCCTTAAGTCAACTTGTAGTATTAAATTAACGACGTTTGATCAATTAAGCAAAACGTACATTATACTAATCAAATATTTGTGTTGCGAATTGAGGGTAGGAGTGCTTGCGTAAGTACCTACCTACCTGTGTGTTGACCGTGCAACGCTCAGATGGGATGGCTGATAACGCATCTTGTTAATGATTAGATTATGTATATTAGGCCGCCCGTCAGTAGTAACAAAACCAATAGAAGCTGGCCTCTTAATCTATTGAAACTCCGTACAACGTTAGGTCAGCTCAAGGTCAAAGTGTTACCATCAACGTACGGTCAACTGTACCTAGTAGGTATGAGACTTAAAGAGTCTTGGTGTCCTGGTGTAGGCCGATGGAATTGGTGAAGCTGCACTTCAGTGGTCAGTTTTTGGATAGGTGAGAAGAAACCGTTGGTCGTAATAGACCAAAAGAAAGAAAAATACGGATACGGGTTTTCAGAAACCTCAAAATGTAGGACTGGTCTAATCTACGAGGAAGCTTATTGTGAAGAGGTTACTAAAGACTTCCCCCATTAGGATTTTATACTTAAAATCATAATGAGTACTAATTAGGTAGAACATGTTTCTCTAGAGAGCCTAGAATAGGTACTTCAGTCATTATTTAAGCTGTATCATTTAGTTTTCCTTTTAAGAACGAAAATAGTTTGAAATTAACGAAATCAAAAGTCAGGGGATTAAATTCTTCGGAATATACTAAGTACCATGACTTCACGTTCCCATTAACTTATAGATAATGCCCATAGAATGCATAGCCAAATGCCAATGCAAAAATAATTTTTGTATATTGTGGTGAGAAAATAAAGGTGATTGATTGATTGATAGTCACGTAAACGAAGCCGCAGCTAATAAAAATAACTAGGCAGTTAGCAGTCAGTCTCATAAAAAGAAAAAGAAAAGTAGGAACACAAATATAGATACCTAGGTACTATAGTCAACACATTTAGACGTCCTTTTAATCCTGAAAGTAGCCCAAATTAATATGTACAGTGTACAGCTACAAAATACTTTTTTTTTAAATTTATTCTCCTGATTTACGCCCTCCTTCAATTACGTCAACCGTCCCTTTTTGACAAAAAAACTAAAATTTTCTTTCCATCTGCTAAATCAACAAGTTACGAAGCAAAGTGAAACAATAGGGCTCCCCGACTCCGCCCGTTGTCGTCAACACCAAATTTCTAAGCGAAAGGGAGGATTCTTGAGGGTATTTGCACAAAAATAGCACTGAAAATAATTTCACTTATTGTTTCAGAGGAGGCAGTGCTTGGGCAACGAGTAGGTGGAGGCATGTGGGTTGGTTAGGAAGGATTTGTGCCTAATTCTGTATGAGCTCTGGAAGGACAGAAGTAATTTTAGAAACGGGATTATGAGTTTTAAAATTTATAGCGCCGCAGATTTAAATCACCTCAGTGAACGGGAGCGATCCCTATATTAATTTTTACAAGCTTTTTGACCAGGAGCGTGAAACCATGGGTTTCTATCACGGGAAAAGTACCAGGCTAGTCAAGCTACCACAATGATGGACATTCACGGTCAAATCGGAATGACATAAAACCACTAGTATCTAAGTTATTGCAATGTCCTTAGCTCTTACCTCATTGTTATCTTATTTATCTATCTAATATTATAAATGCGAAAGTAAGTTTGTTTGTTTGTTACCTTTTCACGCCTAAACCACTGAACCGATACATCATTAAATTTTGCATATAATATGTTTTCAGGGGTACAGTAAAGGACAAAGGGTACCTTACATCCAGAAAAAAAGTACTGTTCTCGAGGAAAAAACAAAAACTTTCGACGGTCATAATTGCTTTAGGACGCTAAATGGAGCTACGTGTCTTTCGAATCATGATTGAATTTTGATATTAGAAATATTATAAATTCGAAATGAACTCTGTCTGTATGTTACTTTTTCACCCCTACACCACTGAACGGATTTCGATAAAATTTGGCGAGGAGATAGATGGCATCCTAGCGAAGGACAAAGACTTATTGTCCCGGCAGCACGTTACCGTGGGATAATTTCCGACTTTCACGCGGGCGAAGCCGCGTGAGTTTGATAACAAACTCTTGGCAATCATTATATTGATATCTCACCCCACTGAGTTATGGGTTCCTTTACATATTAGGTACTAATTGCTTAACGTCAATCGTGAATGTCCTACCTAACTCAGCTGGAGTAAGCTCTTAAATAAGCTTTACTTTTACTTTACATAGGCGAGAGAGCAGTGGTGGTGGCCCAGTGGAAACGGCCCCGACTTACGAGTGGTCGTGGGTTCGAACCCAGACAGGCGCTATAATTAATGTTAATAATTTCATCACCAATGCTCTCAAAACGGGGAAGGAAAACATTGTGAAGATGCCTAGAACCAATAATTCAAAGACATTTGTGACATCTACCAACCCATACTAAGCCCGCGTGGTACATAACCGCCCGCTGCCTCTCACAGAGAGGAGACCTGTGTCCCAGCAGTGGGAACATGGAACTGATTATGCTAGGCGAGTAGCCAGAAAACGATAATGATATTTTAATACCATATTTTTTTTGCTTTTATTCATGAAAGCACAGGAACTGTGCGTTTTTTCGGTATAAACAGTCTTGACCACTCTCCGGCTCATAAACTATCTCTATATATGCAAAAAATCAAGCCGACCCATTGCTGCGTCGCTGCGTCAAATCCTTATAAGGCCTAGACAAAGTAGAAAGCTTATGTAAATTTTGTTGAAAGTCGTAGATATAAAAAACGCTTTGAAAGCGATTTCCCTTTGTCTATTAGGCCCTTTGGAATACTGCTTAGGTAAAGTTGAAGAGGCATTTTGCCATGAGCCATCTGCACAACCTTTCATACTTATTCTTAGGCGCCGGGATCTCTAACGAGGGGTCGGCGCAAGGGTTATTTGAACGAGATTTGCCTGATTCTACTCCGGCACACTGTTTTGTGTTTACTTTTAGACTTTTTTCCCTTTTTATAGGGGCCGCTATAGACACTAGAGATTTGTTTTAGATTAATTTGATGGGGGACATTGAGTGTTAATAGAATTAAAGCCGTAAGTGATTTTTTTTTGGGTTGTACGAGCCCATATACTCATTCCCGGGGTAGTGGAAAGGATAGTGGGAATAAAATTGGGAAAGCCTAACTTAGCGTTATCTATGTTTCTCCGGACTTTTTATAAAATAAGCTCAAGGTTTGTCTGTTCTACAACACTGAAATAATTTTTCAAGAGACTACTTACCTAACTTTACGACCGGATTTGGCTCACAGTTTGATCAAAGCCACTAAGATAAGCCTATAAATTAAACGATAGACTAGCCAGTCTTACATACTTGTTAATGATATGTTATAAAAACCTTAAACATTGAAAAGCCAGACATCGCTACTTGGAAATTGTACCCGGAAATTGTGTACAACGACTTTTGTTTGACTAGAAAAAGTACAATTAGGGTAAGGTTGCGTTAGACGTATGTACCCAGCGCCTTAGTCGTGCTACACAATATTATATGCAGCTCTTCCGTTAATAAAAACTGACATCTCTAGAAAGAAAGAAAGAAAAATATTTTATTTGGGACACGCACAGGAAATACAAATAATAATAATATGAAATAAAAAAAAATAAAAAAAAGAGAAGACCTGTGCGAGGTCAAAAAGGCTCCTATCTCAGCATGATACTGCGATATTTGAAGAACAAACAAATAAGTACCGAAGTGCTGGTAGTCTGATAGTGATGATGTGATATTATATATTCCGTTGTGATGCCACGAACACACCTACGGACATAAAATAAATCCCACTAGAGGACATAATTTCTTATAAAAATACTAATAAATAGAATAAACAATAACATTTAGTAAGAATACTAAAGTAAATGAAAACCGCATTTCTCAAGATATAGTCGAATTACGATCGACCCACACCCCCAAAAAAATAAAAAATAAAAATAATTCTCATGTAGGTATAATTCAAGCCCGCTAGTTAACTAAAAACTTGCTCGCAGAACTCGGGAGAAAAAAAACGATTTTGATTCATTCCGTGCACATCCTGTGAGCTATTTCTAAAATGAATATGACGTTAAAGCTGAATTGCTGGGTTCGTCTTCTCCACTACCGATCGTTATTTCTTCTGACCAAGGTTTATTTTGTTAATATGTATTTAATAGTATTTATTCTTGTATTTTAAAGTCATTTGCGAGCTATCTATCTCGTATGTTGCACCTGCCATGGTTTATCTAGCTCTGCCTCACCCTAAGGTTGACTGGTAGAAAATGCCTCAGGCATTAAGTCCGCCTTTTCACAGTTTTATTACTTGTGCATAAAGTTTTAATAAATAAATAATTTAAAGGATACGGCTCGCATTGTTAAAAGGTTCCTCTAGCTCGTGCCCTGACAGCCCCGGGTAGCTTGGACCCCGCTCCCGATACCGGTGGGCTACTATTTTTACATTATTAAATGTTTTTCTTTAATATTATTAAAAACATATTATATAAAAAATAAGAAAAATAATAAAAAAAAACTAAAAAAGAAATGAGTTCTAATATAAAAAAAATATATATATAAAGGAGATACTTTAAATTACCCTAAAAACTACAGCAGTTATCCCTTAGGTGGACAACTTACGCAACCTTACCCTATATTCTTCACCATTTGCCAAATTATGTACCTACGAGTACCGACCACAACCGCAAAGATTTTATATACAAATTAATGTTATTATAGTAAAATTCAGCCTAGCCTACCTACCTACAGGATGTGCCCATAACTGTCATCCGCTTTTACAATACGCGCGCCTAAACTAGCGCACGCTTACAACATGAGTCGCCCAAAACATTGTGTGCTCCTAATTCAGACGCGGTAATTAAGTCGGCGCGCATGTCATTCATAATATGAGGGGGACATTATGCTAATCGAATTAGAACAAAATGTAGCACGCTGTAGCACTTTATTAAAGTTTGGGACACATCTATATACGCAGATGCTTTTATACAAAAATCTTACGCAGAAAACGTTATGGCAACACGTTGTACCGCTAAGGAGTGGAACTCCTCGCTGAAGTCTGGGTTTCCCGATTGTATTAACCTGGGATACTCGTAAGTTTCCTAGAAGAACGTTTCTGTCCTATATAAAACGGACGTCATGAAAATCTGTGATTTTCACCAGTATTTTTGATATTGAGGTGTTAGAAGACGCTCTGTATTTGCACATTATGGCCGCATGTGGCGGTCACCGCTCTTCTAGGATACCGTAGTTTTATAGTTTCGGTACCCAATCTTACTCAACCAATCTGCCTAGCTTTTTCCAACTATGTTAGGGTCGGGTTCCAGTCCAACCGGATGCAGCTGAATACCTACTGGTTTATTTAACATGGAAAAACTGCCTATCTGACCTCCACAACCCAGTTACTGGATAACATGACACCGACTTTTTTTTTTCCAAAATCCTCATGGATGTCCGCCGCTCTGAGGCGGGCGGCGGGGTCTGTCAGAGTCTTACTGACTAAAAACCACCCCGGTGTTCCATCTCACACCTACGCCGGGGGCCGCGGGAACGTACGATCCTTCCGCAACCCCTGACTGGACCGCCACTGTGGGCCTCTTCGGTCTGGGGGGGGGGGGGGGGGGGAGTGAGCTGTTTGACTCCCCCGCGGCGTCTAAGAGGGGCGCGCATGGAACACTACGCGCCGCCACCTCGGGTCCTGATGTGTGGGGGGCGACGGACTCGGGGACGTCCGTCTCCCCCACTCATTTAGGGGACCCCCCTGGACCCATTTAGGGGGGCTGAAAGAGGGCGTTGTCCGCCCTCCGCCGACGCCCAGTGCGTCTTCTGCGGGCTGGGTGAGTGGATGAGATCTCCCTCTCCCTTTCTGCAGCCTCCTTCTGCGAGATGACTGTTTCGCAGAAGGAGACCACCGCGTCCCAGGATTCGGCGCTGCCGACCATCGACTCGACTACGGTCGTCAGTGACAAGTCACTGCCTACAACATGACACCCCTTTTTTTTCTTCTTTTTTTTTTGTTTCCGGGGTGGAAAATCCTCATGGATGTCCGCCGACCTGAGGCGGGTGGCGGGGTCTGTCAGACTCTTACCGACTAAAAACCACCCCGGTGTTCCATCTCACACCTACGCCGGGGGTCGCGGGAACGTACGATCCTTCCGCAACCCCCGACTGGTGCGACAGGTCCGATGCTGCGGGCCTCTTCGGGTCTGGGGGGGGAGTGAGGTGTTTGATACCCCCCGCGACGTCTAAGAGGGGCACGCGTGGAACACTACGCGCCGCCACCTCGGGTCCTGGTGTGTGGGGGGCGACGGACGTCCCCGAGTCCGTCGCCCCTGGACCCATTTAGGGGGGCTGGAAGAGGGCGTTGTCCGCTCCGCCGACGCCCGGTGCGCCTTCTGCGGGCCGGGTGGGTGGATGAGATCTCCCTCTTCCTTTTCGCAGCCTCCTTCTGCGAGACGACTGTCTCGCAGAAGGAAACCACCGCGTCCCAGGACTCGTCGCTGCCGACCATCGACTCGACTACGGCCGGCAGCGACAAGTCCCTGCCTACTTCTGAGATGAGGGCACGGCGCGGCTCCTCCCAAGCGGCACACTCTGCCAGCGTATGCCGCGCCGTGTCCTCCCGGCAGTCGACGCAGTGGTGACACCGGGCGTCCGGTTCCCTGTTTATGCGACACAGGTACTTCCCGAAGCAACCAATCCCCGAGAGCACCTGCGTCGCCCGAAACGACAGGGAGCCGTGCCTCCTCCCGAGCCAGCGCTTTGCACCTTTGAATTGTCAAAGGGTCGAACAGTCAAAAAGATGAAGCTGGTTGCCTATTCCAAAGCGTAGTAGGTACCTATGGAGAAGAACTCGCAAGAAACTCCACGGACAGTCTTAATACTTCTAGGCAATCATAATATAGGTAGGTGCTTACTTAGGTACTTTGCGGTAAATATGTACATAGGTGTAGGAATTAATTTCTAGTATGACAAAGAAAGGTAGATAGATTTAAGTCGCACAACGATAGTTCATGCAGTAGTAAAGAAAGTAGTAATATTCAATATTCAGCAGGTTGATACTGCTGGGCAGACGATGGTTGCTCATGTAGGTTCTTCTAATGCATCCTGTCATGACTGTCACTCTCCACTGTGTCACTACCTACAGTCAGTTCACAGCATTGAGCTAGGAAAAAAAGTCAACGGTTCACAGTTATTTTACCTCTGAGTTTGCATCACTGTCAAAATCACAGTGATCTTTATTGCCGATGCAATAAGGTTGCTGTTGGGTTGCTGCTGTCAGAGGAATGTGGACAATGGACTGTAAATTTTCCATTGAAATATCTTTTTCCGAAAAAACTCAAAAAAACTCAAAGCATTTACTTCAAATAAACCAATAACAGACTCTTTTGAATTGTCAAGGGGTCGGTCAGTCAGAAAGATGAAGCTACACACATCAAAAGTGTCTAGGGATCAACATATATTTTTGCAATAACTTTTCTCCTGATTGATATTAATTAAAATTTTCTTTAAGGATTCATAAAATAAAGTGTTTTCGTTTGTCACAGTAACGATAAACCAAGTCACCTTTGCATTAATAAAGAAATTTGCCATTTTCCTAATAAAGGGATTTTTGACATTTGAACCACTAACACAAAAGTTCGAAAAAAAGACTGAAATAACAGTTTTCTTTAAAATTTTATTGGGTAACTTAAACAATTAATAATCCGTGTTTCTACCGCGAACACTAACAACACAAGAACATCGGTTTGGCATACTCAAAATGAGTTCATCCAAATCACGCTGTGGAATGGCCGCCCATGTTCGTTGCAACAACAAAAAAAGGTCTTCTTGCGACTGGATACCCTCCATATTCGGCAGAGCTCTTCTCTGTAGCATATCCCATGCATGCTCAATCGGGTTCAAGTCTGGCGACTGAGCAGGCCAGGGCAGGACATTGATGTTAGCTGCGGCGAGAGTCTGTCTTACAACTCTTACGGTGTGCGGTCGTGCATTATCATGCATTAACTGAAATAAGGGACCGATTTGCACTTGTAGAGGAACGATGACGTCTGATACAATCGTCTCAGCATAAATTTGAGCGTTGAGGTTGCCTCTGATCCAAATCAACTCAGTTCTTCCGCCGATCCAAATACCCGCCCATACCAGGATGGTTCCACCACTATAAGGATGGACTTCCTGGCAGGATTTTAATCGCTGTTGGCGTCCAGGGGTTCTCCAGTGTCGTATACGTCTTGTATCCGGTCTCATACCAAAACGAGACTCATCAGAAAAGCACACGAAACGCCATTGTTCTTCTGCCCAATTTCTGTGTTCAAGAGCCCATTGATATCGAATCCTACGATTGTGCATTGCTATAGGTGGTACCCGTAGCGGTCTTCGGGAATGAAGGTTCACTTCATGCAAGCGGTTTCTGACTGTTTGGTCGCTAATTAAGTTCCCTGAAGAGTGATGAAGCCTCACGGCTAACATCATGGCGGTTATTGTTGGAGCTCTTCGAGTTAAGATTTGAATGTATCGGTCTTGTCTCCGTGTGGTGCAGCGATACCGTCCTCCATGGCGCTCAGCCACGGTACCAGTGCTTCGGTAACGTGTCCAAAGTCGACTGATAACACTCTGACTTGTATTCAGAGCTAAAGCCACAGTACGTTGCCGGGAACCAGCTTCTATCATTCCCACGGCTCTGAGCATTTCTTCCCTGCTTAAATGACGTCGCCGCTCCATAATAACGTTGGTTTTAATCAGTAGTAGGGAAACAGTAGCACTAATAATGTCTTCAATGCGTTGTATGTTTTTATAGGGAAAATATTGACAGCTGATTTTCATCTTTTACTCGAATTTGATTCACAGTTCCTGATTCAAATTATGAAATGCACCAAAAAGGATCCATATAAATTTATAAAATCATAAATTTATTACAAAGCCACATCTTAATCTCAAGAAATCCGCATAAAAATGCTTGATCCCTAGACACTTTTGATGTGTGTAGTTGCCCACTCCAAAGCGTAGTAGGTACCTATGGAGAAGAAAGGGCAAGAAACTCCATGGACAGTCTTTTAAATCAAAATTTGTTACAAAAAAGTCGTTAGGTTGTAATTATACATGTGAGAACGATGTTGAAAGACGTGCACGTTAAAAGCGTCCGTAATAAAAAGATAAAAACAATTATGGAATTAAAATAAGCCGTGGCAGCTGAGAACTGACCAGTGCCTACTGACAGTGCCCGTTCACAAACATGACGTATAGATCAGCACCATTCAGCTCAACCATTTTGAAGGGAACTCAATAATCCAATACACACGTCACCACCAGCGACACATTTGAGTGAGCATGACACACTCTTAGCCGCCAGGGCATATTCAAGTCAATGAAAGACGAACCCAGTAAGCTTTATAGTGGGTACATCGTGCTCACACATGTGCTATGCAATTATACAATACTAAGATATTGAATTTATACAATGCAAAGATAGGTTGTACAATCTTCATCAGCTCCAACATTATTTTCGAACGCTAATTAATTAGTTTACGCGCCCTTGTGGAGCAGGACCAGCCCTGAGCCAAACATTTTTGTCAGCGATATAATCCCCCAACTTATAATATGCTTGGCTGTATAGTGTGCGTTTTATAGGTACAAGATTTAAATTTCGTTTCATTCATTTGGAGTATGTGGGGAGGTAATTTATTGCAACATTTTAAACAGTACCCCGTGAAGGATGAGTCTACTTTAGCCAGTCTGAAACCTGGTTGAACTAATTGGTCCCTATTTCTAGTCCTATAGCTGTGTCTTTCACATCTTTTACGTAAAAAAAATATTTTTTTCCTTGCGTACATGATGTTTTCATAAATATATTGACAAGGTACCGTCATGATGTTAATGTCTTTAAACAGTTCCCTTAGAGAATCGCGCCTAAGGAGGCTGTATATAGCTCTGATAGCTCTTTTCTGCAGAATAAAAATAGACTCAATATCGGCAGCCCGTCCCCATAATAAAATACTGTAAGACATCATACTATGAAAATAGCTGAAATAGACTAGCTTCGCGGTATCTACATTAGTAAATTGACGGATTTTCCTTACAGCATAAGCTGCTGAACTTAGCCGTCCTGCAAGAGATGTCAAATGAGGACCCCATTGTAGTCGAGCGTTATCCCCAGGAAAACAGTTTCATCGACAAATTCTAGTTTCTTGTTATTCAATACTATGTCACAATCACTACTTTTAACATTCGGTAAAGCAAATCTTATGCATTTCGTTTTTTTTTCATTAAGTACTAAATTTTTAGCAGTGAACCAATTATGTACCTGCAGTAGGGTATTATTTACGTCGTCAAGATTTGATGCACGTCTATTTATCTTAAAGATTAAAGAAGTATCGTCAGCAAATAACACCATTTGTGGTTGGTTTTTAAATAAATGGGGTTGATCATTAATATATGCTAAAAAGAGGAAGGGACCTAATATCGATCCTTGTGGAACACCCATTTTTACTTTTAAATGAAGTGAATGGACACCATTTATATGGACTTTTTGTTGTCTATCATTTTAATAAGATTGTACTAAACTAAGCGCGAGTTTACCTAGTCCGTAATGCTCAAGTTTTTAGAGCAAGGTTTCGTGATCAACGCAGTCAAATGCCTTGGAGAGGTCACAAAAGATCCCTATGGCATCTTGGGCCTCCTCCCAAGCTGTAAATATGTGTTTTAATAAAGTGACACCGGCGTCAGTCGTACAATGTCCTTTGGTGAAACCATATTGCTGAACGTGTAAGATTTTGTTGGTGTTAAAATGATTAAGCATTTGATTGAGCATTTTCGAACACCTTGCTGAATACTGGCAACACAGATACTGGTCTATAATTGTTGGTGTCTTTGCTGTCCCCAGATTTAAAAAGTGGTAAAGTGCTTGATCTACACACAAATTAAATATTAAAGCTAAGTATGGTGCTATAGTCTCGATTATTGATGTACAAACTTTGATACACATTCCCCATAGATCTTCGGTCAGTTTGATTTTTATTTGCCGAAAAGCTTTTATAACTATCATATGGTTTATAGGTATGTTTAAATTGAAATTCAACCGGGCAGCCTAAAAAGTTCGCTCTTAATAAATCAATTGAGACATCAGGTGAGGAATTTAAAGCTTCCGTCGTTTTAGCTGGTATATTATTAGTAAAGAAATTTACAAATTCTTGAGCGACTTCTAAGTTAGAGCTTATGGCACCGCGTGAAGTCTCCAATGTATAATCTGTGCTTCGTATTTTTTTCCTACTACTTTCGTTATTTATATCATTCCAAACTGTTTTTATTTTATTTTCTGCTGATTTAAACTAACAAAAACAAAATAATCCAACAACAACTTAAACTGACAACTCCATACGTAGATACGTGTGCGTCCCCCTTTACTTCCGTACCCAAACGAGGACAGACAAGGGACCGCTGTCCCCGAAACGTTACGTTTTTGTGTGTCCCCGCCCCTAGGGTCAATGCTTGAAGATGTAACATACATAGACGTGTTAATTTTCAACTTTGTGAAACTTTGTTCGGTACATTTTGCATAGTGTGTTGGGTGGGGTGGCCGTGGAAGCGAGTGAAGGTTTTTAGTAAATGCGGACGTTCCGAATTAATACTTGTGAATCGCCATGATTGGAAAATAGGAATCAAGCTTAAGGAAAAACAAAACCTTTCTTGTTTTTGCCCGACTGCTAGTATACTGGGGGTCTACTGCCTGAGCACGACGTCCCTAGTTGCGGCTAAAGTTGCAGGCTTTTCCTACTCTTTATCAGTTATGGATAAAAGATTCCCGAATTAAGAATGAATGACAACATGATTTGACAGTTGTCCCTACTTCCGATGTGTTTTTGCCCGTCCGAAAAATGTAATTCGACACACGTTTTGGCGGATCAACTACTTTCGAACGGACCCGCGTCTCCGTTGACGGACTTAAAGAGTAGACCCGCTGCATACTGTCTCCTGTATGAATGACAGAGACGTCTCTCTACAAAGTCAAACTTTTCTAAAACTTGACGTGCTATTTATTTAGATACAGCCTACCTACTACCTACTGTAGTACCTAGTATACCTACTGTACCTACCTATTTGTTATTTTGTGATAAGCCATACAAATATTTCTTCCGTGCGGAAATCGAACAAGCGCGACCCGTTTAGCAGAAGCGAATCATTCAGCTGCTGCAGTAACCGTGCCCTCATTTTCAGCAGTTACGTAATTTCATCTAATTCAAGCCGCTCACACTGACGCCGCTCACAAAGGGTTACTATTTACATAATAATCATTTTGAACCCAATAGCGAGAACATCTCGAATGCCATTAGCTAACGACCCAGATATTATGATGATTATCATAATTTCTGCGTCCCGGCAAGTCGGCTCTATGCAAATACGTACTAGGTGACTCTGGTGGTTATTAATGTGCTTGTTTAAAGGGTTCATAACTATCACGTTTGTTTTCGCAGAAGACTTACCGTGTTGACGCACTAGCGTATGGCCATCATGGCGCACGAACATAATATGTAAGCTTGCCATGCACGCGGCGGGATCGATTGACGAACGGCAACACTACCAGCGCTCTCTTCATGCCGATGAGCGAAACTTTTTATTGACGACGCTATAACGTTAGTTGTGTAAATCTTTTGTAAGTAATTAGTACAATATATCTAACGGCGCAGGCTCAGACCATATAAACACAGGAGATATGGCAAGGAGGCGTGGCGCTTGCGAACTCGTCCGGCCGGAAAGTGTCATGATGCCCGTTGATATCATGTTAAGTTAATCATGCCACTGATGCGTGATTAACTTAAAGTTTAAACACTGATGTGTTTAAGCTTTAAGTCGCTTTCCATTGAAGTTCGCAATGAGAAAGCAAGACCCCGCTGTGCTTTAACTGCTTAAGACAAGGTCATCGCTGGCTGTGGAGACTATCATAAACGACATAGCACCATGTTACATTTAGGTGAGCCATCCAACATACAAGGACAAACGAAAGTAGTACTGATACTCCACTTACTTCTACACAACCTACTACTACCTACTACTAGTACTGAGCAGTGGTGGCCCGGTGGAAATGGCTGCGACTTACGAGTAGTAGGCCGTAGGTTCGAACCCAGGCAGGCGTTTTACTTCGTGTTCATTATTTCATCACTACTGCTCTCTAATCGGTGGAGAAAAACATCGTGAGGAAACCGGCATGTCCTAGAACCAAAAATTCGAAGGCAGTGACATCTAACAAGCCGCATTGAGTTCGCGTGGTGGATTACGGCCTGATCCCTCTCACGGAGAGGATTCCTGTGTACCAACAGTGGGAACATTCTAGGCTGATTAGGCTATCCCTAGTACCAGCAGTGTTGTACTTTGCACAGCGCAGTCAAACACACAGACATTAACAAGCGCTCAGGACAATGTGGTTTTATCAGCCACTCACAATAGTCAATGCGTGATGTTGCGTTCAACAGCCATTGTTCATGTTACTGACGTCATGGTCACAAACCAAACACAAAATACGTGCTTTGTTGGATGACTGTAATGCAACAAGTAAAATTACAAAGAGCTTGTGTGGCAAACTTAAGTTGCCAACTCATTCAACATTAACATTTAGTTGAAGGGTTAATACATCAATCTAGTTACATTCATAAAAGATGTGATGACAATATATCATCACTTAATAGTTCATTTTCTGAAAACATTAACTGTTATGTGGTTCCACACATTACTGTTACATTATTATTATTATTCTGCCAGTTCTCAGTAAGGTGTTTGAAAAGTTGATGCTCAATCAAATGTTACGTCACTTTAATAAAAATTCCATCTTTCATGAACAACAGTACGGTTTCACCAAAGGGCGTTGTACCACTGACGCTGGTGTCACCCTAATAAAGAACATTTTTGACGCCTGGGAAGAAGCACAAGATGCCATTGGAATCTTTTGCGACCTCTCTAAGGCGTTCGATTGCGTACACCATCAGACACTTCTGCTGAAACTAGAGCACTATGGGATTAGAAATACAGCTCTTGATTTACTAAGATCATACCTGAAAGATAGAAAAGTTACAGTTCAAGTAAACGGCATAAACTCATTAGGGTCTGAAATGGCAATGGGCGTTCCTCAAGGTTCGATATTGGGTCCATTCCTCTTTTTAGTTTATATTAATGATTTACCCCAATTACTTCAAAATCAACCGAAGATGGTGTTATTTGCAGATGACACATCATTGATATTTAAGATAGACCGACGGTCACAAAATCTTGACGACGTGAATAGCTCTATTCTTCAGGTCCATGATTGGTTTACGGTAAATAATTTGGTACTAAATGGTAAAAAAACCAAATGCATTAAATTTCAATTACCGAATGTAAGAAGTAGCGAGTGTGACATCATGTTGAATGGAGAGAAACTGGAATTTATTAATCATACGGTTTTCCTGGGAATCACGCTAGACGAGAAATTACAGTGGGGACCTCATATAACATCTCTTGCGGGGCGGCTAAGCTCGGCCGCTTATGCTGTTAGAAAGATAAGACAGTTAACAGATGTAGAAACCGCGCGTTTGGTCTATTTTAGCTACTTCCACAGAATTATGTCGTATGGCATTTTACTGTGGGGTAGGGCTGCTGACATTGAATCCATCTTTGCAAAAGAGAGCTGTCAGAGCCATTTATAATCTACGTCACCGCGAATCTCTCAGGGAACTATTTAAAAGGATTAATATTATGACGGTACCTTGCCAATTCATTTATGAAAATATTATGTACGTAAGAAAAAATCTACATCTTTTTAATAAAATAAGTGATAGACATAATTTTAATACAAGAAATAAAGATAAAATAGATCAACCATTTTTCAGATTAGCTAAAGTACATACATCTTTTATGGGGTACTGTGTTAAATGCTACAACAAAATACCTTGTCATATATTGCAATTAAATGGAAGAAAATTTAAAACTTATATAAAAAGTTCACTGTGTAAACAAGCGTATTACAAATTAGAGGATTATATATAAGATAAGAATGCTTGGAGACATGCTGGTCCAGCTCCATAGGACAATCTAGGGTCTAGACAAAATTAAACTTATTGCAACTTTAATTACATAGTTAAGTTAGTTATTTTTATGACATTGATTTACATTCGGTGATTACTTTAACTCACACACTGACATATTACTTGTTTACATAATTTGGGAAATCGTATACTTTTACAATGTTTGTAAATATGTGAACACCATGTATCTATCACTTAATTAACTTATTTATCATTGCTACGTTTATTAAATTCTTTTTACCTATTGTGGTAGGGTATTTTTTTATTATAGGTGCATCGTCTTCACATAAAGTTATATAATTAATGTATACAAAATATTGTAACCAATTTTAAAAGAGTAACGGTGGAGTTTCTTGCCCATTTTTCTCCATACGAAACTACCTTTTGGAAGGGGCGACTAGAATCAATTCTATTTAAATGTAAATGTTGACGTTCAAAAGTGCCTTTTATGTGCCTATTTGAAATAAATGCTTTGACTTTAACTTTACTCAAGCATTGTCTTCCAAACAAGTTATTCATACTATGTTAGACATACCTTTTAACATAACTTAGCGGATCCTTTATTCCATAGTTACATCAGCACAAGTTGACAAGCTACTTGAAACAGACTTATTTTTGAGTGTTTCGTTGGCGAACCATATCTCATTAGACAGAAATAGACCATCATTAAGTGAGACTAAGTCTTGATGGTTAATATCTGGACTCACACATTCATTATAATATAATAATAATGCAGTCCAATCACTCAATTTTACATTGTGATGATCAAACTCAAAATCATTTGAGCAAATTCTTTGAGCTCGAATCGAAGCTGTGCTCAAAGCTGATTCCAAAGAGGAACATGAAAGTGAAAGTAATTTTAAGCAAATTACATCTCGTGACGCTAATGGTCGATTCATTGTTCAGGTTCATATCGTTTGAACGTAGATTCAAGCGTGACCCTTTATTCAAACAGCAACAAACGCTGAATTCATTAATTGTACGTCCAGCACCCTAATTGTGTTACACACTTTCAATAATAATCCGAGGGTTTTGATGGAAATTCCTACTCTATTGCTTTATATGTTTAAAAAATTTGTCTGCGCAACAACGTAAGGCAGTAAGCCTGGTCGAACTGTCAAAATTTACTATCGATTGCCCCTGTATGTATGTCACACAATTACTCCGCCAGGTTTCCTCACGATGTTTTCCTTCACCGATGTCAATGATGTCACATTGGTACCTACTTGCACGGATTCAAATCAAAACATTTTATTTCACAAAAACCTACATGGGGAAAAAATACGGTTCCATTGGTCGATTCCTAGGTTTAAAGAATTTTATTCTCATATGAACTTAATTATTTACAGTTCACTTAAAATGAGATACAGAGTGCTTATATCTAAATAGATAATAATATAATATAATATTTGCCTCTAGGGTGTTGGCGACGTTACAGGGTGCATACATGTTATATAAGCTCTTTTTTAAATATGTTTAAACTATCACACTTCTTTAAATTCTCCGGTAAATTATTGAATAGTTTCGCTCCCTCATTCAATATTATTTTCCTATGGAGAAGAGCCGGCAAGAAACTACACGGCTATGCTTTTACAGTGTTTTTAAATTACAGTGTTTATAGGTATGGGAGGACAGTGTAGGCGTATCAACAGGTATCTGGTACTTAACAAGATAGAAAATGGTCCAAAAATCTTAAGTTTACAAGTTAGGCCTACAACGTTCTCACATTCACAAAATACAAAGTACCTTTACAAAAGGTAAATAAAATTATAAAAGCCTATTTAAACCAAATGACATGATTAGAACTTACAACCTCGTGCATGAGAGGTGGGGTCTTAACCATCACGACTAACGCCCAAGGGCCTGTGCCCACTGGCGGCACGGCACGGCTAGCGATTTTTATGCAACGGATAGGAATATAACTTAATAGTATGACACTAAACTTTAATTTTTAATGATAATCATTATATTAAGTAGCAATTACAAAAACAAAGCTGCGGTATCCTTAAGCATGCCATGCTGGCAGCCTTCGGAACGCCTCGTCAACCCTCGTGATACTTCGGCAGCATTCGGAATGCGTCGGCATCCCTCGAGATGCTTCGGCAGTCTTCGGGATGCCGAGGCAGCGTTACGACTTTTCTGGTGAAGAGTTACTGGCATTACAAAAACGCGTAGGCACGATGTTGCGACGGTACTCATACCTACGCTTCAGCGTGCGTATGGACCATTTTGCCACGGCAAAGTTGCCGTCAGTATACGTTTGCATGTAGTGATGCAGATGGATGCCGTGGCGTGCCGCCAGTGAGCGAAAGCCCTAAGGAGAGTTTTCAAAATTATAGCTTTAGTCACTTAGTACCACTGCGGTTATACACTTCCACATATTCATTTTCTCCTGCGACTACATCATATACACGTTGTTCCAGCTCTTGGATTTCTTGCTGGCATTCTTTTCGGAAGAGCAAGTTTCCATAAAATGGGTTCTGAAAAAACATTAATTTTTCTATGTATAAACGAAAACACGATTGAACTTATGAAAATATTCATTCAATAAGTATACTATTTTTATTTCATGAAGCGACGCGCGCTTCACCAGGTGTATAAACATGCTGTGAATGTGTGCGTGATGACGAGTAGCGTCAGCACGTAACACACACATAAACACACACACACACTTTCAACTTCGCCCGTGTCTCGGACGATACTGAGAGCTCTTGCGCTTACACACACATTCACAGCGTGTTTCTACACTTTGTTACCACAAGTAAAGCACGCATCGCTTCGTGAGTTAAAAATACTGTACTTATTTTCATAAGTTCAATCGTGTTTTCTTGTTTATATTTTTTTTTATTTTTTTTATTATGTACCTATATATCTGGCGAAAGGAGTGCATCACCGTTTACTCGGAATACAACACAAATTATCTATAGAAACTGACGGCTGGAATGGCGATCCGTGTCAAAACTTGTGCGCTCAACGTTTTTTCGGCACCACGAATTTTATTAGTAGATACAGCCGTTTCTACACGCTGCCGCGCTGTCGGCACGAAGATTCCTCGCTCTGTGCCTAAGACTATAGTAAAATGCATCTTGAAATCAGAGCCACTGCCATCTGACCTCAGTGTTATAGGTAACCAAATTATAACATTGTCTATTTGTGTTCGGAAGTATGAAGACGGACAAGAAACAATCGTATCGGGACTGAAAGAAAGCAAAGCTTTGCCTGGCAGATCGTTGTGGCCGATGATACTATTTACGCAAGGCTCTTCATCAGTTTAGGTATATCTTGCAGAATTGCGGTAAAAGATGACTGGTACCAAGTTAAACTAGCTGACCTTAAGAATAATTCTGATTATAATATCATTTGAAAACAAGTATTTAACCTGCTTAGTAAGAGAAGCAATTCCACCGACGCTCGCGGCGGCGATCAGGGTGGCTTCATTTTACCTTATGGCAAATATTTATCCTGAAAGCTTGAGGCAATGCCTGTTGAGATATTCACGTACATATTTTTATAAATGTTCTTATATAAGGCCTTATTAGTTGCGGCAATCTATTAAATACGACAGGAAATTTTAAATACCTAGATTTTTGCTACACTTTCTATTGCTGCACCAATTGTTTCCGTTTAACCGTTCGCGTTGAGAAAAAGACAATGTTTTGCTCTGACCATATCTTAGACTGAGGTATTTATAGAGAACGATCCTGAAAACCAGCCTCCACACAAATTATACTAACTATTACTTATACAGGGTTACTTGTTATTCGACGTATATCCGTCAGAAGCTGATAGGGGGGCCAAAATACAACAAATTGAAACCCCCATATATACGGCTAAAATTCAATAGTTTGCGAGATATATGAATTTTAAGGGTTTTTTGATACCTACTTATTACCCAAAATTTGACATTTAATTTCAAATAAAATAAAAACAACCTTTTGATTATTTTGTTGAATTAAGTACTTTTAATTATGTTCATAGCTTAAGAGCGTTTATACCTTATGATGAGTGGCAACGTCGCAATGTAGTGTCATATTTCGTGGTTTTCCATTTTTATCATTTAATCGGAGCTATATTTTAAAAATCTGTTTAATTAACTTTTTAGAATTACGTGAAAGTGTTTAAAAAGTGAGTAACCGTAATGCTTACAGTTATTTTACAATGAAAATAACGCCCTGCAAGTTTCCAATGTAATATTTGCATATAAATATCACTGTAAACGCAACGATTTCTTACCTTTTACACAGTTTTCACATAATTCTAAAAATGTAATTAAACAGATTTTTAAAATATAGCTCCGATTAAATGATAAAAATTGAAAACCACGAAATATGACACTAAATTGCGACGTTGCCACTCATAAGGTATAAACGCTCTTAATTGAAGTGCCAGCTACAATATCATATTTTTAATTTTTTGTTTTATTGAATGTCTTTATTTCAGACACATGCACCTCTATTCCATAAACAATGATAGCGTTAGTAAGGGTTGTTAGTAGTACACAAAAAATACAAATAAAAGGTGTTAGTAATTTGTTAGTAAACAATACAAGTTACACAATAATTAGGTCCACTTCCTAATTCTGTGCAAGTGTACACCTGCCCAGTACACATTAAAAGGACTGTCGATCTAGCGTCCTAACACTCTGAGGACGGTGTTGGCGCTACCACGGACCCTGCTCATCATCGATGCAGTTCTTTTCTATATGATGGTAAAGAAGTCATCGATGGATGCATATGCAAACATTGCGGAAGCACTGCAGTACTGGGGTTTCCTCAACACTGCTCTCAGAGCGTCGTTGTACTGAACACGCAGGCCGTTGTAAGCCCGCCGCGTAAAGTTGATCCACAGACTGCACGTGTAAAAAGACTGACAGAAGGCTCTGAAAAGTAACACTGTTACGACAAGTCCTTTAAAAATGAACATATTTTAATCATAAATTTGCCTATTTTGCTCATCAGACAATTACGAGTGTCTAGAATAAGGCAGGGCACAGAAAATAAATTTACAATTATTGGTCTCATTGAGGTGTAACATCAAATGGACACATTCAATTATGTCCTTTTTCCTTACAGTTGGACTATCCCCATACAATAATAATTATAACAGTTGAACTGTGATTTATTTTTGTCAATCTAATATTATTAATTAATTGGCTAATACTGGCACCGGGTAAACCATTATTATTACATATTGATGCAAACATTGATTAAATAAACTAACAAAACCTTGACCAAATTTGTCAGAAAATACATAAATGTAGTGTTAATCATATTATTCATACTTTAAAGCATAGCATGTAGTATATGCAAGTATAGCATGAGAGCACTCTTACTAGCATTATATTTGAGTCCATGCGACAGGGCATAAATGCTTCACAAATACCCAGAAGCCTCCTGCGCCCACTAACTGGTTTTAATGGTACACATTCAATATGTGGTTTTATTTAAATTTAGAATTACATGTCATATTTTAAGTAAATGTCGAAAAACCCTTAAAATTCAAATATCTAGAAAACTATAAAATTTCGGCCATACATATGGGGGGTTCAATTTATTGTATTTTGGCCCCATAACAGCTCCTGACGGATATACGTCGAATTACACGTAACCCTGTAGAAGCGACACTCACTCCTCCTTATCAATTTATCACCCGGCGGAATGTAGCAGTACGCCTAGCCACGGTAATAATATCATACAGTATTTCGACTTCATACAAACGGACGAAACGCGAGCTATACCTACGCGCCTCGACCTCGGAATGCGCTCGGCATGCAGACAGTCGCGACTGTACCGCAGTGATGAACGGACGGTGTGTTGTTTTTTTTTAACAATAACCGCGCGATTTTTTCGCTTTTTTTTCTTTAGCGCAGGGCGCTGTCCGTCCGGTGTAATATGTTGGCTCGCAGGTTTGCACGTTGTACTCTGCCAGTAAAAGTGACTTTGTTCAAGGCCTACTGCCAATCGTTTTACACGTGCAGCCTGTGGGCCAACTACACGCAGCGCAGCGGGCGTACAGCGCACTGCGTGTACAGTACAACAATGCCTTCAGGGTGCTGTTGGGGTTACCGAGGTTCTGTAGTGCTTCAGCTATGTTTGCTGAAGCACGAACTGATGATTTTTTTGCCATAATTAGAAAGCGGAGCGTTTCACTTCTTGGTCGCCTGCGTGGTAGCACTAATGGCATGCTGAAGGTATTGTCCGAGCGATGGGATCTGCCCCTTTTAAAGACATGGATGAAGTTGCATGCTAGTGGATCCTCACGTTTTATTTAATATTTTGTTATTGTAAATTTTTATATCTCAATTTTATTTCAATTTCGTTTTAATTTTAAATCAATCTTTATTTTTAATTTATTAATTTTTGTTTTAATTTTATTTCAATTTTATTTTAGTTTTATTTCAATTTTATATCAATTTTATATTATAATTGTAATTGACAATCTTTATAATATGTTTTACTAACACTAGTTGTATAAGAAAATTGTTACTAACCATTTATGAGCTCTAAGCTTGAATTAAAGATTTCTATTCTATTCTATTCTATTCTATTCACTAAAAATAAGTTCAAGTACATATTTAATATGACGAGTAGGCTATATTGTGCTGTTTTTGGTTGCATGAATTCGACAATAACGCATCCAGACAAAACTTTTTTTAGATTACCTGGAAACTCTGAAAGGTAAGACTATAAAATAATTTTACTTACTAGTAGGTAGGTACATAATGTGTGTCTTTTTAATGGATAAGTATTTCCTTTTATCTCCCGAAAAAAAAAGATGTCTGGATTAATAAATAAAGTGAATAGAGTAAAGGAAAGTGATTGACACGAGTGAAATAGGTAGTTATAGGCGGCTCATGAATCACGATACGGTAGGTACCTACGCTTGTGTTAAAAGGGAACTATATTTTCTATCACCAAAATTTATATTTGTCATCAAGTTGTATCACCTAATAAATAGATCTATCGCCACGAAATATTTTCGTTCTCAGATAAACAAAAATTGTTCCCAGGTTGATATCTCAGGATTTTAGGTGATTTATTGTGGAACTGATTTTGCATTGTTTGGTGACTACATTTTGGTGACAGATCTACTATTTGGAGGACAAACCCTATTATTTAAGAAACACAAAACTAATTAAATTGGTAATAGCTTAAATGATACCCGAGACAAATTACCAGGAGAAACTGGATGCAATCTGGACTTTAGGGCACCCCGACTCGGACAGGTTAGGTTAGAAGGGGATGGCGGGGTCGAGAGACCCCGCCATCCCCTTCGTGGTTATTTTTTTATAAACCACCCAGAAGTAGGAGCCCCGCCAAGCGGGGCTCCGTCGACCAAGCCCTACCGTCGACATATTATGTATATCAATCGATCCGTGGTGAATAAGAAAACTACTACTATTGGTGATCTCTTTAAATTAGTTTGCTTAAATACTTATTAGGACACACCTATTATAATACATACAAAAACATTTATTTGGTACTAGACCTTATATCTCAGGATTTTAGGTGATTTATTGTGGAACTGATTTTGCATTGTTTGGTGACTACATTTTGGTGACAGATCTACTATTTGGAGGACAAACCCTATTATTTAAGAAACACAAAACTAATTAAATTGGTAATAGCTTAAATGATACCCGAGACAAATTACCAGGAGAAACTGGATGCAATCTGGACTTTAGGGCACCCCGACTCGGACAGGTTAGGTTAGAAGGGGATGGCGGGGTCGAGAGACCCCGCCATCCCCTTCGTGGTTATTTTTTTATAAACCACCCAGAAGTAGGAGCCCCGCCAAGCGGGGCTCCGTCGACCAAGCCCTACCGTCGACATATTATGTATATCAATCGATCCGTGGTGAATAAGAAAACTACTACTATTGGTGATCTCTTTAAATTAGTTTGCTTTAATACTTATTAGGACACACCTATTATAATACATACAAAAACATTTATTTGGTACTAGACCTTATATCTCAGGATTTTAGGTGATTTATTGTGGAACTGATTTTGCATTGTTTGGTGACTACATTTTGGTGACAGATCTACTATTTGGAGGACAAACCCTATTATTTAAGAAACACAAAACTAATTAAATTGGTAATAGCTTAAATGATACCCGTGTTAAAACCTCGGGGCATGTGTGTTTTGTTTTGTTACTTTGTATAATTCAAATTAAAGACGTGGTATTTTATTATTAATAATTGTTGTTAATTGTAATGTGTGTATGAATAATACTAGCAAATTTATAAGACCGATTTCTTATTCAAACATAAACATGGATTTTTAATAACAACTACCAATCAAAAAACAACACGCATTTTTATTGAAGACTTCCTATTCAATTCACAAAGTATTTTATTTGTTTATTAAAAAAGTATATTTACAATCACAAAACTAAATGGAAACACAAAGTAGGCAAATGTAATTAAAACGCTGGAGGCGGGCAGCCCTATCGCATGTTCACGTACCACGCGGCTGTAGGCATTTATTTCAAATATACGGCCGAGTTACAATACTGTATAGATAATATTACCGTGGCCTAGCCGTATTGCCGTGTCGTGATTGGCTTAGCTCAGCCCAGACCAGAGATTATTTTGTTCTACCCACACCCACAGAGCACGTGCGGACAGGCCGTTGTTAGCCACACTGCACTGCTGTATTAGTGTGAGATTGAGTACTGCAGTCATTTATAATATTGTAGACCTGCTTCAGAGCGGCAAAGTTACATGACGCGAACTGTAGGCAATAAAATTATTTCGCTTGTGTAAAGTGTCGGGGGTACACTCCACCACGGCGACCTTACTACTTCTGCAGCTTGCTTACTCTTCAGGTTGTCAGTGATGCCTGTTTTATCATTTAAAATGATTGCTAGCGTAGCTTATAGAAGTTTTGGACCATACAGTTGTCTTCTATTATGACCTTAATTCATTATAATACTATTTTCTGCAAAAATATTTGAATTATTGAAGAAATACAAAAATATTGATTTGTAAAAAATATTCAATAGTTCATTTTATTAATAGTAGGATATCTATAAAAAAAATATAATAATGAAATAATCAGTCTCAGGGACTATTTCCTAGAAGCCGACGGCGACGTGGGGACGCATCGAGATGTGGTTGCAGTGCACGAGGGCCTCACCCCCCTTTCCTTGGCTAAAGAGAACAGGCGCAAGCCAGTAGTGCTTGAGACTAGTTATTGTCAGGAGGTATGGCAGAGTAAGGGGCTTCACGGACGCTTTTTCAGGGCCCTACATGAACACGATGTAGATCGACTAGCGTACGTAGCCTGGCTGAGTTTTGATGACCTCTTTTGGGCGACCAAAGGTTTTATCTGTGCAATTATGGACGAAGTTATGATGAGGAATAATTACCGGAAAGGGGAATGCCAAGGTTTCCTACAAGACTCGGCCAGAACCGACAAAGATGAGCTATATATTATAAAAGAGGAAAATAACTACAGAATTTCAAACTCAAACTCAAAGCATTTATTTCAATTAAACCATTTACAGGCACTTTTGAATAGTCAAGTGGTCGGTCAGTCAGAAATATGAAGCTAGTTGCCCATTCCAAATCGTAGTAGGTACCTATGGAGAAGAACGGGCAAGAAACTCCATGGACACTCTTTTAAATTATATTGTTACATAAATATTAGTTACATCATTAATCTTGTATATAGGTATAATTTTATGTGAGAACGATGTAAATAAGACGTACACATTGAGTGTCCAGTGTACAGCAAATATAAATTCAAACAAAACAATCCATACTAAAATAATTAAAAATAAGCCGTGGTGGCTAAGAGATGACTAGTCCCAACTGACAGCGCCCGTTCACGAACATGACGCATGGATCAGCACCATTCAGCTCAACCATTTGATAGTATAATTAGTTTTCTATAAGAAGTACACCAAAAAAAGTTATATTTCTTTAAAGTTGACCACGGAACACGGCAATAAACAACACAAATTAAAAAAAGAACACGGGAACACTTCGTCGCTCGTGATGATAACACGCGTGGGAAGTAAAATAAAACTTTTTAATAATAACAAATTAGAAAACCTTAAATTTTTTCTAGGGTAAGTTTTTGCTATTGTCTTTATTATCACTTTCATGCACATTTGTAAGCTATTTCTGAAAAGAATATGACGATACCTAATGATAATATTGTTGTTCATGGATATTTTCGTGGTTTCCAGATATTCGTATAAGCATAACCAAACCATATACCTACTTTGATTAAATTATTTAAGACAGTGGTTTCGATTTTAAACTTTGAAGGCCTCTTTGCTTAATTTGTACCAGTGGAGAGTTCCTAAATAGTACCTTGAGAACAGAACAACATTTGGAAGACATAACAATATGAATTATGTATACAGCAGAAATGGACGATAACTTTTTAATAAGTCTCGTTCGTTAATAATTAAGTACATATTACAGAACCAAGGAAGTTTGAGGAAAATTATCTGGTACCTGATGTACTATTCTAATGACTCCTAAAAGAGAAGAATTCCACTTGATCCCTTATGTAACGATTTTTAAGTAGTTTATAAGTATTTGTAAATTTTAATGTCGTCGTGTTTTCGTTTCTGAGACCTTATTCCAAGTACGACTTAGGCTATAGGTGGTTCGAAATGTGTAAGCTTCCATACCCCTTAATCATCCCGAAGGAACTTTTTTGTTAAACCCAAATAAAACTAATATTATAATATACGAAAAGATTTAGAGTTTTCCTAAATGTTGGTGGCCGCGCGCTTTATAAATATACATAGACTCAGTGGATAAAAAGATTTGGATTAATTTAAATTACCCGAAAGACTACGCAGTTTCCCCTTACGGGGGAGGGGACGACTTTAATGCAACCTTACCCTAGTAGGTACTGTGACCACATGACTTAGGGTTAGCACAGACGCAGCAGCAGAATGCTCGAGCACGTTCTTTGATGTCAAATTTTGAGCATAAATATGAGCAAGCATGCTCGAACAGACGCTGCAAGGAATAATTTTTTGCACGGAATTTTGAACTGTTTTAATTAGTTGTGATTTGGTTCAATTTCAATTTAGTAATCTCAAACTTCTCGAGCATTTTGCTGCTGTCTGCACTGACACAGGTGGAGCGCTGAAAGCGTAGACAGAGAAGCTGTAGGATCTATTGGCGCCCGAATGACACTGACAGAGGGCGTTGTTGGTAGACATTTTGTCAAAGAAATTGTTTTGACAAAACGTGATGACGGCGTTAGTTCCGATTTTGGCCGGTCTTAGCGTCAAAAGAACCCTGTAGCGTTGCACATCTCTTGTGTTAATATTATTTAAATACATATAGCATAAACTTACTGGGTTTGTCGGTAAAATTTGTGGTATGCCTGGTGGATTGCTGATCCAGCAGCGTTGCCTAATTGCAATTATAAGTAGCAGGATCAATGCAACTGCAGATATTATTGATGTTATTATCATGATAATAAAATAAGTATTAGCTGCGCCTGAAAAATATAATAATTTTTATTTTATTCTGATGTTTCAAACACTGCAACTCTGCTATCCTACTTAATATAAAGCCGATATCAAACGCTTCACTTTTTGTTCATTTTTGCCTTTCGGCATCTTTCATTTGCAGTAAAAAGTCTGAACTAAAAATTAATCAAAAGTGAAAAATTGTTTCATCAGTGACCGATTCAACGATTTTGGATTTCGGCACCCAGCATCTTTTACTCGCCTACCGCAAAATGGAATAAAAGGAGCAGATGAACGTTTATTCCGATATAAGTTGGTCGGTGTCGTTTGAACGTGTAACGAAACAAAACTGGAGCGTCTGATAGTCCGGATGCTAGGTTTGTGATTGTTTGTTTATAAATCAGTGCTTAGCGGCTGAGTGGATTTGCATGAAATTTTGCACACGGGTATACCATAACCTAGTTTAGGACAAGGGTTTATATGTCAAAACAAACCCTCTTTTGAGTCGTCTTTTGCTCTTGAAGTTTCCGGGTTATTCTTGACTCCATAATATATAGTTTTCGAGCGCTGGTTGTCTGCTGGCGCCACTACCTCTACGTGACGTCCATGTTCGCACGGCATTGGCGTGAGCTTTTGGTCTGAGACAGGGAAAGATCTTTAATAAGCAATCGATGAAACATGCTGTCGCGTCGTTTAAAACATAGTAATTTTCAATAACAAAACACAACTAGCAAAGTATGCCATATATAGGTAAAGGTAACACAAGCGAAATGATATGGTAAGTGATATTGACATATAAATTAATATGATATGGTAAGTGATATTGACATATAAATTAATATGATATGGCAAGTGATATTGACATATAAATTAATATGCCTCGGAAAGCAAGTTAAGCCGTCGGTCTCGTTTATCATTCGTAGATCTTTGACAGTCGTTACGGGTAGCCAGAAGCCCGGAAGTCTGACAACCAGTCTGACAACCAGTCTGACAACCAGTCTTACCAAGGAGATCGTTCGTGTTACCCAGTAGATGAGCTGTGGAGGTCAGATAGACAGTCGCTCTATGTAAAATACTAGTAAATATAATAACTTTAATTTCGGAAGTCAGTGTCTTTGGCTATATTTTATTTTTTTCCACGGACTTCCGAAATTAAAGTTATTTTTCACTTAGTAGTTTTTTTTTTGGTAAAAAGTTTTTTACTTTTCACTTAGTTATAGTAGGTAACCTATCCCACACCAATTCGAAAACGATCGTCTTACACGTTCACGTCCGTTTGAAGACGGTTTTTTTTTATTTAAAAATAATTTTCTTGTTTTTTTTTAAACCACTCGACCTATTTCGATGAAATTTAAATGGGACTACCTGGGAAGTATAACCCTTTGAAACAAAAAAGAATTTTCCAAATCCAAAGGATATGATTGGAAGTAGAATTAAAGATGACAATGGCTGGGTACCGATTACTCCTACTGTTACAACATTTCAGGCAACAAAAGCATACGGAGATGTCGAGCGCCGAATGTTACCTTTGATTTTAAGTTGGACAGTTACGGTTCACAAGTTACAGGGAACTACACTAGAAAAAGCTGTTATAGATCCAGGCAAAATTTTCGCTAGAGGACAGGTGTAGGAAAAGAATAGCGTTGTCTGACTTAGATTCAAACAAATTATTGAGTAGGCCACACGACGAAAGAGCATTGCTAGAGATGACGCGATTACGCAACTTAAATTCAGTGTCATATTGACGCATCAGCATGCCTAGTAGGTATAGTGGTAGGTATTCCTATGTAAAACTTCAATCCTAATTAGGTATTATTTTTGTACGAACTGAACATTTTGGCATATTGAACCGTATGAAGTAAGCCCAACAAAAGGTAACTGCTGTAAAGCGTTGAGAAATTCCCTCGACTGTCTATGGTCTCCATCATCAGACCTGTAATGGCACTTATAACCCATATGGGTGCAAAGTTCTCATCAATACAAATTATTCAAGCCCAAACACTAGGTAATTGCTATATATCTCTGAGGAGTTCCCTCGACTGTCTTTAGGCTCCATCATCAGACGGACTCCAGACCTTTATTAAATAGTAGTGCTTTAAAATACTTAATGAAAAAAAATAACAAACGCACTAGTTGCCACTACGATTTTCGAAGGTTTCCCTGGGATGACATCATCATCACCATCATTTCCTTATTATGGTACCACTCTTGGGATATATCCTTTCCAACAAAAAAATGATCATCAAAATCGATTCATAAACGACGAAGTTATCCGCGAACACACATAAAATATATACAAATATATACGTTCGAATTGAGAAACATCCTCCTTTTTTGAAGTCGGTTAAAAATACTGGTATTCAGCTGGATCCAGTTAGACTGTAAGCCGGCCCTTTGTTGTCGTCATTGTTGTTGTTCTTTTTTGTTTTTTGTTAGTTGGGAAAAGTAGACAGATGATGGTGATGATGGGGAATAGTTATTTATCCAACATGTGAGGAAAGTTCATTTTTCCTATGAGTTTTGATTTATTTGATAAATTTCAATCCTGAGTAAGCGAAAGACTCAACAAAACGAATAGCAAATTAACTTGCTCACATGTTGCATACAAAACTTTTCACCACTCCCAGCAAGATAGTATTCAGTCGTCAGGTAAATAAATTAAATAGTCACAAAGCAAAGAATTAAAAATTAATCAATAAAATTATTTATTTTTTTAAATATCTTTAAAACTTAACAAAAAAATCAGGCAAGGTTAGTTTCTGAACGGGATCATTACTTTCCTCAATGTTCAACAGTGAGAAAAAACCAACTTTCCTCACTGTTTTCGTAGAGGAAAGAGACTTCTTTCGTGCGGGAGTGGTGAAAATTATATGTCAACGACAAATATAGACTTTGGGAAAGACATCTTCAATGTAACGTTCCATTGATCGATTAAGAAAATTATGGAAAAAAAAAATAATAAAGTAGTTAATTTTCGAAGAAAAGTCTGTTCGAGCAAAATGAGGGCGAACGTATTCCGACAACTTGTCATTTTATTAATTGAATCATTTTTTTATTGTAATGAGTATCGAAATATTTACCTTTACATTCTCTAGTGTGGTCCACGACAACCATACATCGGTTTTTCTTTAAACAAATATCGTTATCTGAAAGAAAAATATATACTTTTTTTTTTCTCACCGTAATATATGTACATTACAGAGGTATCGATACAAAATACGTAACAGCAGTAATTATACTGTGGGAGACTGGTGCCTAAACTAGACGTGAGCTCTGTATTTCAGGTCACCAGGTCTCCAACCCTTGGGCAGTGAGTGCATACATTTTAATGTTAGTGTACTAATCAGTGCGGTAAGAGTTTACAAAAATTAAATACAAAAATAAAGAAAAGGAAATCAGTTGCAATCATCATTGGTGCTTGGTGTGAGTATGTTTATTAGTATTTGTATGATTGTGTGTTTGTTTAATGAGTAAGGTGTATGTGTAAGGATAGTGTGTGTGGGGGGGGGGGGGGAGGATAGTAATAAATAAATATATAATACTATAAAGTTTCCTTCTACATTTACCTACTTTATACATAATTCGATTCATTACTTGGACTAAAATAGACGTACTAAAGCATACCTAAAATATTGTAAATATTCGCAATAGCTCGCCAACATAAGGCGAGTCATTTGACTTGTCTCGTCTTTGCTCGCCTATCTGGCCGAGTGTAGGCGAACCCAAACGAGTAGAGGGTCGAGGGTCGGTACCTTTCACGAGGTTTCGTGTGATAATTGAGAAATGAGAACAAAAGCCTTGACTGTTATTGTTCTATTGCTTCAACGAAACGAACCCTACATACTATGGCGCTCACCTTCACTCGGCCAGCCTGACGAGCGACGGTGAGCGACGGCGTGGCAAGACAAATAGGCTGTCTCTATAAGTCGGTACTTGGCTCAGCTTGGCGAGCTGTGACCAACATGTATAGCTGGCTTATCTACATTCTCTTACATTTAAAAGCCGTAATATTTGTCCCTGTTGTTGACATCTTTCTCCCTTCCAAAATTGTTTCTCGTACGCACGTATTATTTACTGATAGTTCCACGTCAATTGTTATTTTATCGAATTTTGGATGAAAACGAATCGGTTCCCCCTCTGGCCAGAATGCTCGCGTTAAATACGTGTCACCTAAGAATGTATAATAAATGAATTTTAGTTTTATTTGTTTCTATAATTGACTGTATTTTTAAGGTTTTTTAATTTGCACAACCTTACCTGACTCATTTTTTACAACAGCAATAGCTTTGGCCGAATTATTCGCTAATTGTAAATACATTGTAAATACATCACCTATTTGATATATAAACTTATGTTGAGTACAGTCTGGTACTGGCTTACCACCATCTAGAAAAAAAAATCTGCTATGTTAAACATGACTGACCAAGGACCGAACAAACAAAGTGATTGTTCACACTAAGTGTTAAATTAACGGATCGAGTACGAAACATTTTAAGTCCCTGTATAAGTACAGGTACTTCGCTCCTTAACCAAGAAAGCTAATGTGGCTCAAATGGCTGCCCAACTTAAAAGGGACTGGGTAGGACATGTCTGCCGCGTGCAAATTGTGGGCCCAAATAGCGCAGAACCGGTGCCCTGATACAGTGAGGCGGGATCGCGAAAGATGAAAGAGTCGTCCAGGCCCTGCATTCTCGACATAGTTAGCAATCGTTTTCGGTTGCTAAGTCCTAACAATCCAGATGTAACGATATTTGGTAGTCTCCACAGTCAAATTTATCGGTTGTTACCGGTATTTTAGGTAGGTACTGGTAGGTAACAACCGATAAATTTGAGTGTAGAGACTACCAAATATCGTTACATCTGGATTGTTAGGACTTAGCAACCGAAAACGATTGCTAACTATGTCGAGACTGCAGGGCCAGAAAAGGATAGCAACAAAAAAATATTAAAAAAGTAGAGATCATACTTACGCCCATAACTTTTAACATCTACTTCATAGAAAGACACTCTAAATGCCAGACTTGAAGAAAAACTAAGAATAACACAAAATATAAAAATATTCATATTAACAATAATATGACAAAGGTCAGATTCGATATATTTGACTACTTCAATAGATATATATTCTTAATGTCAACTTGCACACATCATTAAACGTATCCGTTTTAAGGACAACTGAATCATTGCACTGTTTCATGTTTGTGTTGTTTTGATCGAATATAGGGGAAAACCACAAACTTTGTTAATTGGTTGAATAACATAAATCTAATAATTAGTTGTGCCCTATGATACATAATTTAATTTATAATAGAAGTCAAAAGTAATTACAATACAATTTTATCCATTCTAGATAGAGTGGTTCAAATAGTGCAGTATAATTACCAAAAAAAAAATGGTTCCTCATAAGGGGTATCCGAAAATACTCCATGTATGTTGCGCAAGTTTTGGTAGTTTATTAGATACGAATATTTATTTTTTATTTTTGGGGAAATTCTTCGCGGCCATCTTTAAAAAAATATAAAAAAATATCGACAAGCTCGTTTTATGTTATTTTGTTTTGCTATGGGACTATCATGAAATACGCTTGTTGGGGTCAACTTCAATAATTAGTCTCGAAGTAGGTTTGAGCGTTTACTCTTGACATGAGTTACAGTTACAGAATTATTAGAAGGAGAATAGAATTAAATTAGCGCTACATGCAGTCATGCGCGTCTTGTTCTTTTTGAAGAGAGCCCACAATCAGCAAAAGATGGCCGTCGCCGGCGCAGAACTTCCCGTCGCGTTTCATCCGCGACGCATCGACGAGCTTCAGCATCGGCGCGTTCCAGCTCCGTTGCGAACATCCTCCCCCCCCTTGGGGACACGTTCCCCAAGGAGCTCTTGGGAATCTAGTAAAGATAATTTTGAGACGGGCCTATGAATGACGCCGTTCTCAGTCTTCACATCAACCACTCTGCATACGCCGTCAGCTCCCGGGTACAGCTTGATGATGCGGCCCATGAGCCACTTCATAGGTGGCAGATGATCGTCTAGGATGAGGACCAGGTCGCCAGCACGAACATGGTCTTGTGCACGCTGCCACTTGACGCGTTGCTGCAGAGTGGATAAGTAGTCCTTTGTCCATCGTGACCAGAAGTGGTGTCTCAAGCGTTCAATGAGCTGGTATCGATTGATGCTGGCCTTTTGGATAACGGGTGAAGGTAGTGAGGTCAATGGTCGGCCCACAAGGAAGTGTCCCGGTGTAAGTGCTGACAGATCAGAAGGATCAGCAGACATAGAAGTAATGGGCCGTGAATTCATAATGGCCTCAATCTGTGCAAACAGAGTGTACAATTCTTCAAAGGTTAAACTAGAGTTACTCGCTATCCGTTTTAGATGATATTTAGCGGTCTTGACTCCTGCTTCCCAGATACCGCCGAAATGCGGTGCATACGCGGGAGAAAACTTAAAAGTTATACCCTCCTTGCTCGCGAAGTCGCTAACTGAACGTTCATTTTCCTTGAGCAGTCTGTTCAGTTCATTACAAGCTCCTACAAAGTTTTTTCCATTGTCACAGTATATGGTGTGAGGTTTACCTCTTCGTGCTATGAATCTACGCAAGCATAAAATGAAGGCATCACTACTCAGGTCGCTCACGACCTCCAAGTGTACAGCTTTCGTGCTAAAACATACAAATATGCATAAATAGCACTTGGAGCTCTTGGCACCGCGACCCTTTCTATTTAGAATTAAAAAGGGTCCAGCAAAATCAGTGCCACAAGTCGCAAATGGTGGAGCAGGAGTTACACGAGATTCCGGTAGATTACCCATTATGGGTTCTAAAGGCTTAGCTCTAAATCTTTGACAACAAACACACTTTCTGACAGTAGTCGCAGCTAATACTTTTCCACCTGTAGGCCAAAATTGCTCACGAATAGTATTTAACAGTTGCTGAGGGCCACAGTGTAGGAGACGAAGATGTTCTTGCTCAAATAAAAGTTTTGAGAAAGTGTGTTTGGGGTCTAGCAGTATGGGATGCCTTTTTTCATAGGGACAGTGAGATGCATTGTCGATCCTTCCACCAACACGTAAGACACCGTGTCGATCCAAAAAAGGGTTCAAAGACAGAACTCGTGACTTAGAGTTTAATTTTTCCAAAGTTTCAAGTGAGTGAATTTCCTTTGAAAAGCATTCTCTCTGTGACGCCTTAGCTAGGAGTAACAGTGAGTTATTTAACTCAGAACAGGTAAGTTCACCATTTAATTTAGTATTAGATTTTTTAATGTTATTCATAAATCTCAGTATGTAAGCAAATATTCTTTGTAGTTTGTATAGTTTAGAATATTTTTCAAAGGGTATGACGTCACTAGACATATTTTTAACATTTAAACTTATTTTTATTTCAGGTAAAGTAGAAGGAGAAGATTTAGATTGGGGCCATTCATGTTCACACTTGGTCAGAAAGACAGGACCATGCCACCAAAGAATGTTATCATTAAGAAGACGTGGTTGAATGCCCCTGGAAGCCATGTCAGCGGGATTATGTTCAGAAGGTACATGACGCCATGTAGTTATGTCAGTTAATTCTCGAATCTGTTCAATCCGATTGCTTACATAAGTTTTAAGCGTCTTAGGTGGAGTGTGTAACCACCCTAGGACTATGGTTGAGTCCGTCCAAAATACTGAGCGTGCAATCTTAATTTGTAAAGAGTGACATACTTTGGAGTATAGTTTTGTACCAAGTAAAGCGCCTAACAATTCCAGACGGGGAATTGTTTCCGATTTCAAAGGAGAAACCTTAGCTTTAGCACATAATAAGTTACAGTTAACTTCGCCTAAACTATTAGTCGATTTGAGATAAACACATGCAGCATAGGCATTTTGCGAGGCATCAGTAAAGCAGTGAGCCTCCATGCAAATAGGAGAACTACAGAAAATGTATCTAGGTATCTGAATGTGCGCAAAATGTTGCGTTTCATTATGGAATTCTATCCACGAGTTTTGAATTTCTTTTGGGACTTCGTCATCCCAATCTAATTTAAATAACCAGAGCCTTTGTAGTAAGATTTTATGAAAAATAGTGCAGGCAGATAAGAGACCTAAGGGATCAAATATTTGACACGAGTTCGACAATATAGAGCGTTTCGTAACTTTAGGAATCGATTTATTTTCGACTGAGTAGTTTAAAGTGTCAGAGATAGGTGACCATTTTAATCCTAAGACAGAAGATTGTTTACTAAAGTCTTGAGATTGGTCAGTTGTAAGTATGCTATCAAAAATATCGGGAGAATTTGTTCTAAATTTACGCAAAGGGAAGCAGCCTTCAGCAAGTTTGGCAATCACTCCTGAAATTTTAGCCTTTAATAGAGATTTTGAGTCTGAACCAGTGTTCAGGTCGTCAACATAGAAGTCATGTCTTATAGTATTGGCAACAGCAGTGAAACCACTCGGTTTCACTGCTATCGCGAATTACTGCATGGTGAGGAATGTAATATCCAAAGCTAGGACGGCTTACTTCAGATAAATGCCCTAATCTGCGATATTCGTTTATAAAATCAGTATATTCATTTTTTATTTTTGATTTATTTAGTTTCTTTTCTAAGTTAAAGAAGCGCCTTTTAGCAATAAGATAAGAGTCCCCTAAAGCCTTACTGGGAACCTCACGCAATGGAAGTTTTACACAAAATCTCCCATCACTCAGGCGGACAGTGTTTTCAGTAAAATGGTTTTCACAATATTGTTCCTCATTGGAAAACTTAGTATTTTCATTTGGCAGAGCAGGAATATCTTCAACTTCCCAGAATCTAGCCAGAGAGTCCCTAATTTCCTGAGAAAAGTTCGAATTAGTAGTAGTAGTAGGGCTCCCACCGGTAGGGCCTGACATGAGCCAACCCAGTTTAGATTTTATTAGTGTAGGTTTATTTTTCCCTAACTTAATTTGTTCAGAATCTACAATTTCCCAATAAATATCAGCTCCTAGCAGTAAGTCAATTTCAGAGGGCATATAGTAGGTAGGATCTGCTAGTTCTATAGATTTGGGAAGATTCCATTCAGAAGTGTTAACCCTTGAGCTGGGCAACATGCCAGTAATATCAGGCACTAAAAGACATAAAACATTAGCATGGAATAGGTTAATCCGAGATTTAAGTTTTATGTTACACCTTTTAGTAGTATTGGTTAACTTATTGTTTATACCAGCAATTGAAATATTAGTATTAGAACAGGGTAGATTCAATTTTCTTTGCATTCTTTCAGTTATAAATGAAGACTGGCTTCCATTATCTAGTAATGCTCTCACAGTGTGTGTTTCCGAAGATCGGCTATTAATTAATTCCACTTGAGCAGTGCATAAAAGGATCTGCCTGAGCATTGCCACAGAGAGTGATACAGGATTAAACATGGCAATAGTAGATGTCTGAGAGGGACTTGCTTCTTGAGGAACTGATGTCGCAGCAGAAGTATCAACAGGTGAGTTTGTCTTATCTTTATTTGACTGTGGTTTATGTAGCAGTAAATTGTGTCTTTTGTTACAGATTTTACAATAATTATGTTTGCAGTGAGCAGAGTAATGACCAGGACGCAAACAGTTGTGACAGAGCTTATGCTTATTAACTTCCATAAATCGAGCATCCAATGACATGTCTTTAAATTTATCACACTTATATAGTAAATGATCTTGTGAACATACAACACAGCCCTTTTCATTAGTGTTTGAAGAAACAAATGATTTAGTTTGTTTATTGTCTTTAGAGTGAGTACGTTTTTCAGTTTTAGTAACAACATCGTTTTTGCTGTACTGTAAGGTCTCTAAAACGTCAGCACGATTTCTCAAGAAATTATAGAATTCTTCTATTGTTGGCGAAGCAGCAATAGTACGTGTTCCTCCCATATGCGACCTGTGGCGCCATCTAGTTTGGACACCATAATATACACAAGTAAAGTATCCCAGCGGGATTCAGGATCATTCAAAGAAGATAGGGCTCGAATATTTTTAGAATAGTAATCTATCATAGTACGAAGTGACTTGTAATTTTCTTTAGATATTGTGTCAAAATTCAAGATAGCTTTTAAATGATTATTAGTAAGTATCCGGTTGTTATCAAAGCGTTCAGTAAGTAACTTCCAAGCTAATTTATAATTGGCAGCAGTAAACTCAATTGACTTAATTATATCAGATGCTCCTTCCTTCAATGAAGAGCGAAGGTAATGAAACTTGTTAATTTCTGGAATAGTATCATTGTTGTTGATTAGAGAATCGAAAGTGTCTCGAAATTCCATCCAATTTAAATAGTTTCCATTGAGGCCGTATACGAAATTTTGTCGATTTCGCCGTTTTACGTGATTTTACAGACGTGATTTTACAGTTAAAATACTGTATTTCTGTAAATTTTAATGCACAATATGAAAGATCATTTCAAATATGATCTAATGTATGGGCTACTTTTTTGTTTTTATTATTTAGTTTTGATTAATCAACTTTAAACCGGCGACTGTTTTGTGAATTTTTGCTGTAAGAGGTTTAGAATATCACATATTTAGGAATCGTTTTGACGTCTTAAGGGTATGAAAAAATTACAATGGTTTGTTGTGAAAGTCTTCTATACAATGTATGGATCACTTTTTACCACTTTCATATAAAATGTTTGATTAAATAAATATTAAACCTAGTAAAATTTTGGAGAAAATGCGCAACGAATTGCTTTTGATTTCGGCTACATAGAACGCTCGTTCATAAAATTAAAACAACAGAAATAAACTTCAGTTCCTTAACTATCCATTTCCTGAAAAAAAAATACTAAAACTTAAAAACAAATGGCAATAAAAAATCTTTTAAAACAACCTAAATCGCGCTTTAAAATACTCGACGCAAGCCTCAAGTCAGCAGTCCGCGCCGAGCGCTTCTAGAGAGTGGACGTATCGCTTTGCGCTCCGAAAATCGCACCGCGTCTACACGCAACCCACAACGTGCCGCTCCGCTGACTACAGACAATGTATAGCGCGACGTGAGTTTTTAATACTTTGGTAAGTTATTTATTTTAATATGCCTTTTCTAAACAACAAGTAATAGTGTAGAATGTAGCTATGTGTTGTTATCATTATAATAATAATTTTAAGTAGGTAGGTATCTCATTTCGTTTCATGTATTTTAATAAGTACCTACAAAACGTACATACAAACGTACTGTTAATAATAGTAATATTTTATATGCGACAGTAATTGGAACGAAGTTCCTTATCGGATGGTACGAACTTGGCGAAGGAAATAATAATAATGACATGGGTGTCATGTCATTTCCATGGGCTTTGAGTCCAAGATGGCGGATACAAAAATTTTAAAATTTTTCGTCATGGGTGTCATATTCGTGATTTTTGAGGTCGCTGAAACTGATAATGAGGTCACAATGAAAATCCAAGATGGCGGCTTCGAAAATTTTCAAATTTTCCGTCATAGGTGTAATTTTCATGGTTTTTGAGGTCGCTGAAAATGATAATGTGGTCAAAATGAAAATCCAAGATGGCGGCTTCGAAAATTTTCAAATTTTCCGTCATAGGTGTCATTTTCATGGTTTTTGAGGTCGCTGAAAATGATAATGTGGTCAAAATGAAAATCCAAGATGGCGGCTTCAAAATTTTCAAATTTTCCGTCATGGGTGTCATTTTCATAGTTTTTGAGGTCGCTGAAAACGATAACGTGGTCAAAATGAAAATCCATGATGGCGGCTGCGAAATTTTTAAAATTTTTCGTCATGGGTGTCGTTTCCGTGGTTTTCGAGGGCGCTGAAAATGATAATGACGTCAAAATGAAAATCCAAGATGGCGGCTTCGAAAATTTTAAAATTTTCTGACATGGATGTCATGTCATGTTCCGTTTTCGTCATGGGTGTCGTTCCATGGCAGTAAATATGACATAATTATGCATATAGCATATTTGCTGGAAATCGAACTTAGCTCCCTAGGAAACCATGGAAACGACACCTTATTATTATTGTTCATCATATTATTAATAGGAACTTCGTTCCAAACGAGTGTTACACCACACAAACATTTTTCTGTTCGTTTATTAGCTTTCCACGCTTATCATTATTATTATTAAATGTTATCATTCATTAATAATTATGTTTTGTAACATTTTTTATGAATGTCTGAAATGAAGAATTTCATATTTACAGATTCAATTATGGTCGGAAAGAGCAAGAACTTTAAATATGGTACTGCAAAGCGCAAAAAAAGATTCAATGGCTCTATGTGCGGAAGTAAATTTCAGCTAAATACCAATGAACATGATAACAAGTTTGATGTCAATCACGCTGCTGTTGCTGGTATAATAATGATTGGATGCGGACTCACAAATTTTAATGAACTGGCTGCTGCAATAGATTTGCCTACAATGACTGGTTCTCAATATAAAACGTGTCATGACGATTTGCACGAATGGTGGAAGGAAACTGTAGAAGTTACTATGTAGGATGCAGCAGAAGAAGAAGCGGAAATGGCGACAGAGAAAAGTTCCACAGGAAAACCAATGATACCTGTAACGGCAGACGACAAACTACTAAACTGATTTTTATGAAACTTACACAGCTGAAGTAAATGTAAGCCAATACAAAAAAAAAAAAACCGGTCAAGAGCCAGTTGGACTCCCGCACCGAGGGTTCCGTTCCGATTTCTGAAAAAGTGTGTTATTTAGAAACATCGTTTTATTTTTCCTGTAATCTTTACATACTTCTATCACAAAAAATAATTTCAGATTTTTCTCTTTGCAAACTTCGGAGATAAGGGGGAGGGAACGGTATTTTTTTTTTACATTTTTCTTCAAAGGTCAAAAACTATGCAGCCTAAAAAAAAAATGTTTGAGAATGTGCAAACAACGCTCTTTCATATGATACCCCACATGCCCTAGTCGTCCCACTTTGAATTTTTAAGACCCCCTTTCAGTCCCTGTTGCAACAAAAATATAAATATTTTTAATTCTTTCTTATTTGCATATAGTTGGGTAAACGTCATTTAAAACTGTTCTAAATTTCAAGTTGATAGCGTTAGTAGTTCTTGAGATATCCAGCTGTGACAGACAGACAGACAGGCAGGCAGACAGGCAGGCAGACAGACAGACAGACAGACCGACAGACAGACAGAGTGACACCATAAGGGTTCCTTTTTTACAATTTTGGTACGGAACCCTAAATAGTCACGATCCAATTAAGTTTCGGAGAAATGCGTGGACAAACATACATACCTACCTACATACACCTATACAATTTTGTACATTTGTCAGGAAGACCTAATAGATAATCTTATAAGATTAGATTGCAGTTCCAATACATAAGTGTCGAGTTGGTAACCTTCTTTTTTTAAAGTCGGTTAATTAATAAATGCTTAGTTTATACCACCAGACTTTTATTTCAATTGACAAAAACCACGAGAGTAAAAGACACCACCATATCAAAGGATCAAAACCATTTAATCGCCGTACTGGCCATCGACGACTCCGGACTCACGCACACACGCGTTCGATGCTCCCGCATGTGTGTGTGTGCGCGTCTAATACCTAATTCGGCCCGTTTTGATTTCGTATACGGCCTCTTAAAAGAAGGCAGCTGAATCGTAGGCAACTTAATGTTATAGTTACGACTATCTTGATTGATATGCTGACAGGTAGACATTGAATTACAGTTCCTATTTTCAGGTATTAAATCACTAGGGGCAAGACTTTCAATTATCAGTTGAGCTTTAGCTATGTTAGAGCAAAATTCACTTTCAATCATGTAATTTTCTTCCAACTGATCAGGATCTAAACCCTCAATTTTAGTTTTTAAATCATCAAACTGTGCCAACAATTCTTTGAATCTTGATAGTTTTAATTCAGTTTCAACGATTATTTGTTTAGGAATACTGTCAGCCTCTATTAGTTTTATAGTATTTATGTATTTAGTAAATATAGTTACTCTAGCCTTTATCGTACCACGTTGTTGAACAAGAGATTTCAATTCAGCGGACATGGTGAACACTTATAAGAACTGAACAGACCGTCAAGAAATTAGCTATGCTGGTATTAAATACCACATGTAAAATTAAGAAAATAAAGCCAAACCGTATATGTCGCGCAATGGCTACGACAACAGCTCGTGCAATCAGCGACTCACACACAAGCAAGGCAGGTTACACAGTGCAGGATGCAAGCAGTAGCAGAGATGCATAGGTAAGTTTAAAGCAGCGCATTCCAACGGGACCCAAGAAGCAGGCAGCACAGCAAGTCTGGAAAATGCCAGGGTGATCCCGTAAGCAAAGTGAAAGAGAAAGTAAGTAGTTACTAGTAAGGCAGGTATGCTTGTCATTTAATTAGTAATTAGTACCTCCTCACTAAGCAACTAGTCGTTTAATCTGACTCCATGGTGCGAGTAAAGTAAATAGTTAGGTGGGCAGTTGTCATTTAAGTAGAATTTTAGACCTAACTATTAAAATCATCATTTGCAAGTAGTTATTTACGTAAGTACCTAGGTGTCATTTCAGTATAAAGTAGGTAGGTACCTACATAGGAAATTATCAGTAATTAGATACAATAAGGAATGTCTGGTGCACAGAAATCGGCTGATTATGAATGTCGGACCTGTAGATTAAGTTAAGCATGTTAAGTACTAAAATTGGGCGTACTTCCCTGTGAACCGACCAAATCACTCACTACGTAGGATTGCAGGGACAGGTGGGTCATCAGCACGCACACGCGGTCATCTAGGATTCTCAGAATCAGCAGCTCAGCTCGTTGTAGTTTCATGGCACCACACCACGCCACGCGGTCGCCTCTTCCTTCAGTTGATCACGTCGGGGTCACCATATGTTGGGGTCAACTTCAATAATTAGTCTCGAAGTAGGTTTGAGCGTTTACTCTTGACATGAGTTACAGTTACAGAATTATTAGAAGGAGAATAGAATTAAATTAGCGCTACATGCAGTCATGCGCGTCTTGTCCTTTTTGAAGAGAGCCCACAATCAGCAAAAGATGGCCGTCGCCGGCGCAGAACTCAGAACAATAACTAAAGCATAGAAGGAAGCTAAATTTAACTAATATAGTCGTCTCTGTTTTCTTACACACTCATAACAGCATTAGAAAAAGACAGATGTAGGTTGCTCAAAATGCAAATCGTCACAAAGCGAACGTCAATTTGGCTACCTTGGCTACCTTTATGATACTAAGTTTAAAAGCTACTTAAGACGCGGACCGACTACGATTTTAATCGCTATTACCGCACTCACACAACCGCATCTGCGCGTTTTACGGTAATTATGCACACACTCGCAAACGCTAACACGGGCGTTTGTGTGCTCAAGGAAAGTTGCATAGTATACGTAAGGAAATCAGATGTTTTCTGTTGAATATACTTACTTATGACGTGCGTTCTAAAATTCGATGTAATTACAGTGTCGGTTCATAATATGATACAATAAATAATTACACATAACAATTTAAAAAAAAACATCACTACTGTTTATTTTTATTACAGTACATGATAAACAGGTCAAATATAAACATTCCGAATTTTACCCGACTGCTCTAGAAGGGGAATCATGCTTTTCGGGTGTAAGTCAGTATCAGGGATGGAAGGGTTAATTAAATGGGTAGTTATGCCATTTCAAACTAATGTTTGTGTTTTAGATAGGTACTTAGTGGGTGCGGTAAAAAAATAGAAAACAAAACCAACATAAAGGCCCTCGGACCACTTAAAAATCACATAAACTCTAAATAAATGCAATAATATCACAGCTCCAAAGTGACAAATGCCATAATGTTTCTAATAAAATGCGGAGCCGGGACGGAAGCTAGAATTCTGAAAAATTTAGACGATAGAGGGATCATCCACGGGAATGGAAACTGCTGCTGGCTGAATATTAGTTGGTATTTGCTAAAATTGGTAAAACAGTGCGTGAATTGAACTAAAGTTCTGTGGCGGACTACTAAGGCTACTCACTGCCTAATATTGAAGTGAAAATTCAGTCTCAGTGGAAATATGGGCAATAAAAATAAAATGTTGCGAAAGAGTTTTACAAGAAAAAGACGAAAAACTCGAAAAAATGATGGAATGTTTGGGTAAGTAGGATGATTACGGTATTGTATCATAACATTTGAAATTTGTATTTAGTTTAGTTTACTTACGAAACTGTATAAATCTATAGAAACGGCATTGACAATTTCTACAAACATTTTGCTAAATCCAAAAACAAATAGGTGCACTCTATTTTGATGTCTATAGAATGCATATTTGAATGCGCCTAGTGCAAACGTCTCTGGTCGAAGCAACCATCGAGGCGATACCCATATTGCAATAGTAGGTATAAGTAACAAAAACAAACTTGCAGATAAATCAGAGTGCGTTCGTAATTATTATAATAATATAAATACTGCACACTAGTTATATATAAAGCATTTTGATTCTTTTGTAAGATTATTTTTATAATATTTATTGAGTCATTAGACCAGTGCCGATAATTTTTGAAAACGAAAAAAGTCACAGTATGCTGAAACCCATTGGAAAAGAAAGAGAATATAACAAAAATGAAAGGAAAAATAATTTACGGGCGATCCGAGGTCGGGAAGTGGGGGTTTAAGGGTAAAAAGCGGTTTATCTCGATTTCTTGCCGGAAATCGAGATTTGAATTTTTCACATGAATTGAATTTTTCACATAAATTTTGAGGTTACTTGAAAAAAGTGTGAATACAAAAGTTGTAGATCTTTTTATTACCTACAACTTTGCCATTACATTTTTTTCCATATGACTTGTAGTTTTGCCGGAAATCGAGATAACCCCCACTTCCCGACCTCGGATCGCCCGTAAATTATTTTTCCTTTCATTTTTGTTATATTCTCTTTCTTTTCCAATGGGTTTCAGCCTACTGTGACTTTTTTCGTTTTCAAAAATTATCGGCACTGGTCTAATGACTCAATAAATATTATAAAAATAATCTTACAAAAGAATCAAAATGCTTTTTATATAACTAGTGCAATATTTATATTATTATAATAATTACGAACGCACTCTGATTTATCTGCAAGTTTGTTTTTGTTACTTATACCTACTATTGCAATATGGCTATCGCCTCGATGGTTGCTTCGACCAGAGACGTTTGCACTAGGCGCATTCAAATATGCATTCTATAGACATCAAAATAGAGTGCACCTATTTGTTTTTGGATTTAGCAAAATGTTTGTAGAAATTGTCAATACCGTTTCTATAGATTTATACAGTTTCGTAAGTATACTAAACTAAATACAAATTTCAAATGTTATTATGATACAATACCGTAATCATCCTACTTACCCAAACATTCCATAATTTTTTCGAGTTTTTCGTCTTTTTCTTGTAAAACTCTTTCGCAACATTTTATTTTTATTGCCCATATTTCCACTGAGACTGAATTTTCACTTCAATATTAGGCAGTGAGTAGCCTTAGTAGTCCGCCACAGAACTTTAGTTCAATTCACACACTGTTTTCAGTCATAAATTACTTGAAAACTACAATCGAATTATGCACAGAGCGTCCGGTGCCAACCATCCAAGTCGAGCGCTGCCCGACGACTAAAGTATGACCGCGTAAGCTATTGTCACCACTATGGAGCGTCAATAAGATTGAAAATTGAAAATGATATTTGTGTTGAAATGTGACGTAAGCTGCGAATGGGCATTTATTTTACTGCTTTTCTTTAGATTATTTAAAATATAGACATAAAATTAAATAATGGTTTGGTTAAAGTTTTAAAAAAATGGAAAACCTACTAAATTCTTAAAAAAAAAACTGTTGTTATCGCTGGAAATACAGAGATCTTCGACGTCAAAGTTTATTTTTGTGCTACAACTTCCCAATTTTTTATTGGGAATATCAAACTATTATTTATTATTCTGTTCGGTTTAAATTCTTCTTTATACCCTTCTCTGTTCACTGTATTTTTCGCGTTACTTATTCAAAATCAAATCAAAAATCAAAATCATTTATTTGCCTGAATAAGGTACAGAAGGTTGGTAAATGTAAAAAAATGCGCTCTTACTCTGCCTTTAATTTCGGCGTGCAAATATAAAATAAAGTTAATTACATTTTATTTAAATATATTATTGATCATCATCATGCAGTCATTAAACAGATAAACCCATTAAAATTTGTATTATTGAATTAAGCAAATGTCAATATAATAATAAAAAAATAATAAAAAATTAAAAACCTAATAATAAAACAATAGTCATAAATGTCAATAATAATCATGTCAATGATGGGAGAGATTCGCCACACAATAATAATAGCATTAAGTAACAATTTACAAAACTTACAATTTATAATCTAAAAACTCATGTACACTATAAAAGCATTTTTCAATTAAAAACCTCGTCAAATTGCTTTTAAATATAGAAAATGGTAGCGTTTTTATCGAATTCGGTATTTTATTATACAATTTTATGCACATAATATAGCTGTTTTTACCTGTAAATGTGAGATTCGTCCTCGGTTGAAGTAACTTATTAGTATACATAGATCGTGGGGCATAGTAGCTTGTCGCTTGCTGAAAAAGTATCTTATTTTTGAAAGCAAATACACAAGATTCTAATATATAAATACATGGTAGAGTCAGTATTTTATATTTCCTAAAGAATGGACGACACGACTCTATTTGCTTCAACCCAAATATAGCTCTAAGACACTTTTTTTGCATTACGAATGCTTGATCCATCTCTACACAACGACCCCACAGGATAATACCATATCTTAGAGTGGAGGTTATATAGCCATGGAAAGCCGTTATTGCGGCATTTCTAGATACCTCGCAGCTAATACGCCTCAAAGGGTATATAAAATTATTTATTTTAGCACAAATGTCATTTATATGATTTTTCCATGAGCAAAACTTATCTAAATTTATTCCAAGAAACTTAACAGTCAGTTTCTGCCAGGGCGACCCCTTTATACGATACATCTAGGGACAACGGTTTTGATCGATAGGTATGAAATTGCATAAATTTTGTTTTATTAATATTAACTTTTAAATTATTAGCCTCTAGCCACTCTATAGTTCTTTGAAGAGCGCTGTTTATTTCTTGTTCGTACGAACTTTTATCTTGCCCTTTAATTATAATTGTAGTATCGTCGGCAAACAGTACACATTTATGATTTATAACTTCTGGGAAATCATTTATGTAGAGTAGAAACATTGGCGGCCCTAAAATACTCCCCTGTGGCACGCCATATCTATTATACATAAACGGAGATTGGTATGATTCTAACGTTTTAGTTTGGTCATTATAATTCGTTACTTCCACTGATTGTACTCGGTCGGGCAAATAGGATTCCAGCCAGTTATATGCCGTTCCTCTGATTCCATATCTAGAAACTTTTTCCAATAATCGTTCATGAGAGACATAATCAAACGCTTTACTCATATCCATGAATAAAACTGTAACAGGTATTTTATTGTCAATACATTCTGTTATTTCTTTTATTAATTGAAAGGCTGCCAAAGAAGTACTTCTATTTTTACGAAACCCATTTTGTTCATCCTTAATAATCTTGTGCTTTTCAATGAAGTTTGCTAATTTGTTGTGAAACGCTTTTTCAAAAATTTTAGAAAATATAGGTATCAAAGTCACGGGTCTGTAATTGTCCATTTGAGTGCTATCCCCTTTTTTAAATATTGGTTTCACAACTGATCTCTTTAATAAATCGGGAAATATTCCTTGTTCTAGAGAAAGGTTAACAACATGTAGAAGTGGCTCTAGAATTATATTAAGTGACAGTTTTATGATGTCAGTGCGAATATTATCATAACCACTCGCTTTGGAATCGTTTAGCGACATCACTATTTTTTTAAGGTCACTACCATCCAGTGGGTACAAAAACATTGAGTTACTGATTGATTCAATATGATCCATTTCTTTTAATCTTGAATCGTCTTTATTATCAAAGCTGTTATTGGTAACCGTGTTAATGAAAAAATTATTGAAATGTTTTGCAATAGAATCAGGCCTTATACAGTCACTGTTGTTCATAGTAATTTTTGAAATACAGGAGCGTTTTAAATCTGTGCCGGTATGCTTTTTTATTACATTCCACGCTGCCTTGCACTTATTTTGAGCTTTATTTATGTATTTGGTATTATTATTTTTCCGAGACGTTAAAATGCATTTTTTCAGTAAATTACAATAGCTTTTGTACTTGTTTTTATGAGGTTCGCTATTTTTATATTTCAATTTATAGTGTAATTTACTTTTATTCCTACTGCTTATTTTGATACCTTTAGAAAGCCAGTTTAATTTATTTAATGCTTTATTTGTAACTTTGACGCGAATGGTAGGAAAACATAAGTTATAAAAGAGCAGGAATGTATCTATAAAGTTGTGGAATGCTTCGTTTGTTGAGTTTTCTTCAAATACGTCACTAAAAGACAGACATGAGATTGAGTTTAAAAATTTTTCCTTATTGTCATTGCTGTAGTCTCGTTTAAATTGATACCACCATTTTAAAACGGGCTGATGTATTTTTGTAACCGCCCAAGAATATGATTGGGCTGAGTGATCCGACAAACCTAAATGATGTATTTTTGCACAACCTTTTTCTATGCTGGTTATGATGTGATCAATGCAAGTTTGTGTCTTTTCTGTTACTCTAGTAGGTGTCAAAATAGTATGTTTTATGTTGTAACTATTTAACAAGTAATTATATTCCCTACTCTCCTTTGACTGCTTTAAAATATCGATATTTGTATCCCCGCATATAATAATTTTCTTTCTTGTATTACGACACAACATCCTCAATAGAGTATCGAGTTTATTAAGAAATATAGTTACATTTGAAGAAGGGGTTCTATATACACATATTAATAAGATACCGTATTTGGTTAATTCTAAACCACAACATTCAAATACACATGTTTCGCTTATTTTTTGTATCTCCTGTATTATTTTAAATTCAATTTCATTTTTAATAGAAATAATAACGCCCCCTCTTTTTGAAGTTTTTCTTGAATAGTACGCTGCCGTCGTAAAGCCTTTTAGACGAAAGTTTTTTTCAGTTCCTCCAAGCAAGAATGTTTCACTAAGACACAGTATATCTACGCTGATCTCGTTATTTAGCAAATCTAATATGGCAAACGAAATTTCGTCTCGTTTGTTTAAGGCTCCGGCAATATTTTGATGAAGAATTGTTAAGCGTGGCTCATTTTTTGTCACGAAAAAAGTCATCTAAATTTTGAGTATCTATATTAATATTATCCGTTTGTACACTAATATCGTTTAAACTACAGGTCTGTACAGCAACATCCTTGGTGCATTTTTGTCTATTCTGAATAATTAAGTTTTCGGTATATTTTTGAAAATTACTTTTATAATTTACATGCAAAATTTGCCTGTGAATTAACCTACAAGCATTCATCCTTGTGATATATTTTGTTGACATATTAAAATCATTATGCAAATGTACAAAAGATGAATTCTCACAATTATGACATACAAACCTAAGTAAATTATTAACTTTTCTTTCATTTAGGGATTTATTTTTGCAATTTTGCCCGACTAATACATTGGTGAATTTTAGTTGACTTATTGTATGGTGTAAATACGTTTGAATGTCCATAGGGTTTGTGTCATTTGAACCTGTTAATATAATTACAAAATCAGATTTGTTAAAGTCCTTACAAGTATTTGCGCAGGTTTTTAGTACCTCTTCAGTGGTTGCATTCGGTTTTACGAAGGATGTTACAGCAAATTTCTCCCCAAGATAGAACTGCAGAATGTTTCGGACACCCTTTTTTTATTACATTATGTCATACTCGACGTTCTAAGAAACCAATTTTTGGGAATATTGAGATAACACCCCGCCTTAACGTCTCAGGTTTTTGTGTATGACTTTGTTCATCGCATTTTATCGTATAATGCTTATGGGCGCATGGGAGTTGAAGTGCTTCGTTGATTTTACGTGTTTTTGTAAAAATTGTACAAAATGAATAGTGATTTAGTGTAAATCGCAAAGCTTAAAGATTAAATAATGTTTTGCATTATAGTGGGATGTAAATCACATTCATCCCGCAAAGAAAATGATGCGGAAATCATAAGCTTCCATCGGTAAGTAATCAAATATGGTCATTTTATCGGTTTTGTATTCTCACTGTAGGTTATTTTGGCATTTTTTCAAATTATTTGAGCTTAGTGTACACGGTAGTGTTTTGAAATCAATATTTTATGCAATTAAATAATTCGATTCTAGGGAAAATATAAATTTTAAATCGGCATATAAATATTTTGCAATAGTGCTTGCAAAAATGAACTATCGATAGAACTAGCGTCATCTAAATTATTACATTATTTTTCTTTACACGTAGTTTTGGCAAGGATTAAATATTTAAGAGTGAAATAAATACCTAAATACCTACGGTCTTGCCAGCAAATCGTACGTATGAGTAATGAAATGACAGTGGTCAAAAATCCGTGTGGCTCATGGTATAATAATTTAAACTCACGTGTGGCTATGATTTTTTTGTCATTTTCAGATTTCCCTCCGATATTGATATGAGGCAAAAATGGATCAACGCTATTGCACGTAACTACTGGGAATGGCAAAAACAACATCGTATTTGTTCCAAACATTTCAGCGATGACTGCTTTATTAAAATATTGCTACAAACGTCAATTTTTGATGATTTACTTGAACATTCATTCGATAATGATGTATTGGATGATCATAGAAATTTGTTGATTAAATTGATAAGCAAAGAATATTTAACAATTAGAATTCATTATATCGCAAAATAATTATCTTCTCCTGTAGAAAAAGTAAGGTCATTTCTAACAAAAACTATAATTTTTAAGGACAGTGATTTAATTTTTTTGTTACCTGTTCCGTGGCCAATCGTTCTTTAAAAATTATTTAAGCGTTTTCTTGGTAATTTCAATTTGTTAATAATTTATCCTGTGTTTAAATAAATAAGTTGATCAGACAGAACTGAGTTCTTTATTTCACCTTAGCATATTTTAGATTTAAGAGCGTTTATACCTTATGAGTGGCAACGTCGCAATTTAGTGTCATATTTCGTGGTTTTCAATTTTTATCATTTAATCGGAGCTATATTTTAAAAATCTGTTTAATTAACTTTTTAGAATTGGTAATTAAAAACGCTCTAGATATTAAAATTTGAACTTAAATTTGGTTACCAAGCAACTGTATACCTATTGATTTTCACTCTTGTCAAGAACATAAAAAAAGGGAAAAATCTCGTGGTTGTTTTTAATACATTATTTTATTGTAAAAATATTGTTCTTGTGTTATTAATTGTGAATACACGTATTTCTTTTTGGAAAAGCTTCGTCTTCTGTTCCACCGTAATCAATGCCAAGGAGCGATACCATAAACTCAGAAGTCGATATCGGTATTTATTTTATGCATAGTCACATCACTAGCTAATACTCTTTTGTCTATGACAGCTTACACTTCAAATGTCTTAGAGCGCCTTCTATGCTTTAGTTATTGTTCTGAGGCGCAGAACTTCCCGTCGCGTTTCATCCGCGACGCATCGACGAGCTTCAGCATCGGCGCGTTCCAGCTCCGTTGCGAACAACGCTTGCATGTAAAAATAGTACATTGTTACCCGTAAGCGTAGCGAGAGCGCCAGTAGTTCGAGGGACTAACTAAGTCTTTAACCCGAGGTAAACACTGTGCTTTTCATTACGAATAAGTACAAGGAAAGTAAAATTAAAAACATGAATTAGCTAAATAAAAAATGAGCCTCTTCTCTTAGGAAATTAGGCATTAAATCCATATCGGAATCAAATGAACTCATTGTGTTAATACAAATCTCTGATATACGGAAGTATAAACAAAACTCTACAACTCGAAAAAACAAACTAAGATCGAATTGCCGCTTTCCCGTCTATTTTTTTTTCTGTGGCCGGCTACAGGCTATTCAGCCATTATTTTTCATTTCCATCATTGAAAAAATGGTAAATATTTTGCCCAAATCTATGTTATTAAGAAAAAGTTGAAATTAATTTATAATAAAGTCATTTAAAAAATATACTTAACTTTATGTTATTTCAATTTTGTAAATGAGTAATTGAGTGGTTGTATAGGAAGTTGCAATGTGAAAATAGAAATAGTTTTTTTTCGTACCACTTGCTCAAAAAAGTGACATTCTATGCCACAAAAAGCGAACATAACAATAGTCATTTTTAATCTGTTAAAAACAGGGAAAGAAAATTGTACTGAATTTCATTCATCCTCTAGGGGGAGAATGCATCTTACATTTTTAATAACATATAGAAAATATAAATTCAGTCTTGGATACAGTTATACACTTATGTAAACAATCTAGGTACATAGAAAACTCAGAATGCCACAATACAATAGAGCCGTTAGTAGCTCAACAACATAACATAATAAAGTTATTGAGTTCCATTTCTTATCTGACTGCTAATGGAGATCACAGGTCCAAACGAGCCTGGATTGGAGGAATTGGTACTGTTCTTAAACAAGTTTTCGGCACTTTGGACGAAAACGATGCTATCAAGTATGATCGAGCAATAGAATCAATGCGACATAGTCAAGACAAACACCTGTCGTTGATTAGGGAAAATATTTTAATTACTAAATCTGTTATAACTACATATAACAGCACACTTCAAAAACTGAAACAAAATGAAGCGAAATTAAATGATGCCATTAATCAATTTTCAAGTAATATCCAGAATTTATATAAGACTACGAATAACTTGGAATTAAGATTAATTTTAGATCTTATCCTTAATAATCTGGAAACATCCATGGTCACCCTAGCATTTCAACTTGAAGACATAACCTAGCATTTCAACTTGAAGACATAACAAATGCAATAATACTCTGTAGTCAAAACATATTACATCCGTCAGTTATCTTGCCTACCGGCGTGTACCACGAATTGGCTGATAACGTGAGGCACTTGCCTAACAATCTAAACTTACCTGTACACTTAGACATAAGTTCAATACATACTATTATAAGTAAATCAGTCTTACTATGTTATTAGGTACTTTAATAATAAGTTAGTGTTTATTTTGCGTGTCCCCTTAATATCTAATCATGAATATTTATTGTATAATAATATCGCACTACCAACACCTCATGATATCAATCAGCCACACACTTTTGGTTTAATTGTACCAAGCAGCAAATATATTGCCATAACGAAAGACAAGTCTAGTTATTGTAAATTAGAATCATTGGAAAACTGTAACGTGATAAGCCCGGCAGAATACTTATGTGAAATTCCCATAACCTTTAAAACTGATTCGAATCCTAGTTGTGAAAGTGAACTGTTATCTAAAACAATTACGGAAATCCCTATACAATGTAATACCAAGATTATACCTACATGGTAAATTAAGTACCTACATTTAAAACGCTTAATGGTAATAGGTTCATATACGTACAATCCGAATATACCAAACTTTCTCTAGATTGTCAAGGTCTCGATCAGATACAGGAACTAAAAATGTTCGGCATAGGTATTTTATCTATACCAAGAAATTGTGTTGCCATGTGTAAAGGTACCACATTATTACCAAAATACAATAATGTTCTAAACTTAACTTCACCTTAATAGGTGAAGTTAAGTTTAGAACATTATTGTATTTCTATTCTACAACAATTACTGGTTATCAAATTAAAATCTGGCAGATTAATATCTGCCAGATTTTAATTTGATAACCAGTAATTGTTGTAGAATAGATAACATATCGAATAGTATTTCCCCTATTCACTTAAAGAACATCAACTTAGACGATATGAATCAAATCAGTAAATTAACAGACAACTTTTTATCAGAAGCTGATAAAACGCAAGAAATTCCGCACATGATTAAATATGGGACACACTATTCAATAGTCGTAAGTCTTATTGTATGCTTTATACTTTTGTATTCGATTTATAAAGTTTTAGTTTTTTGTAAACCCAAGTGCAACCTCCGCAAATATATTTTCCGCAAAGGCACTAAATCCAAATCTAAATCGGGTTCTATAGAACTGGAACAGAACATATCAGAAATTCCTGCTCCAGCACTAAGAACGTCCTTTTAGAGTTAACTTCGGTATTCATCCCCGAAGTTCACACTAAGAGGGGAGGTGTTATAAGCAGACACTGAATCCTTAAATGATGAGTCATCCCTGATAAGGCTTACAGCCATCTCTTATTCAACTATATTAATTAGCAGTTAGTTAGTCTATCCTCAACCTTCGAGGCGAACGGTTGCATAAGGGTCCCTTAAATAAGTTTACATAAATAAACTACATTTTAATTAAAATAATTCTTTTTTTTAAAAGCCTTCTGCAAGGGACCCTATAACAGAACGTAGTTGTGTAGAATACATGCTGCCTTTATAATCTTTACAGCAAAATTTATATTGACATTTATGGGACGATGAAAAATACGCCACTTATTTGCTAAAATGCCAAACGTACATTCTACTAATCGACGTGCTCGAGTATGTCTGTAGTTAAATATACGTTTTGCTAGGTCAAATTTTTCTTTGAGTATGGACGTAATATGTGACTTGAAAGGCCAAAGGCTTCATCACCGACAACGTAAAATGGCATTACAGGTCCGTTATCATCATAAGGCAAGTGTTGTCTACTGGGAATATTCCGCGGTCCTAAAAGTGAAATAGAAAATTACAGACCAATAGCAGTGTTATCCATATTCGGGAAAATATTTGAGTCAGTCCTCTACAAAAAAATATATAAACACCTACGACGGTGGTTCGTAGACGAGCAGCATGGATTTCTGCCAAATCGTTCAACCACGTCTAATTTGCTCAATATAACTACGCTATTGGCAGAAAATGTTTGTCACAAAAAGCAAATCGATGTAGCCTATTTTGACTTCCAGAAGGCTTTTGACCGGGTTGACAACGACATTCTTCTAAGTAAATTAACATTGGCGGGTTTCTCCGCATCGCTGCATAATTTTTTTGCTAATTACCTAAATGGGCGCAAGCAATATGTATCATATCAAAATGCCAATTCCGAGCACTACTCGGTCACGTATAAAACATTCCACCGTTTTAATGTACGCTGATGATCTCAAAGTAGCTTTTCCAATAGTTAACCCTAGTGATACAGCCATACTACAGCTTGACATCGATAATATTCACGCTTGGAGTATGGTGAACAACCTCAACCTTAATATTAGTAAATGCGCTATCATGACGTTCTCAAAATCCACACAACCCATACACCACACCAACACCTTGAATAACGAGCCCTTAAAACGTGTTACTACCATACGTGACCTAGGTACAAACTTTGATCCACACCTAACCTTCAACCAGCACATACTTCAGACATGTAACAAATCCCGCAAAAACTTAGGTTTTGTATTGCGTCAGGCCAAAATTTTCAGCAATAGACAAGCTATAACACTCTTATACAACTCATACATTCGTAGTATACTTGAAACCAATAGTGTAATCTGGAACCCGCTATACATTAGTCATTGAGAAGGTCCAAAAGTCTTTTATACGCTATCTTTATTTGAAACTGTATGGGTATTATCCGTATCTGTATCCTACACCATTTGTGCTAGGTATGGTAACCTACCAATGTTTAGAAGTCAGGAGAAATCTTGCCACGGTTAAATATTTCATCCGCCTTATTCGTGGTTACCACTTCAACTCTTCGCTCTTACAGTACATTTCTTTCAATATCCCTCTACCTATCCGTCATACACTTCGTCCTCGGCAACGTCCTTTATTTTTTGTACGCCAAACATCCAAATCCCTCAAGACCAGTCCATTATACGTTGCACTCACCCTCATAAACAACATATTATCATTTGATGACACATTAGATATCTTTGCGACTACTGAGCTGACATTCCTTAGCACTGCTACTCGTTACCTGGAGTCTATTGCTGCCTCTAGTACAATTCCTCTTTAATTAGTGTTAATTTTAATTAAGTTTGATTACAATATTTTATGTTTATTCTTTGATTTATACCTACATATAATTGATTATTGTTATTTTGTATTATTTAAGTTTTAATGTGCATGCGTACTAATTTCTCTATGACATATTGATTATTATTATTTCTATTGTTCTGTTTATATTTATTTTTGCTTGTCAGTATGTTTAATTTGTTCTTTTTTAAATGATTTATGTTTATTTTGTACAGACCAATAACTTGTATGTGTGGTTAAACTGTAAATTCAAGTTGGTTATTATTATAAATAAATAAATATTAAGTCTGTTTTCAATTATTAGTTTGCCCATTTGAGATGACTTAAATATCTCAGAATCACTGCTGCTTCCGTACGCACCTACATCAATATGGACGAACTTGTAGTCAGCATCCGTCCAAGCCATTAAAACGCAAGAAAAAAACTTCTTGTAATTAAAAAAGACGATCCAGAGTTTTGCGGTTGTACGATTCAAATGTGTTTCCCATCTATCGCTCCTATAACATTTGGAAAATTTGTACGTTCATAGAATTCATGAGCCGTTTTAATCCAATCTTCTTCAGTTTTTTCAGGCATATTTTGCGAATGAAGTACGTAAGTAGATTTCACTATATTTCTGATTGTAGATTCACCAATCAAATAATCTAACGAAAGTTGAGAAAAGTATGCCCCTGTTGCCAAATAGGTACCTGCAAAAAAACATTCATCATTTAAATATAGTCTGTCACAATTAACTAGGTACATAAAGTCAACAGGACTTAGGCTATTTATAACTTTCGCTATATTATGATTTTAAAATGTCAATTAAGTTAAAAATAGAATGAGGATATACAGTTTGTGGTAACTTGATATTCTGCTCTGTGCAGAATGAATTAGGCAGGACCACTATCCTTTCATTCCTGCTGTATGTAAAAATATAAAATTAATTTAAATAACATTTTTTTATTATTAATAATAATAATTCATTTATTTCAATCACAAGTGATCATAATTAGCAATTAGGTACATTCAATAAAAATACTAGAAAAATAAGACAAAACACAATTACATTAGAATTTACAGATTAAATTGGTACATGTCAACAAATCTTTAGTTAAAGTTATTATTTTTAGTCATGAAATCCAGAAAAAATTGAATATTTTGCGGACTTGCTTCGCTAGAAACTGAAAGCTCAAAAGTCGGTAAAATCTGGACAAGCAGCTTCACAACGGCGGCGCCCATATGTTTACTTTGAGCGCATGTTGTTATTAGTGCCTCGCATGGAATCACGACCCACTGAAGGCAGTATTGAGAACAGAGAATCAAACCAAGATGACGCTAATACATCAGCCTCACAATCATACCCACAACGGAAACGGAGAACTAAACAAAGCGACTGTGATGAACAAATAATAAAAGCGCTTCAAGCTAATGAAGATGACGATACAAACTATTGCTTATCTTTGGTTCCTTTTATGAAAGAGCTGACTTCTGATAAAAATTAGATAAGTATTTTACAAACATTCAAAGACATAAAGAAAAAAAGATTGCTGCCAAATACATCATTTAAAAAAAGTAGAAAACACGACCGCCTTTACAAAAACGAGCTAAAAGTATAAAACAAGTAGCTACTTTTTAATTATTTGTATTAATTTCATATTTCTTAGTGACATACAAGGTGATTGGAAGATGGGTGCAAAGTTTTAAGGCGAAGATAGTACAGACAGTTTAGAATAATTTAAACCATGGTTGTCTCATACGAAGTCTTACCATTTTTTTTAACCTAATTTTTAAGTTTTTTTTTCGAAAATTGCCAAAATTTTAACTAAACTGGTTATTTATAGCTAAATTGAATGATAAATGAATTCATTTTTATTTTATTTAATTAAAGTAATGTGTAAGCAATCTAGCAAAACATGTTTTAGGCCTCTGTGTCGTTAGACATTTTTTTACAGACATTTAAAGTTCATATAAATTTTAAAAAAATCATAAATCATTTTTGAAAACCTTATTTAAAAAAAAAACGAAGTGTGCTTTTTTTGTTCAAATATTTTTGAAAACATGCGTGATAATCGCTCTTTCCTTTGAGGTATCCTTTACGAGGATATTTTACAAATTATTGAAATTAGGATCTACAAACCAATTTAAAGGAAGAAATTTTAAATTTTAGGCGGAGTAATTAAAACAACATTTGAATCTAAATTATTTATTGTTCATGTTCAAAATGTCTGCCATGATTCCTAATACAAGCACGGCTACGTCTTCTCACTTCTGTTGTTGTTATTTTCAACATCATCTCCAGTTTCATCGTTTCAAACGCTGAATTAATTCTCTCCATCAATTCTTCTCTCGTGTTTATTTCAACATTCGTATACACCTGAGGGGCCGTTCGCATTCTAATTTCAGTCTCAATCTGTCAAAATTACAATCAATTTCCATACATTTTTGACAGGTTTTTGACATTGATTGTCGGTGAGATGAGATTGCGACTTGAATTTGAACGTTTTTTAAGTACGAGAATTGGCCTACAGTTCCTTGGCCCGGCCCCACACGAAAAAGTCCAGCGGGGTCAGATCTGGTGAGCGAGCGGGCCAAGGGATGGGTCATCTCTGCCGATCCAGCTGTCAGGGAAGCAATTATTTAAGTGTTCCCTTACATTTAACGTCCAATGCGCTGGACAGCCGTCTTGCTGAAAGACGACTGTTCGGTCTCTTTCGAATATCGGGACACCGGTTTCCTCTATCAGAACTGGTAAATAGAATTGTAGAAAGTGCAAATAATTTTCACCATTTAAATTATTCGGTAAGAAGTGGGGCCCAATCAATGTCCTGCCAATTACTCCAGCCCATACATTGACAGAGTATTTTCCCTGAAACGACACTCGCTTCTTAAAATGTGGATTATTGTCTCTGTCGGCCCATTCATGGAGGTTATGAAAGTTTGTAATGCCCTCCCTAGAAAATTTGCTTTCATCCGTCCACAAGATCGATTTCAGGAACCACGCATCTTCGATGTCTCTGTTGAGGAGGAAACGGCAGAACTGTATTCTTCTTTGGGGATCTTGCTCTTCCAGACCTTGCACACCCCTACCATGGAACGGATATTTGTCATTTTTGTGCATTGTATGCCACACCTTCCATTGTGAAATGTTTAGATTTTGAGCTACGGCTCTGGTACTGGTAGAAGGATCTGCTTGAAATGCTGCCAAAATGTTTTCTTTGACGTCAGTTTCATGTCTGCCTGGGTTGACTCCAGGTTCCACGCGGTGAAACCCAACTTCGGCAAGTCGACGAAAAGTGTTGTAAAACACTCGCACATTCGGTACCCTGCGATTCGGAAAGCGTTCTTGATACATCCGTAGCGCCAAGAATTCCATTGCCATCTGCTCTGCCATACATAAATACGATATCCGCATATTCCTGATTAGAAAAAGTAGCCATAGCTACTTAACAATTAAGAAAAACGGCGTAGGAGCGCACTAAATGTCAACTCAACACAACTCAAAAATCAACACGTGCAGGAGCTTGCGGCTACGACTGGACACGGTGAAACAAAAATGTTCAAAACTAACGCAAACAACACGTGCAGGAACGCAAAGGGCTACAACTGAACACGGTAAATTGCGAATCAACACGACAACGTCCTCTCACATGGGCAGCTGTAGTTTGAGTAATTCAATTAATATTGTAATAAGTAAAAGATGTGACCGCTTCAACACAGACTGACTAACCCTAACTAAATAAAAACACGATTTTGTTGCCTTAGTAACTAATACCATTTTGCTGTAAAAACCAACGTATTTATCGCTATTTTCTATTCACTGGGCGTTCTACCTGGAAATGCCGTCGCACCGCGCATTGCTGCCATTGTTTAGATAATCCCCTCAATTGGCATGTGCAAAAAATTCTTAAAATTGAAGTAATTATCATTTCGAACACATAAAGTAAGCTTAGCGTAAGTTTTTTAAGCAAAAATTTAAAATTTCTCCCTCAAATTGGTTTGTAGATCCTAATTTCAATAATTTGTAAAATATCCTCGTAAATGATACCTCAAAGGAAAGAGCGATTATCACGCATGTTTTCAAAAATATTTGAACAAAAAAAGCACCCTTCGTTTTTTTTGTTAAATAAGGTTTTCAAAAATGATTTATGATTTTTTTAAATTTATATGAACTTTAAATGTCTGTAAAAAAAATGTCTAACGACACAGAGGCCTAAAACTTGTTTTGCTAGATTGCTTACACATTACTTTAATTAAATAAAATAAAAATTAATTCATTTATCATTCAATTTAGCTATAAATAACCAGTTTAGTTAAAATTTTGGCAATTTTCGAAAAAAATCTTAAAAATTAGGTTAAATAAAAATGGTAAGACTTCGTCTAAGACAACCATGGCTTAAATTGTTCTAAACTGTCTTTACTATCTTCGCCTTAAAGATTTGCACCCATCTTCCAATCACCTTGTATATGTATGCACTAAACTGTGTTTATAGGAACGTCAATAAAAAAAATAAGAAATGAGATGTATTTTATTAACCCAGCAGGTACTTACCGGAGAGTTAGTCCAATCCTTTCTTCAACGGCGATAGCGAGTCGGAAAGTTGTGTCCTGTCTGATTATCGCTGGCCCGATTAGATATACGAGCTCATCAAAAGACGATATACTTATTCTGTAGTATGAGAAAAATTTATCTGAGTTTAGAATGCAATGTATGATGCTTCCCATATTCTAATCTGTTACTTAATATGGGATGCACCCAAAATGTTCTCTTTTGTTTTCGTCTTCTTTTTATTCATAGAGCAATTAAAGCGTTTTTTTTTCGCATTTTCACGCACACGCACCGCGCTGGCAATACTGTCACCGACTAAGGGCTGATTTTTCAATAGCCAGATAACTTTTATCTGAAGAATAAATCTGACAGTTTGACATATTTTGCATACAAAAGCTGTCAAACCGCAACATTTATTCCTCCGATAAAAGCTATCTGACTATTGAAAAATCAGCCCTTAATCGATTAAGTCAGCGGCTTGTAACCAATAAAATAAAGTTGGTCAACTAAATTATAAAAGAAAGCAATTTAGTTGTTCGATAGTTGGCCAACTTATAATTGTATGTCTGCGGGCTCTCTAAATGTGTTAATATGAGCCTTATCTAGCCATTTATGCATACGAGGTCACGGACAACAGCTAGTTAGGTACTTATTTATAATTTGGGACATAAATATAATCAAAACGGCATGAGTTTATATAAAAAAGCGTATATTTCCAGAGTACAATAATGTTCTTACAATAAGCAATCATAACAGCTGTAATAATACTATATCAAGACAAAGCATTTATGTGTAAACTGTCACAAATCTTACAATAAGCAATCATAACAGCTGTAATAATACTATATCAAGACAAAGCATTTATGTGTAAACTGTCACAAATCTACAATATATATTTACAAAATTGATACATTTTGTAGGTTTTTTTTACCCGACAGCTGCGGAGGTTCATCATGACTATTTCGGTCAGTAGAAAGTTCTTTCTTTACAATAGAGTTGATTTATGCACGATGATTGAAAATTCTAAAACTAATTACTTATTAGTTGAAAAGTCAGCGCTCGATTTTATGTAAGTATTTATATTTTAATGATATAAATACATGAACGTGGATGGCTCTAAGAGTAGGGGATGACCAAAGGAGCGATGGATGGAGAAAGGGGTTGACCAGCGGTTTGTCGACTAATAGAGATGTTTGGGAAACAAAGACATGTTGCGCCGACACCTAACGTTAATTAATTTGCGATAAGGACAGGAAGAATGCTGATATAAGTACATGAGATTGTGACAGTTCAAATAATGTGAATTATTACTGATAATAATATCTATTGTATTAAGCTTTATTATAAAGTAGTGTACATGTCGTTATAAATACTAAGGAAACGCCAAAACATAAACAGTTTGAATTTCATTCAACAATTTTATAAAAATAAACCAATGATTTCTTACATAAAAATTTGTTGATCACAGACGAATATAGAGCTTGTTGCTATAACTTACAGTTTAGTATTGTTTGTCCTAGTATTGGACATATTACTTTGTTACTCTAAGTCAAATTCCGATGTAGATCTATTTCAAATTGTCCGAAAAACTATGTGATTGATCAGCAGGAAAGTTGCGTAATACACTTATAACGGCATTCATCGCGTTATTTACGTTGTTGAGCGCACGAGTTTTCAAACATATGAAGCAATGTATTAGGAATTTTCTTCAAAATCCTTCGGATTATGACTGAAAGTGTGTTTTGGGGTGCTAGTTTGTTGAGCAAGTATAATCATTATTGCATTTTAAAACGTGTTCTCGAAATCATTTTGTGGTCGACCTATGGTCTAAATTGATTTTTTCATCATAAAATGCAAATCTCTATACTGAAAAAGTTAGGTATAATGGATGCGGAAGTAGAAAAGACTTTTTGTAGCACATACGTAGTAACATTGATTTAAGAGCGTTTATACCTTATGAGTGGCAACGTCGCAATTTAGTGTCATAGTTCGTGGTTTTCAATTTTTATCATTTAATCGGAGCTATATTTAAAAAATCTATTTAATTAACTTTTTAGAATTACGTGAAAGTGTTTAAAAAAGTAAGTACCTAACCGTAATGCTTACAGTTATTTTACAAAGAAAATAACGCCCTGCAAGTTTCCAATGTATTATTTGCATATAAATAGAACTGTAAACGCAACGATTTCTTACCTTTTACACAGTTTTCACATAATTGAATTGACTGACCGGTTGGCGCAGTTGGTAGCGACCCTGTCTTCTGAGCCACTGGTCCCGGGCTCGATCCCCGGACAAGTCAAACATTTGTGTGCATGAACATGTCTGTTTGACCTGTGTCTGGGTGTGTATATGTATATAAGTATGTATATCAGTCATCAGGTTACCGTAGTACAGGCTCTGCCTAGTTCGGGACCTGAAGACCTTGTGTGGATGTTGTCTCATATTATTATTATATTATTATTAATTCTAAAAAGTTAATTAAACAGATTTTTAAAATATAGCTCCGATTAAATGATAAAAATTGAAAACCACGAAATATGACACTAAATTGCGACGTTGCCACTCATACGGTATAAACGCTCTTAACAAAAAAAGGCATTTTGAAGAAAATCTTACAAACTTACTTAAAAACGATACAAAATGCGGGTAAAAGAATAATAACGTTATGTCCAATTTTGCTGACCAATTAACATATTTTCTCTCACAATAATTTATTTAAAACAAACCCAATAAGCTCACATTTTGATTTGAAACTTACATCGCGTCAGTTTTTATATAAAACTTACTTAATAAATGTTATAAAATAACTTATCTGTTAACAAGACCATTATTAGTTATGTGACTGATCCGAATCTACAGAACTGGGGATCAAACTCCGCACTTCAGTCTTAATTCATTATTTATTGATGACGGTTGGCGCAGAAAAAGAACTTTTACTTCATAGTTATTGATTACTGTAGAATCTATTGGCACGTGGCCAAAATCGCAAGTTCTAGCTCCGACATCTTGTTTTCTCACTACATTTAAAAAAACTGTCATTCGAGCACCAAACGATCCTTTTAGCAGTGTAACACTAGGAGACACTTAAATGAGGCATTCATTAAAATAAAAGCGCACTGATAGATTTTCTACGCTCGGTTGGAACCATGCATCAGACTATTAAAAAGTACCATTGTAAGTTTATGTGAAGTCAAATATTTTGATATTAGGTATATGAATATGGGCGTTTTAAACGACCTTAACTGTGGCCAATACTGCGATTTAGAACGAGATTAGCGCTTGAATTTGGCATGTGTTTGAAGTATTATTTCTTTCTCGCCTCTCACGCAAGAGGCTGTGGGTTAAAATATTATTTCTTTCTCGCCTCTCACGCACGAGGTTGTAGGTTTAATATATTATTTCTTTCTTGCCTCTGTCGCTCGAGGTTGTGGGTTAAAATATTATTTCTTTCTCGCCTTTGTCGCATGAGGTTGTAGGTTAAAATATTATTTCTTTCTCGCCTCTGTCTCTCGAGGTTGTGGGTTAAAATATTATTTCTTTCTCGCCTTTGTCGCATGAGGTTGTAGGTTAAAATATTATTTCTTTCTCTCCTCTGTCTCTCGAGGTTGTGTGTTAAAATATTATTTCTTTCTCGCCTTTGTCGCATGAGGTTGTAGGTTAAAATATTATTTCTATCTCGCCTCTGTCTCTCGAGGTTGTAGATTAAAATATTATTTCTTTCTCGCCTCTGTCGTTCGAGGTTGTGGGTTAAAATATTATTTCTTTCTCGCCTCTGTCGCTCGAGGTTGTGGGTTAAAATATTATTTCTTTCTCGCCTCTGTCGCTCGAGGTTGTGGGTTAAAATCCGGGCAAGTACCAATGTGACTTTGTCAATTCATATTACCTATGTACTTTCTGAGATCATCTTGATTATTACTGACATAGCGGGGAAACGTGGACTTATAGTTAATCATATGCCTGCCTTTTGCCAACCATGTTGGGGTCAGCATCCAGTCTAACTGGATGCAGCTGTATAAAAGTATTTACATGGAGCGACTGCCTATCTGACCTACACAACCCAGTTACTGGGTAATACGATACCCCTTGGTAAAACTGGTTGTTAGACTTTCGGACTTCTGACGACCCGGCACGACTGTCAGTTCCACGAATGACAGCCGGGACCAACAGCTTAACGTGATTTCAGAGGCACGGAGGGGTCTCGATATGTAATGGATGGTCACCCATCCACGGACCAACCGCCATCCCATCTTGAACAAGCGTGGTGATCAATGCTCGTGCCTTCTCTGAATGAGAAGAGGACTTTGCCCTAGAATGGGACAGAATTAGCTGGTAGGACAACAAATAATCCCCAACCTGCTAGCCACGCGTGGTGGTTTTGGATATGTATACTTTGAATTGGTAGCTCCTGTTGTGAACATAGATATATTTGTGATTATATGTCTCCTTACAGGTACTTCATGTTTTCTCTCCTTCTTACACAGCTGTAGTATGCCGCTGTCTCACTCTGTTATGTTTCTCTGTATAAATGGTATTATTCTAAAAGTTCATTTCAAGGGAATAAGTCCCAAAATACTGCATTTTTTTAAACTTGATTCTAATGCACTTTTATTTCGTTAGTTCATACCTACATAAGCCAAATAGTATACAAAGCTTATTACAAAATATAGATTTAAACAATTTGTGATAATTTATTTACAACATTCCAGTTTATTATTAGTGATAACTTAAATAATTTTTATCTTATCTTATTCTAAATTGCCTTGGCACCCAAAACATTTTACATCAGAAAATACTATAAAACGACAAGTAAATAAGTTTAGATTTTTATTTGAAAAATTGGAAGACAGGAAACTTTGACTTTGACTTTGACGGCCACAAATGATGGCCGTCATAAAAATCAGTCACTTTCACTAGCATTTTGATTTTACGCTGTTAAAAAACGATTACTAGATACGCACGCCCGTCATTGTCCAACCGCTATATGACGGCACTGCTTTCTTCGGAAACCCAACGTGAACGTCTGATGACTAGTAAATTTATTAACAATATTCTTCAATTACCAGGTCGGTTTTAAGTCAGTCTGTTGATACTGGCGACAATTTTCGAGAGGTACTGCTATTTATAAGAGAGGCACAATTATCATGATTGGACATTCATAGTCTGATATGATATATTCATTTACACATGGTTTCTATAAGACAGATCACTACAACAGTAGTGCAGACTCTTGTCTGTTGTGATAGATTGACAGAATAGACGAAACACAACCAGCTAATCAAATTGAATGACTTGAGACAAATGACAATAGATTAAGGCGAAAGAAGGCCGCCCGCGAAATTATTTTTTCTCTAACATGCTTGGAAATTTGAGCATTATTTTGATAACCTTCTTCGAGATAAATCGAAATTGCTGTACTGGCCAAATACATGCGAACAGCGGCCGGCAAAAGTTGTATGAAAATCGATATCTGTCGTGGTTTAGCGGCCAAATAAATTGCTTAGCTACTCTTTAAAGATAGAACGATCTTTTAATCCGAAACATGGCAACCAAGGAGTAGGCTAAAATAATAAAAAAAAAAATATTTATTGCGGTCGCAAATCATATTTGATCAACATATAACCTGATACTGACATGCAAATTACAAAAATCGTAACAAAATTTTGCGGGCTGCTTTAGCGCATCTCCCTTTAAAAAGCAAAAGCAGCTCGTGAATTTAAATTTTTAATTTTTGTTTGGCTTTCATGGACTACTTTAGAGCACCCCCTTAAATTAAAGATTTAATAAACCGAACAACAGACGTATTAATTCAATAGAGAGTCTCCATAAAACATGTTTACAGCCTCAAGTTTACAGATTAATGTCGAAGGACATTTTACATTTATTTATATTTACAAAAAAAATATCACACATAAGCTCACTTTTCACATAGCAGTACGTAACACCACGACTGTATTACCCGAAGGGGAAGACAGAGACGTATAGTACTTGCTTCAACAAGCCAACGACCTTTTAGAATAAGACTTTTTTTTTACCTTTTAGCAATGACCCCCTAAGTATAACAGGGACTTACTGGCGAAATGTGGGTGTTCTATACAGTATAAACCTCTGGCTATCGAAATCAGCCTATAATGTTCCCACTGCTGGGACACAGGCCTCCTCTCGGTGAGAGGGAGTGGGCCATAATCCACGACGCGGGCCCAGTGCGGGTTGGTAGATGTCACACAAATCTGCGTTTTTTTTTTACTTCTAGGACATACCTCTTAAACCCTATTTATACGATAAAAGTTAGATTGAATTGCATCGTTTGATAAATGGTTTAGTGGTGTAACTTTTGTATTTAGAGGGATAGAGAACACTCTTTATTTTACACCGTATAAAATTACAAATAAGAACTTTATAATGATGAATGCGACCAATTTTTTTGTTTTTTCTACTTATTTATATGGGCGTAATATGGGTGTACTTTATACTTCTGCCGACCTCTTCGAGGAACACACGCATGATATTAGATTCTTTCTAAAATCACATACACTGATCAGCCATCATAATAAGGCTGTCTTCATCAGACATTTCATAAGCTTGCGTCCCTCCATCCTCTTGTTGTGTAGTATCGCAGAGGGCCTGTTCATGTATCCTCTCTAGTTTAGCCTGCACGTCGCCGAGAAGGGCCCTCTGAGAAGGCTCGGAGGCCCAGCAGGACTCCATGACCTCCCAGCAGTCGTCTGTGAAGTGGGGTAAGCGTTCGGGGCGAAGGCCTGGGAAGGAAAATGTGATTTCGAATTATTTTGGTTTTTGGTAGATTTATAATAAACGTTTATTATTAGAGTACAGTGAATCCATACAGTGGTAAAAAGACGGAATATTAAGAATGGTAGCAGATATCATGGCAGGGCAAACGGATAATACGTAAATGAAGAAGAAATTCAGAACTAAGTATCTTTGTTAAAAGTCTCTGATTCGAGTTAACCTGAGTAGTATTTGCACGTGTTTATGTGACAAATAAACCAATTTTCTTTTTTTATCATTCTTGTTACACTGCCTGGCTCAAAATGTAAAATTTAAATTGTAATTGTTGTGAGATGTACAGATTAATAAAATAATAACTCACCTCTTTTGACTTTACTCCACAGTTGTTCTTTGTTTTGGAAAGTTTCAAACGCAGAAGGTAGTTTTATGTTGCCCGCGCACACGTACCTGTAAGCATAGGTAGTTTAATAACTCAGGTTATCTTATGATCACTGGGAAGAGTTCAGATTGTTTTTACGTAAAATATAGTAAAGGTTAGTGCACCTTTACTTTTTTATGCAAGGTGTAACAGAATAAACGCAAGTCCTGAAAATAGTTTGCTCATAATTGACTATTGAATCGATTTTAGTAACTATTAATATAGGTATTTTTATTTTATTTTATGTATTTTGCTATACTGACCGCCGATTGAGCCAAAGAAAATTAAATCTTATCTCAAGGCAATATGGCTCAATTTTAAATGCATTAATGCTAGAGTCAACACGATTTTCTTAACAATAATAGTTAGCTTTAAAAAAAATTGTTTTGGTTATTGTATTATGCTTTAAACTCAATACTCTAAGATGAGTGTATGAGGTCTTGCGTTAATTATGTTACATATTGTATATTACAAATTCCTTACAAAATCAAAAGTCATTTATTCAAACTAGGCTGAGAATCAGCACTTTTTGTACGTCAAAATCACATAAGACAGTCCCCTCAAAACACCCGCCCTTCACCACTTCCTAGTGCTTTAGCTGGGAAGAAGAAGTGGCGGAACAAACTCCCCAGCAGCACTGCTGTCTGTTCAGTTAGAAGAACTGGATTCTATATAGTAATAAGTAATGAACATTACGAAACAGAAAAACATTAAAATCATTTGCCATTTATGTCAGCTAGCACACGCCAATATTTAAAACTATACTCAAGCAGAAATTAATAATAAAAACGTAAGCAGAGCTTAATACATAATAAAAAGCCTCCAGGCATAAAGGGCGTGCCCGCTTACATATGCAATACACTTAAACAAAGCACAAAATTAGACCTCTGGGGTCTATCCCAGCATGCAATGACTTGCACCTGGTTTATTTTGTTTTGTTTATTTGTATTTGTACCTGAGATTTGATCATCGCGCTATTATCAGTTATAATCGAGTTGATGTAATGTTCTTTCAGCTTAAACTTTATGTTTTTACTATTCAATGAGTCTCTAATGTCTACAGGTGTTTGGTTTAGTAAATTGGGTATTGTGAAAGAAGCGATACGCCTGCCTGCCTGCATTTATGCAAATATTTATATAATAGAGCCTTGTGGCTAAGTAAGAACAATGGCACGGGTCGATTGAGGTTAAGCTATGCTTGCTGAGGTCACTCCGTGGATGGTCGACCACTTATTTATTACATACCGAAAACACTCTGAGCCTCGGATTGCACGTTAAGCCGTTGCGCGTTGGTCCCGGTTAGCGAGTGATGGATCGAGAGAATATTTTCTCACAGAGAATGTCCTTCGATCGTGAATATTCTGCAATATTCTTTTCGACGGAGAATATTCTCGGAGCAGAGAATTTAAGAGAACTTAAAATTGAAATAATTTAAAAATAGTACTTATGTAATGTAACTAAAATAGCCGTTCTTACACATGTCAAGATTTACTGCTTAGCTCCATGTAGGTATAGCGTAGGTATAGGATCTCTCTGTACCTACCTTATTTAAGCAAATAAATGATTTTGATTTTTTGATCATAATATTCATTTAAATCAGAGGTTAAATCCGTATATATCTGCAATATTATAAAAAAAAGTCACGTCTAATTAAATCTTGTGGTAAACTGTTCAATACGAACCTAATGCAATATTGCTAATCCGCCATAGCAAATAGCGTGATAATATAATATAGTCTATTGGACGACCAGACCTTTAAGGTATATACGGGGGTCACACAGAGAGTTTTTAGAATAGGCCAGTAATAAAAGCAGCCGATGAAAAAAATATTTAAATTTCGAATTAGGAACTCTTTGGGAATCTGTAGATGTGTAATGAATTTATATTTATGTCATTTGTTTTTACAAATTGGCGGCAATTTAAATAGTGTCTGTCTTGCGACGAAATGGATTTGACTTGATAAAATTTTCGTTCAATGATTAATTACGACTTTTGTTGCGGTATTACTCAACAACAATGTTATGATAGACTTCGATTAGCATTTCATGACGAAGCCCCACCCTGTGCCACTGTTTACAACTGGTTTAATGAGTTTAAACGTGGTCGAAGCAAACTCACTGATGATTTGCGAGAAGGACGTCCTTCTACGGCGACTACTGAAGATAAAGTGAGTGCTGTGCGGCTAATTATAGTAGAAGCTGATAGAAGGGTGCCATATCAACAGATTCGGGCAGCTTTAGGCATTGGTATGAGGCAAGTTCAAAAAATTCTTACATTATCTTTTAGGCGTCAGGAAGCTTAGTACTAAATGGATACCTCATAATTTGACGGAAGATCAAAAACGCCGTCGTTTGGATTGGTGCCGTTCAATGCGTGAAAAGTATGACGGAGGTGACTCAAATGCTGTATATACAGGGTGTTTGGTGCATCGTGTGCCAAATTGAAATGGTCGACTGGCGGGGTCATCTGGTATCCTTTCAGACCCCTAAACACTTCTCACGCCCTGTGGATTTTTTTTTCATCGACTTTTTATTGTTTTATTGAAAAAATACCCAAAATTTACATTCAAATACAAATAAATTTTATTTACATGTATATTATATTACAGTACTTTTAAATTTAAAATTAGTGACATTAGCCATCAAGTTTTTTTTTAATTTACTCGCAAAGTTTCGGACTTCAATTAAAGCTGTCCATGTTACAGCTATTTACACGGCTATAAAAAAAAAAACAAAACCGACCGGGATCTCCCAACTCCCTCAAAAATTTTCTAGTCTATGCTCTTGCTAGTGATGTGCCACATGCCATAAAAATATTTTTACAACTTTGTTGTGAATTCGCTAGAATTGTAAATCGAGTCACAAAATACCAAATTCTAAAGAAAAAAAGTATTTTTGCGTAATTGTTACTCGAGAAACCGGTAAAATTTGTTTTCTCACTCTCACGAAGTCTATCTTCTATCTCTTTCTTGCATAGCGGAAACTAGATTGAACAAACGACGAACTGCCGCCGACGCCGTCAATCCGTCATTATTTTAGTCGAGACATCACTGCCTCTGCTACCTGACGCGTTAAAAGACAGAAATCTTTTCAAAGGAGGTTTAGTGTAAACGTTTGGGCAGGAGTGATTGGGAATCAGATAGTTAGACCGCATTACCTGCCCGATAACCTCAATGAGACTATTTGGAGTTCCTTCAAAATGACTTGCCCGAATTAGTATCTGAGGTATTTAATGAAAACGTGTCCAAAGTATTCCAGCATGACGGCTGTCCCGCGCATTGGCATTTGACTGTGAGGGAATATCTCAACGATGTGTTCCCCAATGCGTGGATTGATCGCGATGGCGCTATTGCATGGCCGGCACGTTCCCCAGACCTAACTCCGCTAGCAACTTTTAAGTCTTACTAAGCTTAGTCTTACTTAGTCTTTGTCTTTTACTTTTAACTTTTGACTTCCATGTCTGGGGACGTGCCAAACAGCTGGTATACGCCACGGAGGTTCCAACTAGGGAGGTACTACTTCAACGCATTGAAACAGCGTTCAATAAAATTAAGGTGGAAATACGACTTCGTAAAACAACTGTCGAAATACCAAATAGGTGTCGGGCCTGCATTCGCAATAGAGGCCAACAATTTGAGCAGAATATGTAAAAAATATTAAATAAATGTTAAAAATAGTTTTTTTTTTTAATTTCTAGTAAACCCCCAAAAAGAGAGATATGAGGCAGATTTTACCTTATAAGAATGAGATAACAGATTTAATAAATTTTTCAGGTATCATTTAAGTAAAAATATTTTTTTAAATCATAATTTGGAATTTAGTATTTTGTGACTCGATTCACAATTCTAGCGAATTCACAAAGTAGTAAAAAGATTTTTATGGCATGTGGCACATCTCTAGCAAGAGGATAGACTAGAGAATTTTTGAGGGAGTTGGAAGATCCTGGTCGCTTTTGTTTTTTTTTTATAGCCAAGTAAATAGCTGTAACTGTTTACTTCGAAGGTCCTAGTTTATCATTTGTGGCTACAAGTTACAGCTATATACATATAAACATAATGCAGCATTGCATATGTAAGCGGGCACGCCCTTTATGCCAGGAGGCTTTTTATTATGTATTAAGTTCTGTTTGCGTTTTTGTTTTTTAATTTATTTATTTCTGCGTGATGCGTGAAATATTGGCGTGTGCTAGCTGACATATGGCAAATAATTTAAATATTTTTGTGTTTCGTAATGTTAATTACTTATTACTATATAGAATCCAGTTCTTCTAACTGAACAGAGAGCAGTGCTGCTGGGGAGTTTGTTCCGCCACTTCTTCTTCCCAGCTAAAGCACTAGGAAGTGGTGAAGGGTGGGCGTTTTGGGGGGACTGTCTTATGTGATTTGGACGTTCAAAAAGTGCAGATTCTCAGCCTAATTTGAATAAATGCCTTTTGATTTTGATTTTAACATGGACAGCTTTAATCGAAGTCCGAAACTTTGCGAGTAAAAAAAAAAAAAAAACTAGATGGCTTATGTCACTAATTTTGAATTTTAAAGTACTGTAATACAATCACATCTAAATAAAATTAAAATTCAGAGTCTACGACTTATACTTTTTTTTTATTTGTATTTGAATGTAAAATTTGGGTATTTTTTTAATAAAACATTATAAAGTCGATGAAAAAAATTCACAGGGCATGAGAAGTGTTTAGGGGTCTGAAAGGATAGCAGATGACCCCCCCAGTCGACCATTTCAATTTGGCACACGATACACCAAACATCCTGTATATTTATGACATAGTCACACGTGATGAAAGCTGGATATATTGTTACGAACCCGAAACCAAAAGACAAAAGCAGACTTGCTGACAAAAGTAAAGAAGGGCAGAAATCAAGGGAAAAGGATGATTGCCTCATTCTTCGGACGGACGGGTCATTTGTCTTACAAGTCGACAATTGTCTTAGAAGGTAAAAAGACTTACTGCAGATTGGTATGTCAGTCATTGTTTACCAGTTGTCTTGGAAAATGATAGACATCAGCAACCAAGAAGCAGGATCCTCCTCCACCACGACAACGCTCTAGCTCGCTCCGCCAGACGGACTATCGAATATTTGTCTATCGAAAGTGTGGAGTTAGTAAGTCATCCTCCTTACAGTTCTGACCTGGTACCTTGTGACTTTTATTTATTTCCAAAAATAAAAGATAAACTTAGAGGAATTCGTTTTATGAACCCTGAAGATGGCGTGGCTGCGTTTGAAAAAGGCGTGGAAGAAATCCCTAATGAAAAGTGGGCCCACTGCTTCCGTCAATGGTTCCATCGCATGCGACGGTGCTTAAAAAGGAACAGAATTTTTTGCACAGAATCTATTCAGTACCTTTTTGCGCCAATCCGGAACATACATCCAGACAAACAGTTAAGATGTGCCATGTGCACGAGCGTGCCCACGACCGAGCCCAAGACGAGCGCCTCGGCCGCGCAGGAGATAAGCAGTACTCACCAGAACAGTATCCCGAAGGCATACACATCGACCGCCGCATCATAGTCCCCGGCCAGCAGCTCGGGCGCCATGTGCACGGGCGTGCCCACGACGGAGCCCGAGATGAGCGCCTCGGCCGCGCAGAACCCGAGGTCCGACAGCGCGGCGCGGTCGCAGCTGTCCAGCAGGACGTTCTTCATCTTTATGTCGCGGTGGACCAGGCCTAGCGAGTGCAGGTAGCGGATACCTGCGGGGGAACTTATAACATTAACATTATCAGAAAAAAAATACTCAGAGGTAAAAGTAGTTTTTTTTTCTTTTTGCAACATACATCAACAAAAGTTTTATTTTTTTGGTTTTCCTTATAGAGTATCACATTTATTTACATAACAATCTAGCCTATTCTTAAATATAACTTTAACTACTAAGTAACTATAACATCAAGAAATCGTCCAATAACGTCTTTCGTATTCACTTTATATTAAGGGGAAGACACTTAATTCACGTGTTCTTTAGTCAGCACAAAAGGTTTTACTCTTTTTAGTTTTCGCACTAATTCAGTGATGTCAAGGAGTTGGATCCCCTTGACATTCACGTGATGAGGAAGTCCGTGTTCAAAAGGTTCTGTTTTTTTATTGGTGAAGTCAATATGGATAGGCTTGCTTTCATTAAGTGTGATACGCCATGTTGCAGTCCACTCATAAGCACGATATATGGACTCTTGAACCTTTTCTACGGCTTCCTCGTGACTATTTCTAACAGCCATGATAGCTGTGTCCGTCAGCAAAAGTTGCAATGAATTATTTTCTAGCGCAGCAATATCGCAAGTGTATAGGAGGTAAAACCGATGCTTTAAAAAAACGAACACTGAGGCTTTGCTTACCCGCTTTCGGAAAAAAATCACACACAAACGAAAAGTATATGTTGTTTACATATTAAATCTACTAGCTTTTAGGCTGTGTCCAAAACAACGCGATCGTCGTGCTAGTATGCGATCATTAGATGCGATTTTTTGGCGCAGGCGTGAGGCGCACAATACTATTTTAAGTATTTTCTGTTTATCTGTTTTTGTGTAAATATTGTGTGCCTTAACCTGGGGCAAATAAATTTATTTTGTTTCTTTCATTCCGTTCGGCGAACCCGAAAGCACGGTCGCGTCGACAGAGGGCACCCTTCGGTTTTCCGAACAAATGAGTGACCTACGAACGCAGCGATCGCGTATTCGCTCGGACGATATTTTTGGTTAGGACACGGGGACACTTTGTAGTTTTTTCTTCTCAATTCTGAGGATGTTAAGAAAGTGACGTATTTCTTTAACGTCAAAATTACTTAAGGCAGCCCCCAAAGCCACTCACCACATCCTAGTGCTTTAGCTGGGAAAAAAGATGTGCTCAGGCAGTAGTAGCACACACAGTACTAGTCACACGGTACCTTCGACGATGTCCCTGGCTATCCTCATCCTGGCCGCGAAGGCCAGGCCGGCACGCACGGCGGCGTGCAGGTCGCGCACCTTGCGCTCGGACAGCAGCAGCACGCACAGTACTAGTCACACGGTACCTTCGACGATGTCCCTGGCTATCCTCATCCTGGCCGCGAAGGTCAGGCCGGCACGCACGGCGGCGTGCAGGTCGCGCACCTTGCGCTCGGACAGCAGCAGCACGCACAGTACTAGTCACACGGTACCTTCGACGATGTCCCTGGCTATCCTCATCCTGGCCGCGAAGGCCAGGCCGGCACGCACGGCGGCGTGCAGGTCGCGCACCTTGCGCTCGGACAGCAGCAGCACGCACAGTACTAGTCACACGGTACCTTCGACGATGTCCCTGGCTATCCTCATCCTGGCCGCGAAGGCCAGGCCGGCACGCACGGCGGCGTGCAGGTCGCGCACCTTGCGCTCGGACAGCAGCAGCACGCACAGTACTAGTCACACGGTACCTTCGACGATGTCCCTGGCTATCCTCATCCTGGCCGCGAAGGCCAGGCCGGCACGCACGGCGGCGTGCAGGTCGCGCACCTTGCGCTCGGACAGCAGCAGCACGCACAGTACTAGTCACACGGTACCTTCGACGATGTCCCTGGCTATCCTCATCCTGGCCGCGAAGGCCAGGCCGGCACGCACGGCGGCGTGCAGGTCGCGCACCTTGCGCTCGGACAGCAGCAGCACGCACAGTACTAGTCACACGGTACCTTCGACGATGTCCCTGGCTATCCTCATCCTGGCCGCGAAGGCCAGGCCGGCACGCACGGCGGCGTGCAGGTCGCGCACCTTGCGCTCGGACAGCAGCAGCACGCACAGTACTAGTCACACGGTACCTTCGACGATGTCCCTGGCTATCCTCATCCTGGCCGCGAAGGCCAGGCCGGCACGCACGGCGGCGTGCAGGTCGCGCACCTTGCGCTCGGACAGCAGCAGCACGCACAGTACTAGTCACACGGTACCTTCGACGATGTCCCTGGCTATCCTCATCCTGGCCGCGAAGGTCAGGCCGGCACGCACGGCGGCGTGCAGGTCGCGCACCTTGCGCTCGGACAGCAGCAGCACGCACAGTACTAGTCACACGGTACCTTCGACGATGTCCCTGGCTATCCTCATCCTGGCCGCGAAGGCCAGGCCGGCACGCACGGCGGCGTGCAGGTCGCGCACCTTGCGCTCGGACAGCAGCAGCACGCACAGTACTAGTCACACGGTACCTTCGACGATGTCCCTGGCTATCCTCATCCTGGCCGCGAAGGCCAGGCCGGCACGCACGGCGGCGTGCAGGTCGCGCACCTTGCGCTCGGACAGCAGCAGCACGCACAGTACTAGTCACACGGTACCTTCGACGATGTCCCTGGCTATCCTCATCCTGGCCGCGAAGGCCAGGCCGGCACGCACGGCGGCGTGCAGGTCGCGCACCTTGCGCTCGGACAGCAGCAGCACGCACAGTACTAGTCACACGGTACCTTCGACGATGTCCCTGGCTATCCTCATCCTGGCCGCGAAGGCCAGGCCGGCACGCACGGCGGCGTGCAGGTCGCGCACCTTGCGCTCGGACAGCAGCAGCACGCACAGTACTAGTCACACGGTACCTTCGACGATGTCCCTGGCTATCCTCATCCTGGCCGCGAAGGCCAGGCCGGCACGCACGGCGGCGTGCAGGTCGCGCACCTTGCGCTCGGACAGCAGCAGCACGCACAGTACTAGTCACACGGTACCTTCGACGATGTCCCTGGCTATCCTCATCCTGGCCGCGAAGGCCAGGCCGGCACGCACGGCGGCGTGCAGGTCGCGCACCTTGCGCTCGGACAGCAGCAGCACGCACAGTACTAGTCACACGGTACCTTCGACGATGTCCCTGGCTATCCTCATCCTGGCCGCGAAGGCCAGGCCGGCACGCACGGCGGCGTGCAGGTCGCGCACCTTGCGCTCGGACAGCAGCAGCACGCACAGTACTAGTCACACGGTACCTTCGACGATGTCCCTGGCTATCCTCATCCTGGCCGCGAAGGCCAGGCCGGCACGCACGGCGGCGTGCAGGTCGCGCACCTTGCGCTCGGACAGCAGCAGCACGCACAGTACTAGTCACACGGTACCTTCGACGATGTCCCTGGCTATCCTCATCCTGGCCGCGAAGGCCAGGCCGGCACGCACGGCGGCGTGCAGGTCGCGCACCTTGCGCTCGGACAGCAGCAGCACGCACAGTACTAGTCACACGGTACCTTCGACGATGTCCCTGGCTATCCTCATCCTGGCCGCGAAGGCCAGGCCGGCACGCACGGCGGCGTGCAGGTCGCGCACCTTGCGCTCGGACAGCAGCAGCACGCACAGTACTAGTCACACGGTACCTTCGACGATGTCCCTGGCTATCCTCATCCTGGCCGCGAAGGCCAGGCCGGCACGCACGGCGGCGTGCAGGTCGCGCACCTTGCGCTCGGACAGCAGCAGCACGCACAGTACTAGTCACACGGTACCTTCGACGATGTCCCTGGCTATCCTCATCCTGGCCGCGAAGGCCAGGCCGGCACGCACGGCGGCGTGCAGGTCGCGCACCTTGCGCTCGGACAGCAGCAGCACGCACAGTACTAGTCACACGGTACCTTCGACGATGTCCCTGGCTATCCTCATCCTGGCCGCGAAGGCCAGGCCGGCACGCACGGCGGCGTGCAGGTCGCGCACCTTGCGCTCGGACAGCAGCAGCACGCACAGTACTAGTCACACGGTACCTTCGACGATGTCCCTGGCTATCCTCATCCTGGCCGCGAAGGCCAGGCCGGCACGCACGGCGGCGTGCAGGTCGCGCACCTTGCGCTCGGACAGCAGCAGCACGCACAGTACTAGTCACACGGTACCTTCGACGATGTCCCTGGCTATCCTCATCCTGGCCGCGAAGGCCAGGCCGGCACGCACGGCGGCGTGCAGGTCGCGCACCTTGCGCTCGGACAGCAGCAGCACGCACGGGCCGGCGCCGCCGTGGCGCTGCACCACGGAGCCCAGCAGGCGCACGATTCGCGGGTGGGCCGGGATACTCCTGGGGAGTGGGGTTTTAATGTTCTACGGCCGGTAAAAAGAGATGTGGTTATATGAAAATAGGTTATGGTCCCAATTTCGGACCCAGATAAATAAATACTAAGAGTAAAATAAATCGTAAGAGCTGTTTTTTGTTGCTGCGCTACTGTTTATATCGTTATCTAAAACAGACCAACTTGGACAGAACATTGTTTATAACTTTCAAGAACTTTGAACGAAAGTAAGTACTTGCTTTATTTTTGATCAAAATTATATAAACAAGATCAGTAGCAATAATTTAAGTTCAGGAACTTCTGAACGATGGGTTCAGTATTTCTAAAAGTTGCATCATGTCAGCTGAAACAACAGCTGACAATTACACATTTTTATAAAACCAATAAAAATAAAAGAAAAGTAAAAATCGTGTTTAAGGCAGTGTGTGGAAACTAGAGTGTGTTTTGTATAAATGTGTGTTTATACGTGTGTTTATGAGTGTGTGAATGTATGTTTTATGTGTATGTGTATGAGTGGGCGTGTGTGTCTGAATGAGTGTGGTGTGTGCTGGAGTGTGTGTATGTATGAATGGCGGTGTGTTGGAGTGTGTGTGTGTGTGTCTGTGTGTGTATGTGTGTGTATATGTGTGTGTGTGTGTCTGTATGCATGACGTTCAACCCAGATTCGCAGCAAAATGTCTTCCACGGCATCATAATTAAGTGTGAAAAGCCATTCCGTCAATGTCTTCTTACACTCATACAGCTGCATAGGGTAAATGTTACCTCAACATTAACATGGTATCTTGTGGACAAAAAGCTTTAGGTCGAATCTTGAGTATACCCGCGAGCAACCAAATCGACTCAACCCACAAGCACGCATACCTATATGTATTTTTCAGAAAATACATATTTTATTTCTATAAACCATAATAATATTGTAAGGAGAATCCTCTCTTACGTCAGTAACTACCCCACTTCGCCTATAAAAGCAAGGCGTTGTGGGTAGAACGCCCTCCCGTGGCTGGGGGCTTTGGGTTAGCTCGAAGGCACCACAGGATTGACCAGTTAAGCAGTCACGGCCTCTCAAGGCCAACTGCGAGATGCCATACAAAAAAAAAGTTGAACGTCCTTTTTTGCTGCTCTGCGCTTGGACTGGACGGACGTGTGAATTATTAGCTAGTCGTAAGGTTACGTAATCCACTTGAGTTTAGTTTAATGCAAGTTATAAAGTGTGCAGTGTTTCGTTTAGTGGATTTTAAGTCTTAGCGGACTGTAAGTAATTTTGTTGATTGTGATTTGAGTCAATTGCAATTATGAAGTAAACATTTTTTTTTGTTGTAAATTGTTATTTTTTTATTGAATTTCCACTTCTGAAGCTTATATCAGAAGTGGGATAAAGAAATTTAAGCCCACTTACTTAAGTTTCGTAGCAAAAAATTGTTGTGAACAGAAAAACCGTTTTCTTTTGATCCTTTCAACATTTTGCAACTACCCACTTTATCACTTTTTTTTATTCAATTGTTTTGCTTCTCTGATTTGTTTGTCCCATTTGACCTCTTTTTGTGATAATGGGGCGTGAAAGCTTACGTACTCGTGAAAAACGGTCACATACTCGGGATATGTCACGCGATCGCAAGCGACGTCGATCTCGTAGGTCATATGATTGCATTAGTGGTAAATCATACCGCGATTCGAGTAGGAGTCGTCGTACTTCGCGAGATGGCTTACGTAATCGAGAATATCGAGATCGGCATGATTCTCGTAGTCCCGAAAGGCACCGATCGCGTACTAGAGATAGGCGCAATTCGCGTAGTAGGGATCGTTCGCGTAGCAACATTGGCAATAGACAGCGCACACGTACTCCTTCGCCCCCGGATCAAACCAGTTTTACCCACAAGAATAGCGAGGTTTTGCCAAAAGCTAAGGAGCCAATAATCCATAATACGTCAGAACGACATCGGTCTACGGAGTCTAGTGTCCCCGGCTCCGAGGTATCCACTCTCGCTCATGCCTTAATGCAAGCAATAAAAACGATACAACCAGCAAGGTCACAAAACTATTAAGTGTCGAACTTTGACCCATCAATTAACAGCATCGAGGCATGGTGTGACGAAGTGCATCGTGCTAGAGAGGATAACGGTTGGAGTGACCACGAATGTCTGTCGCGTGTAGCTACCTGCATTACATAACGCCGGAAATGCACCAGGCAAACGGCCAAACCGAGCGTTACATGCATACCGTCCTCAACATGCTACGTATCCAGTCGACCTACAAGAACGTACCCTGGTCAGAAACGTTGTGGAAACTTCAGTTGGTGTTAAACGCCACGAGACAGAAGACGACGCAAGTATCACCATTGAATCTTTTGATTGGAACTGAATCCACAACTCCTGTGGTTCAAGCTCTGGTGCGCGATATAGCTGTCGAAGGATCGACACCGAATAGAGAGGCACTACGTGAAGTATCCAGAAGCAGGGTCCGTGAACTCCTAAGGAACAATAAAGCTAGACAAGACGATCAGGTCAACCAACGACGACGTCCACCTCGCCAATTTGATGTTGGTGATTGCGCGTTCGTAATAAAATTTTCCCAGTCAACGGGAAAACTTGACTCCGGAATGCGTGGTCCGTATAAGGTGGTAGAAGCACTGTCTAGTAGACGCTATACGCTGCGTTTGCTCAGTGGTAGCTACGGTAAAACTGCGCAGGCTGCTGCCCAGCACATGGTGCCGTGGCGCGGCGGGTGGTGCCCAGAAACATGTGCCGCATTCTTTGAGAATAAGTAAATCACTGTTGTTTGATTTACAAAACTAGCATTATGTTTGCTTGCATTTACAGACAAGTGTGTTGTTTTGGCTGCCGCGTTGTGCTGCGGTGCCGCCGGTAGCAGGCGCATGTTTGTCGCCGGCCGTGTTGGTACCCGTTGCTGAGTCACTGGTGGCCGTATAAATTTGGTCATGTGCGGTCAATTTGTGGTCTTGCACGTATGAATACGGTCTGCGTGTCAAGCGGGTCTGCGGGTTGTCAGACCATGTTGCAGGTAGCGAAAGCTGAACGCTGGTCGCGGTCGCTGTCGCCGTCAGCAAGACAGCAGTAATGAAACCGCCACTTGTGCGCTGGACACATACAGGACAATGCCTTGGTTTTGTTTTTCGTTTGAGAAAGATGGATGTATGTGTCTATTCAAACTTATGAACTAAGCATTTGAGACAACGATGAATGAATTAGTTGGCTGAAGACGAACGGAACTTTGTGAGAGGCTGAACGCTTTTACACAAATTGCTCGGGTAGCTTCTAATAAGATTTTGTTTGCAGATGAAGATACTGATGACGACTCCGAACAAACAGCGTCTACTACTGCGGTCGACACGTCGCCTCGGCTGGTGGGCGAAGCGGAGGTCGAGTTGCCGACCTCTCCCATCGCGGGTCCTAGTGGAGGCACTCCAAGAGTATGTGTCGAGGACACCTCGTCAGGAGAAGCCGTGTAAGGAGAATCTTCTCTTACGTCAGTAACTACCCCACTTCGCCTATAAAAGCAAGGTGTTGTGAGTAGAACGTCCCCCCTGGCTGGAGGCTTTGAGTTAGCTCAAAGGCACCACAGGATTGACCGGTTAAGCAGTCACGGCCTCTCAAGGCCAACTGCGAAATGCCATAAAAAAAACGCAATACTGAAAACTTCGTGGAACAATCTTGGTAATGTTAAATACCTTTCATCTGGTGTCGATTGCAAATCGATCAACTTGATCAGGCCGCGATTACTGAAGGCGTCCATAGCACGGGTAAGAAAAATCGGGCCTTTTTTAAAAGCTGCCTTTCTCCTCTGACAAATTTGGCATGATTTGACAAAGGCGACGACAGCGGGCATCGGTATGAAACATGCGTATTTCAAAGCCATCGACATTTTGTCGCGTCCAACGTGTCCCGTGCTGCGATGAATCTCATCGAGGACGCCATAGTATTCTTCTACCGGTACTATTTTGACCGTATGGTCATCTATATCCTTTCGTTTTTGTACTAAACACTTTCGGCCTCCTTCTACGATTTCATAATTTTTCGCGTAATAATAGTGCGCAGAATTCCGCAATTGCTTTGTTTGTAACGCAGCGTGAAACTCTTATATTAAACGTATGACGACATTAATTCGACCCTTGGACCATTCTGGTTTCTTCGATCTTCCGCCGTACAACGCCATGATTTCCTTTTCAAAACGCCATCTCGACACGATGGCATCTCCATCGATACTTGTTTCGTTAGACAATGGTGCCGGTTTAGTCCTGTCAAATTAATCAGCGCCTGACACTACTCCATACAAGTTTAGACGTGATTAAAAAGTTAACTACTAAAATTACATCAATACATCAATTTACGTCAGATGCCGACTAATTTGACAGGACTAAACTAATATTTATCTTCTGTCCTTTTCATAATGAAATAGAATGAAAAAGATGCACTCAACTTAAATTTAGTTTAGTTTGTGAACAAGGGAATCGGCACCATTATTTCCAATTAAGTTTAAACTAAATCAATTCTGAATACAAATCGCGGTCTAGGGCGATACATTTACTCTTATTTAATTGTTTTGTATTGCGATAACAAAACAGAGAATTTTGCTGCCATATCTAAACCATAATCACACATCTAAACTGGGAGTTTAAATGTGTGATTATGGTATAGATATGGCAGCAAAGTTAAAAAAAAAATATATGCTCGAGAAAGTTTGATTATTTCTCTCGGGAGTGTTCTAAATAAATATCACATTTTTTCTTGTATTTGAGTGTGAGACTCTTCAAACACTCAAATACAAGAAAAATTGTAATAGCCCTAAAGACACGTTACCAACTCGCTACTTAAAACATTTGCCAAATTAGTTTTTAAAATTAATTTAGTGCAAATTATACCTTAAACTTGTGCTATAAGAGTCATAAAGCGTGTCATCAGAGTTAGATAAGAAAAATATCGCATGCGGAAGTTGCTAGGCACTCATATTAATAGAAAACTTAGTGTGTGCGAAAGAGATAAATCTAGTTTCGTTTGTTTATTACTTCACTTTCTTGTCGGAACCGACCACCCGACCTTACACCCTTAATTTTTTTATTGTGGGGTCACATCAAAATGAATTCTACTCAACAGCTGGGGCCGTACTATGACGTGTTAACACCATCATGATTCCGTTGCGAAAAAGAGATAGTGCTATCGGTCATGTATAGCTAAGTCTCTCTTTCACGCTAGAACGATGATGGAATTAACGCGTCATAGTACGCGCGTACGGCCCCTGTTGATACTGTTGATAATTTAAAAGATAGAATAATCTTATCTTTTAATAAATTAAAAGACATGGCTGCGAATGGGGACATCTTATCAAACGTTAGAAATAACCTTCTACGACGGTGCAATTTGTGTATTCGAGATCATGGCGGCCATATTGAAAAACTATAAATTTAGTGACTATCATACCTACCTACTTAGCTTATATGTCATTGAACAGTGATTGCGATTGTAATTAATAATATGATTAATACATAACACGCGGGTGAGAGGTGCCTGATTATTCGGTTAATAATCTGTGATTCAGTGTTATTGTTTTTACTGAGCACTAATACCTAATAATGGCGCCAAAAGATCAAGTCGCTACAGGACCACGCTGTTGCCGCTCTTACTACAGGTTAGTTAACCAGTGTTTATAAATGGCGTTCTATTTTGTTTCCAGTTTGATGCTATTTAGTTCGTTTTTTTTTTTTTTTGGTTTAGGATTTTTTTTTGATGGTTTAGAATTATTCATATGACAATAAATGAAAACACGGACAATACTAGTTAGTATTGTCCGTGTTTTCATTTATTGTCGTATTATCGTCTCCTCTCTGTATTTATGCGCGCTTATGGGATGAGTCGATTTAGTTGCTCGCAAGTGTATATAGAAAACTTACCTTGTATAAAAGAACTCCATGGCCAGTTCTCTGTAATGCCGCTCGTCGGCCGGTAGGACGGACTTCACCGCTACAGGAGAGCGACCCCCCCAGCTCCCCCGCACGCTGTACACTACTCCGTATTGGCCGCGACCTGCAGAAGATATACAAGTAGATGATAGCCTCTTAAATACAAGCGCTCGTGGAAACAAATTACCGCAGAGCTACGGCAACTATTTACTTTCCCGTCGAACCGTAAGGCTTTTCCCGAAATATGGACGCGTACATTTTGTACGCGTCAAATCAGATTTTCTTAATTCTTTTAATAAATAAATACAAACTTATAACCCAGGAATTTCTTCTGAACCATGGTTAACAAATAATAATTATCAATTCAGAATAAGTGCGAATCATTCAACATCACCATCCAAGACAATAGTTCAAACCATGAGTCTGTATTTGTTTTATTTAAAATGGGCGACCATCAACTGCATTTGCGCACATATGCCAAAGTATCAAATCCATCGTCACTGTCATAAAATTGTGATAATTATTATAGTTTGTGTACAGAAGAAAACTTTACCTACGTACCTACTCACTTTTGTTTACTATAAATTGTTCAGAATTTTGTAATATTTGTATGCCGCTTAGGCCCACTTGCGCGTTAACATGGGTTACCCTAATAACTCGGAGTTATCAGCTAATTCATAATTAACCTAACCTAACCTAACAAAACAATTATATTATTCTTAACTTACGTAGGAACTGTCGTTAACTATAAGTATGATAAGCAATTTGTTTATTAAGTACTTGCTAACAAATCATTCTTTCAGATATAAACAAATTAAAACATCGCTTCGTCACCTAATTAAGTAGATATCAGAATGACATTCAAATTAGAGGTATAAATACGGTGTGAAAAAAAAATCTTAGGGTTTTTCGAAAACTTTATTGGTTTTTAATTCAGTTCGCAAAGTTTATACCTATAAAGAAGGATTTTAATGCGAAGCCTGACTACCCGAAAATATGGGTTAAAATATTATTATAATTAGGTCAAATAACGAAACGCGTAAAGGATTTTTTTAAACTCACCCCTTGTCTGGATGAAGGTATAGGTAGGTATAAGACAACAGTATTGTGAAAGATCTGAGTTCGTTATTTGATTAACTTGAAACTTTGCACAAATACTAAATTGAACTAAGTTGTATTTAATGACTGAGGCAATACACAAAAACTTCACGAGGTAATTTTCCAAAAACTCGTGTAATTATTAGGTCCTTAAAGATTAAATTGGCGTTTTGTCAAACTGGCTACTTTGATCTCAAATATTTGGCGTTTGGTTAGGAATTCCAAATTCAAATTTATTTCGAATTTAGGCTTGTGTATATGTGTTTCCAATTTAGCGATTCATTTGTTATCGCGCCATTTGATTTTTCTTTGACATCATTCTGTTCACAATATGGAAAACTTAAAATAGGTACGGGTTATTTACGAATACGAGTTGCACCGTGACACCAGCGCTGCAGAAACAGCTCGAAGCTCGTATTAATGATAGGAAAGCTACCGTAAAAGAAAACACGGTACGTTTTTGGTTCCAACGTTTTCGTTCTGGAAATGTTGACCTACAGAACAAACCCCGTGGACGGCCGGATACCCTAGTTAATAATGAAGAATTTAAAGTGATCGTGGAAGCGGATCCATCGTAAACCACGACACAGTTAGCGGCAGGCTTCGGTGTGAGTGATATAACTTTTAATTAATTTGAAAAGAATTGGTAAGCTGAAAAAGCTCGAAAAATGGGTACCTACCGCATGAATTGAGTGAAGCAAACCAACACACACGAGTCGAGTGCTGCGTTACATTACTCAACCATCACAATAACGAGGGGATTTTGAATCGTATAGTTATTTGTGATGAAAAATGGATCGTGTACGATAATCGGAAACGCTCATCACAATTGTTGAACCCAGGAGAACCGGCCAAATCCTGCTGCCCCAAGCGAAAGTTGACTCAGAAAAAGGTACTGGTACGTGTCTGGTGGACCAGTGCTGTTGTCATACAGTCATACAGTACAGCTTCCTAAGATCTGGCCAGACAATGACGGCAGATCTGTATTGTCACATTTTTTTTTTTTACAACATTCACACAAAGTCTTCAGGTCCCGAACTAGGCAGAGCCTGTACTGCGGTAACCTGATGACTGATATACATACTTATATACATATACACACCCAGACACAGGTCAAACAGACATGTTCATGCACACAAATGTTTGACTTGTCCGGGGATCGAACCCGGGACCAGCGGCTCAGAAAGCAGGGTCGCTACCAACTGCGCCAGCCGGTCAGTCAAATTGCAAACCATGATGGAAAAGCTAGCCGTTAAACAACCGCGACTGGTCAATTCCTCAAGCCCACTGCTGCTTCAGGACAACGCTAGACCACACACTGCACAACAGACCGTCGCTAAATTAGAGGAGCTGCGATTGGAACGTCTCCGTCACCCACCGTACTCCCCGGACCTTGCTCCAACAGATCACCACTTTTCCGGAATTCGGACAACTTCTTGCAAAGAAAAAAAATCTATTCCGATGACGCTGTCAAAACCGCCTTCAAAGATTTTATTGATTCTCGCTCCCACAATTTTTTCAGCATAGGAATCAATGAACTATCGATAAAATGGCGATTGCGTAGATAACAAGGGTAGGTATGTACCTACCCTTGTTATCTATGCACTCGCCATTTAATGAAAAAAATTGAATGATGAAATTTAATGAAATTTTGTTAATAAATCAATCAAAGTATGTACTTTGATTGATTTATTAACTAAATTTCATTAGAAAAAATCGTTTTGCTTTTTCCATACAAAACGCCAATTTCATATGTAAGGACCTAATACTTAGTCTTTATTTTTTTGGAAAAAGTTTTAGTATTGAGTTTGAAGTTTATCTTATCGCCCATTGCTATTTTTCTATACAAACTACAACCAAAACTTATGTTTACTCCCTTATTTCAGAACTAGGTACTTATCCTTATAATTTTCTTAGATTAGTATTAATACTTTCCAAGTTTCAAGTTAATTTACCAACAGAATCAGATATTTTAAAAAAACTGTTTTGCCCGTTTCGCCCAGATAGCCCGGAGTGACTTTTGAAAATTCGATACGTTCAATATTTTAAATACTGTTTCCGGTTTCGCAATAAAATCCTATTCTACAAGCTTTGTCACTCCTTTAAACTCTATTAGAGATTGGTTTTCGAAAAACCCAAACCACGTAATTCTTTATTTTTTTATGAATTGCAGATTTTGATACCGAGCTACGATTAATCAAATCGCGCATTAAGAATTTTTCAAACAAACTTGGAAACCCTAGTTCCGATCGCTCAGTGTTTAGGAGATTACAACATAGGTAGGACTATTCCTAAAACTATAAAACAATTATTTGCTAATTTTAACAACTGAATGCCTCTGTGAAATGAAGCTCATTACAGTTATGCCAGTGTAGGACGTGCGCGCAGTAACATCTGCATCGCCGCGCGCATACTGGGGGGAGGGTCACATGCGCTCGCGTGCCGTATGGATCGCACCTACCTACCGTGGTGCAAGTAACTGACATCAGTGTTGACATGTTTGTGTCTTTGAAACTAAGTAAGATACAAAATATAGGTTATTTTAAGGCATTTGATGCAATAAAACAGTTTTCCGTCATTTTGCGGGTTGCACCGGTATAAGTAGGACCCGTCGATTTATTAATGTAACCCGGCTTAACGAGCAAGTGCCTTATTTGTAATTGAATTAATACATTTATTTCACCTTCCTAACTGTATGCACAAATAAACATTTATTTGATTGATTGACTGGCAACCGACAACATAAGGACGTGTAAAACCAATCAGTATTCTTAATTTTTTTATTTATTATATTTAGAATCTGTAACAAAAGACATGACAATGACACATAATAAACGGGCAACATCAGTTGTTAAGTAGATGTACTCCTTCACCTATAAGAGACCACAGATTGCACAATAAAGCTAACCACTAAGCTCATCGACTCCTCTATGCGTTATCATAGAGCACTTTAATCTTAGTTCCTTACCTATTTCTCGCCCCAGTTCCGGAGTGCCGTACATTTGTAGATCACACATGGATGTACTTTCTAGACACAGTCGCGCGAAGGTAGGCGCGTATCTAAAATCAAACATACAGAATTGAGTAACAAAAAAATAATTATAATAATATTAAATATTAAATTAAAAATACCCCCGACACAAACAAAAACTTCTAAAAACGGCTCAACGGATTTAATTTTTTGATATTTTTTTTAGCTACGTACACTTTCTTGCAAGTCGTATTTCGAACAAAACAAAAAAAAAGAACGGTGAAGCCGTTTAGGAGCTACGATGCCGCAGACAGATACACACGTTAAACTTATTAACACCCCTCTTTCTCCGTCGGGATAGTTAACAACCGTTTTTTGTCAACATACATAAATTAGTACCGGTCTGACTTAAAATTGTTATCAAAAAATGGTGATAACTAAAACAAATTATATTTTATTGGAAAATACCTGAAGGCCATTCCCGTAATTAAATATCTAGTCGTAAGCACATCTCAGCAACGATCAATGGCAAAAAAAAAATAATTGTCAGATAAATTGGAGGTGTTTTTGACAGTTTGAGACTGAGATTGGAATAATAATAATAATATACCGCCGTATCTCTACGTTGACGTCGTGGTGGGGTTTGCGCGCTCCTGAACTCTAGATTTCAGTCGGTAGAGTTTACTTTGCCAAAACCGGTCGAGAGGTCTAGGATGAGGAGCCAGACCAAGAGAGATACGGAAACCCGCAGGGCAGCATGTGGCGAGCTTTTGGGCAGTAGCGACCCCACGGACCTTATCTCCCGGGAGAAGTCTTATTCCTTACCTCTTTCTTGCCTTTATTGGCCGGCTTGTTTGGAGATTCACAAGAGCAAACGTGCTCGGAGGAAGAAGTATCCCAGTAAGTGCGGATAGGGATCTTGACCATCTTCCGGGCTCTGGGATTGTCCTGATAGCCGTGGAATACCTCTCCACTCCCCAAGCACCCCAGGACATGTTGCCCTGTTGTCGCTACGTCACTATGTGCTAGCGACAGTTCCCGGGGGGCCATTATTGAGTGTGCAAGTCACCCCCTGTCATTTTATCCGTGTATATTACACAATTTTGAGACAATACGACAGTTAATGAAAACACTGGCAATACTAATGCTTACGAGTACGTTAGAACTGTCAAATAAGTCCCAATATCGAAATTAAAATTTGACAACACGGTTGGCGCAGTGGTTAAGCGATTGAATGCTGCGTTACGTGTCGCGGATTCGATCCCCGCACGGAAAAAATGTTTGTATGACCTGCAAGTAGTTGTTCCGGGTCTGGCCGTTTGTGTATGTGAGGTTAAATGTTTGTAAACGCACTCACGATTCAGGAGAAATTCCTAGTGTGGGGCAACGTTATAAAACATTTTTTTTTTTTTAAACAAACTTACAGTGCTAGTGTTGGGCCAACTGTGGGTTTTGCTTATCTTTGACTGGCTATAGTGACTGAACTGATATTCTTAATTGAATTTCCGTATGCAGACTGGGAACGGCATCGGCATTAGATATACGCAGTTTAATTTACTGTCGTCTCAACCTTGAATAACATTGATCAGGCAGGGTACATAGTTCTTCCATAGTTAAAGGTACCCAACCCACTATAGCCACCCAAACCCATAGCCCAATATGTTTTGTTTCCATGTTCTGCACCAACCAGGTGGTTGTCCTTGGGTGCACTTGCATAGTGCGTACAGGGATGACCGTCGGTTGGTGGCTCCTCATCATATAAAAATTATGTAACGGGCTTTTGCGAGTTGGCGTCAGCCCCTTGTACGCCTTCTAAAGGTTCGGGAGCCCAAGGTTCCGAGAAACGTCAAGAACAAAAAAAATATGCGAATACTTTCTTATCCATTTGGGAATTGCCCCTCGTTCGTTAGAAAAAATCATAAATATGTTAATTGTAATCAGTACTCACCTTTTCCTAATAGCTAGTTTGGTATCCTCGGTGTGGTGCAACCGTCCCGCGAGCGCAGACTCTAGGGATGTGAGCGCAGATTGATACTTCTCGTGCGCTATACTCAGTCTTTCTAGGATCTGTAGGAAGACTTAATCATCAGTTTTAATGGTTACACGTCTGATAGTGATTAAAAAGTAAAAACGTTCTGAACTTCATGAAAATAGCTAAAAGGATGTTTTTTTTTTTCGTATATATTATTTATGTAATTGCTGTTTTTATTCAAAATTAAACACCCCGAGGTCTTCCAAAATTTATGGATTACCACCAAGGTATAGTTTTCTTTTTTGATGGTTTTTCTATTCTTCACAGAATTTCAGGCTGGGACAGGCGTATGTCGGATTCCAACGGACTTAAATCATCCGAAACTTCTGGATGGACGGACTCCTGCCGAGATTTTGATCTTTTGTCCTTGCGTGGGAATTAAATTCACTATCCTGAATAAGAACCATTCTCATCCTCCAATAGAACCTTTTAATTGTTACCTGTGCAGATATCAGCCTGGCGAGCCTGTGCGGCGACAGCTGCTGCAGCGCGGTGGCGGCCACTCGGCGGCGCCACAGCGGACTGAGGACACAACACGCTTCTTCTTCTTCCCCACCGACTAACCGGAGTCTGAAACAAACATCAGATGAAGGATGCAGCTGAATACCTGACAAAAAAAAACACAGAATAGTCTTGACAGCGAGTATGATTGCGCTATCGGTCTATTTCAATCATGTAAACAAATTCTAAATAATGACATTGTATTATTTTGTGATGAAATTGGAAAGGACTTAGGCCACTTGTTGACAGATGAATATCCGGGACACTCAATAATTAATTACTGTATGCCTGGTTGTTCTCTATTTGATATTATGAATGAAATTATTAAATGTAACTTTATGCAGGAAAAAAACATTATTGATTTTTATGGGAAATAGGGGAAATGTGAACAAAGGAGAATTGCTCCAATATCATAGAACATTGTGCAACCTTAGTTTAAGGAAAATTGTGTTGTTTACATTCCCTTATATTAACAGTTTGCCACAGGAAGAAAATGCCTTAACATTTGACATAATTATAATGACAATCTATTCCATTTAGTTGACAGTAACAATTATGTTGGTAATAATTTGTATTTGACAAAAGATAGATACAATATTGTTAAGTAGTATCTTTCTAACTATCACAAAAGACAGATAGCTGTGTCGCTATCATATTATTTTGCTACGAGTATTTCAGCCAAAAATTCCATAAGCAACTTGCTTCTTTTGAGCAATGCAATGACCTTTTAAATTATTCTGCCAATAATTTGGTCAAAATTAATGACAATGGTCATCATTTAACTTAGAAATTAGGACAAAAGAGTCAGCCTCTTGCAAAAATGTAACTAAGGCAAATAATAAATCATTATGAAAGTGTACAAAATTAAATAGTATCAACCTGGTGCATCAAAACATTCGAGGGTTTTTGAACAAAGATTTAGAAGTTAGTTCTGAATTGTAGCAATATAGATATTCTATGTATGACAGAACATTGGCTTAAAGGCCACCAGTTCATGTTCAATTTTAGTAATCACCAGGTTGGTAGTTCGTTCAGCCAGAGTAAATGCTGTACATGGTGGCTCATTAAGAGCGTTTATACCTTATGAGTGGCAACGTCGCAGTTTAGTGTCATATTTCGTGGTTTTCAATTTTTATCATTTAATCGGAGCTATATTTTAAAAATCTGTTTAATTAACTTTTTAGAATTATGTGAAAACTGTGTAAAAGGTAAGAAATCGTTGCGTTTACATTTCTATTTATATGCAAATAATACATTGGAAACTTGCAGGGCGTTATTTTCATTGTAAAATAACTGTAAGCATTACGGTTACTTACTTTTTAAACACTTTCACGTAATTCTAAAAAGCTCATTAAACAGATTTTTTAAATATAGCTCCGATTAAATGATAAAAATTGAAAACCACGAAATATGACACTAAATTGCAACGTTGCCACTCATAAGGTATAAACGCTCTTAATTCTAGTAAATAAACAGCTTACGTTTAAAGACCGCAAGGATATTGTGAGCCTCTCTGTTGAGCGGCCAATTGAAATAGCCTGTGTAGAATTGGAGCAGCTCATTATATTAAGTGTGTACAGACGTCCATCAGGATTGTATGATTGTTTTGAAAAGGTTATGGATGAAGTGTTGCACAAAATCTGTAATTCAAACAAATCTGTCATCACTTGTAGTGATTTTAATGCGAATTTTTTAGAAAATTCTGGGTTAAGTACTAAAATTATAAGTCTATTTCAGTCATACAATCTTGCTAACCAATTTTTGGAACCCACTAGAATAACTCCCACTAGTGCCACATGCCTAGACAACATTAATACAGATGTTATACCAACCCACTAAGAAATTATTAACTTGATAGACTCAGATCATTGCGGACAATTGATTACTATTCCAAATTTAAACAAAACAGTTAGTAAAAAAGATATCACTGCTAACCCAAAAGCTACTAATCGCTTGGAAACATTTAAATCTAAACTTTTAAATAAATGACCACTTTTGTCGACTAATGATGACCCTAATCAACAATAATATTGTTGATTAATGATGATAAATGATATAAAAAAAACAATATATTATATTGTTTTTTTATATTTATTGCACACAATTCAATACCGCATTCATTCCAAAGACGTTCTCAGTTAATAGTAATGCTTCCTTCAGTGACTGGGCCACCATTGGTACACATACAAGTAGAAAACGACTTTCTGAATTGTATGATGAACGGACTTGTATACACACTGCTGAATTTAATTTATATGTTAAGAATGATTCTAAATTATTTAAAAAAGTTTGTAGTTTAGCCAAATCACGTTATTTGAATTCCAAAATTAAAAATAGTGGTAATGTAATTAAAATGACATGGAGTATCGTTGTTATTCCTACAACCAGGCTCAAGAAAATAGGTGGCTCGTTTAGATCCCAATGTATACACTTTTATAATAAACTTCCTAGCCACATTCAAGAACAAAGCCTTAATAAATTCAAATCTTTTATAAAAAGGAAACTATGCCAGAAAGCCTATTATACTGTCAAATACTTCATTGAGGACCAAAAGACTTGGGAGTGAGCTGTTCCAATACATTTACACGGGGAATGTTGATTTATTTTATTGGTTTTTGGTAACTATTGTACTTTTAACCTTTGCTATAAGTATCTATACCTTTTTTTTAAATATACAATGACATGAATATTTACTGTATAAACTATTATATTATTTTAATTATTGTGAATGTGAGGACTATGTGGGTCATTGTTCCAGTTTTAATCATGGTCTGGCAGTTTGAGTAGTTTATGCGGCCTACCCAAATGTCCTTTCTTTGGTATTGTTCGTTGAATCGTTGAGCTCCTTAAGTGCTGAGTTGAGCTGCACGATTACTGACAATTGCGTGCACTGACTGGACAGGTCCACTCAATCTGTGTGGTTCTTTCCTCAAAAGACCATTTCAGACACCGATCAACATAGCCTTCACATGATCTGACCAAGATTATGTCTGGACTTTAAAAGAGACTGTGACCTCTGAGTTTGTTTCGGCCTTTCTTCTCATGGTAGTCGACAGGGAACGCCGACCTCATCTAGTTTTGAAAAATATCTATGATTGAGGTGTAAAAGTGTTTGTACAAACCTACTTACAGAAATAAAATAATTTATCATCGGACCCGATAGTTACGACACCCTAAATTGAATATGTAAATATTTATTACGCTACCTAAAATCGCGAAAAAAAATCTTCTGCTATCTACATTTATGTTTGCATAACTGGTCAAAATGTAGGGAGCATCTGATATTTTTTTTCGCGATTTCAGATTTGGCCCCTTGGTAAAAGTTGTTTATAATGAAGAGTATATACGAGGATAATGGTGTTTAAAATTACTGCCTGAATATATATACATTTTTTAGACAGGCTTAGCAAAATTTGTTTGAGAATAATGATAAATTAATTCCATAAATTGGGTATTGCACAAACACTTTTACATGTCAATATTTTTTGTTAGTTGTATGAGCTTGGTAGTTTTTGTTTCTATTTATTAGTTTACTCGAATAATATAAATTGCTTTTTTTCTGGTAGGTTTCTGACGCAGTTTGAAAAACTGGCCAAGTGTATGTCGGACCACGCACAGTGAAGTGTTCCGTAGTTTTATTGACAGGAAAAATAAGTTTGTATTTCATAGGATTTTTCGACATAACTATGAAAAACAAAGTTAATTCTGCGGTTGTAACCAAAAATATCCCATATCTCAACAACTATCGACTTAATAAGCAGTCACTTAGGAACATTATTCTCTTTTTAATTATGAGATCCAACAATACCTCACAGACTTATGTGCATAGATTTTTAATTCAACCCTCGGTAACATGTATGGGGAATGCCACCCATAACTAGGTTTATCGTAATTTCGCTACAGTATTGTTCAGCGCTGCAAAGAATACACCTTTTAAATTTTCATCGATATAGTGTAAATAGTCTACAAATAAAATGGCTGATGATGAATGGCACACAGACAGACGGACACAACGAAATTAAGAGTTTGTTTTTTTACGGTTTTTAGTTATCGAGTTTACAATCAGCATGAACCTGATGTCTATGAGCACAGATTTACAATATTATTATTATTATTCGGAATAGCCACCATATTGAAATCCAGAATGCTCATCCTTTTCGGCATCAGCACTATCTCCCTAAAACCATGAAAATGTCAACGAAGATGACGAAAAATGGTCAGATTGTAAGACTCCATCTTGGATTTAGATTTGTATCGCTCACCCCGAAAAGCTGCAGAACGGCAGCTTGGGACATAAGCAGTGCACTTCGTCCCGCAACCCCTGCATGGAAGCCCTGCGAAAACGCCTGCGTTGACCCTCTGTAAGGAAGGCTGGACTGTGCAAATTGGTTAAAATCTACATTTTACAAGGTTGAGACAGACAGACAGAGAGACCGACTGACCGGCTATGACGAAATTATAAGGAATCCTTTTCGACTACGGAGACCCTAAAAACATCAATTCGGTTCATATTTGGCAGAGATGCACATGTATTAGATGAAATATAAGACCTCTTCCTTTTTGAAGATGGTTAAAAATATCGATATAATTCCGCTTTGAAAGTATTAAAAAATACCGGTCAAGTGCGAGTTGAACTTGCGTGGAGAGGGTTCCGTGCGATGAATATGTTTTTATTTTATACCATGTTTTTTACCAATAGTTGTTAATTTATGTTAGTTTTAAAACATTTTTTTTTATGCTGAATGCAACTTTTGAATCATAATAATAAAATTAGGTGGACGGTCAGCACTAAGAAGTGTCACGTCACAACACAAGTTTTAGTAGTAGTAGTAGTTTTAGTTTTTTCAAGTAGTATGAATAATGGTATAGTGAGAATGCAGAGATAATGATAAATCTTTATTTATCCCTTTTGAATATTATCAGCAAAAGAATAGGTCGTTTATGTATATATTTTCAGCAAAAAGTTGCCTTACTTTTGGTTTAGTGTAGACTGACTGCAGTAGACTGACGCGGTTTAACCGACCTCAACATATAATTAAAGATATTGCCACAGAATGATTGTATTTTATTATATATTGTAGAAATAGGCGAGGTAACATTGTCATATGTCAAAATCTAGTCGAACAGAGTGATTAAAAGCGATATTTGCTAAACAACCAGGGGCCGTACTATGGCGTGTTAATTCCATTATTGTTCCAGCGTGAAAGAGAGACGGAGCTATACATGACCGATAGCACTATCTCTTTTTCGCAACGGAATCATAATGGTGTTAACACGTCATAGTACGGCCCCTGGCCAGAATATGCAGGTGTTCATTGGCATTTGCGGCTGTCTCATCATTCCAGCCGAACTATTCTGTAAAAATATCACCGTGAAAACTTAGGTGAACAGTGCGGTGGGTCCTAGCAGTAGATGTAACGACAGCTCACTTCACTTAGGTGTATAGTGCCAATCTATAGCGATGGGCCCTAGCAGTAGATGTAATGACAGCTCACTTCACTTAGGTGTTTAGTGTCAATCTCTAGCGGTGGGCCCTAGCAGTAGATGGAATGACAGCTCACTTCACTAAGGTGTATAGTGCCAATCTTTAGCGGTGGGTTCTAGCAGTAGATGGAATGACAGCTCACTTCACTTAGGTGAACAGTGTCAATCTCTAGCCGTGGGCCCTAGCAGTAGATGTAATGACAGCTCACTTCACTTAGGTGTATAGTGCCAATCTCTAGCGGTGGGCCCTAGCAGTAGATGGAATGACAGCTCACTTCACTTAGGTGAACAGTGTCAATCTATAGCGGTGGGCCCTAGCAGTAGATGTAATGACAGCTCACTTCACTTAGGTGTATAGTGCCAATCTCTAGCGGTGGGCCCTAGCAGTAGATGGAATGACAGCTCACTTCGCTTAGGTGAACAGTGTCAATCTCTAGCGGTGGGCCCTAACAGTAGCCTTTGAAAAGATTGCGTAATTTTTTACCGACTGCCACCAAGATTGCGCTTGCACAATCGCTTCTTCTACCCATCCTTGACTATGCTGATGTCAGCTATCTTGACCTTACCCAAGACCTACTCGATAAACTTGAGCGGCTTCAAAATTTATGTATAAGATTCATATTCGGTTTGCGCAAATATGACCATGTTTCCGAATTTCGTGTGAAGCTCAAGTGGTTACCAATTCGCCTTCGCCGGAACGCTCATATCCTTTCTCTTTTGTTTAATGTGCTCTTCTCCTCTTCCACCCCTCTCTATCTTAAGAAACGTTTCCAGTTTCTTTGCGACTCCCACACGAAATTTCTAAGGTCATCAGATAACTTGAAGCTTAAAATGCCTATGCATTCCACAACTTTCCTCGACAAATCCTTTACTGTCCAGGCCGCTCGTTTGTGGAATGCATTGCCAGTTGAAATTAAACGCGCGCCGTCATTGCTTGTGTTTAAAAGACTCGTGAAGGAACATTACTTGTCGTTGTGATCGTGTTCTCATAATTGTAATTATCAATAGTCTTCATTTATTTTCGTTGCTTATAAATTTAGTATGTACGTATTTATGTATATATTATTTAGGATATGTATATATGTGTATCTATTTTAGTGTATTGTATACATACTTATTATTTGCACCAACAACAGCCCCATTTTATGTCCAGGAAAATCTCTGTCCATTCCAAGGTTGCCTGGAAGAGATCGCAGAAAGCGATAAGGCCGCCCATTGTATATTAAGTAGTGTTCAGTTTAATTTTTGTTGTTATGTTTTTTGTGGTGTACAATAAAGAATATATAAATAAATAAATAAATAAATGTAATGACAGCTCACTTCACTTAGGTGCTATACACCTAGGCGTACCTATACACTTAGGCGAACAGTGTAAATCTCTAGCGGTGGGCCCTAGCAGTTGATGTAATGACAGCCCACTTCATTTAGATGAACAGTGTCAATCTCTAGCGGTAGGCTCTAGCAGTAGATGGAATAACAGCTCACTTCACTTAAGTTTTCACGATCAAATTCTTACAGAATAGACCGGCTGGTCGTCTTCCACCCATGACTCACCTGTGAAGCAGTCTCCTCAGCGACTCCAGCAGATTTCGGAGCACTGGGAAGGTGGCGCAGGGAGACAGGTCCACCTGTCTCGCTACTGACAGTAACTGTCGCATGGCCTCGCTGGCCGGTCTACCGCCCAGCTCCTGACGACAGGAAGATTCTAGGGATTCTAGACATCTGGAAGGAAGAGGACATCAATCGAAACACGCTCAAAAAAAATACGGGCAATATCATCTTGAATATTTTTTGTCAGAAAGTTTAGAGGTACAGGAACAGGATGTAAAATATAATAATAATAATAAGTTTTTATTTATTTTCTCTCACAATGGTTTTGTTGCACTTAACAGTTTTGAACAAAATATATAAATTCACATTGTGAGACCTGGTGCCTGAAGTACGTTTTAGAAATACCTGTATTACAGGTCACCAGGCCCCACTTAGTGGCATCATACAAATAAATAGGCAGGTAACATGTATTTCTACTAAACAATTAAAACAAAAAATAAATATAAAAAAGAAAGAAATTAACTAACACAACAAAAGCAGTCAAAGGGTGTGTGGTGAATGTGTCAGTAAATGGTGGTGAATGAGTACTTGAATGGTGGTTAGTGTGTAGGTGAATGTGAATGGTGGCAGGTGTATGCGAATGGTGGTGAATGTGTAGGTAATTATTTGAATACAAGTTTTATTTAATTGAGTGGAGCAATTTCTCTGTGTCCTCATAGGAAAGAGCTTTCAAGAAGTCAGTTACTTTTTGCTTACAAAAAGTAGTTGCTGGGTTTGTGTAGTAAATAAATATTTTGATCCTTGTTAATAACATTATACAGATAATCCCCTAGGTAACAGAAAAAATTGTGGGATTGCCGTATACGGAAAAATTTTGTATTGCATACAGTACCTTTCCGTCGTTTATCTTTCAATAGATCCGAGTCATAAGCTAGCTGCGAGTGCTTTTTGAGGACCGTTTGCAGAACGAAAGTTTGTCTTATAGACAGTACATCCCACTTTTTGTATAAGTCGACTGTAGGAAATCGGAAGGGAAGGCCCGCAGCAACCTTAAGTATAGCACGTTGAGCTCTTTCCGCCTCTATCAAGTGCGTTTTAGCAGCACCTCCCCAGGAGATGATGCAGTAGTCAATAAGCGACTGACAAAAGGCATAGTATACCATCTTGATGGTACGAAGGTCGGCTACATGTTTTAGACTCTTAAATATGTAAATGGGTTTGCGTAATCTCGTTACCAGGATGTCTATATGAGGTTTGAAGCTGAGGAGAGGTCTAATGTAACTCCAAGGTATTTAATGTTATGTGTACTTTGAAGGGGAGGACAAACGCAATACTGGGAGGTTGACCAACACGTGTGAGCCGTTATAGACAGTGAAAGTGGGGGTAGCACGTTCGATCGATGTGCAAATGCCACGTATTTAGTTTTTGTGATATTAAGAGTCAGCACATTATTCCGTAACCAAGCAACAACCGCGTTAAGCCCCTCCTGAGCAACACCAAAAACCCCTTCCCAGCTATCACCACTAAAGAATAGAGCAGTGTCATCGGCGAATGTAAAAATTCAACCATTACTAAGGTGACGCTGGCACAGGGCGTTGATGTAGATCAAAAAGAGGGTCGGTCCGAGTATACTGCCCTGAGGCACTCCAAAAGTCACTGGCTCTTTGTTACTCACCATACAATCAATTCTAACTTTCTGTTTCCGGTTATATAGGTAGTCCTGGAATAATTGTAGGGGAAGACCTCGTACTACCATGTTTTCCATTTTTTGCAATAAGTGCGGGACAGAAACTGTGTCGAAGATTTTTGCCAAGTCTAGAAACACCGTCAGACAATTTCTCTTTTTATCCAAGTTCGTTATCACCGAGCTAACCAATTCATGTACCGCGTCATTGGTAGACTTACCGCGCCGGAACCCAAACTGGGCAGAATAAAGGAGGTTGTTAACCTCGAGGAACTTAGTCAGCCGGTCATTAATTAGGCGCTCCAGAACTTTTGAGAGCGTTGGAAGAATAGAGATGGGTCTAAAGTTGTTGACACAGTTCCTGTCACCACCTTGGTGTATGGGTTTTAAAATTGCCGATTTAAACGCCTGCGGAAATGCCCCTGTAGATATGGCGAGGTTGCAGATATGGGTAATAGCGGGGCACAGAAAGTGAGCATATCTTTTCAGTAACCGGCCCGGGATCTGGTCACATCCGACAGCACAATTATCCCTTAATCCTTGAACGAGTTGCATGATCTCAGACTCGTCCGTAGGGAGCATGACCAAGGAATGAAGAGGAGCGGTTTCCGCGAGATGATCAGCTTTGTTTCTGGGAGGAAAATAATGAGAAGTGATATTTTGCTCGGCTAGGTTGCGTCCAACGTTTGCAAAGAAAATAGTTGACCTCGTTGATATCTTTGGTCGGGTTGTCGCTTGAGATGAGACAGGAGGAGTGATCTGTTGCCCTTTTGGAGCCGCTAATCTGCTATATAACAATCCCATAGCTTCTTTTTGTTGCGTTCTCAATCTCTTGCTTTTCATAGTTTCTTTTAGCTTTCTTCAGAAGTGAAGAGCAAAAGTTTCTATAACGCTTGTATGTTTAATGAAGTATTTCGTTACTTGGGTCCCTTTTAAATTTAGGGTCCCTTTTATTCAGATTATCCCTGTTGTGCATGCATTTTAAAAGCCCTTTTGTAATCCATGGCTTACTGACCAGTTTCCTTCTAGATATTTTGACTAATTTGGAGTTATCTTTTATAGCATTTGACAGACAGCTTACTAGCAAGTCAGTTGCTTTATTTACATCGCTGCAATTTAAGATAATTTGAAAATCTGTATTACGTAGAGCTAAGTCTAGGTTATCATAATCAATACGGTGACTAATTTTATTTGAATACTCAAGCTGAGACGTAAGAGCAAGGTCTAAGCTAATGGCCACACTCTCGTGATCCGCAATTGATGATTCGACCACGAGGCAGGTAGCCTTCAATCTAGTCTTAACCATGATGTGATCCAGACACGTTTTTCCATGGGCTGGTAGTACATGACCTGGCAGCATGCAGTGACTAGCCAGGACATTAAGGTATTCGTGAGAGCGTTTATCTGGGCTGTTCATCACTATATCTATGTTTATGTCACCGCGCCAACTATTATGTTTTTGTAGTTGCTTAATGAAGTGAGGAGTACATCGAGGGCGTTAGTAAAATTACTAGTATTATGTTGGCCGCGAGGGCGGTAGATTCCAAGTACACAAGTATCTGAATTTATTTTGAGTAATAGACAGTTTGCGTCACTAATTGGTGGTTCTTCAAATGACACTTTGAGTTGTTTTTTGTAAAAAAATAACGACTCCTTCATTTTGTGTCCTAGTCAAAGTGGTTGATGCATAGTTATAATTGTCAAGGATGGGTATATCCTTGGCTGACCGTAACCAACATTCAGAAAGAACCAACACTTCCCATGCCACATTAGACCTATGCAGAAGTGTAATGAAGTTTGGCATGTTGCATGAAATACTACGTATATTTTGCGAGAGAATATTGAGTTGGCGCTTATTATGATTTACATGAGTGTTTATATTATCTATATCACATCTAGTAACTCGAGCAACCGACAAGGAATCCAGATCTGAGTGAATAGTTTAAATGTTTTGCATCATGTGAGAACTATTAACATTGAAAGATGCAGGTCTCGTTTATAACGTGACCCATTATGTATATTATGAAGTTGGTTGTCACTCAGGTCTACTACGTCAGCGGCTATTGTGATTATGTTATGATGTGAAATGGTAAATGGAATGGGATGTTTAAACAGATAGTTATTATTGGTGATAACAGCTCGATTTACCAAATCTTGATTCAAAATGTGGTAAATCAATTATTAGTGGATCTATACAACAACAGACTTCTGTTTAGTAGAAAAGTAAAAGTATTACAGCCGATAATTAATTTTGCGGAACGAAATAAATAAGGGCACGACTTAACGGTCTCGGAGCGCGTTCCGTTGCAAAATGCACTCATCCTCCATAGAAAAGTCGTTTATGAATAATAAATGAAAATGAAAAGGGAGGATACTTCGAGCAGACGAATGTTGTGTCTGGTGGGCTACTGCCCGGCGATTGCTTTCGGTACGTTTTATATACGCTAGTCGCGCGGTAAACTTTGCTTGCGCGGTGCAGGATTTTGCGTGACGTCAGTGTGATGCGTAGTTCGCATGTGACGTTGTAAAGTTATAAAATTGTCTATATGTTGGCTGTTTATTGTCTTTTTCTTTTGTCGGATATGCTAAATGAGACCTACCTCTGCAAAGTTCCGAAGTATGTGTCCTTGAGGCAATCCACGAACTTTGCTAATTTCAAACTGATCTTCTGACTCAGTGTAGAGAGAACTGAAACAAAGGACGGGACATTATAAAACGAAAACAATATTTTAATGCTACGTAGACACACGCAGCGACTTTGGTCGCCGGCGACTCACTGGCGATTTTAAAATCACACGTCCACACAGATTTTAACAGAAGATTTGTCGCTAGCGATGTCAAAATCTCAATACTCAATACTTTATTGCATTCCACAATGTATTTGCTTAGGTGGTACACATTTGGTTCAGAACAATAGTGGACCCTGTCTATATTATTATTTTTAATATTATATATTATTATATTATCTATAATATCGGACACAGCAAAAGAAATATATTAGGTAGAGATGAGGACTTATCGATTATTATGTTGTGTATTGTTGTTGTATATTTTATATGACTTTTAGGGATTGATCATTTAAATATTCGTTTACACTGTGATAACATTTACTTATTCATATTTTTTTGTTTATTTATTCGTGAAACTTTTTTTATATTTTTATTGATTCGGGTAACTTGTTACATATTTTTATTGACATAACCAGAGGGCTCGTCGAATGTATTTATAAGCGGGATTTTGGTAACTTTAGTCGTGTTTTGTATGCATCTTGTTTGTATGTCTTCTCGTTTAGTGTAAAAGTCTTGGTATTTATGAGCGAATTTGCATATTTCAAGTATATATATATATATATATATATATATATATACAGGGTGTTTGGCGCATGGACCGACACTATTTTTCCAGGGATTTGGGAGGTCATTAGCTAAGTTCTACCCATACACCCTTTGTCCCAAACGTCACGGTTGGTTACATATTATTTTTTTTTTAATGAAAAAAACACCTAAAATATTTCCTTTTATTCGAAATAGTAAGTTTTTTGTTTGTGGGTGTAGTGGCAGTGATACAACTGATTTCAAGAAAATACCTTACAAGCTGCCAAAGTTTAATTTTTTATTTAATGTATGAAATTTTACAAATTCTAAATTCGTTAAAAAAAATTGGGACAAAGGGTGTATGGGTAGAACCTAGCTAATGACCTCCCAAATCCCTGGAAACATTGTGTCGGTCCATGCGCCAAACACCCTGTATACAGGGCAGAGCTAAAATATTCAGGTTTATAAAATGGGTTTTGCAGCTAACTATCTGTTGTATATTTACTAAGATACGGACAAATTTCTTTTGAACTGTAAACAGTAAACAGTGTTGATGCGTCTGTACTATTTTACCACATTATTATGCCGTAACTAAGCACAGGCGTATTATGTTACCAGGGCAGTCTGTAAAAGACAATGCCAGGAATCGGCTCGAATCATGTAGCGTCCGACAGACTTTCTACAATAATGATAATTCATAACTGAAAACAGTAAGAATTATACAATATAAATAAAATCTGTAGAAGTACACCGTTGAAAAGCTATTTTATATACTTATTCAATTGATCAATACATTTCATAGCTACAATTTCAATTAGAAATGTTGCCAACACGAAAATAAAATAATATCGATACAAAGTTGCACTTGCATTAAAATAATATCAATATGAACCTAAGTGAATGTATTATTAACTTAAGTCGTAACTCGTCCTTCTTATAATTTTAATCGCGTTTAGTTATATTTTTGAATAGACATATATTTTATAATAATGTAATAAGTAGTTCAAAGTAATTTAATTTGACTATCGATTCTGTTTAGAATAGTTTATTCCTAATAATGTTATTATAGTGCTGGCAACACTTGATGTGTAAGTAATTGTATTTGTTATTGTTAAAAAGTTTTATTTTTCTTCTCCCGCGTTATCGTCACGAGCACAGAGTACTTTTCGAGCGACGAAGTGTTCCCGTGTTTTATTTTTATTTTTGTGTTGTGTTTATTGCTGTGTTCCGGACTCCGATTTTTCTACCATTTAAAACGCCGACGTAATGAGCCTGTATTACTTGCTGACCCGGCTCGCCCAACCGACCATCTGAACCTACCTACTAAGTTGTTAAAATGTATACATGTGGTTTTTTCATACATTCGAAAATAATGTAGGTATGATATATTTTTTCTATAAAAACGTGAGGATATGTGAGGATAATGTGCCAAAAGTCATTAATTTAATTAATTGTGTCATGTTATCATTAAAATGAGAAGTATTAAGTGGTCGACATTAAAGAACTATAACTTTTTTTGGTGTACTTCTAATAGAAAACTAATTAAACTATTAAATTCTGTAATTATTTTCCTTTTTTATGATGTATAGTTCATCTTTGTCGGTTCTGGCCGAGTGTTGTAGGTAACCTTGGCATTCCCCTTTATGTAATTTTTTTTAATTACTTTATTTCAGACCTTGATCCATATGATGTTAGTAATACACAATACTTATAAGCTATGTTAGTAACAAACGAAAAAAAAAAAAAAAACATATATCTGCTGCACTCACCACACGCACCGGGCATATGTACATGTACACGTACCCAATGCGCCATAATGTTATGAATGATATGATGTACGTACATCTTTCTAACTGACAGGAGGTTAGATATTTTATAAAGGCTCTCTGTCAGAAATCTAAAGGGTTTGAAAAGCATCACTTTAAGCAGAGATTAAAATTAAATTCCTAGAGCTAGAAAGAGCTCAGAGGGCTCTTTCTAGCTCTAGGAATTTAATTTTTGATGCTCCTCCTCAAACCGGGAGACAATACGAAAGAACCGACTGTGCTTCCGAAGTGTATATCTGAAGCAGAAGGCATCTGGAAGTTACGTATCGTAATGTTTTAAAGGTCCAGATGAGTTTTCTAACTCTCTTCATTAATAATTCTGTGTGAAAGTGAGCGTTGTATTATATATTTTGTAAATTTAACTTTAGTAATTACGTCGCAAGAGCATATCGAGTGAGAGGGGTATTGGCATTTGTGTATTTTAATGCTGAAATCTGCTGGAGGTTGGGGGGAATCGTACTTATAGAAGCAGATGAAGTTCGTTTTGTTAGTGTTTAGGGTTAGAAGGTCAAGGTCAAGCCAAATAGCAATCTTTTTCAGACCTTCTTCTGTGGATTTTTGGACATTGCTCCAAGTTGGGCTACTAAATACTTTTTTTTTTTCAAATCTAATTATTTATTTGCATAATACAGGTAAGTATGAACAGATGTTATAAATCAGTATAAAGTACACTGTATCATTACCTATTAAGGTGTGCAAATGTTTATATTATTATTCATCTTATTAAATCATTATTAAATTATATTAATCATAATTAAAAAAATATATAGGTCCAAATTAAAATGAAATTATAAAGATGTCAAATAAAATTAATAAAGCATGTCACCCTATTTTTATTGTCATACTATTCGATGTCAATAAAATACTCTCATTATAAAAATCTATCTATATGCTTATCCTGTAAGTACTCCTTGACATTATAATAACACTTATTCACTAGGAATTTTTGCAGCTTCGACTTGAATTGATGAACAGGTAACTTTTTGACATCATCAGGCAACTTGTTGTAAATCAATGATGCCATACAAAGAACACTTTTATTGAGTAGTGCTGTTTTCCCATATGGTATTTCGATTTCTAATCTTTTTTGTCACGTAATTGTCTATAGTTGCTTATAACAGCAGTCTTATAGTAATTAGGATTCAATTTCACAAAAACATTAAGTTCATATATGTATAACGAAGGCAGTGTCAGAATTTTTAAGCTTTTAAAGTAGGGTTGACAGCTGGTAGTGTTGTTTATATTACACATTGCTCTAATGCATTTCTTTTGAGCATTAAATACTGATTCCTTATCGACTGAGTTGCCCCAAGATATAATACCATATCTTAGGACAGGTGCAACAAGTCCGTGATAAGCAGTTAATATGGCTTCTTTATTAACAATTTTTGCAAGTTTGTGAAGAGCAAATGAGGATTTATTAATTCTTTTGCATACATATTCTAAATGTGTTTTCCATGTCAGTTTACTTCCAATATTAATTCCTAGAAACTTTGTATCTGTCACAGGATGTACTATTTCGCCTTGGTAAGTAACGTTTATATTTGTCAGTTGAGTTCTCTGGTGAAAGTGCATAATTTTCGTCTTGTCCACATTTATTTTTAGAATATTTTTGGTTAACCATTGTATTACCATATTTAATGTTTGGTTGACTACGTGCTCGTAATCATTTTCTTTGTCGCTTTTTATTATTACTGTATAATCTGAAAATAGTACCATTGGCTGATTGATGTGCTTAGGAAGATCATTGATATATATCAAGAACAGCAAAGGACCCACAACACTACCTTGTGGAACTCCAAATTTTATAGTTTTCGAGTTTGACTTATGTTTAATCTCATTTCTTGTTTTCTGACATATTTGTGTTATTTCTACTATTTGTTTCCTATTATGCAGGTATGAAATGATGAGATCTAGCGCTTTACCTCTTATACCGTACCTGCTTAATTTTAGCATTAGTATCCTATGGTCAACTCGGTCAAAGGCTTTACTCATATCCATAAATATTGCGCATGTCGGTATTTTTTTGTCCATGGCGACCAAAATAGTTTTAAGTAGGTCATAAATGGCATTATTTATTGATTTCCCCTTGCGAAAGCCTTTCTGTTCGTCTACCAAAATATTATATTTGTCTAAATAACTGTATATTCGACTATAATAATATATGATTTTTTCAAATATTTTTGAAAAAATGGGGATCATCGTCGCTATGGGTCTATAGTTCCTCAATTTTTCGTTAGTCTTCTTTTTTGTGTAGTGGAATGGACGGATTGAAATTAATACTATGGCGGTGTTCTGCATTTCTGAGGAATTATTGATGTTAGAGTGTTGGCAGCAAGACATGTTTGCAGAATAATTACTAAGCGTAAGTCAGTAAGTAAGTTAGGGTTATTTAGATTGAGTAGATTTTCCAGTTTACTTTCTTGTAGACATTCTAGTGCCTTTTCTGGGTTAATCGGTATTTGCGCTTTTGTATATATTTTTTAGGTTAGAAATTTTAACAATGATTGACAGAAAGCTTTGAAAAGAGTTAGTTTTACTTCTAGTGTACAACGTGCGAACCTGCGGGCCAACATATTGCATCGGACAGCCAACGCCCTCCGTTCTCTTTCCATATCAGCATCATCCTTTAAGTCCTCCGTAACTACGTGCCCTAAGGACTTAAAATCTAGCACTCTTTCAAGGGCCACACCCCTTAACATAACCGGTGGCATATTATGTGCTGGTTTTTTATGCTTCACCCTAAACACAAGCAGTTTGCTTTTATGCACTTTGTATACAAGTCCGTGCGCTTCTGCATAGACCTCACAGACCGCCAACAACTTCCTGAGTGCGCTAATTGATGGACTCAGCAGCACCATGTCGTCCTCGTAACTAATACTATTGACACACAGTCCGTCAATAGAACAACCAACAAGAGTGCTACTGAGCTCGACAATCAGTTGGTTAATATACAGGTTGAAAAGCGCTGGCGAGGTCAATCCATCCTGTCTTACCCCGCATTCCAACCTGTGCTCCTCAGACAACTCGTTGGCCCATGTAACTTGATTGGTTTTGTGGCCGTACCAATACTGAAGCATATTTGTGATGTCGTCAGGCACTCCCGCCTCGCGCATCTTACACCACAAGACGTCATACCTTACCAGGTCAAATGCCCTGGAAAGGTCTAGAAATGCCACATATTCACGCGTACTTCTCTCCGTATGTGCCTACCTGGCAGTATGCTTGAGGGCCAAAATAACACATTCAGTCGATAACTGTCGCCTAAAGCCGAACTGAGCATTGTGTTTATTTTAAGATGGTTACTAATTTGACTCTCAAACACAACGTCAAGTACTTTAGCTGTAATAGTCGCCAATGAAATCGGTCTATTATAATTACCCTTGTCACGGGCGTCACCGGTTTTATTTTTCAATATTGGTACAAGCACCGTTCTCATCAACGCAGCGGGTAGGTAGGAGTGTCTGATACAGAACGTAAACAATAACGCTAGCAGTCGTGGAAGATGCGGTCCGGCATTCTCAAAATGCTAAGGCTGTCATGTCCCGGCGATTTGCCTCGTCTCATATATTTAATTATTACTTTAATCTGCTTAGCCGTAATGCGAGCAGGCACATCTAACACAACAGCCCCAGCAACGACACCACTAACATCCGACTTCGAAGGTAGTATTCTAAAATGTTCCTTAAACAGGTTTGCGATCGCCCCGGACGTGCTTACACCATCGACACTCACCGGAATGCCCGGCTTGGGGTTTCACTGTTTGTGTTTCCAGAACCCGCGAATGTCTTTCTTTTTGTGTCTTGAAGCCAATATATCCATTTTAATTTGGTCTTGCATAATCTGACAAAACTTATGTTTTTGTTTAAAAATCATGCGGGACTCAGCCATATCATTATAAAAATACCCAGTGCTTGATTTACCACGCCAAAACCAATTTGTAAACTATTTTACTGATATAAGAATTTTGAAAGTTTAGATTTTATTTTTTGTATGTGTGACTTCCAATTTATATTCTTGTCTATGATTATGCCTAGTGGTGTGAATTCGTTGACTGTTTCTATTTTATGATTATTAAATGTTACTACTTTATGGTTATTAAAGGAAAAAACTACATTTAGAGGATATTTTTGATGGGTGTGGAACGTTTAAGAGTATAGTCTTTCTAAAGTCTGTGTGTGGACCTGAGATTTCGAAATCGTGGGTCGCTGGCGCTGTGAGTGAACCTGGCGAAGGTTTTTGACAAGCTTGAATTGTTTGTCAGAGACAGTGTCTGCACTGTCACCTAAAAGTGAAGAATTTGAGTGTTTGCTTTTTCTACAATTATTTTTAACTCTTTTGTTTTTGATGACTCTTTCTATGTAGTTCACGCTCGGATAAGCTACCAGTCTGCTGCACATCCAGCGACGCCTGCTTCATGGAGATGTTGACGCTGTTGGTGCACGTGGCCGTGCTGCCGCCGCCGAGCGCGCGCGAGGGCCAGCTGCCGCGCGCGGTGGAGAGGGAGAACATCTCGGACTCGTTCTCTACGCGGATGTTGTTGAATTGGGGGGAGTCTTCTTCTGGCGGATGGGGGGACTGGAAAAAGGAAAAAGAAAAACTAAAAGAGCCTGTTAACAACGTCTTTGAATACCAAATAGTATTCTGTGTCGTTGCAGCAAAGATAGAATGCACAAATTTCACGCAAATTCCGATTTTCGTAAGTTCTGGGTGTGTACCAATATGATAAGCGCGGCCCAGAGCGTTCCCGTGAGCGTTGAGGGCGTTACAGAACGGCAACTTATAGTCGAGGTGTTTAAAGACCACTTCATGGTTCGAACACCGTTCGGACCCATTTCCACTGTTATCACAACTAAATACGTTAAGATAGCTCTTAAACATATGAAAAGAGGGAAATCCAAATGTCACGACGGCCTAAGTATCGACCACTTGCAGCATGCGGGTGACCACTTGTCACGAGTTTTGGCATTACTGTTAACCTCTATATCGCACACTCTCACTTGCCTGACAATATGATGAGGACGGTGGTGGTACCAGTGATTAAATACCATAAAGGAGATTTATCAGTTCGGTCGAAATTATAGGCCTATTTCTCTGGTAACGATTGTCGCTAGAGAGCTTGTCAGTGTGCTTAACGTTCAGCTAGAGAAATATATATCCTTACACGATGCGCAATTTGGTTTCCGACCTGGCTAATCCACCGAAAGTGCAACCGCGTGCCTTAAGCACACGGTCAGTAAGTACTACGCTGACAGGAGTACACCAGTCTATGTGGCGTACCTGGATCTCTCCAAGGCCTTCGACCTGGTCTCATACGACATTCTTTGGGATAGATTAAAGGAAACAGGGATGCTCAATGAGTTGCTGGACGTTTTTAAGTACTGGTACGGCCACCAATCTGACGTTGTGAGGTGGGGGAGTGGCGGAACCAGCGGAACTTAACAGTTAGTTGTAAAACCAAAAACATTTACTAACCTTAACCTTCCCATAAGAATCGGCAAAACTCTCATCGTTGGTCCTAATAATCTCGTAATCGTCGAAGTTATAACTGTCGTATGACACGGCCTCTTCGCCGTCGGACGGCTGGTCGCCGGTTCGAAGCCGGAGCGAAACCGTGTCCGGACTGCTGCGGGAGCGGGACGACGAGTAGAAGATAGAGTTGGAGACTAAGAAGCGCGGGTCTTGGTGCCAGGGGAGATCTGGGGAGAGGAACTTGGATATAGTTTTGTATAGCAATTTATTTATTTATTTTATTTTACAGAAAGCTTACAGACTAATAATAACACAATTAAAAATCATTCGTAGGTAGGAAAATTTGCAAATTACAAGCTTCCACATGTATACATGTAGTTACAAGTAATTTGCGTTGACTCTATGTACGTTAACAGCGAATTGCAAAAAAAAGGAAAATAAAAATAAAATTGTTTGGTAATTAGTCGAGTCGTGCAACATCAAAACAGTTAAATCATACATGAGCACCTACATAACATCACATTAGACCTAAACCGAACAATGTATTTAGTAGTTATTCATGACTATCTCCAAAATATTCCCTGTTTAGGATCTTTCTAATAGTGTGTGCGTTGGTACAAAATAGATCGATCTCCAGGTGCGCTGGTAAACTATTGAAGGCTTTAACACTACGAATGAAGAAGGCGTGGCGCCTGTACGTAGTCGATGCGCCTGGTGCCTGCAGCAGAGGTCGTCTGTTTTGATTTATTTCTAGTGTTACGGACATACTAATTATTATAAAAGTATATAGAGGTATGAGAACAGTGTGTAAAGTGCACTCATAACAACCATAGAAAAGAGAGGATCCTCCGACCAGACGTGCGTCGAGTCTGGTGGGCAACTGCCCGACTATTAACGTCGGGACGTTGTATGCTAGTTGCGTTAAGGCTTGTGTTATGGATACCAGATGGTTGATACACTACATAAATACATTTTTTTTTTTCGTAGATACATACATATTATAAATATACATCCATGACTCGGGTACAAATGTCCATATTCATCATACAAACATTTGCCCCTATCGGGATTCGAACCCAGGACCATTTGGTTTCGCTGACTACACTTAGCCACTGTAGCCACTACACCAAACGTGTCGTCATTGTACAACGCTTAGCTCTGCAGCTTACGCCGTTAGAAAAATTCATGATTTAACTGATTTAGAGACAGCCCGTTTAGTATACCTACTTTATTTATTTTCATTGTGTAATGTCGTACGGTATTCTGTTGTGGGGAAATGCCGCCGATATTCAGATCATTTTTGTGTTACAAAAATGGCAATTCGTTCAATTTATAAATTAACAGAGACAAATTTAAAGAGATTAATATAATGACTGTGCCTTCGGAGTATATCTATGAAAATCTTTTATACGCACATCAAAATAATAATGTTATTTTTTTTCCCATAATATTGTACATTGAGTTAAGTTAGTTAAGTTAAGTACATTGAGATCATTGAGTTGGTTCAACGTAAGTACCTCCGTTCCATGCATCACAGATGCTATAAAACCAAAATGTCCTATAAATTATTACTAGAAAAATATAACCACATAACCCAACAATCCCGTCGCACCCTACTTGAAATGATGACTCTGTTTAGTATATGCCGTAATAAATTTGATTGTACTGATCTTGTGAACAGTTTGTGCTACCTGATTCGAGACGCCTATTTGCTACTTCGTTTTGTCGAACGAACTCAGGCACTCGCTCACCGTTACATCGCTTGGTTGACACCTATAATAAACAGTTTGGCTCTACTGATATTATGGTTCTCAGCAAAGCTGTATTTAAGAGTGAGATTACAACTATTTTAAGAGATAACCCTAGTATATAGTTAATAAGTGTTTTTTTTTAAGTGTTTTTTTAACTTGCTCTGCTAACAGCTAGCTATACTGTATTGTAATCTGTGGATAACGTCTTGAGTAGTGTATTTGTTACTTTTATTGCAAGTTTTATATTGTATGCCTACTGTGTAATATACTGCTGTTTGTTATTCCTAACAAACAAAAAAAAAAAAAAAAAAAAAAATGGTTTTACATAAAAATAAAACCGATATTATGTGCCGAGAGGGAAAACATACAGCATTGTTTATGAAGAAGCAGTGTATACTTTATCCTTACTTGCACGGTCAATAGTACGAATACTTAGTTTAACTAAAGAATACCAGGTGGCGTAACTATCGCCGACGTTGTATTTACTCTGTGCCAGCTAGGATGCGGGAACTGCTGTCACTTTTCGAATGCATAGTCTTCACCAGGAAGAACTTCTTACAATGCTGTATGTTTTCCCTCTCGGCACATAATATCGGTTTTATTTTTATGTAAAACCCCTATATTGATGTGCCTCCGAAAAACATACAGCATTGTTTATGAAGACGTGTTTGTTATCTGCTGGTGAAATATTATAGGTAAAAATACAACGCTATGATGATTGTAAATGGTTTATTCTGAAAATTAAGTAGTTACAGTAGTAATCAATTATTTATTTATATTCTAATAGTTATAAATAACACAATCATGTATTTTATATTCTTTATGAAAAAATAAGATATCTGATCTTCACAGTAAAAATTAACCATAATAACGATTTAGATGTTCAACGAATAAACCAAATTCTCTAGGTATGCATTACCAACGATTGGTTAAATGATAAATGTTTACAAGATATTCAAAACATTATTTTTCCTTGTAAGTTAAGTAGAAGTAAATGTATTGAAAAATGAATTACGACTGTCTTTTTTGAGTTCTATTTCGCGACAGTAGTGATTAAAGAAGGTATTGGATGATTTCCAATTACCCCGTGATAAAATATCAACAATTGGTTGATTACCTAACCAATTTAAGGAAGCTACTGCTGACCGACAGCTTCCCGTCGATGCCTGAATGCCACTATCTCTGAGAACTGTGCGTACCCAATTCCCAATTACAGTGCGTGAGGCAGCTTTAGTTTTAAATAATATAGTGATAAAAAGATTGTTCAAATTGTTAACTTCAGATCTCTTTGTTACAGTTTTTTTCTATTAAAAGCCTAACTAAAGTGACAGGACATATGTTTTTATCATTATGTTGTGAAAGTTTCCATGCGGACTGACGATAATAGTGTGTATCAGTTTTAGATCCAAATGCAGGTATTAAATAGATAATATCGCCGTCATACAAGAAGCTTTCATTTGAGATTTTCTGCAAAGTTAGGTCGTGAACCTTACGGCCTGATGCCAGCAATAAATCTGTGGCTGTTCTACGTGCTATATCAAACAATGTCTCTTTAGGTGCATTTTATGACAACCAATTTAGTACAATACGTGGATCCCACGTGAACGATAGCTTAACTTCTTTTGGTTTGGCTACTCCTATTGCCTAAGGGTGTGTTTTATAATAAAATTTGAATAGGATTGTTGTTCTACGTGAGGGCCACAAAAAGTTCAGACCGCCGATTTGTGGACTAGGATAGTATTATAGGATAAATTCTCTTTTAGAAATTGGTTGAGAATATTTTGGGTTTACTTGAGAGTTGGAGCACCATCTCAACCACCGTCTAAGTGGTGACATATAGGTTAACAAAGTTGAGCGTCGCCAGCTCTTCTTTAGTAGTTCTTTTTCCTGTGTGGACCCGTCTTTTATTTGGGCACCCCACCCCCAATTTTCCGAACTTTCAGGGTCAATGTCTGTACCTGTGAGGGAGTCTGCAATGTTGTAACATCTATCATGGTCTCCGATAGGTTCAGAAGTTCGTGTGGGTGGTCTAGAGCTCTGGATTTCAGGTCTTGAAGCCAGAAATCTCGAGGCCACTCCGGAGCCACTACTAAGTAAATTCCCATTGCATTGTTCAGATGTGCCAGAACTCTGGGTAGTAAGCTGGGAGGAGGAAACACCCACGCTAGCCGATGGTTCCACGGTCTGCTGAAGGCATCTTTATAGTTTGCCGATCTATCTCTGCAGTCTAGCGATACGTAGTTTATTACTACCGCAGTTTCTTGTGTCGCAAACAAGTCCACTTCTGGAAGCCCCCACTTCTGAAAGACTTCCGCTGTTGCTCGAGGTAGAAGATGCCATTCCGCGGGTGGTTTTCCTCGTGATAGCCTGTCCGCTATTATATTGTATCGCCCCGGTAGATAATAGGCTGATAGGGCTTTGTTGAACTTGTCCGTAAGATGTATTAGTTTGAAGGTTAGGGCTAGTAATCCTAACGATTTGGTTCCTCCCTCCTTTCGAATATACGCAACCAGGGTTCGATTGTCTGATTGGATCAGCACGTGTGACTTCTGCAACGTCTTTGTATTCATTTTGATTGCTGCTATTACTGCATATAGCTCCTTTTTGTTGCAGTGCCATCTTTTTTGGTGAGTTGACCATGCACCTGACATTGGATTCCCGTCTATGTGGGCACCCCAACCCCAATCCGATGCGTCCGTCGCTAGGAAATGGATAGCAGGCTTTTTGTGTATAGGCAATGTGTGACCTGTGGCACCGCGCCACCATATTATCTCTTGATACACAACTTGAGGCAGCAGCTGTTTCTGTGTTTTGTTGAACTGTCGCAGGAAGATTTGCATTTTACGACAGTGTAGTCTTCCTCGGGGAACAACAAAGTTGGCGAAGTTTAACTGACCCAGCAGACTTTGCAGTTCCCGGAGGTTGATGTAATTTTCAATAACGACCTCTCTAGTGTGTAGTTTATGCTTTGTCTCCTTTTTATTGGTAAGGACATTGTATTTACAGCTGTTTGCCAACGTATACCCAGGTATTCCAAATCTTGAGTTTGTACCAAAACAGATTTTTGGCGGTTGATTTGCCAGCCCAGATATTCCAAGTGCCTTACGGCTTCCGCAGCCTGAAGACATAACTTGGATTGGTCTTGGTTGACCAGAAGGAAGTCATCTAGGTAGACTAGCACTCGACATCCCTTCGCACGCAAGGTCTCCGCGACCCAGCATGTTACAGAGGAAAAAAGGTGCGGCGCTGAAGCCAGCCCGAACGGTACACACGTCATCTCGTATAACTGGTCTTTGTAAGGGACGGTACGATTTTGCTGCCTGCAGGTGAAAATAAGCAGACGAAAACGTTTCGTTTTGACGTACTTGTTCAAATCTCGAAGATCGAAAATTGGGCGCATCGATCCGTCGCTTTTCTTCCGCAGAAAAAGCTTGGAGATAAAACTGGGCGTTTTCTTGGAAACTAGTCGCAAAACAGTTTGATCCAACAGATCTTTGATTATCTGAGACATTGCAGGGGATGGCTTGGTTGGTATACCGCCGTTTACCCGAATTCTATTTGCCCTAATATCATTTGCCATAATAGTCAACAGCCATAATATCATACGACATAATACTCATTTGCCCTACTCTCATTTGCCATATTAGTCACGTGCCAGAATCATTGTTTCCCATAAAGTCACTTACCATAACATCATTTGTCATAATCATTGTAAGCCCTAATTATCACATGCCATAATTATGATATGCCATAACATAATTTGCCATCGACATCGGGTGTGTAACGGTTGTTTATATCAAGAGAAATTGGATGCAATTGGGACTTTAGGGCACCCCGACTCGGACAGGTTAGGTTAGAAGGGGATGGCGGGGTCGTGTGAGCGAGCGAATAGACCCCGCCATCCCAATTATATTACTAAGCGCTGCTTGAATACCTTCATCCGGAATTTCGAAAATTATTCTTTTACGTCTAGTTTCAATAGATTCGGCCCTTTTTCCGCAAATTATTTGCAAGGTTTGTTCAGACAATTTTGAAAACGTTTAATTCTGGTGTTTTGAAGGAGATATATCTGAACGTGCCTGACAACTACGCAGTGCGACGCCGGCAGCCACGGTTGCTAGCAGTGCCACGCGCACGAACTAACTTACTCAGTAAAGCGCCGTTGACGCGCGCCTTGCGTACACTGAATGACACTGCTGATAGGATAGATTTATTTCATTGTTCTCTGAATGAATTCACAAAGGTAACACTGTATGTATTATGTTATGTTAATAGATGATTTAGCTAAAGACCACACTACCGCATTAGGATTATCGCCTGTAATGATAGTTGTGTTTGTGATGAATAAATAAATAAATAAAAAAAAAAAAAAAAAAATTATAAGACGACGACTCGTTACCGAATGTTTCAGAAATTTTATTTAAAAGGTTATCGGATTTTAACTCGGCAGGGTTATTGTGATTTTTATATATTGAGTCAATGATACCCTGTAGACCAGATTACAAAAGTTCCCTTTGATGTAACAAGGCGTTAGTAGTTGCAGCCATAATTCCCTGCGTTGAGGCCAAGAAATCTTTTCCTTTGTTCAGACAACACAGTTCATCGTAAATTTTTAAATTACAAAAACCCGGGAACGCGAGCATTTCTGCCAATGCCTTCTTATAACGGATATGTTGCCAGGTGTGGGTGTTAAAATGCTGCAAACTTATTAACTGGCGTAGCCGTTTTTCATCAGCTGATTTAAGAATATTTTTCTCATCAAAACTAGTTTTACAGGCGCCCAAATCCAAAGACCTAGGCGTTTCTGTTGATGGATTAGTCAAAAAATCATTGTTGATACTATCCGCTTGTTCAGTGACGTCACTTGTGTTTACGTCAGTACTCGGTGCGTATTGTTTGTGCATTATAAAGTTTGTAAGAAACCTGACCTGGTTGTATAACGCGTCGATCCGAGGATCGACCGTTACGGTGTAACGGTACGTTAAACCGTACGTTACTGTGAATCCAGTTTTTGTTTCTTGCGTGGAGGTTCTCCTCGTTCGGCTTCGCTGTCCGACGAACTGCTAGCGCACGACGAGTTCTCCATTCCTTGTTCTTGATCCCTCTCGGAAGCCCCTGAGTTCGAAACGATCGACCGATTGGCCCCGGCGGTAGCCTCAACGGGTTCGTCACTCGGCGCGGGATTCACGACGAAAAAACCGTTATTTTAATGTTAGGATTGTAAATACACCCAAAATTCAATGCACTACTAAATTGTCTAAGATTATGATAAATAAAAAGTTTTAACGGTTATATGATTAACCAAATATTTTTAGATTTCGACCGCACGCGGCGAAAGTATACGCGAAAGTATGGCGCTATAAACATTTATATATATTAGTCTATGGCTCCCGCGTCCTAGCTGGCACAGAGTAAATACAACGTCGGCGATAGTTACGCCATCTGGTATTCTTTAATTAAACTAAGTATTCGTACTATTGACCGTGCAAGTAAGGATAAAGTATACACTGCTTCTTCTTCTTCATAAACAATGCTGTATGTTTTCCGGAGGCACATCAATCTAAATACTAGGAACAAACACAAATTTGTTGTTACCTACAACCAGGCTCAAGAAAATAAGAGGCTCGTTTAGATGCCAATGTATATGACATAGAACAGGAGCCCAAACGAAGTAGTGTCCGGTGTAATTCTTCGTTAATGGCAGATAAGTAGTTAGTTTTCAATCACACACAAAACTTAACTCAAACTCAAAGCATTTATTTCAATAGAAACATTTACAGGCACTTTTGAATTTAGCGTGTAACAAGAGTCGTTCAATTTATGTTTGTAAGTGAAGCTATTCGCCCATTCCAAGACGATGTAGGTTCCTTACGGAGAAGAGAAAACGGACAAGATACTCCACGGACACTCTTTTAAATCAAAACATTATGTTACAGAGGTTTCTTGTTTGACAATAACAACTTCTGACCATTTTACACAACTTTTATCGCGATACCACCCGCCATTGTAAACGTAACTCTCCCTGAAATTGGGCGGACGTACTAGCTTCCCAAGTACAGAATAGTTTACTGAAATTTACTAACAATGCTTAAATGCTTATCAGTTAATTCTTTTATAAAGTAGTTCAAGGAATGTAATCAAACAACAGGTTTTCATAAATAAATGTGTGTGTAAAATAATCTTGTTAGTTTATAGTTTGTAAATTATTATTGAAACTGATTTAGTTCTCGAATTCAATAAAAAAATTGAGGTTTTGACCATTCAAACGTAATCGCCGCCATTTTCTACAACACTGGGGCGCTGTATCGTATACACTAAGGCCCGCTTGCACCAATATTCACTAAATACAATTAGTGCTAAACGTACTTAAAACATCGTTCTGTCTCTATCATTTTCGAATAATTGACAGAAATAGAACGATGATTTAAATTTGTTTAACGCTAAATGTATTTAGAAATTTGTGGTGCAAGCGGGCCTTACTCTGTCAAATGTGGAATTGTTACTAAATTGTATTACTAAAAACCAAGTCATTAAATAAATGTTCCCTTTTAATGTTAACTGAAGTTTTAAGGAGAACATCGGAATTAATATAATAATGAATCTTAAAACAATACTAGGTGTTTCTAACTCACAAAGACGCCAATAGATGGCACTGATCCGAGGGCGTAGCAAGATTATGAGAAATTGGAATAATTAGTTAGATAAGAATAAGATTATGTAATAATCTTAATAGGTAGGCGTTCTTGCGGCGACATATACGTTTTTATAATAAACTTCCTACCCACATTCAAGAAGAAAGCCTTAATAAATTCAAATCATTTATAAAGCGGAAACTATGCCAGCAAGCTTTTTATACTGTCGAAGACTATATCGATGTCAAATAGGCTTGGGATTGAGATTTAATACATTTACACAGTGAATGTAATTAAATTTTTTTTGCTAGTTATTTTACTTTTATTTTTTCTATACGTTAAATAACCTATACTTTTAAAAAAATACATTGACATGAATATTTACTGTATAAAGTATTAAATCATTTGAATAATTGTGAATGTGGGGACTGACCATGTGGGTCGTTGTTTTAGTTTTAATCATGTTCTGGCAGTTTGAGTAGTTTATGCGGCCTACCCAAATGTTTTCCTTTGGTATTGTTCATCGAATAGTTGAACTCCTTAAGTTTTGAGTTGAGCTACACGGTTACTGAAAAATACGTGCACTGACTGGACAGATCCTCAAAAGACTATTTCAAACACCAATCTACATGGTCTTCACATGATCTGACCCCACTGACACAGATTATGTCTGGACTGTAAAGAGACTGTGACCTCTGAGTTTGTTTCGGCCTTTCTTCACAGAGTAGTCAGATAGGAAACGCCGACCTTATCTTGTTTCAAAAATATGATTGACGTGTATGTTTTTGTACAAACTTACTTACAGAAATAAAATATTTTTTAGGTAAAACGGTATAAAGCTGTGACGTTAAATTTTGCAAGCATCCATTGACAAACTCATCAGCTTTTACAGTACCCGGGTGTTATTATATATTATATATAACTAGAAAGTGTGAGTAGTAAGTGTTACGCAATTAAAATGAAATAAATATTACCATCAACACTCCAATCCATATTATTAACTTCAACCCTCATTTCTTCCAACACTTCCTGCATGATCTTCAATAACTCTCGCTTCTTGTCGCCTTCTGAGAACTTCTCGTTTATAGTCTGTAAACAAATGATCATTATTAATCGTCTTTGACACCTCCGACCCTCTCTTATTGACTTCTTTTTTGTTTTTATCATAATTTGATATTTACACAGTAATAGAAACATGACATGACAACAAAAAGGTTGTCAAAAAAATTCTAAGATCCACGCTAAAGTAGAACATTTTGCATTGGCATTGATAAAAAAATATTATGTCATTATTATGCTTCTATGACTGATATAGGTTTATTAGCCTTCGTCTGTAGGACGGTTAAAATTTCACAGCGTATATCAGTCACGTCTATGAAGTCAAGAAGCCATGTATGTGACTTACACCCGTATTCAAGAATGATACTTATTTAAGTATGGCAGCAGCACTATGCTAAGTAAGGCATTTCTCACTGCGTTCGTCATGACAGGCCATTTAATTCACAAACAATAATACTCAAGCGACACTTCACTAAGCGAACGCACTGCGTCGAATAAAGATCGGTGATTGGTCCGTTTCTGTTGCTAAGTTCTCTCTAATGTTTGGCAGATTGGCGGATGACATAAATATAACCTTTAAAGTTTTAAACGTTTTGTCAGTTGTGAACTAACAATTTCCTATATGTCTTTGTAAATTTTTTGTGTGCTGATTACGAATGATTGTTGCTTCAATTCCTACGAATATGGATATAAATAATATAACTACGTCTTTAGGTTCATCAAGCTCAACTGTAATGTTAGTAGAATATTATATAGAATAGTTATAAGGTCTCCTGTTATCATCTGTAAATCAAAACATTGTATGGTAGTAGGTAGGTACGTAGTTGTTATTGTACTTATCAAAGTTCAGACCTTTCATAGAGAGGTAAGGTAGTAGGTACACATCTAACGCTAGGTGTCATAAGTACCCAAGTTATTTTAATTGTATTAACTAAATAAGGTAAGTACCTGGAAACTGCCAGAAGAATTAAACCTTAAGGCCACTAGCAACTGATAAATAGGTGGCACTGGAAGGCCTCTTGCAGTCAATTATTTGTCTAGGTCTTCATTTATCAGTGGCAAGAGTATAAATTGTACCACATCTTTCGAAAATCTGTAGCGTCGTCTAAATTCATCCGAACTGTAATAATCAAAAAGATCTTGGAAATCCCGTATCACTTTTCTGGTACTTATTATTGTTTGCTCATTGATATAACTATCAAATTGTTCTTCGCTACTGTAATCCATTTTATAAGAACGGCACTAGAATCAAAAACAACGCAAAACCAAACCTCGAGAAACATAAATAACCAACTTTTTGACGTATGCTGGACACTATGCGTTGCTTAATATAGCTAGCCGGCTACCTTACCTATGCGTGCATTTTAAGGGACGCATAGTGCCGATTGCCACTCAAGTATGGTCTATGAATAGGTTTTAGGACCCTGTGCGCCCGCGCGCACTGTGAGACCTCATAGTAATGTTCATGAATACGGGCCTCAGTCGCGATACAAAGTGACTTAGATCGAATACAAGATTAGTGCAATAAAATTGGCATGGCTCTAAATGTTACAAAATGTTTCCACATTATATTCACAAAAAAGAAGCAAGCTAGTGTGACATCATACAAAATCAATAGCAAAACACTAACTAAGGTTGATGAGATTCGGGATCTCGGAGTGATTATGGATAAAAATTTGACGTTCAAGCAATATGTAGACAGTTGCGTTAAAAAAGCTACCCAATTGTTAGGTTTTCTTAAACGTAATACGCACGAATGTAGATATGTTAAAACTAAAATGGTCCTATATAAAGCCTTAGTGCGTATCAAGCTGGAATATGCCAGTGTTGCCTGTGATCCCTTTTACGCAATACATTCTCAGCGTCTGGAGAGCATACAACGGGCTTTCACTAAACATCTCGCTTTTATATCCCCCGGGTTATCCCATAGGTGTGTCCCTATCAATAGATTATTTTTAAGATGACCTCACTACGGCAACGGAGAATTATACACACCCTTATGTTCCTCCACAAACTAGTGAACAGTCGCATAGATGGTAGTGAACATTTTATTAAAGGTTCTGCCTAGAATTCCACGCTTTCCCATAACCACAATATTACAGCGCCCTACTACCTCTACAAACATAGGTCTCAACTCACCACTCATTAAGATATTATGTGAAAATCTTAATTCATTTAATAAGTCCGTACCCGAAGCAGATATACAACATGTAACCTAATTAACGCAAGACCTCATACACCCCAATTAGAGTATTGAGTCAAAAGCATAATACAATGACCAAAACAATTTTTTTTGAAAGCTAGCTATTATTATTAAGAAAATCGTGTAGACCCTAGCATTACTTTATGCATTTGAAATTGAGTCTTATTGCCTAGAAATAAGATTTAATTTTTTTTGACTCAATAGGCGGACAGTATTGCAAAATACATAAAATTTGAAAAAAATACCTATATTAATAGTTACAGAAATCGATGCAGTAGTCAATTATGAGCAAACTACTTTTATGACTTGCGTTTATTATGTTACACCTTGTATATAATGACCCTAAGGTGAAGTTCAAATCAAGAATCTTGGCCTCCCTACACACCAAAGAAACGTAGTAGTAATTACTGATAAATGGTGCAAATCCAATCTTATTTACTCTGTTTTTATTTTTAATTTGTTTTCTTATTATTATTAACTTGATTATTTATTTTTATTTTTTATACTTTCTTAATCAATTGTACACCGAGACCTAAGTTAGTGTGTGAGCGGTAGTCTGGCGTTGTTGTTGTCAATTTTGTGTTTACCTGTAATTGGCATATATATTAGAATGTTACCGTCGGATTTACTAACTGTATGTATATGTATGTGCTGTGGGTGAACCTTAAAGTAAATAAATAAATAAACCTACCTCATACAACTGCTGTTCTTGCCTCGCTACGTACTGTATCTTCTTAGGCACGACTTGCAACTCGCGCGCCATGTCGAATGAAGCGAGGATGAATTGCTGCAGAAGTTTCACGTGCACCTGTAATTATTTCAATAATTGTACTTCATAATCAGCTTATAATATTCCCACTGCTGGGACACAGGCCTCCTCTCGGTGAGAGGGAGTGGGACGGTATCCACCACGCGGGCCCAGAACGGGTTGGTAGATGACACGTCTTCGAATTTTTGGTTCTAGGACATCCCGGCTGCTTCACGGTGTTTTCCTTCACCGTTTTGAGAGCAGTGGTGATGAAATAAATTACACAAAGTAAAGCGCCTGTTGGGTTCTACCCGACGACCTGCAACTCGTAAGTCGCGGCCGTTACCACTGGGCCATCACTGCTAATAATAATTGTACCTAATTCACAATAATTATATGTACCTGATATTACCTGACGAAGACGTGAGTTTATGTATGGAGTATGAAATTTCAAATCCTTGTTTTCAATTGACTTTATTCACTCAAGCAAATTTAAACTTTACATCAGTGTAAATTAAGTTGATTTCAGGGTGAGGAAAACTTTATGCAGAACATTCAAATTTTTCTTAAATCTCATAAATCTAACGAAATTTTGGCTCGTTTGTCTAGATGTCACAAGTACGGCCGCTGACCGTAAGGTTTAAACCTTTAGTCGAACACTGTTATTAGATTTATCATTGAGAAATTCAACCGTGGTGTCTAAATTTTAGCTCGATTAATGGCAACACGCTTGGCCATGGATCTTATATTTAAATAACGTAATAACCACCATTACTTTGTTTACAGAGAGGATATTATATATCTAATTTAATCAAACACAAAATCAAACAAACTAACCTCACTCAACTTCGCTCAATTTATGTTTTAGTTGAGAAAGACATGCACAACATTACAGACATAAACCGTGAAATAGAGAGGAAATAGAGGGGCTCGTGGCTAAGTAATAACAGCCGGACGGGGTGATCGATTATTAGGCTACTCTTCCCGAGCTCGGTCTGTGGATGGGTGACCATCCATTAAATATCGAGACCCCTCCGTGACTCGGAAAGCACGATAAACCATTTGGTCCCAGCTATCATTCGTAGATCTTTGACAGTCGTTACGCGAATCAGAAGGAGTATCGTATTGCCCAGTAACTGGGTTGTGGAGTTCAGATAGCCAGGCGCTCTATATAAAATACTGGTATTTCGCTGCATCCTGTTAGACTGGAAGCCGACCTCAACTGTGTTAGGGAAAGACAGGCAGATGAATAGTGAATACTAACCTCACTCAACTTCGTACAATACTCCAACAGGTAGCTTTGCATACAATCTGCAGCGAATTTCACGACGGTACTTAACAAACCGGTCCTAGTCTTAACACTCCTCTCATCTTTGCCCTTCGCACAAGTTTCGGCCGCGTTTTGTACGGCGGTGCTAAGGAATGGTGCGAGCGGTTTTTGGTCGAGTGTACGTAGGAGGTCAGAATCGTCGACGAGAATACATTGGCTTTTTACGTGATGTTTTTGGAGTGGTGTTGCTGAAATTAAGATTAGAAGGGTGTTCTTATTTTAATTATTTGGCTTGTTAGTAATTTTGAATGAGATGACCGAATACAAGGTAGACTGACGACCTGATAAAAGTCGCTAGAATCCGCTGTGGGCATCGCAGCATGCACACACAAGGAGGCCTATTATCAGCAGAGGACGTCTTTCGAATGAATTAAATGTTGTTACTTTCAATAAAGCTTCCAGGCAATAGGTAGTCACATTTAGTAACAAAAACTCATAACTCGATTGACGATGATGACACCTGAAACAACCTGGTCAGACCAGAAAAGTGCAACCGCTAGACTGAAAGCATATGGTTTTAAATGGTAGACAGTTTGACTTTGTTAACGCTTTTATGTCGTACCAGTAAGGGCGGTTTTCCTGCCAACAGGTAAACAACGACTGCATAATAAGAAATAATACATTGAACACCACACAAGCCTTGTGTCTAGTACTCACACATCATCTCCCACTGGTCCATCATATCGTTCATGAAGGCGGTTTGCTCTTCAAGCAGTCTTTTGTTCTCTCCTTTGCGTTTCTGATCCGTTTCCTTCTGTGGGTCTTGACTTTGTCTGGAACTGATAACAATATAGATTCAATCCCAAAAGCTTCATTAATAAAGATTCGAAAGCGTTTTTCGCAGTCGTGCTAAGCGTGGGGTCCTGGGTTGGATGAAATGCGGGATAACACCTCTGCCTACGCCTTTGGTAATGCAGGAATACTAAAGTGCTAGTTGGAAGGGTATGGGTAACATAATCAGCGGTCTGTAATTTACCCTCTGCTGGGACACAGGCCCCTCACTTCGAGAGGGAGTGGGCTATAATCTACCACGCGGGCCCAGTGCGGTTTGGTAGATGTCACATGTCTTCGAATTGTTTGGTTCTATGACATGCCAGTTTCCTCCCGATGTTTTCCTTCACCGCTTTGAGAGCAGTGGTGATGAAATTATTTACACAAAGTAAAGCGCCTGTCTGGGTTCGAACCCACGATCTACGACTCGTAAGTCGGGGCCGTTATCACTGGGCCATCACTGCTGCAGGGTATGGTTGCCGGTGAAAGAACCCTTGTTGTTGCAGATATCTGTATAGAATGTTAGTTTTAACGGGGGACAAACTTTTACTTACTTTCTCTTTTATATTAATTACTTTTACGATGGGACCTACTCAGAAATATAAAAAAATACGCTTTTCTATTTCTATATATTTTGATCGTGTTGCTATTGCACTATGTACGGAACAGCAGATTTGATTAAATTTGTTTATTTTATTTATTTAAGGATTACCAACAAGATACGACACATTTATCGTATTTCAATGATAAAACTTGTATAATAAATAAGTTATCCTGTAATGCACACTCAATTACAGGTAACCACAGCTAACACATTATCGAGTACACGTGCTCTGAATACATAAAGGATTTACATGGTTTTAGAAAAAGATTATAATCGCATCAATACAATGTAATAAAACCAAGCATTGAACTTGATTTTCAATGAATTTGAATGAATGAATTAATTAATAAATAAAAGTAAGTACATTTAAAGAATATTAATCCTTTAATTTTTAGTTATTGTTATTTGTGGGCATAGCTTATGCGCGCCATAGAGATAGCGTGGTAAAAGAGAATAATGGTAGTTAAAGTTGATTGGAAAAGATTATTCAAAACCACGGGAATATATTGATTGTTATAAAAAGTATAAAGTTATACAGAGTTGATACGACAGAGGGGATTTCCTTTAAACTGCCTATACTAGGTACCATTTTCAAGCTCTGTACTAAAAATCAATTAAATAGGAACAGTAGTTTAGTCGCAAATTATTTTTTTAAACTTTATCCCGTTTGAGCACGATGTATCTTTCGTAACAGCTGATTATGTCTATACGCATAGGTCATGCACCTTAAAACGATAAATCTGAGTATAACCTACGATGCGTTGTTGCCGCTCTGACGCAAGTCACTAGTACAACTAAATATTTTCGCTAAAAAGATGGCAATAAATACACACACACTTGCACTTTCAATACAAAGGCTGGTTGCGTTTTACTCTGATTTGTATGCCTGAAGTTTGTTTGAAAAAAAAACTAATTTTTGGTGCTTTTTACTTTTATACCGTATTGAATTAATACTAAACATATATATATATATATATATATATATATGTATACGTAGTGTAATTTAATGCCCCTTTGTCATATCGACTTTGTATAAAAAGGGAATTGGCAATTTAAATAATAACTTTAAGTGTCGTATCTTTGTTTTTCTGGTAATATAGTACAGTTTATGTGTAATACAGATAAACTATGATTGTGGAAAATAATAGTTAGCAAAATGGAATTATAAATTAAAGTAATTGTGACAGAAAAATTAAAGTGAATTTGTTAATTAACAAATTATTGGAATGTTAAGTCAAATGCCCTCTAACTGGAAGTGCTTATTGTAATTTATTTTTAATGAGCACTACACTCCATTAAGTACCTATGTCCCTCGTTTAACCTAACACAGTGTATTATATAAGCTTTCTGACGGAAGATCCGTAAAGCAGTCAAAATTCGCCAATTCATAAAGTGAAACTAACCTAAATATCCACTTCAAAGCCTCCACATTGATCCTCTTCTCGGGCTTTCTGTGCTCTTCTGCGGTATCTTCTGTTCGGTTCATATCTTCGCTGTCAGAGAAGAGAACGAACAACACCTGTGAGTGCGGATTTATCTCCTTTATTTGATGGAGATCTAAGCAGTTCTGTGGAAGAAAAATTTCAATTTTTACCATGATTTGCAATGGCGAGTTTTAGTAACTCGTGCACGATAAATTACAGTATTACTTAAAACACGCTGGATTCATGGAAATTGTATGCTTTAATAGAATGAATTCATTCAAAACTTATAGGTACTCATAAAAAAAAACCCTCCACAAAGACAATACCAATGTACGTCCAACTTGCGACTGTCAGTTCCGCTAGCAACTAATGCTTCAATAAGTACTTACTACATTATTTTTTCACCATAACGTTCATTTATTTGTGTTACTCATGAGCACAAAACCTGAGGTATAGTAAGTTTTTTTTGTAATTAAAAATAAATACGGGGTGTATTTATTTTTAATTACAATACACCCCCCCTCTCCTCCTCTTCTCCCTCGTCCCCTGTTACATGGGACTTCGACATAACTTGCGGAATGTGCCCGTGTACTATAGGTACACGTCTGCGCAACACTTCAAATAAACAAGGCGTGATAATAATATGTAATGAGTTCAAAATAAATACAAAAAATACTCACCTCACCAGAAAACACAGCGACCTCTCTACTCCCGTTCCACACTCTTTTCACCTCACGTTTATCACCAACCCCACTTTCCCCACAATCACCACTACTTCCTCCTCTCGCCATAGAATACAAATTAAACGTGTTCCAAAAATCCTCTTCACTCCTAGAAGTCGTTATTGTCCCAGAAATATTCTCACAAAAAATATTCTTTCCAATTTTGTCCACCCCAAAAAGATATACTGGGTTCAAATTCTTCAATATACTGTCTCTTTTTGAATACAAGTCTGCATGGAGTTTTTTCAAGGTCTGGTGGCTGGCCATTCCTGGGTCTACATCCAGGTCTGGAGGCAGTATGATTCGGAGACCATCTTTTAGAAATTGGTTGTTGATTTCAACCTCTAATATTGTTGTGAGATCAGTCTTATCTTGTCTTATTAAGTCCTGTAATTATGTAAAAAAGCTTTTAATAGTAGTTTGAGCTACGAGTAAAAATATGCCAGAGGAAGTATGGAGAAGTCGGCCCCGTAATTGCTTTGCCACTTTTGACAACATTACCAGTAAATTGAAACTTCACTAAGGTGGAAACTATTTTGTCATATAGACAAATAGTCCTTGTCGTGTTATGCTTATGACTTATTAAGGGCAGTGAAGCTATTACGAGGTCCACTTTCCCAGCACCATTCCTATTTCTTTAAGCAAACAGCATTATTTTATCTTGGTTTTAAAGGGTGAATTTATAGGCACATGATAATGCTATAAGCCGTCTTTATACGGCAGTAACCATTTTCCATAAAAGGGGCTGTCTGGATAGTACTAATTTTCTTTGATGGCCCGGTGGGGACAGAATTTGACACTTCTCAATGTCTTGTATAAATTTGTGGGCGCAACTCTATTTGGTCATAATCTAAGGTTTCAGTTTAAATCTTTAAGCAGTCTCACCTCAACAGGCAGTGTATCCCACGGCCTCTTGTTGCATTCCAGCTCTTCAACCAGCTCAAACTCTGAGTTGCCGAGGGTTAGGTGCACCTGGCGCTGGTTGCTGCTGCCGTATTGGATGCGGACCTGAGGACCACATATGAGAAATTTGAGACCTTGCACGACGAAAACGACGACTGGATTTTTCAGGTATTTGAACCTGGTGGCACTGGTTCTCATTACAAGAGGTGAAACAGGTTAATTTGAATATGCAGTCAGAAACCAGAAGTAAGTAATTTATTTATATTATACTGTCGTTATTTTTCTAATGCTGTAATAAATGGTGTAGTCTCATTTTATCGTAATAGCATTTTTAAGACGCGGAGGCAATTAACTGCTTTTTACTTTAATCGTTTAGAACACCATGACACGAATAGACGTATATTACAAATTGATGGCTAGAAACTGACAGTCTTTTCGAGTTCATTAATAATACAGCTATTGTTATGAACTATACTCAATTTATTATAACATTCGACAAATAACGGTTCAATCACCCCTTCGTCATTTCGATAAAAACGTATAACGTATAATACACTCAGTTATTTTACGATAAATACAAACCAATGTAATGTATTTACCAATTACATTTAAAAAAAAGTGCAGTAATTTCAACAATATTACTCAATAACTGTCGTTATTTAGCCGATTTTTTCCTAATGCTATAATAAATGGAGCACAGGTGAGGGACCTGTGCTCCTGTGACCTGACCAAAAAGATGAGCACGTCTTTTTCAGAGAGGTCTATACTCTGACAGATGGACTATCTCTTTCCACTCACCCATCGACAGCCTCTGGGCGGAGGATCAGGCAGCAGCTGATGTCCTAGCAGACAGTGCAACAACCGCGCACGTGCTGATGGAGACGTGCCCAGCAGTACCAACGCCGTGGAGCGGAGAGACTGGGTCTCCACCTCTTGCACTGCTGTGAACACTTCTGGGTCTGGGAAGAGAGGTTTTAATGTTTTAAAATTTGATAGGCCGTCGCTCCGTGTAAAATACTGCTATTCAGCAGCATCCGGTTAAACAAGAAGCCGACTTCAACATAGTTGGGAAATGCTCGACACACGGTAATGAGGTTCATAGGCTGTCAAGTCGTGTCGCGGTTTTCTGATCAGACTAAAACACCATCAATACAAAATCAGTTCAAAACCATCAATTAAATTTTCATAATCATCAATACAAATACAAAAAAAAAACAAGCTATGCTAATTATCCTACTGAAATACGGTAAAAAGACATACAAGGTGGAGACGACAATACGACAATAAATTATACTGCGTATATCTAATGATGTTTACAGTCTGCATACAAAAAATCAATCAAATATATCTAATAGTTTAGTCACTATAGCTAGTCAAAGATTGGCAAAACCCATAGTCGGCCCATCACTACTATTTAGTTTGTTTGAAAAAATCACTTTTGTTACGAATATTTCGGTGTTAGGATTAATTTGATAGTTTCAAAATACTCCTATGACCAGTGTCCTCCTCCTTAGTATTGCCAGTGTTTTCATTTATTGTCGTATTTTAGTCTCCACATTGTATATTATAGTGAAGAAAACAAGTACCAATCTATGCAGGGTTTAAGATCACTAGCACACGTGAGGTATTACTGTTTCCGTTTGTACGTTATTGAAAGAAGTCCTTACTTTGCAGTGGTCTTTCCATAAAAGACCAACTCCAAAAAGGGCAACGGTCTGTCTGATGGAAAATTGGCACCGCCACCTCTATAGCTGATCTATACAGGGTGGCCGAGGAGTTGACGTTCAAACGTAAAATTTAGATACTTTATGATGAGGAGTATCCGAATCACCCCCATGTAGGTATGTTCTACGATTTTTCGTAGTTTTCGAGATATAATTTTTTTAATTATTTTTTTCGTAATTTTCACCTAACATCAGTTTTCGATTTTTTTCTCGTTCTGTTAAACATTTCTGGTTCAGTTTTTTTGTGATAACTAATTAGCATAGTCTAACTTAACACCCTAAAAAATTATGTTTTATCTAGGAATTGCAGAACTTACTTAGAATTTATTCGAAAGTTCAAAATTAAGATGTTACGGTTGTCAGACAAGTATAACACTACCTACTGAGAGCTGGAATTATTTTATCTGAGATTAGAATTTGATGCAGTGCAAGTGTCCCTCAACGTCTCGCAAGGACAATTGCGCAATATGCAGTAACCTGTTTACTTCTTTAATCTATGTATAAACACAAAGCGGTACGGTGACCTCTTGATGATGTCATACAAGTGCTGTCATATAACTACCTACGTTTATTTTATCATAATTGATTCGCTTAGGACGGGAAAAGGGGAATTTTTGGATCGAAATGGTAATAAATTGGCGCTAATTAGCTATGTTAGGCGTGAATAGTTCACTTTTTGCTTCCTGTAAATATTTTAAAAGAACATTATCTAGCTACAATTTTAGATTAGTAAGTGCACGACTATTTAATTCAATTATAATGTGATTGGCGTTAAAATTAGGCAATGATCAATACGATTCTTTGGTGAAATTGGATTGAGGTTTTAAATTCCGAGCCAGCTTCATTTAGGTACTTAGAGATTCTAAGGTTTGAAGGACGAGAAATCTCAATGGATTATTTTGTTTTCGTCATAGCAATTGTTTTGTATATTCGTATTGTTTTATGGAAGAAAGAAAAATATTTTATTTGGGACACGCATAGGAAATACAAATCGTAAATAAAAGGAGAATTTAAAAAAGCTAAAAAAATAACAAGAAAAACAATACCTGTAGGAGGCAAAAGAGGCTCATAATATTGCTGCGATTTAAAAAAAAAATGCGTAGCGCTGGTATTCTGATAGGGCCCGCTGTGAATCTGTGATGCCACAGTCACCTACGGACATCTATAACTCCCACTAGCGGTTTTCATGTATACAATACGATGGGCGGCTACCCACTCGCCACCAATTATTACTTGTACCTCACCCTGAGCAACCCAAAGACCTGTATAGTTATGACATACATAAACTAGAATTATTTCAATGAAGTCAGGCAGAAAACCAGTTATCAATAAACTCATATAATGTAGTCGCGTTACAATATCAAGGGGAAGGTGGCACACTGGGACAAGCGTTTAACAAAAAGTTCGATATTGTATAGCTTCGTCTCTGTTACTCATACATACGTGACAGTCTCTTTCTAAGTCTCGATATGCCATATTATTTTATTAACTATCCATCTCACATCTATCATTACCGGTTTTTTTTTTACAAAATGCTATTGTTGCGCCTATCCTAACTTTATAGATACCTAATATCTCTAACTAATTATATACAATACATTCCTTGTGAAATCAAAAAGGGCAATTTTTTCTTCAAACACCGTCCATCATCTCGTCCTTTCTTTTTAGTTGACTCTAATGCAACTACTTCTTACCAAAGTGCAGAATATCAGCCACATCGTGCAGTGCGCGCTGCGTGTCTCGGACGAGTCCTCGGAGCGTGCGCGTGCGCACAGCCACGCGACGCGACCACACGCTGCCGCCCGCCATCACTGGCGCCCCCTAGCCGAGTGGCGGGCGGAGTGGATTTCATGCGGTGGTACCTGAAAAGAAAGAAAGAGACTCTTGAATGACGAAGATTTGAATTTACTTGGACAGTCATAGGTAGACGATTCCCTAACTTTTATTGTACCTACAAAAAATATGACTGAATACTACCAATTAGATTCATGAAAACTACTACTGTCTGACGCATAGTTTGTTCGTATTTACAATTTGAAACTGTTGTGACGTGTGATTTACGCCTAATGTTGTGTAAAATTTAACGTATGATTCGCGGTCAATGTCACGTGATCAATGGTTAAAAATATTAATTACTCTAAAAACATTTACGAAACTAAGTTGTCTAAAGTAATATTAGGTCTTTACCAATTGCCGTATAGTATACAGAAAGTTAAAGTCATTATTATATAAATGTGGCGCCTGTGCTGCTTAATGCTGTCGCTCTTCGAAGAGTGAGAGAGTTTAAATACCTCGGCCATGTGGTCACCGAGGATTTAAAAAACGATGGGGATATAGAAAGGGAGAGGAGAGCGATGGCGGTCCGCTGTAACATGTTGGCACGCAGATTTGCGAGGTGTAGTTTAGGCGTAAAGATCACTATGTTTAAAGCATTCTGCCAAACTCTCTACACCTGCAACCTGTGGGTCAACTACACGCAGCGGGCTATCAACGCTCTCTGAATACAATATAATAAGGCGTTCAGGGTGCTGGTGGGGCTCCCACGCTACTGTAGTGCATCTGCGATGTTTGCGCACGCGCACACAGACGGCTTTCACACTGTGCTGCGGCGCCGCATCGCTTCGTTGATGTTCCTCACGCGTGGGAGCGCCAACACCATCCTGAGCGTGCTCAGCCACGAGCTGGACAGCCCCCTGCTGGGGCACTGGGTTCAAGCACAAGTGCGTGTGCCTGAGGCCCCAGAGGGCGGCAAATACTTATATTAATATTTTAGTGTTTAAACGTAACATAGTTTTTAAGTCCTGCTACTAACAATATTATGGGCCAAATGTGTCTAAAATAAAAAGATTTTATTTATAAATATTTTTTTTATTTCTATTAATCAAAATATGCACCCACCGATCACCGATGCTATCGATGCATCTCTGCCAGCACAATGGTAATTTTTCAATGCCCTTCTTGAAGAAGTCAGGTGTAGGGGAGCCAACAAACTCTTCAAATGCATTTCGAACTGCCTCTCGGGTATTGATTTTTTTCCCTGCCAAGAAGTTGTTTTGAAAAAGTAGAAGTCTGTCGGCGCAAAGTCTGGTGAGTACGGTGGATGACGCAAAACTTCCAACCCTAGCTCTTGTAGCTTAGAGACCGTCTGTTGTGATTGTGACGTATGAAGTCGAGCGTTGTCGTGTAGGAGCAGTGGGGATGAGCGATTAACCAAGGCTGGCCGGAGATTTGCAAGCTTCTCCATCATTGTGTCCAGGTCCTCACAGCACAAATCCGCAGTAATGCCGGTGCCATTTGGTAAGAAGCTGTGATGAAATATACCGGCACTAGACCACCAAACAGTGACTATGACTTTTTAGGGGTAAGTTTTCGTTTGGGGCATTGCCTAGGTGCTGAACCAGGGTCTAACCAACATGATGACCGCTTACGATTATCCAAAAGAATCAATTTTTCATCGCAAGTGACAATGCGGTCCAAAATCCCTTCGCTTCTGTGTCTGTTAAACAACGCAAGGCATACCTCAAAGCATTCGTCGCGCTGGCAATCGTTCAGTTCGTGCGGCACCCACTTATCAAGTTTTTTTACCTTGCCAATTTGACGCAAAAGGACCAATATTGTTTTGATGCTAACGTTGAAAGCTGCTGCTAACTCAGCCGTAGATTAAGTATCGTCAGCTTCCACTATCGCCTTTTATTCATCGTTGTTGACTTTAGTTTTCGGGCGACCACGGGTTTAATTTTTTAGATCAACATTTCCATGTCGAAGCGTTCAAACCAATAACGAGTCGTGCGTTCGTTTGTAGTGTTCACTCCGTACACGTACGTGATCAATGTTGCGAGCTGTTTGTGCGGCATTGCTACCGCATGGAACTCGTATTCCATAATTAGGTATTCGTATTTTTATTGTGTCCATATTGATGAAAAACGGTTCTCTGCCCTTTCGCCGAAAATTGTTTGCCAGATTTTCACTTGCCAACTAACGTTTCGCAGAATTTTATTTCGCTGAATAATCTTTTGCCAACTTACCATATACTTACTTAATTTTGTTTTATCTCCCAACCTCACAGTTACCAACTGTACGTTTAGTCTGCTTTTCATAATGACACTTTTAAAATGCCAACTTTTAAATAACAGAATGTTTTAGTTTGCGTAATATTCATTTAGTTGTTTAAAGATTTTCTTTTGGTTTCGGGTTCCATTCGAAGATTTGCCGACAAAAGTAAAGAAGGGCAGAAGTCAAAGAAACACGATGATTGCCTCATTCTTTGGACGGACGGGTCATTTCGCAACAAAAAAGGTAAAAATACTGTTACTGTAGATTGGTTGTCAGTCATTGTTTACCAGTTGTCATGGAAATGTTAGACAGCAGCGCCCAAGAAGCAGGATCTTCCTCCACCACGACAACGCTCCTCACTCCGCCAGACGGACTATCGAATATTTGTCGATCAAAAGTGTGGAGTTAGTAGTAAGTCATCCTCTTTACAGTCCTGACCTGGCACATTATGACTTATACATTTCCAAAAATAAAAAATAAACTTAGAGGAATCCGTTTTATGAACCCTGAAGATGCCGTGGCTGCGTTTGAGAAAGGCGTGGAAGAAATCCCTAAAGAAGAGTGGGCCCACTGCTTCAGTCAATGGTTCCATCGCATGCGACGGCGCTTAGAAAGGAACTTCGAAAAGCAATAAAAATATTAACTGGCTTCTACATCATTCCGTTTTTATATTCTAAAAACTTTCAGTGTGACCCACGTACATTATGGATTGCAATAAAAAATCATTGAATTGAACCTCACTCAACTCTACTGAAGTTCGTTTTTCGCACAATGGCACAATATGGCAATCTTAGTACTTACAATCACATAGCTCCTAATCTCTTATGGCCTGAGCTATACGAGAGTAGGTCATGTGAGGAAAGAATTGCTAGTGAGCAAGTTCGTAGCGGGATTGAATGTCCTATTATATAACATTTTACATAATTTACAACCGATATGAACCACTGTATACAACCAAAACACGTGAAGATTTAGCGGACCGCATAATAGTAATAAGTCTCTATGATGCTTATGCTGTCCAATATCGTTACAAAGTTACAATAGACTTTCGGAGCTCATGGCTAAATAATGACAGCCGCACGGCTCGATCACAGGTTTACGCCGATTAACTACGCTCGCCAACCATCCAACCATCCATCCATTACCCAATGGATGGTCACCTATCCACGAACTGACTGCGGAGGGATCTCGATATGTGGGTAGGTACATATCGAGATTCCTCCGTGCCTCGGAAAGCACGTTAAGCCGTTGGTCCCGGCTGTAAAACGTAGATCCTTGCCAGTCATTACGGGTAGTCAGAAGCCCAAGTCTCACAACCAGTCTTACCAAATGGTATCGTGTTAGACAGTAGCTGGGTTGTGGGAGGGTCAGATAAGCAGTCGCTCCATGTAAAATACTGGTATTCAGCTTCAACCGGTTAGACTGGAAGCCGACCGCAACATATTCGAGAAAAGGCTAGGCAGATTGCAGACTTTGTCTCCCGACTGGTCTTTCCACTTTTTTTTTTTTTAGGATGTGATTGCGCTTGACTCTAGTCTAGGTCAGTGGTGACAGAGATATTATGTTATTTATTATAAGTATCCGTCTACCTAAGACTAATAATGACTGAAACATGAAATCGTTTTAATTTATTATTATTAGCAAAATATAATACAGCGAGATTACGATGTGGGAAGAATTGTACACCGGCCTGCCCCAAACGCGGCTGAACCATGATTCATGCCATTATCAAACTGAGTAATGAGCGTATATATATTTGCCATCAAGTAATGCCTGAACAACACCACATTGTGTATATTTTACAAAAAATAAATAAACCACAAATGATGATAAAAAAAAACACAACAGCGTTCAAGAAAGTTTAGTTCACACTTGGTACACTGAGTTCGGTGCAAGCGCAACGAATACGTTCTTTATCACAGAATAAGTACAGAAGTAGGTACCGGTACAGTGATGCGATAAGAAACTCACACAGTCAACAATACTTAAACGGTCCATTACAGTCTTATTTATTAAAGTCTCTTAAATTTTAATCAATTTCTAAACAACTGATTAGCAAAATTCTTATTTATAAACGCTATTTAGCGCTAAGAGGTCGCTAAGCAATTGAAGTAGCTGTCAAAATTAAACACCACAGGTGCATTGTTAAAAGCATGTTATGAGGATGCTAAGAAACAAGATGGCGAATTTTAATTGAATCAACTGATCAATACAATAGGATAATTGTGCTTCGAGGTTATTTTGTTCCTAGTGTCGAGTTGTGCCTTATTAAATATGGATTTCGGTAATATTTTACGGGATTTCAGAACGACGCAGAAGAAATAAATAATTTTGATACGCCGCGCCGACAGGAAGTAGACGGAGGAATACCTACAAAGCTCGTTTAAATCCGCTACGAAATTGATAACCTACCTATTACCTATTTTTCTTTCGAAGTACACCCATGATGAAAGGATTTATAAGGAAAGCTCAATCAGGAGGAGACTAATTAGGTGGCCAGGAGGATTGAAGAGAACGAGTTCGTGAGGAAGCTCATCGGAGATAGTGATTATCCAATGTGTTTTCCCATAAATGCTCCTAATCTTATGACGCCAACTCTAAGACTCAGAACTAAGGAAAAGTCACGATGTGGCAGTCACACACAAATAACAAAATACAGTTTATAGAAAACTATTTATTTTGATGCTTAATAAAGTGTTATACAGGGTAAGCATTTTTTTTTGCAAATATTAATTGGCAACACTGAATATCTCGAAAACCGTTAGACCGAAGGGCGCGCGGTTGGCGGGAAAATATGCGTCGCTTCATAAAAATTTTGTCACGCACGATGCACGATGGAGCGCTTCACGGAAGAACAGGGTGTTTTTTGTGTTAAATAATTTTACAAAAAAAAAACGATTCCTACGTTACTAACTATACGACCGCGACGCCCGTTTAGAATTGAATACGGATTACTCCGTGTAAGTGAGTGTCCACGTTCAAGAAGAAGCGATGAGAACATTCAGATGGTTGAAATTTCCGTAAGGAACGATCCAGAATCATCTACGGATAAGCGTTTGGCGACTGTGGCAATACTTAGAACTAGTCTACGGCGAATTTTGCATTTAGACCTTAAACTGCACCATATAGGCTTCAAATTGTGCAGAATATGAAACGAAACGATTACATTCAACGTAAGTTATTGGCTTACATTATACTGGAGCGTTTCTTTAACCTTGAGAATGTATTGTTTACGGACGAGGTCCACTTTCACATCAACGGGCACGTCAATAAGCACAAAACTTCGATATTGGAGCGGGGAAACCCTGAAATATCGAGTCTACCACAATAAACCGACGACAATACCCTAATTAAATCAAAACATCCACGAGGAGACAGCCGCGATTACCCGCAACATGTGACAGCGAGTTTTACAAAGTTTGTTTTGTCGATTGCAGGAATGCCAACGACCGACCAGACTGGGCATATCTCGAAGATGTCATTTAAAAAATTGCATTAGATATTAAGAAATAAGTAATCAACAAAATTACATTTGTAGTTTTATTTCTATTAATGTAAATTTTTGATTTCCAGTATTCTTCCTCCAAAGACTGGGTGCCATTCTTTCTCATGCCACTCTCATTCCTTATCATTTTCACGTAGCATGGTCTACTCCCTCGCCGTCTTTGTGAGGTTGAATAGTAATGGTACCAGGTGCTAGGCTTTCATAGCAGTAGACCTGTAAACAAATATAATAATTGTTATTAAAAGACACTGAAACCCCGGTGCAACCGCAATAGGAAATAGTATAAAATAGACCCAATAGTACCTACATACATTCATTTCTCTAAGAGCATAAAGGACATGCAAATACATAGCTACGAGTATATATAGCTATAGCTATATATAAATAGCTCGTATTATCCGCTACTGCGGTAACATTCATTTTGTCAGTTTACATTAGTAAGTAGGTAGATAAAAATTCAAAGATAAATAGGTACCTTGTCCGGTTTACTCCAATATTGGAGCTTATTATTTTCATTGCTACCATCGCAAACACAATTAATAAACTTAATAAATTAAAATTCAAATATTAATTAAATATATGTAATATTAAAATTCAAATCCGATGGAATTTTTGATTTTAGTCTGTCAAAGTCACGACAGATACAAAAATCGTGGTTTTTACCACTTTATTCTGTCTGTTTTCTATTAAATCTACTATAACTATTAAATCTGTTTTCTAGTCGAGTATTTAGTTTTAATCTGTGCCGAACGCATAATGAGTCATTTCCAAAAAAATTGTAGGTTACACAAAAGAAACACAAAGGAATTCAAATTATTCGTTACATAAAGGTGAAAAATAGAGGTGAAATTAATTTCACCTCTATTTTTCGTACGTTTCGCTACGTATGACCTGCTAACTAGCATTTATAAATAAATAAAAGTCAATTAATTGGTTAGCTAAACAGTGGCCAATCAGTGATTAGCGAGATTTTTATAAACAAGGCTGTCAATGTCGTAGATTGCCATGACGCAGACTCCCAGTCAAATCAGGAAAATTTGGGAGTTTAATTGTTGAGGACCCGACCTTAACAATGCATGTCCCTAAAGGGTCCGAAAATTAACATGGTCCTTCAAGATTTATGTTGAAAGATGTTGAAACCGCGCGTTTGGTCAATTTTAGCTACTTCCACAGCATTATATGGCATTTTACTGTGGGGTCGGGCTGCAGACATTGAATTCATCTTTATTTTGCAAAAGAGAGCTGTCAGAGCCATGTATAATCTACGTCACCGCGAATCTCTCAGGGAGCTATTTAAAAAGATTAATATTACGGTACCTTGCCAATTCATTTATGAAAATATTATGTATGTAAGAAAAATACTTACTAATTTTTTTTTATAAAAATAAGTTTTATGGTAGACATACTTTTAATACTAGAAATAAAGATTAAACTAGATCAACCATTTTTCAGATTAGCTAAGTACATACATCTTTTATGGGGTACTGTGTTAAATGTTACAACAAAATACCTTGTCATATATTGCAATTAAATTAAAGAAAATTGAAAACTCATAATTATAAAAAGTTCACTTTATAAACAAGCATATTGCAAATTAGAGGATTGTATCCGAGATAAGAATGCTTGGGTTTCCAAGCATTAGTATTAAGCATGTTTATGCTGGTCCAGCTCTATAGGACAATCTTATAGTCTAGACAAAATCAAACTGGTTGCTAATTTAATTGTATATTTTAATATGACATTAATTTACATTCTGTGATTACTCTAACTCACATACTGACTTATTACTTGTTTAAAAATATGGAAAATCATATACTGTTTAATCATGTTCTGGCAGTTTGAGTAGCTGATGCGGCCTACCCAAATGTCCTTTCTTTGGTATTGTTCGTCGAATCGTTGAGCTCCTTAAGTTCTGAGTTGAGCTGCACGGTTACTGACAAATGCGTGCACTGACTGGACAGGTCCACTCAATCTGTGTGGTTCTTTCCTCAAAAGACCATTTCAGACACAAATCTACGTGGTCCTCAAAGATTATTATAATATTATTCTAATTATTGTGAATGTGAGAACTATGTCGGTCATTGGTTTTTTTAATATTTATTTTTGTATTTTTCTCAGCGTAATCATGATCTGGCAGTTTGAGTAATTTATGCGGCCTACTCAAATGTCCTTTCTTTGGTATTGTTCGTCGAATCGTTGAGCTCCTTGAGTCTAAGTTGAGCTGCACGATTACTGACAATTGCGTGCACTGACTGGACAGGTCCACTCAATCTGTGTGGTTCTTTCCTCAAAAGACGGACAGGAAACGCCGACCTCATCTAGTTTTTAAAAAAAATATGATTGACGTGTAAAAGTGTTTGTTCAAACCTACTTACAGAAATAAAATCATTTATCATTTACTTTTACAATGTTTGTAAATATGAGAGCACCATTATATCTATCACATAATTAACTCATTTGTCATTGCTACATTTTTAATTATTTTTAACTATTGTACCTACTATGGTAGTTTTATTATAGGTGCATCATCTTCACATATAATTATATAATTAATTTACCTATACAAAATATTGTAACACATTTTAAAAGAGTAACGGTGGAGTTTCTTGCCCATTCTTCTCCATACGAAACTACCTTTTGGAAGGGGCGGCTAGAATCAATTTTATTTTAATGTAATTTTCTAATTTAATGTAAATGTTGACGTTCAAAAGTGCTGTTTCAGTGCCTATTTGAAGTAAATGCTTTGACTTTTAGTTTTAACTATGATTAACCAGTAACCCGTGCCTGCTTCACAAGGTTTTTACAAGTTGTAAAAACCTCGAAATATATTTATTATATTTTATGTTTAATATGAATGATCAAACTAGAATAAATTTTCTAAACTACACTAATTGTAAGACACTACCTGCAAGAAGTTGGGATCCCTGTTATGCGCTGGCCGGCGCGAAGTCTATTGAGCACCTTTGGGATGAACTGAAACGGCGAGTACGGGCACGTGATCCTGTACCTACCACTCTGTACTCACTCCGTCCTTGCAGAATGGGACAATATACCTCAAGAGACTGTTGTCACATTAATTAGGTCCATGAGAGAACGCATGGAAGCAGTCATCAGGGCTAGGGAGGGGGGGTAACACTAGGTTTTAGTTGTTTGTAAGGACTTTGTTGTAATATTGGATGATAAAATAAAATTTACCTTTTTAATCATTTGCATTAGCTTGCTTTTTTTATTCCCTGGTAAACAAAAAACCATATCTATTAATTTATTCTGAAATTTAAATAAATTGCCTTTCCAATGGTACCTTATAGTCATATGTCTACCGTTGATTAATAGGGTTGAAATGAGTTGGAAGGGAATTCTTAACGAGGTGCGATTTTTGTGACGCCGAGTGTATGTTGTAAACCGCATCAACATCCATTGTATGGTTTAGGAGAACAAAGCGGTCGCACAGACAGAAACGGAAAGAGACTTTATTTTATAGATACTATTTATAGATAAATAGATAATACGGGGAATACGGACAGGCATCTGCTGCACATCGGCTGCTGTGTTTTGAATTTACTAAAACATAACATCACTGTATTCAATTTTCTCATCTGTAAACGTTTCTAGCTCAACTGAACTTTCTCCTTATGTCTTTTCGATGCGATGCTGACAGCCTGTTACAACCGCGTGTTTTTTTTTTCTTCACATAAGTTAACGTGTTTCTATTTTGTTTTTACGTTTGTGGAAATGTCAATGTTCGTTAGCTATCTTATATTGTGTCACAATCGTTACGCTGATGAATGATGATTAGTATAATGAATCATAGGTATACAATATTGTTTCAGCCCAGATTTTGTAATTCACACGTGTTCAACTACGCCGTTTGATCTCGCGTATAGAAGCGTCACAGCGTCACACATAAACTGACAATTGGTTGTGAAATGATATACGACTGCTCAGTATGAATATTTCTATATTTTTTAATATCTTGTACACGTACAAACTTAGTAAATGTAATATAACAGACTGACAACTTATAGTAGACAACCTTTCGGTTCTGAGGCTCGATGAGAACTGCCCTAGGAACTAGACGACACTCCAAACATCATGTTTCCATTCCGTTCCGTTAGAAAAATAACCAGTACTTTTGGCGGTAAATGTCAAATGAGATACTTTTAAACTTCATGAGTACATTGATACAAACTTAGTTTTAGTCAAATCAAATACTTGAAATTTTATATTTACTATTTAAAATCGATAAATCTTATTAATATTTGGAAATCATGACAATTGCAATTCCTTTCATTTTGACAGTTCAGCCACGTCCGTTATTTACGTTGTCGAGCAGACGATTTTTTCAAAACGATATTGCAATGGATTAAGAATTTATTTCAAAACCCTCGGATTGGGATGGAAAGTGTGTAACGCAATCAGAATGCAGATAATATACTGTTTTCCTTCCGTCGTTTTTGAGAGTAGGAACAGCCCAAAAATTCTACTATAAGTTTAGTAATCATGAGATTTTGGGTCATGGTGTAGCATAAACAGTATACTCAGCCTATAGTGTTCCTATTGTTCCCACTGCGGGGACACAAGCCTCCTGTAGTCCTGTGTGTGAGAGGGTAGTAATCCACCACGGGCACAGTGCGGGGTGGATGTCAAACATTTTTGAATTTTACACGGATTGTACGAAAATAAGGAGATTTCAACTATGTTACATTATTTTTAAACAAAAAGAACACGTTTTGCGTAGGTTCAACAAACATAATTATTATCTGGTTGGCAAAGGAAAAAGAATTACGCCACTATCTTGCCTACTTTGTATAATTATTGTTCTAAACGGTATATTTTTTTTAACGGTTGGTTTTATTGTTCAGTTTTATATATATATATATTTGCAACTATGTATGTGTCAACTTTCTCTTCTCACCTCACAAAACGTGACTGGAAGACGGTACTTAAGTACCTACTGCTATCAACTCAGCAACTAGATACATTAACCTCTGTAAACCACCAATTGACATGTTTTCACTATTATCCTAAATTCTCTTTTCCCTACAAGTTTTTTGGAAAATATTTAAATTAATTTTATAAATTGATGTTTTTATTAAATAGCTAGGTTTTTTGTTAAAATGTTTTAGGCTGTTGTGTTACACGTAAAATGAAAAAAAGCCTTTGTTCACTTTTGGGTCTAGTTTATGTCAGCTCTGCAAAGTTGTTCGTTGCATCGAAATGGAAAACGCCAATTTATGCCTCTCTGCCGGAAGATATCCGTGGCCGGAACGGAATCACTTTGTGGACGGTAGATAATGAAGTACGATTAAAGACCACAAGATGAGATTCCAATTAACTATTTAATATTTAATCTTTTTCTTAAGAGGGCTATCAATTTTTTTCTTGTATTTGAGTGTGAGACTTCAAACATTCAAATTTTATACAAGAAAAATGGTGATAGCCCTTTTAACAAAAAGCGCCTTCAAATCTCTCCTATTAAACATTAACGTCGTTGTGCCCGACAGGGTCCATAATTGATTCGATGTATTAACATACCAACTATTATAATGTAGGTACACATTATGGAATGCAATAAAGTATTGAGTACTTATTCATATTTACTTTTTATTATTTCTTTTAAACTCGTAACTCTTTTTATTGAACTCTTAATACTTATTTTCAACAAAAAAAACATCCCTCATGTAAAACAGCCCAAACAAATGACAAGGCCGGACAGAGTCCAGATGAGGGGCCAGTAGCCGGACATATCCAGACTAATCCTAATTATCACAAACACGAAACCTCAGAAACTGGTCCTTACTCATTGGTCCTTCGAGACGAGACCACAATAAACTTCACCAGACGTTTATTACGTGGATACATTGCAAGGTCACCGCAGCCCGTGATAACCCGCAGGACAATTACCTTGAAGGGAACAAACAAACGGCGCTCGGACTAAAGTAAACAAATCGCGTAGTAACCTTATTCTTAATCTTTGTTTTAAGAGCACTGATCGTTTTTAATCGATGTTCTGAGAAAAAATGTGTCATCATACCTACTGTTTAGCCTAAAAGAAAATTGCAATAAAATATTCGAAATTACAGAGTTTAAGGCTTACACCTCGTTTGCCAATGATGATATAAGGAGGACCTATCTAAAAGAGCTAAGGAACGGGCTAAGCTTGGAGTCTCTCTGATAAATCGAATCAGAAACGAGGTGATCCGGGAGAGCACCAATGTTGTCGACATACCTCACAGAATAAGCAAGCTGAAGTGGCAATGGGTCGGCCATGTTAGCCGTAGAATCGATGACCGTTGGGGACACCAGGTTGGGGAAGACGTGTTCTTGAGTGGAAACCGCGGATCAACAAATGTAAGGTGGCGTACCTTACTTACTCAGACTAGGTGGAGCGACGATTGAACGACGCAGGGTGGCTGGTAAGAGCTGGGCGGGAGTTACCGAGAATCGAGCTGAATGGCGTGCAATTGGACAGGCCTATGTCCAGCTGTAGACTGCTGTAGGATGATCTAAAAGAGAGCGATGGAATGACGGAGAACCGCAAAGTACTATGCAGGCACCCGAAAATCGATTTGCAATAATACAACGCAATACCGACGACACTGTTATCACAAGTTGCGTCTGCAGACAGAAGTTCGGTAGACCTTTATCAAAAAACCGGTCCCGTTATTTAGATTGGCGCTATTTTCTGCTAAAATAAGAACATAACCTTTAAAATTTTTATTTTGATCAAGTTAAAGCATGAACACGTCCATTTTAAGTCCCCTTCTTTAGTATTAATATATTTGATCGGATAGTAATACTAAATTATAACACTTATGAGTAGTTATCACTCAATCACATGGGATAAACGATTTTGCGGACTTTTGCTTATTCAGGAAATGCTTATTAATTACACTAGTTTAAACGATTATCAGTTACACAATAAAAGCTACCCTGATTGTTGTAGTTATAAATACGTAAGATATCTATCACCAGAATGAGATACTCGTAATTTGTAAATATCGATGTAGAATGGGTACACAAATCGTTGAGTTTTCTCTAGAAAACTTTATTATTAATAATTACGTACCTATAACATAAATAAAGTTAATACAGAACTTACAAAGAAATAGACGCGAGGCACAAAAGAACCACTAAAAGATTTAAGTAACGCGAAATATTTATAAACATAACGAGAATTTAGCTCAATACAAGACGTAAAGACTTGTCTGCACTGCAGTCCGATGCAAATGCTCTCTGCATTTGCATGGGCAAAATGCCTTACCACTAAAGTATACCATCCCACACTGGGCCACCATTCCACCAAGCCGCTCAAGGTCTGCGTGATAGGATAAAGAGCCCCGAGTCCCAGTGGTGGGAATATCGAAGGCTGTTGTGAGTGGAAACGCCAGGAGGAGACGCCCTGGAGGACATATTATGATAGTGAATTAGTTACCTTATTGGTGACTTTCTTCAATAAGGTCAGGGGCGCAATACTCGCAACCGGCGAGCGTGTATGATAGGTCATATGATCGTAAACGGAGCAAACGGACTATGTAAGGATCGTAGCACGTGGCGATCTGTAGTTTCTGCTTTCCCCGTGGGAAGAAGGCGTGAATGTATTAAGTATGTAGGATTCTGAATGTACAAAACTGCCAACAAATTTCAGGATTTGAACAAAACATGGTTCAACTGAATGTGTCCGGCTCCAGTTACGATACATAGGTACCTACCTATACATGTTTTGCATAGTGCAGATGAGGCCCGTCTTATGTATCTTGTCAAGGTGAAGCGTCACACTTTGATTAAGGCGTTATGTGTCGTCTGACACTATTGTTACACACCGGCTTTGTGAGGACAACACCTGTAAAACCTTGATTTTTACTGAACACAAAAGTCCAAAAATAACCTAATGAGTAATGACTTAGGCATTGTACCGACGTACGAGTATGAGGTCTCAATTAATTTTTACTAAGTACCTATTATTGAGAATACAATTGAAATGAATCTAGATTATTCTTGGTCCTTTACCATTGGTTGGTAAAAGTGACAAATTCTGTCAGATGTTGGAACTTGAGTACGAATCTCAGGTTTCGTAAATTAATACGTTTTTTTGTTATTGCACCACTCATATAATAGAGTACCTAACATTATAAAAAATATGACTATTAAAATTTGAAAGTGCGCTTAACGAATTTTTAATTATGAAAACTCATTATGGTTTGACGATTTTCTTAATGATGATTCATTATCTGATTGACATAATTATTGCGATTATTGACTTTAATTATTACCACGCTGACATTTTTAATAATATTTATATTGTAATTCCAATGATCTAGCTGTTACTTAGTGTTAATTTTTAATTTGGAATTGAAACCTTTGCATGCCCATGTGACGGTAAAATATGGAGAACTTTATTATAAAAAACACCTATGTATACTATACCCATGTTTGCAAGGAAATAAATGATTTGATTTAGCTTCACCGGCCGGCGCGCGGCGGCGCCGTCGCGTCATATTATGCAAAGTATTAATTTAAACGAATTTATTGAAGCGTATAAAACAAACAGCACTTTTATTGCATAACACATCAATCACTATCTGAATCATTTTGAAGGATATTGCTAAATCCATTACTTCATTTATGTTCGAAAAATTTGTCTGCTGAATAACGTAAGTAACACAATGAATGTTGTTGAACTGTCAAAATGAAACCGATAGCTACTGATAGTGTTACGCAGTTACCCCGCAGGAGAAATGGCTTAAACTTTATCTTAAATCTGCTTAAAATACCTCTCTGTTAGGTTTTGTGATTGGCAAAATAACGGCAGACAAGAAATAACATTGGCCGGCTTTCGGAAACCGGAGTTTATCTTTGCATTTACAATGTCAGCTTCTATGGACAAACGTCCTGTCCCGGGATTCCAAACTTTAAGATCATGACTAATGTACCATGTTCTGACAAATAGATACCTAAATGATTATAATTATGATAAGACGTTCTTAAAAGTGTTTCAGTCGCAGAAGGCAAACATGTACAAAAAAATGCATGGAACTTAACGACGCGACACGGCGGGCGACGATTTATTAAAATCGACTTGGCTAGAGAATTCGGGCGCATTTGCAATCAATTGCTGTTGTAGTAATATTGTCAATCGCTTCAATTGCTTTTGGTAGACGATCAATTTGCGCATCAATGTGTGTCAATCACGTAACAATGGACAGTTGCAATTTATCGTTTTGGGGACCCTTTAGAAGCATAGAGGCAATCCCGTAACTGCTTATTGGCGATTGCCAGCCGCCGCCGTTTTAACAGAAAAACTCGTAACAGAAATATTATTAAATAGTACGTAAATTAAACAGCAGACAGGTCACTGGGGAATACCCCACCATACTAGTGACTCTAGCGAGATTGCACAACATGCAATACTGTGAGTCATAGCAAAATATACACTTTTCGGCAGCGTTTACTGTCGAATCCCCGAATAACTACAACTACAGCTACATGCATTGATAATGTATTTTGTTGCTGCGACTATTTAGATAAAGCCATCGTTAATTATCTCCCTTCCGATCACAGCGGTCATACCGTAACTTTTGAGTCCAACATCATAATACAAAAACTGCAGATACAATCCAGACCAAAAACATCTATTAATTTAAATAATTTTAATAACAGTTTAATTTGTAAGTTGAGTAATCAGGACCTTCCAATGAACAATGTTAACATTTTGTATAAAGAATTATTTTCGGTAGTCCAAACAGAGTTCAATTATTCTTTTAAGAAGAACACTAAAAGTATCAGCCCTAAGTTTTTATTTAGTGACTGGGCAACTAAAGGACTTAGGAAAAGTAGGGAAATACTTTTTGAGCTATATGGCCTTAAGCCTTATATTAACACGGAAACTTTTAATAAGTATGTTGCTACTTACTCTAAAATTTTTAAGAACACTTGTAAGGCAGCCAAAGCCTTATACATTAGCAACAAGGTCAAATCAGCAGACAATAAAATAAAGACTGTTTGGAAAATTATCAATAATGAAACGAACAGGAACAAAAAGCATAATTCTGATTATACACTGGAGACGACACGTGGTCTCATTTGCGATAGCAAAGAAGTTGCTCAAGAATTTGTAAATTTCTTTACCAGTATCCCAATTAAAACTACTGACACTTTAAATTCCTCGCCCACGCTCGCTTTTGATTTAGTAAGGGCGAACGTTTCGGTCTGCCCGATTGAATTTAACTTTAAGCATATTAACCCCATAACAGTAATAAAAGCTATTAAGCAAATCAAGACCAAATTGACTGAAGATCTTTGGGGAATGTCCATTAAAGTCTGTACATCCATAATTGACACTATAGCGCCTTACTTAGCCTTCATATTTAATTTGTGTGTGGATCAAGGAGTCTTCCCGGATTTAATGAAATACAGTAAGGTAATACCACTTTTCAAATCCGGGGACAGTAAAGACACCAATAATTATAGACCCGTATCCGTGTTGCCAGTTTGCAGCAAGGTATTTGAAAAGGTAATGCTTAATCAAATGCTCATTCATTTTAACACAAATAAAATCTTACACAATCAACAGTATGGTTTCACCAAGGGACGTTGTACGACTGACGCCGGGGTCACCTTATTAAAACACATATTTACGGCGTGGGAAGAGGCCCAAGACGCCATAGGAATCTTTTGTGACCTCTCCAAGGCATTTGATTGCGTCGATCACGAAACCTTGCTCTTGAAACTTGAGTATTATGGACTTGGAATACTTGCGCTCAGTCTAGTCTTATTTAAAGGATAGGCAGCAGCAAGTTCAAATAAATGGTGTCAATTCACTTAGTTTAATAGTAGAAATGGGAGTTCCACAAGGCTCGATATTGGGGCCTTTCCTCTTTTTAGTGTATATTAATGATCTACTCCATTTATTAAAAAATCAACCACAAATGGTGTTATTTGCTGACGATACTTCTTTAATTTTTAAGGTAGAAAGAAGTGCTACAAATTTTGACGACGTTAATAACGCCCTAATGCAGGTCCATAATTGGTTCACTGCTAATAATTTAGTATTAAATGGGAAAAAAACTAAGTATATACGATTTTCTTTACCTAATGTCAAAAGTAGTGATTGTGAGATAGTATTGAATCAAGAGAAACTAGAATTCGTCGATAAAACTGTTTTCCTGGGGATCACGCTCGACTCGAGGCTACAATGGGGTTCTCATTTAACATCTCTGGCGGGACGGCTAAGTTCAGCAGCATATGCTGTCAGAAAAATCCGTCAATTTACCGATGTAGATACCGTGAGGTTAGTCTATTTTAGTTACTTTCATAGTATCATGTCTTACGGTATTTTACTTTGGGGACGGGCTGCAGACGTCGATTCGTCGTTCTATTTTTATTCTGCAGAAAAGAGCCATCAGATTATATATAATCTCCGCAGGCGCGATTCTCTAAGGGAACTGTTTAAGGTTATTAAGATCTTGACGGTACCTTGTCAATATATCTATGAAAACATCATGTACGTAAGAAAAAATGTACATCTTTTTACTAAAAGAGGTGATAGACATAATTATAGTACCAGAAATAGGGACCTATTAGTTCAACCAGGTTTCAGACTGGCTAAAGTGGACTCATCTTTCATGGGGTACTGTTTAAAATGTTACAATAAAATACCTCCCCACATACTTCAACTGAATGAGACGAAATTCAAAGTTTGTATATAACGCACACTATGCAGCCAGGATTATATCGCTGATAAAAATGCCTGGCTCAATGCTGGTCCTGCTCCACAACCTCAACTAATTGATTAACATTTGAAAATACTGTTGGAGCTGCTGAAGATTGTAAGACTACCTTTGCTTTGTATAAACTCAATCTCCTTTGTATTATATAATTGCATAGGACAAGTGTGAGTACTATGTACTATCGAGCTACCATTTACCGGGTAATGTCTTTCATTGACTTGAATGTGCCCTGGCGGCTGATAGATGTCATGCTCACTCAAATGTCTCGCTGACGCGGACGGTGGCGCGTGTGTTGGATCATTTAGCTCCCTTCAAAATGGTTGAGCTGAATGGTGCTGATCCATGCGTCATGTTCGTGAACGGGCGCTGTCAGTTGGGACTGGTCATCTCTTAGCCACCACGGCTTATTTTTAATTATTTTATTATGGATTGTTTTGTTTGATTTTATATTTGCTGTACACTGGACACTCAATGTGTACGTCTTATTTACATCGTTCTCACATATAATTATACCTATATACAAGATTAATGATGTAACTAATATTTATGTAACAATATAATTTAAAAGAGTGTCCATGGAGTTTCTTGCCCGTTCTTCTCCATAGGTACCTACTACGCTTTGGAATGGGCAACCAGCTTCATATTTCTGACTGACCGACCACTTGACAATTCAAAAGTGCCTGTAAATGGTTTAATTGAAATAAATGCTTTGAGTTTGAGTTTGAGAGAATCATTAGTTCGAATACCAAATTCGAGTTTGAGCATTCATTTAGACTGTTTAATTCTACTTTCGTGTTCTATAAGACAATAGCAATGGCAGAGTGGTCAGTGAACAAAGTTACCGGGCTGACTACCCAGGGTTCGCCAGACACTTATATTTATGATGCGGTGGTCGAAAGCACACAGTATAGCGCGCCCCAGCGACGCGCGACGTCGTACCTCACAGGGGCTGCCCTTATCGTGTAGTCGCTTAGTTTATAAATTGCATGCCCTGCCAAAACTTATAAACTTAATTTATTAAGGCATGCACAAAATAGTCCGATTAAGTAGCCGACAACCTCCTAGGTTGACCTGCCAGATGCCATAGAAAAAAAGAGTCCTTATAGTCTACATACAAATATTATAAAGAAGTAAAATTTGTATGTTTGTTTGTAAGTTTGTATCATGTAGGGGGTAATTTCTGGAACTACCGGTCTGATTTGAAAAGTTATTTTTGCATTGAATAGCCCAATTCTTTAGGAAGGCTATTTAACATCAAGCTATAACCATTAAGAGCCGAGTAAAAAGAAAAAAAGACAGAAAGAACGCTAAGCGAAAACGAAGTGATAGCGCGAGCAGACGTTGCGGTGCAACGGGGGGACAAGAAATTTCACGAGGGCGGAATCGCGGGCAGAAGCTAGTATTTAATATAGTGGTCAAAGGGGTCATGAGTTTGCATTGAGAGGTAGCGTTGCAAAACTTCGGAAGTATTCGCAATAATTCGGAAATATTTAAAAGAATACTTCGATTGGTAGGAATACTACCGCATCTGTGGGACATCGGATACGACTGGGTGCTGCGCGCCGACCTCCCTACCGGCGTCAGCGTGGTTTGTTACGCTGACGACACGCTGGTCCTGGCGCAGGGGAGGTTACACCAGGCGGCGGCCGAACTAGCGACACGCGGGGTTGCGACAATCGTCGAGAGGATCCGGCAATTGGGACTCGAGCCATGTGTTTTCATGGTCCTCGGAACACGCCACCGTCGGGTTCCCAAATAACGGTAGGAGGGGTTCACATCGGCGTCGAGTCGACGATGAAGTAGCTGGGACTCGTCCTCGACAGCCGGTGGAACTTCGTGGAGCATTTCCGACGTTTGGCTCCCAGACTGGAAAGGGCCGGGGTTGCCTTAAAGCGGCTCTTGCCCAATCTAGGGGGGCCAAACGCCTCCTGCCGGAGGCCCTACGCGGGGGTCGTGCGGTCCATGGCCCTTCACATGGAGAGTGCGATTGTCGCAACCCAGCGCTGGACACGCCACAATTGCGGCGATAAGTCCCCTCTTTGAGGAGTGGCTAGAGAGGCGCCACGGCGTCCTCACCTTCTGCCTGACGCAGGTCCTCACCGGACACGGTTGTTTCGGGAGGTTCCTGTTCCGGATAAGGCGGGAGGAAACGCCCGGGTGTCACCATTGTGTGGATCGCCCGGAGGACACGGTGGAGCATACGGTGGAGGTCTGCTCGGCTTGGGCGGAGCACCGCCGTGTCCTCGTGGAGGCGATTGGCGGTGGCGATCTCTCGCGTCCGGCCTTGGTCCAGGCCATGGTACGGAGCGAGAGGGCTTGGGAAGCCGTCACCTCCTTCTGCGAAGCAGTAATGTTCGTGAAGGAGGAGGCGGAACGCGCGAGGGAGAGGCAAAATTTGCGCCCTCACGCCCCTAGCCGCCGCAGGAGACGCCCTGGGCGTCGGGAATCGCAGGCCGATTCCCGGCCACCGTAGGCGTGGGCTTGTGAACGGCAAGCAATGGGCAGCTCGCCGTTCGATAAGGACCAGGCCCGGGTCGACGGCGCGTTGTGTTCCACGCGCGCCTCAAAGAGATGTCAGCACCAATGACGGGGTTTGCTAGGACCGATGCCTGCTAGGGTTGCGGAAAAGTCCAAGAGGGTTACTGTGGCCCCTGGCACAGGCAACTGAAGGAACACGGGTGGGTTTTAGTCAGTAAGAGTCTGACACGCCCTCCTGCTCTGCCCAGAGCGGGAGAAGTTATTTGATGATTTCCCACCCACAAAAAAAAAAAAAAAAAAAGAATACTACCGCAGAAAGAATGCAGAGTAAAATAAATACTGAAAGGATGAAGTAGGTAACCTACGTTGTATTACATACCTAATAAGAATGAAATTATTCCCAGTAAGTAGTTACGAATGTATGCGCAGGCAGCTTGAGGAGACTCGCGGAATAATCAACGAAGTATTATTCGATCCCTACGTACCTACTATGCGGGAATATTTCCCTGTAATTCTGATTAGTTATCCACGTGTGACTACATAATATTTTTATTTTATTTTTGTAGGTATGGTTGAGTTTAGAATGGACCGATTTCGTGCGGATGTTATGTTTATATGTACAAAGGGGGATGCCAAGGTATCCTACAAGACTCGGCCAGAACCGACAAATATGAGTAGGTACTTATATCATTAAAAAAGGAAAATAATTACAGAATTTGATAGTATAGGTAATTAGTTTTCTATTAGAAGTAGGTACACTAAAAAAAGTTATAGTTTTTAAAGTTGACCACTTAATACCTCATTTTAACGATAACATGACATAAACTATTAAATAATTAATTAAATTAATTACTTTTGGCACATTATCCTCACATAAAGTTACGTTTTTATAGTAAAAAAATATAACATACCTACATTATTTTCGAAATGTATGAAAAAAAAACCACATGTATACCTACCTAAGTATACATTTTAACAATTTAGTAGGTAGGTTCAGATGGTCGGTTGGGCGAGCCGGGTAAGCAAGTAATACAGGTTCAGCTTCAGTAGTAGGTACCTCGGCGTCGTAAGTGGTAGAAAAATCGGAGTCCGGAACACGGCAATAAACAACACAAAACCCAAAAAAAAACACGGGAACACTTCGTCGCTCGTGATGATAACACGCGGGAGAAGTAAAATAAAAAATAAATAATAATAAAACTTTTTAACAATAACAAATACAATTAAGTACCTACTTACACAGCAAGTCGAAATCAAAATCATTCCTAGATGATTTAGATACACCGACATCTTTAATTCAACGCCAGCGCCATCTGTGGCATACTCTAAGTAACTCGTAAAAAGTTAATATAAGTTAACTATGCATCTTACATTTTGTAACATTTATGTCCAAATAAACAGCCGAAGTCCTAATTGCAAAACTTTTTTTTTGCGGTTTGCCAAAAATCTTTCGGTCACTGTAATACTAAGCGAGCGAAGTGCTGCCAGCATTATAATAAACATTATTAGGAATAAACTATTCTAAACGGAATCGACAATCAAATTAAATTACTTTTAACTATTACATTATTATAAAATAAGATAATTATGTCTATTCAAAAATATAACTAAACGCGATTATAATTAATACAAAAAGTACGAGTTATGACAACGATACGAGTACGAGTGATGAGTCATAACTCGTACTTCTTGTATTAATTATAACATTTATGACATACGTTAGTAATAAATTCACATATCTTCATACTGTAGTATTGTGCAAGTGCAACTTTGTATCGATATTATTTTATTTGGTATTGGAATTGAACTTGTAGCTATGAAATGTATTGGTCAATTGAATAATTATTTAAAATTACTTTTCAACGGTGTACTATTTTTTATTTATATGGTATAATTCTTACTGTTTTCTGTTATGAATTATCATTATTGTAGAAAGTCTGTCGGACGCTAGATGATTCGAGCCTATTCCTGGCATTGTCTTTTAGTTAACTTTGTAAAAATGTTTTTGCGTTACAATTTAGTGGAAAAACACGTAAATAATTTAATTACATAGGTAAGTAAGTACTTTTTTAACATAAGGACAAGTACCTACTTGCAAAGCTGGGTGAAATGGCGGGAAGTAAAAATAATCTTTATACCGAAACCAGGTAGGGGCGACTACACCCAGCCCAAATCCTTTAGACCTATAAGCCTCTCCTCGTTCTTCTTGAAGACATTGGAGAGGCTGGGGGATAGGAGGATCAGAACCCAAATTTCGGTACAGAGACCTCTACATCCGAATCAACACGCCTACTGTGCAGGCAAATCAACTGAATCAGCACTCCACAGCGTAGTCTCACGCATTGGAAATGCTCTTAAAGCCAAAAACCCAACCCTAGGCGCCTTCATTGATATAGAAGGTGCTTTCGACAAAACAAACTTCGTCAGCATCGAGCAGGCACTTGCCAGGCACGGTGTTGCGCGAACACTCATAGAATGGATCAATAACATGTTAAAATACCGTGCCATTCAGTTTACCGTGAACACCACCACGCGAGGTATCGTGAGTAGAGGCTGCCCACAGGGTGGGGTGCTGTCACCACTGCTGTGGAATTTAGTCGTAAATGAGCTCACTGCAGAGCTCAACGCCAGCAGTCTGTACTCGGTGGGATACGCGGACGATATAGCAATTCTGATCTCGGGGAAATTTGAAGGCATCTTATGTGATCTCATGAGAAGGGCTTTCAAAATAATCGAGAGCTGGTGCACGAAGCACGAACTATCGGTTAACCCATCGAAGACAGAACTAATAATGTTTACCAACAAGAGAATTTTTGGACCCCATAGGCTTCCAAAACTCTTCAACACTGAACTAACACTTAAAGACGAAGTCAAGTACTTGGGGGTGATCCTTGATAGCAAACTTCTCTGGAACAAGCACCTTGACTACAAACTTAATAAAAGCACAATTGCACTCTACCAATGTAAAAGAATGTTAGGGAAAACATGGGGGCTTTCTCCGAAGATAACTCTGTGGTTATACAAAGCGGTAATCAGGCCAATGTTGGCTTATGGCGCTCTGGTTTGGTGGACGAGGACTGAACTCTCGACCACCATTACCAGACTACAACGCTTCCAACGACTGGCCTGTACGGCTACCACTGGCTGCAAGAGAACCACCCCAACTGCAGCCATGGAGATAGCCCTTCAATTAACTCCCCTTGACCTGTACATACAGCAGGAGGCGGCGCTAGCTGCCATCGGGCTAATGCATCTGGGCATATGGGGCAAAAACCATACCAGTCCACACGCTAACATCCTGGACCGGGCGATTGAGTACCAACCGCTCATCGCTGCCCCGTGTGATAGAACACCAAACCAACCCATGCTCAACAAAAACTATATTATACATACAGTTCAGGAGGAAAGGGATCAGTCAGGAGCCCATGAAGTGCGCATCTACACAGACGGCTCAAAAACACAAAACGGTTCAGGTGCTGGCGTACACTCCCTTGACCTCAACATTAACCTTCACATACCACTAGGCACACACAGTTCGATATTTCAATGTGAATGTGTTGCCTTAACACTAGCCGCAACAGCAGTAAAGCGCTTGAGTGTCCTGGAGTGCGAGGCTGTGGCTTCTCAACGGGAAGAAATCCTCGTAACAGTGAGGTCGCTCCGCGAAGCCTGTGAAGCCCCCAGGAGGCTTCTGTGCTTTTGGGCGGAGCTAGGCTGGCTGTATTAGCCAGTATTTTCACGCACAACGGACCAAATGAGAGTCTAAGTGCGGAAAAGGGAGTCCCCATCATCATCATCATCATCAAGTACCTACTTTAATTTTTTTGGTAAAACATCGTCGTAATTTTTTTTTCTTTCTTTGTAGAATAAATAGTGTTTAACCGAAATCAATAGTTCCAATAAGTAAGTACACTTGAAATAAAATAATATAATAGGTAATTAGAATTACCTTTCTATTAGGTACCTACCTACCTAGTATAACATAAGCTATTTTATAAACATATCTTAGTATCTAAGTATCTATGTATTTACCTCTCTATCACTTTCACATCGAATAACCGCATACAAAAAGTTATTATGTACCTACTAAGTACCTAACTAAGTAGATGGAAAGAAATACTTATTCGGAAGTTTTCAAGTCGTTTAATATAATACTCGGTTTACTGAATGAATGCGTAGTCATATAAAGTCACTGGCATATTAAGGCCATTATGAGAGAAAAGATAAAAGCTGTAGTACCTAGTCGGTCGGCAGCGCTACTGCTCGCCCCGTGACACACAGCGGTTCATTCTAACTACTATAAAACATGGCCGAACATGTGTACGTAGCTAGATATTTTCCTTGTAATTCTTCCACGGGAATACCTACTTAGGAATATTTCTCTCCGGCAACGATATTGATTGTAATATATTTTTCTCAAACATGCTTGGAAATTTGAGCATTATTTTGACAACCTTCTTCGAGATAAATCGATATTGCTGTACTGGCCAAATACATGCGAGCAGCGGCCGGCAAAATTTGTATGAAAATCCATATCAGTCGTGGTTTAGCGGCCAAATAAATTACATGGTAAACTCATCTATCGTGTAATTTAAAAATGGAACGACGTTTCACTCCGAAACATGGTAACCAAGGAAGTAACTTATCAAAGGTTTTATTTAAATTCCGAACTGGCTTGCAAATAGAAAGCTGTTTAAGGAACAAAAAAACAAATGAACACTTTAATACGGGAAAAATTATTGTTGTTCGTTGTTCGTCATTGATTTTGAAAAGTAATTGTATTTTAATTTCCGCGCATTATTTGAGAAAAGTATTATACAAGCCTTGGCCACAACTAGGCATTGATGGGCTTACGTATGTATGCATCGGCTTCGCATCAGCCCACATTTACACGTCCGTCCATCAATGCCTCTTTTGCTGGCCGCTGCAGTAATGTACTGTTTCTCAAACATGCTTGGAAAGAGCATTATTTTGGCAACCTTCTTCGAGATAAATTGAAATTGCTGTCCTGGCCAAATACATAAGAGCAGCGGCCAGCAAAAGTTGTATGAAAATCCATATATCTGTCGTGGTTTAGCGGCCAAATAAATTACATACTTAGTAGACTCGTATCTATTGTGTAATTTAAAAATGGAACTCTTCTACTCCGAAACATGATGGCAACCAAGGATCCAACCTTATCAAAAGTTTTATTTAAATTTCGAACTGGCCTGCAAATAGAAAGCTGTTTATTGAAAAAAAAAAACAAATGAACACTTATTGTTGTTCGTTGTTCCTCATTGATTTTGAAAAGTGATTGTATTTTAACTTCCGCGCATTATTTGAGAAAAGTAGGTACTATACAAGCCTTGGCCATCACTATATAATAATATAGGCATTGATGGACTTACGTATGTGTGCCTCGGCTACGCCTCGGCCCACATTTACACGTTCGTCCATCAATGCCTCTTTTGCTGGCTGCTGCAGTAATGTACTATTAATAAAATCACCCAATTTACTACTTAGATTCTTCGTTTTTTTTTATTGCTTTTCTCTCGAGAGCAGACCATTACTTATATTGACAGCTGTCAAATAATACATTTTTAGCAGGACTGATGTTGCCATCGATATATTATAACAAGAGGAAACAAACACTGCAATGTTTTTATTTTTTATAAAAATCTCTGTAGTTTTTAAATCCTAGGTTTAAAAACTGTTTTTTTTTTTCAGAAAAAGACCTGCACTGTGTGATATTGTTGCTGAATAAGGAGCATGTAGGTACAGAAACATACCTACCTACTTCCAATCAAAGAATGGATTTTTTTGCGATCTCTGGGAAGTGTCTTAGTCCATAACAGTGAGGCTTAATGAAAAAAAAAATAAGATAACATAGGTACTCCTTCTGTACCTGGGCTGGCGAACCTTAATACAGGTTCCCAAGTAACCTAGCTAGGACGCCAGATTCAATTATGTTGTTACTCTCTTTATGACTCATCATTAAATTGTAACAGACTGTAACATACATAGGTACATGTTTTTTTTTATTTCCAAAATATTAATAAAGATTAGAATAGGATGAAACAACTGCTTACTTGCATGCATTTAGTGCAGGTTTTTTTAAGAACTTCGTAAGTTTTATAGTTAAACAATTGCTGTGAACTATTATTGTTTGAGACGCAGGACAGGGATAGGGTTAACTTTTAACGCAATATTCTGCTACCCAAAATATGGTAAAAAAAATTAATATAAAACTATGACAAACAATAAATTAATTCCATAACAGCTGTACATAGGTTGCAATGTCTTTCCAATAAAAATGGTACAGAATGTTTGCACAACTGTTGAAACCATGTTGATATTGAAATGTGCTTCTTAATTGAAATAACAGACATTTGAGAAAAGTGGCTAATTAATTGTTTTATTGATAGTAAGTCACATAATTAAGTAAAGGTCTCACACTGAACGCAAAATACAATAATGATGTGGACTTGGAGACACCTCCCAATGTAATCAGGTAAGTAAATGATTATTGTTAGGCAAATTGACACCTTACGTCAATCTAACATGTTAAAGCTCTTGTGGTTTGAATATATGGACCATTTTAGTTAGTATTAAATTTCCTGAACAATTACGTTCCCTGACATTATAATATTTACGAGTACTAGTACCTACACCCTGCAGTTTCACCTACATATTATGTCTCGATCCCTTATGGGAATATCGGGATAAAAATTATCCTATGTTCTAATCAAGGTCATCGTCTACCCATGTACCAAATTTCATTCAAATCCGTTCAGCCATTTTAATGTGAAAGCTAACAAACATACAAAAAAACAATTATTTTGTATTTCTATTATTAGTTTAGATTAGATACAAGGTTTCACTATATCAACAATACCAGACATCTCCAAAACGTAAAAGTTAAGTAGGTATCAAACAAGTTTACTTTTTCACATTGCTGTGTCATTCGGGTTTTAATGTCCCGTCCACTTGTAAGTTGGTGAAATTCAAAAGCAATGATTGTAGATGTAATATTTTGTACTAAGTCCAAGTCTGACTACCAGTGTTACCAAGGGATATTGTATTACCTAGCATCTGGGTTGTGTAGGTCAGATAGGCAGTCTCTCCATGTAAAATACTGGTATTCAGCTGCATCCGGTTAGAATGGAAGCCGACCCTAACATAGTTTTGAAAAAGCAGGCAGATGATGATAATTTTGTACTATTTTCGGTACAATCAGCGTAGTACTTATAAAAATAAAAATAAAAGCAATTTCATTTAGCACTTATTGTTTAATTGTCCTATTGAACACAACAATTGGCTATAGCTGACAATTTGAAGTTCCCGAGATGTTAAAAAGGAAATATTATTAATATGAGTGTTTGTGTACTAAATATGCAAAATTTGATCTCTCTTTGGTTATTTAATATTTTTAAGATAATTTTGTTAAAGGGAAAGAAATAAGAATACAAAATGAATTGATAAAACTGGACCCCAATGTCAGTTGCCGCATTTAGAGATTTGTGGGCATTTCACTCACAAATCTCTAATGCGGAAATTCAGACATTTTATTGCAAGGCATTTTTACAGTATAAAATGTATGCTATTAGTATCCCCAAAAAGGTTAATAACACTTCTCAACTATTATTGTTTACAGTTGCAAAGCACCTTGAGGTCAACTATTCTATATTTCTGTGACAACTCATAAACTATTGCATTAGGACTGAATATTATTAATGTCTTAACATTTACAGCCTAAAAGAAACATTTGAAATAAAGACAGTGTGAAAACTGGCAGCATATCTTATAAGTAATGTCATTAATTGTAAAACTTTTACTTTTACATAACATTTTATAACTTTACAAACAAACGCCTGCCTATGTTTAGTTCCTGACCCAAAAACCAGTTTACCCGCTTTATTTATACACAATGTGCACATTACCGTCAACAAGAACAATATCCACCGGCTTGTGACGAATTACGTCGAATTTTTTACCGAAAAATTGGAGGTAAATATACAAAATAATTGCAAATTCCCGCCACCGAAAATATTCACCGGATTTTGAAGTAGTACAAACTGTACGACTGCAGTTAAGGATCATAAATATAATGGAGGATGTTACGGACTGTTGTTACAACATATATATACACTTACCACGGTAGTGAATGTGTTCAGAAAACTTTATAATCCAATTACAAACTGTTGTTGGCACATAACTTGATTATCTCGTGTACAGTACGCCACAAATTAGTAACCGTTATCATTCCAGTCAGATGTTTCACCACAGTTTTAGTGTTATAGCACTCATTATGTTTTGAAACGAAATTAGCACAAGGAAAGGAAATCCAAACAACAAAAAAATAGCAAACAGAACAGCCTCCACCACTCGACGTAGTGACATTGACATTTCAGTGTTGCCGTAGCCAGCATGAAAAGTACCAAGAGCTGTCAATTTAATTTTTTCGAAATTAAATTATTTTATTTTCCTAATGTTATCTTACTTTATTCAGCACAATAAAGTTAACTAAATTAATGCAACATTGTGAATGTGAACTGGAATTTGGTGAAGATCAGAAGCATTAAAATCACAAGAAATCTGAAGAGTGACAATTTTAGACGAATTATTTTGTATTCTTCTTATTACGAAAAGCTGAAGACGATTTTGCATTTTACTTAGCATAATGTATTCCTAATTAACCAGGACCAGTATTAATAATACCATTTAACCACGGAGATCTTGAAGTCTTGCAGCATTATCAAATGCCATTTTGCGTTTTATTATTGCACTGTGACTGCACTGTGCAATCTACACGTAATAAACAAAAATACAGTACCATTTACAATTTTTATTTGTTTTTTTAAAGAACACGAGAAAGAATAGTTTTATTTTTTATATCAATCTATTGCATAAAAACAATTTAGTGTTACATTAAAACTTCGTTCTTTACCTACCCAAAAAAATCTTGTGCGAATTATGTAGATAATCAATTTTACCACATACCTAACTTTCGATAAATAAAAGAGCAGCTGATCCCTGATAACAAAGGCGCCACCTATATGATCTATCCAAAACTAAACTTAACTTAGGAATCATTAAAATGTTCATCCGCTAGGTGTCAACTGGTGACCTAGTTCCCTCGCCTAGTAAAAATAGCGGTCGACAATAGCTCAAACACTATTTATAGTGCGTTTTTAAAATAATCTCAAATCACACACTGTTATCTCAGTTGTTTTTTTTTTTAAACATCACTCGAATACCGTCCGTGTGTCAGTCACGTCGTGGTTCGTAACGCGCAACTCGCAAAACCTACCTATACAACTTAAGTGCCACTGTAATCGATAAAACCTCGCGTTACAGACAATCAGTTGTTTTTTCGTGGATACCAGTGCCCTTTTAGTTGCTGCTAGAGATTTTAGTTTAGTAAACAAGGGAACATGTTATATTAGTGTTTTAAAGTGTTAGGTACAATGGAAAGTGTTAAAAGGTACATAAGGAGTGAGTCTGCGAGTTGCGCTCATATGGTGGAAGAAAGCACAGCGAATAACAGGAAGACGGCAGACCCTCACGAGAAGCTCAAGGCTTTGCTGAACTCTCCTGACGATGACACGGATGATACACTCCCTCCGTCAGATGCCCCAAAATTTGGGACAGTTATACACAATAGAATCTTTGTGGGAGGGTTCTCTTTGACCACGACTGATGAGGACCTATGGAAGTTCTTCTCAGGGTTCGCGACCGTCACGGCAGCCCGGGTCATCTACGACCGAGCTGGTGTCTCCAAGTGTTATGGTTTCGTCACATTCGCCAGCCCCAGGGTCGCCAGGCTGATTGTCAAACAGGTTCGTCTCTTACTCTTTATAGGAAAACTTTTCAGCAACAATGTTGAGTGTAACCCAACGTTTAATTAAAATCTGTGAGTTTTAATTCATGGAGTTTGGGAAATGTTAGGTCCTTTTTTTTTACTGGGGCTAAAATTGTTTGGTCCCATTGTTTCGAGTCATTGGACTGGGACAATGGAGACCCGAATTTTTGGGGCAGTTCGATATTTTAGTATCTGTACTTACTGCCTTTAATAACTCGGAATTATTTCAGATTCTTATTTACATAGTAAACGTGAAATATTTTTGGCTGGGCTAAGTTCTTTGTTTAGTCTTGTGATACTTACGGAAATTTTCGCTCGATTTTCAGCGGCGTGTTCCTTCTAAACATGAACAAAAAATCTTGTTTTATTGTCGGATTAGATATCTTTTGAATAGCACTTTCCATACAAATTTTATTTAATTTACGACTAGACAAAAAAAAACAGGAAAAGTTCAATCCAAGATTCAACAATTTCAGCTGATGCATTTTTTTTACAATTCGACATTGAACTTCACTGCATTAATGATAAATTATGCGATAATACAACATTATCTAAAGAAGCTGTTATCGATAACGTAGGTAGCTAAGTACACGACGTTTGAATGACAGATTACTAACGAAGAATTGGAGCACAATGGCTCAAGGAGGCATTTTATCAGATACTGTGAAATTACTATGATTATTTTAGCACTATGCTTGGTAACATGTTATTAGTTCACGCGTTTTTAGTGATAAGAAATTATCGTGTGTTACTGTGGATTTTTGCCATGTGGTCGCTTTTTGTCGCCCGTGCTTATGAACGTCTATTTTGTACTATCTCTTAGGAAAGAAATATACACTCCCACATCCTGCGATACAAAAATCACAGTTGTGTCGATCTTCCATTCGTGTGCTCGTACAATTCGCGTGATCGTACAATGCCTAAGTAGGTACATTCAGACATTCTAGATCTCAGGGTTATCTGAAACCACGTGCGTTTCTAAAAACATTCGTTACGCAGATTTGGTTTCCAAGTTGAGCAATTGTTTTAGAATTGAAAACAAGAGGCGTATCCCTTTGTTTGAAATTCCAAAACAATTGTTTAAATTTAGGTCATCATCATTTCAGCCGATAGACGTCCACTGCTGGATATAGGTCTACCCCAAGCACCGCCACTTAAGCTGGTTCTGTGCTTCCTGGATTCCTGCGGCCTTCAGAAGGTCATCGGTCCACCTTGTGGGGGGGCCTTCCAACGCTAAGTCTTCCGGTACGCGGTCGCCACTCCAGAACCTTTCTGCCCCATCGGCCATCCGTTCTGCGACCAATATGTATATAGGTACCTAGGTACAAGAATATACCTACCTACATCTTGTGTATCGAACAAAACTTTCCGAAAAATCGTAGCATAAAAATATACCTTGCTACGTAAGTAAGCCAGTAAATTATAATGACCTCATCCATCCATGGGTACCTAAAATGAATATAAGTAATGAAATTTGTGTTATCATTATCACCGTGCATGATAATCAGAATGCTGTTAACATAGTAGAAGAGGATGTTGCTCATCCTCTTGATAAGTATCTCATGGGACTAAACAGCACCGGTTTAGCACCGGTTCCTGTCCACTATCCAGCTGTTAGCAGGAATCAGGTTTGAAAATTGTAGCCCTAGCTTTAGCTAGCCTGTTAGAACCTTCGTCTAGGTTGCCTTTTGTGATACGTGTAGGTGGCTGACAGCGGAAGTAGATAAATCAATTGGTACTTTACTATCTACTAAAAATATTGTGAAAATAATTGTCTCAAAGTTTGGTTACCTTTTGTCATCCCGGAAATAATAAGATGTATAAATACAGCTTTGTTTCTTTGTCAAAGACCCTTGCGATCAGTAGAAGCCTCGAAGAATTTCAATAGGATGTTCTTCGCCCAATGAGAGATGCGTGTAATGCGAGTCAGCCCCCTTGCTTATATTTTTACTACGACATAAACTGTTCGAAAAGGCAACGAAACGTAGGGCAGGCTAGGTCAAGTGACGATCTTTGAAGGGTGGCTGGTAACAGCTGCATTAGAATAGTCCAGGACAAAGCCAAATGACTAGCAATTAGAGTAGAGTAGCCAGTGTGAATTGCTTATGAACGATAATTATGAAGAGCTACTCATATACACACAGTTCGAGTCGATACAAGAGAAGAAGGCTCAATGATGATGCCTACATTTTCGGGCCTAAAACCAACGTAGATCAATATGATCTAACACCCAGATTTTTCTAGGTTAGCCGCAGGCAATATTTGCATAAAAGTAGGAACCATAGATGTCCGTGGTAGGAACGTTTCTGGCACAATTATCTTGATTTAGATCAATCACAACAGTTTTGAATCTGACGTGCAGATAAGACAGTCGACGCGTATTGTGTGCGCGCAGAAAAATTACAGATGTTTTATAATAAATAAAAGCTAGTGTTCGAATGTAGATAATTATATGATCTTAGGTGTCTAAAATAAGTCTTAGACCTAAAAGACTACCTACCTACACAGTCACGGTACAACATTCAGCGTTTTTCTCGAGAAACTTTGATAAAATATCTATTTTATAATAGCATGGTTTCGTTAATAGGTAGGTACTATGTTCTATGTTCACCTAGTCAATTACGGAATCCTTAAAATATGACGCTGTTCTATTGTTTTGCTAATTGACTGCCCAAGTAGAGTAGTTTGGTTAGTTTTACCTACCTGACTAACATTTTAGTTACTTATCATATTTTCGTGAATGGCCATACTTAATCAGTTTAGACGTAGGTATGTGCCTATGTGCCTGCGTGGATAGAGTAATGACTTCAATTTGGTATTGCATTCCGTTATAAATAAGTTATAACGGAATATCTACAATAAGAAGGTAATCACTAATTCTTCAACCGTGGTGTTGGAATAATAATTAATGATCATTACAAAATTAACAATTGAACAGGATGACTTTTTGTGAAAAGTAAAACTCACAGCTAGTCTACTTGTTGCGAACGTTTCCGCGATGCAAGCTTGCAAATCAGTTACTTCACCTTACCTACGCAATTCTACTTGGTAGGTAGTGGACGAGCACTGTTTAAGTTTTGAATGTGTGACAATAGACCAGCCGTGCGACACAAACTGTACCTACACCACATTCAGGTTGCAACTTAGACGTCTTAGAAGTTTCAAGTTAGGTTATTATTGTCATACATAACCTAGCTAGGAATTCTCGCCTATATTGTATCGAATATCTATAGATGAAAGTAAGTAAAAGGTACCTATTGCATGAAAAGGTGTGAATACTGAGATGAGATGACTGTATGGAAGAAGACATGCTTTGCCGACACCAAACCTGGAAATAGGGCAGGAAGATGATGATAATTGTTTTGACCAGGAAATACCAAATAAAAACATACATACATAAGCCCACGCCTGTTCCCATGGGGGAAGGCAGGGACTACAGAGCGCCACCAGTTGCGATCCTTACTACTTTTGCTTCGTTTACATTCTTACACCTACTCGTATGATGACAGAAGAATTAATGTTGATAGCTTTATTTTATTGAAAGTAATAAGTAACTAAATCTAAAAATATATGGATTAATAGTGTGAATTGTAAAAGATAGAAGGTTAATATGGAAAACAGGAAGTAAACACTGCCGTGAACTACGATGACGTTTGTATTTGTAAGAAAAAGACGATCATTATCATTATCTCGTCTATCTTTGGGTCGGCTTCTAGTCGTAACTGGATGCAACTGAATACCAGTATTTTACTAGTGACTGACTATCTGACCTCCACAACCCAGTATCTGGGTAATGATACGATACCCCTTGGTAAGACTGGTCGTTAGACTTACGGACTTTTGACGACTCGTAACGACTGTCAAAGATCCACGAATGACAGTTGCAACGACGAGGCACGGAGGTGTCTTGGTATGTAAAGATGGTCAACCATCCACGGACCAACCGCGGCTAGCGAAGCTTAACCGGATCGATCGACCCGTGCCGCTGTTCTTACTTAGCTACAAGCCCCTTGTTGCAAATCGAACTCATTGGAGCATTTCACCTTTTTGGAACGTATTCTAAATTCTAGTATGACTGTCAGTTTGGTCCCTTGTCACCTTTTTTCCTGTTGCTTGATGTTTCATGATTTTTGTATTTTGTTTGTATTGTAAAATAAACTGTGGCTACTTACCAGCGCGTTTCAGTTACTTACGTACGGTCAGTAATACCCCTCAAACACTCAAAGCCGGTATGAATAGGGCGATATGAATTGAACAAATCGTAAGGATGATGGTACGATAAAAAATGCATTTTTGGGTGGCAATTGCAACCTAACTACAACGTATATCATCTATGAAACTGAATGACTTTCCCCATGCCACCAAATTCATAATCGGTAAATATAGTCAGTTTGATGGTCTGTACCACACCCATAGGTAATGTAGGTATATGACCACACATTTCAGATACACGCTGTATAAGTTAGTAGCCAATCGAATGTTTAATGATCCTTACTAACTAGCTATTGACTGTACATATACTTCTATCTTTTTTATGACCTACATCTTTGCTTTTAAAGTTGAATACATAATCCATAATTATCTTGAATAGGTCGAAAATCATCATCAACTTCATCACAACGAAGCAAGTAATTAGTCCTTTCATAAAGTCCCACTTTTAATCATACTTCGGTAATAACAGCGAACCTCACACAAGCTGCTATCAAAATGAAAATCGCCGGGCCCTGAAATGCTCCGACATTTCCCGAATATTCACGATGATTGTCGAACCGAATAACGGCGTGAAGGCTTCTGTGCTCGGGGACGCTGTTTCGATTACTGTCTAAGGAATATTGTGTGTTGCTTTTGGTTATTTTGTGAAGACCTAGATGTTTATTTCCGGCATTTGTATGAACTGACAGGATCGGTTTACATACATACATAAACTCACGCCTTCTTTTCATGGGGGTAGGCAGAAAATACCGACTGCCACCTGCTACGATCCTTACAAACTCCTTTTGCTTCGTTTACGTTCATCAATATATTCATACACGTACGCCGATTGCGGAGCTGATTCCCCAAAAAATTATATTCTTTATACATAACATAACTTTAAACTGCCTAATTACCTAAGATTGGACAAATCCTTAATTTATTTATTAAAACTTCATATTATGTAAGAAAATACTGTAGAAGGGCGGACTTAATGACTGAGGCATTTCCTACCAGTCAACCTTAAGGTGATGCAGAGACAAAACATGACAGGTGCAACATAAGGGATAGATAGCTCGAAAGTAATTAAAAATAATATCGGTATAAAACTAAATACATAGGTATAGTATGTATGAGGCCATTAGCTTATGTCGTGCCCAAAGTACGCCCGAAGTACAGTCGAATAAATGATTTAGTACCTATAGGTACAGGCAAAACATATACACGTACCTACCTACATTTTTATTGTGAGCGTAATTTAAGCTTGTTGCATACTTAATAGAGAGTGTGGTAAAATAATTGACAAAATTATGTTTAGCTGATATCAAAACACTTTTTCACGTCTAAAATAAAATATGTTTTAAAACTAGATGAGATCGGTTTTCAAATCTGACTACTCTGAGAAGAAACATGGAAACCAATTCGCAAATCACAGTCTCCTTTAAACTCCAGACATTGTCTTTTCAGGTCATTATTAGGACCATGCAGATACTCAGCACACCCACAACTTCGTTTAAAAGTGGTTGCAAGTTAGCTGCCTGTATACCAAATAGTTTGTTTGACTATACATATAACTATCGCCTCTCAAAAGCCTCGAGCGACGCGACTTGCGACGCGACTAGCATCAAACGACACGCGCGCGCGTCACCTGATTCCATTTGTTTCACGTGCTCCTCAGGTCGCGCCGCGATGACTTGTGGCATGCTTTAAACAACGTCTTTTATTTGTTTCATCAGCAGTCGCTGTCGCAAGACGCGTGTCGCTTGAGCGTGAACCTTGTGGCCTCGGGAGTTGAGGCTATTTAAATTCACCCCTGTGTCGACACTTCTGCCCTTCCTCCTAACATCCCTTGCCTACTCCATTTTACGACACCAAAGCGAACAAAGAGTGACCTATTCTGTGCCGGAAAATAATAAAGCTTACTCCTTCATACACGACCTTTTGGGCCAAGCCTTGGCAATCATCCGGTGAGCTCAAGGGCGAGACAAGCCAGAACAGTATAAAATGACACACACAAAATATCATATTTTTCGTTGTAAATGGCGTCGGTTGGTACCCAGAAGTAACACTATTTATTTTGCTGAACATTATGAGTTTATAACTGGCCCACTTCAAGGAATAATAGGACATCTTCTCATAAGGAGAAGGGTCGAGCATTGTATTGATGGTTGAACAGGTTTTAAATGATTAGCCTGAATGAGTAGCCAGAATGTCACAGCACTTGTAACACGTTATGTTGTGTAGTGTTGTGGACAATGGGCCTTGCAGTTTTCGGTTTTCAAGCCGAATTGGTAGCCATCTACCAAAATACTTATTAACCTTTGAGACTTAAGTACCTACTTAACAGCAGTAAATTTAAGTGCCTACTTTAAATACCTATTTAAACTAGGCACTTAAAGTTACTGCTAGTCTTAGCCAAGTTTAAACAGCACCTATGTTTTCGATCACAGTTGCAAAGGGGTATTATTTGAACCCACGACCTTTCGATCGATAGGCTGGCTTCTCTGGGCAGTTGTTATTACTATACTGCTTAGTGCCCTTTCCTAAAATGGGTGCTATTTTACATATTATCGATTTAAGCCTAAGTACATGTTGTAATAGTTTATTGATGGTTTTCGGGGGAGAATGGAAGGAGAAAATGTATTGCGCAGACCCCAAGTTACATGAGACAAGGGCAGCAAGATCATGATGAATAGTTTAATGACTGTTTGAATGTATGTAGGTACTATTATTAATGATCCTAAATAACTATATATCTTGTTTTCTTTTAAATATTTGTACGCCAGGCCATGGCGAGACGTGATTGTACAGAACATAATCCTTGTCCGATTTAAAACTGTATCATTTAAACGTATCTCTTTTTGTACTTGCTCATTCTAGAGTTTTAGATTTTAGTGTTCAATACAGTTTTGCTAAGACCGCGCGTGTTTTTTTGACGAAATTTCCATCAAGTAAAGCTTCGAGCCGGATAGAAACACTAGAGAAATTGGAAGAACTATTAAAACATTATTGTACCATGTTTTATAGCTAATAACAATATTGTTATTCGAAAAATTTATAAGCAAGAGGAACTCACTTAAAAAGCAGCGGTTGGTATCTTACAAAACAATCTTAACTTTGCTGTCTGTGTGAAGCATATTCTCCCATCGCCCAATTAATATAATAGTCCTGAACCAGAAACGTAGGACAGTATTATCTAAAGGCACTTCTGTTGGCGAAAATATTTGTTTTTCTAATAAATCTTATTTAACTTATTCAGTGTCAGGCATCGGCAACGGCAATGGGGGTGGCGGTGTTGCCAGCCTTCTGGGCATGTTTCCGGTTGCCAGTTAGGACGTTAGAATAAAAATGTTATTTTGCGTGAAAAAGGCTTTATCTTTCTTATTTCTGAAGGTCAAACCTTTTACTACAGAGAGAGAAAAATAAAGAGTTTAATATTGAACTGTTAAAAATAATTGCACCACTATACTCGTCTGCATAGTCGTTTCCCAACTATGCTGGGGTCGGCTTCCAGTCTAACCGGATGCAGCTGAGTAACAGTATTTTACATGGAGCAACTGCCTATCGGTCGGTAAGACTGGTTTTCAGACTTTTGGGCTTCAGACTACCCGTAACGACTACCAAAGATCTACAAGTATCAGTCTGGACCAACGGCTTAACGTGCTATCTGAGGCATGGAGGGGTCTCGGTACTTTCGCTGTGTAATAGATGGTCACCCATCCACGGACCGACCTCGGCAAGCGTTGCTTAACCTGGAAGATCGACCCATGCGGCTGTTATTATTTAGTCACGAGCCCCTTAAATTGAGAAAAAATAATTGCACCACTACTAGTATTTGGAAAGTATTCCCTGCTCTTAAACTATATGATTATCTCTATCTTAGGTTACCTGTAAAATATATACGGTACGTAAACAAAATAATATTATTAGCTAGTTTCCATTAATGAAAACACTATTGTAATCTAATAATCATAATTTACTCTTGATATTAGTATTACTACTAAATTTTGCTATGATCACCATTTTCGATTGGATACGCAAAATTTATTTTCGAATGCGTTCCTAATTATATTGCTGGCTGGTGGTCAGTGTCAATTTTATCAGCTAATAAAATTTTAGTGCGGCCAGCCAACCGAAATATTGATTAGTGGTCGTATTATCTTTCTGGAACACTAATTAGACAACATTAGTATGAAAAGCAAATCAGTGGTCTATTTACTGCAGCGTGCAGAGGATTAAACCGTCAAAATAATATTAGTCCGATTTTAAACCTATTGTTAGGTAGGATTTAAAAAACCAACAAGGCAACTAAAACGGGTAACAATTACAGTATATCACTAGGTTCACATTATAGGTTTCGACCTGATTATCACCCAAAGCGGTAATCGCACAACACGACTAGCAACAACGATAATATTTTTTTATGACAAGTAGGTACAGTAAAAAACTTCGTTCACAAAATAACAGCCACAAAACACGACACCACAACACACCACAGCCACCGAATGTTTTGAAAGTTGTATCAAGTAATATCACAGACTTTTAATACTTATTGGTGAGCTAAATTATTAGATAGGCCTTTAGAATCCGACTGAAACACTACAATACCTTTTCATTTATATCTAGTACCTACTACCTAGTTCTGAAATGTTCCAACATTAAATCCTTTGTTCTATAATATATTTTTGCTCAGTATTTTTTTTAGAATAGGTACCTGTGTGAGATACTTAATAAAGATGGAATAATTAAGTAGATAGAGATTGGGTCTATTGAAAGAATGATTCATCAGACATGCCGCGAGTGTTACCATTTATAAGTTTTGGCACGGATCGAATGTGTCTATTATTGAGCCAGTCTAATTAACTAATAGCTAACCTAGAGATATTGTTTCTTAATAGTTTGTACGACAATCATGATAGGGAATAAAACAAAAATCGCTTTACTAACTTCTAAGTCCAATACATAAAAAGCGTAAGAGGCTTTTACATGGAGAGGAGTTTTGAGGCCACAATGAGCCTAGTTAATATTCTTCAGCTCGTCAACTCTTCGTGTAAATGAACCTCAAACTAGAAAACTGCCCAACCATCGTCGTCGTCATGTACCTAGCCTTTTCCTAGGTATGGCTTCCATTGTAACAAGATGCAGCCGGATACCAGTATTTTTCAACGAGAGACTTCCCTAAATAACTTACTGGGTAATAAGATACCCCAATTTAATTATATTGTTGAATTAAGTACTTTTAATTATGTTATTAGCTTAATTGAAGTGCCAGCTACATTATTGTACCCATTCAATATGTAATTTTTATTTTATATGGAACATGTAATATTTTGGGTAAATATCGAAATGAATTTCGGCCATACATATGGGGGATTCTATTTGTTGCTTTTTGGCCCTCCTATCAGCTCCTGGCGGATATGCTTCGAATTACAAGTAACCCTGTGTTTCTTGTGACTTGGTCGTAAAAATTAATGAGAAAGAATTAAAAAAACCCTACCAAAAATGAGAATTAACACTCAGGGTGCAAAAATTTCGGTTGTGTCGGGAGGTTCCTGTTCCGGATAAGGCGGGAGGAAACGCCCGGGTGTCACCATTGTGTGGATCGTCCAGAGGACACGGTGGAGCATACGGTGGAGGTCTGCCCGGCTTGGGCGGAGCACCGCCGTGTCCTCGTGGAGGCGATTGGCGGTGGCGATCTCTCGCGTCCGGCCTTGGTCCAGGCCATGGTACGGAGCGAGAGGGCTTGGGAAGTCGTCACCTCCTTCTGCGAAGCAGTAATGTTCGCGAAGGAGGAGGCGGAACGCGTGAGGGAGAGGCAAAATTTGCGCCCTCACGCCCCTAGCCGCCGCAGGAGACGCCCTGGGCGTCGGGAATCGCAGGCCGATTCCCGGCCACCGTAGGCGTGGGCTTGTGAACGGCGAGCAATGGGCAGCTCGCCGTTCGATAAGGACCAGACCCGGGTCGACGGCGCGTTGTGTTCCACGCGCGCCTCAAAGAGATGTCAGCACCAATGACGGGGTTTGCTAGGACCGATGCCTGCTAGGGTTGCGGAAAACTCCGAGAGGGATACCGTGGCCCCTGGCACAGGTAACTGAAGGAACACGGGTGGGTTTTAGTCAGTAAGAGTCTGACACGCCCTCCTGCTCTGCCTAGAGCGGGAGAAGTAATTTGATGATTTCCCATCCACAAAAAAAAAGGGTGCAAAAATTTAACGAGATCCTAATGTTACAATGGAAACTTTAGTATCCTGATGTTACAATATAATCTTTTCCAACTCCGTTACTTTTACATTTGAGAAAAAATCTGGGTCAAATATAATTACATAAAACACTCTGTGCTTTTTTCCTCATTGCAATTAAGAAGCACCTAAAGGTCTTTTGTAAAATGAAACCGTGCTTTTATGAGTGTTACGACCGCGACGTCTGTCGTGTCATCTGCTGATCATGGTCCTCATAAAGCGATGGTTATGAAATACAGGATATTATTTTTTGGTTTATACGACTTTTTTTTAGCAACTTGAGACGTATGATTGATACTTGATTTATTTTGTAATGTGATGTAAAACGAAAAAATTAAAAGTGAAAAAAACAACCGACTTCCAAAAAAAACACTACCAACTGAAAAGTAACTTTAATTTCGGATTGTCTTGAAGTTATTTTTCACTTTGTAGTGTTTTGTAAGAAGTTTCTTGTTTTTTTTTTTGTAAAAAAGGTTTTATATTTCACTTTTTAGTTGTGGTACATACCTACCCCACAACATTGTATACCTACCAATACTTGCTATGTAAATAACAGTGAAAGGAAGTTAATATTATAACATCATCAACAAACACTAAGTGGAAAAAATACGTATTAATGGAGCTAGCTGAAAAACTACCCCAAAACGTTTATATGGGACTACCACGCAAGCTAACCAAATGAAAAAGAATTATCAAAATCGGTCTACCATTGACGAAAATATCGATGAATATAATCCTTATCTATAAAAATCAATGCCACTTTTCGTTATAATTTTATAACTCAAGAACGGATGGACCGATATTGCTAATTCTTTTTTTAGAATATTCCTTGAAGTACGAGGAAGGTTCATACGGAGAGAAAAATAAAAAAAAAAATGTTAGGCGCTACGAAGTTCGCGGGGTCAGCTAGCATAACATAAGTATACAAATTGTCTCGGAATTAACGCACGCCACCAAACACCACAATTTTTACTATTATGCATAAGACACAGTTTATTAATTAAATTAGTTAGAGTGACTGCGGGAGAAAATTGTGGTCACATTACAAATCTACGCACGCACTCAGTCGCACGTCGCACACGTACAACAGACCCTTGTACGTAGTTACTTCGTCCATTTTGGTTAATTTTGAATGTACAGCGGAAGTATGACTGTAATTTGCGTCGTTTTAATTATTTTTGGGATCAAAATTATCTATACTAAAAATTACAGAAATCGATTCGAACTGACTACACTGACGAGCAATATAAAAAAGCCACTAACTTATTATGAAATATTTCCGAAGCACGCAAGATAGCTTCGCAAAGCAAGATTCAAATGTATTTATATTCAATACCGCATAAAAAAAACACCAAATTAAAACAAAAATAAAAATATATAAATAATGTGTTAAAGAAGGAAAACACGAAACAGGGTCATTTGTACAAAAAAATTAACTCATAAAGGAGATTTACAAAATTGAAACATTTTTTTTACTAGTTCAATATTTCATATTGCTTGCTCCGCATGCTCTCAATACGGCTTCTACACGATCTGGCATGCTGAGTACTAGATTCCTCGGCATATGTTGAGGAATATTCTCCTATTCTTCATAATGTGCATTTTTCAGGACATGAAGTGTGACTGGACGTGCATTTCGGCTCCTAAAACGTCTGCTAAGCTTATCCCAGGCAGGATCGATCAGGGTTTCTCGCTGGCCACTCCATTTGATTGATTCCCACGTCTTGAAGGTACTCATTAACCACATGAGCAGTGTGAAGCCGGGCATTATCATGCATAAACAATGCATTGTCGCCCATATTGACCAAATACGGATGTTCACTGAGAATCTTGTTTACGTATTTCACAGCGCCAGCGGTCAAATTGCCATTTTCTATCGGCACTAGCGCCGTGCGACCATCTGATGAAATACCAGCCCACATGTGTAAAGAACCTCCCCCGTATGGCACTCTTTCTTCGAAACATGCTTGTGTTGAACGTCCTCCCGGCCGTCTGTAACTCTGTACACTCGACGTCATGAATAACCATACGAATTTCGATTCGTCAAAGAACATTACTCTGGCGTTTTAGACCATTTGCTGGTCGGTAAGGCTTTAAATTGGATTCTGCAAGACGTCTCCTGACTGTCCACCCACTGATTGGGTCCCTTCTGGACTGCAAATGTTGTTGCTGGATCGCAACTCCCGTCTAACGTCCATTTCTTAACATCGTTGATACAATGAATCGATCTCCTCGGGCCGTTGTGCACCTTGACTTGCCATTGCTTGGTCTTCTTAGGTTAAGTCCAGTCTCTCTTAACCTCCAAAGCACTTGTTGGACGGTAGAATGTCCCACACCCATTGTTTTGGCCGTTTGACTCTAGGATCTCCCCGATAGCACCATAGTGATGATCTTGGTACCTTCCTCGGGTGTGAAAGGCGTAATGATACGTTCTTTATTTATATTATGATGCAGAATTTCGAAAGCATTTCAACCATGTTTTAGCTTTTTCAATATGAAAAATACTGTGCTATCAATACATTATAATAATCACTAATGATAAGTCGGCGTCGTGTGTAGAGTGCTGCTCAGTAGCCAGCTTAAAGAGTCGCTGGACCATAATACCACGTGCCCAAAGTCTTCATGAATTTCGAAAGACGTTCATGCAGCACCACTCACCACAAACAAATTGAAATTCGTGTCGTGACGAGACTCCTACCGCTTGACCCTCAGGGAGGAAATTTGTTTTCACAAGGATTAAAAATCTTTTCAGACTAGCCAGAAGTACGCAGCAGCTATTCTGAGCATCGATTTACAATTACATCTCTGATTCTGAGAGCCGATGATTTTTTTTTTTTTTTTGATTTTATTTCTGTAAGTAGGTTTGTTACAAACACTTTTACACGTCAATCATATTTTTAAAACTAGATGAGGTCGGCGTTTCATAACTGACTACTCTGAGAAGAAAGGCCGAAACAAACTCAGAGGTCACAGTCTCTTTTAAAGTCCAGACATAATCTTGGTCAGATCATGTGAAGACCATGTAGATTTGTGTCTGAAACGGTCTTTTGAGGAAAAACCATACAGATTGAGCGGACCTGTCCAGTCAGTGCACGCATTTGTCAGTAATCTTGCCGCTCAACTGAGAACTTAAGGAGCACAACGATTCGACGAACAATACCAAAGAAAGGACATTTGGGTAGGCCGCATAAATTACTCAAGCTGCCAGATCGTGAAACTAACTAAGAAATAAAATAAAAAAAAGTAATAATCCACATAATCTTCACATTCACAATAATTTAAATAATATAATACTTTACAAAGTAATTACTCATGTCATTGTATGTATAAAATTCATGAATGTCAATGTGTATTTAGATATTCGAACATAATCTTTGAGGACCATGTAGATTAGTATCTGAAATGGTCTTCTGAGGAAAGAACCACGCAGATTAAGAGGACCTGTCCAGTCAGTGCACGCATTTGTCAGTAACCGTGCAGCTCAACTCAGAACTTTAGGAGCTCAACGATTCGACGAACAATACCAAAGAAAGGACATTTGGGTAGGCCGCATGAACTACTTAAACTGCCAGATCATGATTAAAACTGAAACAATGACCCACATAGTCCTCAAATTCACAATATTATTAAAACAATAAATTGTACTTCTCAAGGTAAGTATTCAAGTCGTTCTGTTATAATAATTATCAATTTATCAGTGTATGTAACAGAAATAAAAGAAAACATTCAGTATGCAGAAAATTGGAACAACTCAATCCCAAGCCTTTTTGTCCTCAATATAATCCTTAACGGTATAAAAGCCTTTCTGGCACAACTTACGTTTAATGAATGATTTGAATTTATTAAGGCTTAGATCTTGAACGTGGCTTGGAAGTTTATTATAAAAGCGTATACATTGACATCTGAACGAGCCACCTATTTTCTTGAGCCTTGTTGTAGGTACAACGAAGCTGTGTTTGTTCCTAGTATTTATATTCTGGATATCACTGTATTTTTTAAACAAGTTTATATTTTTATGGGCATATAAAAGATTTTCAAAAATATACTGTGAAGGCACAGTCATTACATTAATTTCCTTAAATTTCTCTCTGAGAGTGTGTCTCGGGCTTAACTTATAAATTGATCGAACAGCTCTTTTCTGCAAAACAAAGATAGTCTGAATGTCGGCGGCATTTCCCCACAACAGAATACCATACGACATTACACTATGAAAATAGCTAAAGTACACTAAACGGGCTGTCTCTATGTCAGTTAAATTACGAATTTTTCTAACAGCGTATGCTGCGGAGCTAAGCTTTTTTGATAATTTATCTATGTGTGGGCCCCACTGAAGCTTAGCATCCAAAGTTAAGCCCAAATTTCGCTCCGGTCTTTACGACAATCACGCTTCCTCCTCTGTATCTTGATGAGCCTTGATGTTATTTTGGTAGTGATCAGTTTACTTATAATTATCATTGGCAGACATTCTGTTTTTATTTGATTACATTTATAAGTTAAATATAAGTGGGGGCCGTGTGTCGGGAAACTCTCCAATGAATAAGTCCTTTTTAAGTTACGAAATATATTTTAAAGTTCACAAATTTCACATAACAATTATAAAATAGATGTCTTATTAGTTAGGTTTAATATATGTCCGTTCCCACCGAAGTTGAGTAAAGAAGAAAATGGCGATGACAAAAGTCGGTGACGTCGGATGTGCGGTGTCATAATACGATCAGTCACTTTGTCGGCACGATGTGCTGAGCTTGCAGGTTGGCCTCGTAACAAGGTATAATCAGTGCCGAAGGAAGAACGATGCAGTTGAGCAATACTACAAATTTTAGCTCCTATATCCTCCAGGTTCCCGCACTGCAATATGTTGTCGTACTCAACACAGTCAACACAAGTCAACGACAGATGTTACAGAGAAACATGATCTAAATTATACTCCCATGGTAGTGTGATGATATGTTTTGGTGTTATATACTTGGTTGGGTGTCTACTGAATTTATTTATGAGTCTGTAAATGATAAATGATTTTATTTCTGGAAGTAGGTGTGTACAAACACTTTTACACGTCAATCGTATTTTCTTAACCTTCCTATACTCGCGCGTTGGTCTGTGAGACCGACGAAACCTATTTTCGTAATTATTTTTAAGCACGAAAATCCTAAGAAGTCGAGTTCCTTGCTAGCTGCCGGATTTGTTGCAAACTTCATTTAAGGGCTCGCCGCATGTTCGTGCGAAGCGCACTAGTTGTAGCATTTGGCGCCAATTGGTCCGTGAGACCGACGCGAGTATAGGTGCAACTTTTTGTGTAAGTAATAATGTAATATATTTAGTGCATTTATATATTTTTTACAAACTTTGAATACTTTATGACGTATGTATAGTAAAATGTATGTATGTTTGTTGCTCTATATTATATTTTGACTAATTTTATTATTCTTTTTAGATTATACTTCATATCAAAATGGACGATGATCGCATCAGATTGTTGCTGGATGAATTAAGTTCTGGTTGTAGCTATGAAGACGAAAGTAACAGTGAGGTGGAAGATTATGTGGAGGTACAAGAAGAGACATACGACACTGAGCAAGAAGACGAAAATGATGAGATATATGAGGTTACAACTACGCCACATGCAAAAAATACTTTTGTTTGGAACATGCTGTAACCGTATGCCCTGATTGTTATGGTGAGGGTCAAAACTAAGCCAATCATAGATAAATATGTCCTTTGATATGTTGTTTATTACTATTCAGAAGTTTATTTTGTTTTTAAAAAGAAGTACAGATTTTATTTTCGTTTTCCTAGTACTTAGAAATAAATCTCAAATTCGAAGACTGGTTTGTGATAGACTGAAAGTCAGTAAAATAATTAATAAATTAAGTATTATTCATACTATTTTGTTTCATTATATCCTAAACTTTAAAATATTAATATTTTTTTTATGGGCATCATAGTAAAAAAATATGTTGTAAGGGTGCGAACTATCGGTCGGTGAGACCGTGCGCGAGTATACGTGTTACAAAAATTGGCGCGAGTATTGGAAGGTTAACTAGATGAGGTCGCCATTTCCTATCTCGCTACTCTGAGAATGAAGGCTGAAACAAACTGAGGTCACAGTCTCTTTTAATGTCCAGACAAATGTCAGATCATGTGAAGACTAAATCGGTGTATGAAATGGCCATTTGAGGAAATAGCCACACAGATTAAGCGGATCTGTCCAGTCAGTGCACGCATTTGTCAGTAATCCTGCAGCTCAACTCAGTACTTAAGAAGCTCAACGAGTCGACGAACAATACCAAAGAAAGGACATTTGATTAGGCCGCATAAATTACTCAAATTGCCAGAAGAAAGGTATTAATTTAATGGTTCTTTTGTCAATAAAAATAAATGATATACCTACTCATATATTATTATTGTACCACCAACGTGATGCAGTCTTTTAAAAAGCATTGCAAACAATAAAGATTTAAAAACAAAAAATAAAATTGCAATGTGAAACATAAACATATAACTAACAAAAATACTTTAGGTACGTAAACAATACATTATAATAATCACTTGTTTACACGAATATAATGGCGGCGTAATGTGCCGCGCGCTGTCCGCGAGCTCAGGAATCGCCGGACCATTTCACCTCTCGCTCAAAGTCTTCAAGAATTTCTACAGGTGTTTGTGCGGCATTTTCACCACAAATAAATTTGAATTCGTGCTGTGACGAGACTCCTTTTTTTTTGTTTCTTGGGTGGAAAATCCTCATGGATTTCTGCCGCCCGGGGGCGGGCGGCGGGGTCTGTCAGACTCTTACTGACTAAAAAGCACCCCGGTGTTCCATCTCACACCTACGCCGGGGGTCGCGGGAACGTACGATCCTTCCGCAACCCCCGACTGGTGCCGGCTCACCACTGCGAGCCTCTTCGGGTCTGGTGGTTAGTGAGGTGTTTGACTCCCCCCGCGAGTGACGAGACTCGTACCGCGACCCTCAGGGCAAAATTTGCTTTCGCAAGGATTTCCCAACATTATTTTGGACCTTTGTAAAGCCGTACCGCACTCTACGACCACCCCACTTCCTCTTCTTCTTCTCCATCTTGATAAGCCTTGGTGTTATTGTGGTAATCACCAGTTTACTTATATTAAATATCATTGGCAATCATTCTGTTTTTATTTAATTACTTAATCTATGTAAATAACCAATGTACCTACACAAAGAATAAAATTGTCTTTAATTTGATGCACAGAGTACCTACTTTTTTATATGTATAGATTCGACGTGACAAATATTTCGTGACGTTGACCAATTAGCAGCAGCCATGCATTTGGTTGTAGGAAATAATACTAAGGGGAACTTGTTTTAATGTTAATAGTCAAATAAAAATAGAGTTACAAAATCAGTAATGATGATGTCAGTTTATGAAATACGTATAAAAGGCTGCTAAAAACATGTTTTTGACTTAAAAATAAGATGGTCAAAAGTACGATTGAGTGAAAAAAAATTGCATCATTATGTGGAATGGTTACTTCGTGCGACGCATAATGGCAACATTTTGTCCCTAGACTGGTGATTTACGATCGATTTGTAGTGAGAATACAAGAATCTAGATAATATCACCGTTTTATAAGCGACATGGGAGTTAAGCGAAAATTGCCATCCAGATCTGGGTAGGTAGAAACCAGAAAAGTAAAAATAAAACCCTCGCGATGAGAATTCGTTTCATATTTTTGGGAAAAGAAAATCAGATTCTCTTCACCCCCTAAAATGGCCACGGTACCTACCTATGGTACATACATAACACGCTGATGTCAAAGATATTTTTACCCCGAAAAAGGGAAGAGATTAGAACGTCAGACAGGTGGCAAGTCGCAACCCACGTCATTGTCAACCGTGATGTTATATTAAAAAAGTACAGAACTTTTTACCGAAATGAGGTTGGACGTGTTTTTTTGGGTCCGTTTCAAAGCGAAGCAAAAGTTTTTAGAAGGGGTCAGAGTGTATAGAATTATAGCTATGTACCTAAATATATGTAAGTGGGATTGAAAGTCGTTTCTGTGTTGGCAAAAAAAATTACTACAGATTTTTATTGATCAGAAGTTTTTTCATTACTTTGGTGGATTAAGTATACAGGGTTATTGGTAATATGTCGGCAATCCACCAAGGGGATGTAGGGGAGGTCACTTGCAACCAAATGACCCTTTATGACTCGTATGCAAATGTCAACCATTTTCAAGTAATTTGACATTGTATATTTGTTTGTCGGTACACAACTTCGAAAAAGTATTAAAAAAACCGATGCATGACTTGTAAAAACTATTATTATCTGCTTCTACTTCAATACATAATAAATAACCATAAAATGACAGTTATCTTTAATAGTTTTTAAATCAGGGCTACAAATCGTAACAATTTACATAACTTTGAACAGGTTATTTGACTAAAATAGTCGATTACTGCAAAAAAAAAACGGATATAGGTAAGTACTTTATCGAAAGAACATTCTGAAAATATGTACAACTTCTCAGTTATCCAGCGAGATACAATACGATACCAGTAGGCCAATTCTCGTACTTAAAAAATGTTCAAATTCAAGTCGCAATCTCATCTCAGCGACAATCAATGTCAAAAACCTGTCAAAAATGTATGTAAATTGATTGTAATTTTGACAGATTGAGACTGAGATTAGAAGCGAACGGTCTTAAAAATACGGGAATTGCCCCTCTGATATCTTCAAAAAATATAAAATGTCAAATTGCTGGAAAATGGTTGATGTATAGGAGTCATAAAAGGTAATTTGGTTGTAAAAAAAACCCCCCCTACATCCCTTAATGGATTGCCGTCGTACTACAAAAAACCCTGTATATTTCAAAAATTCAAATGTAGCAATATTTCTCATTTGGGCTTCTGATATTCTATCTTAAATCTTTAATTGCTTGACGCATATTAAAGTGAGATCAAAGACTTTTTAAGTCTATTAATGTATCTACAAAAAATATAAAAAAATGCACTCAAAACCTCAGAAAGCAAGCTCCCTGAAGTGTTTTCTTATAATTTCTACAGAAAGAAGAAATAATCGTTGTAATACAAGACGGGAACAGTTTTAAGTTTGCCAAAAGATAGAGCAAGTCCTTGGCCAAGAACCATTTGGGTGTAAAACTAAAAACTCCCCAGAATTGGTCGCAATCCAGAATTACAACTGGTTCGCTTTGAAACGGGTGACTTTAACACCCTCCGAAATTAATTAAGTACCAGTACTTATTTGCTGTACCGTAAGTGTATATAAAATTCAAAATTATTTATTTGCTTATTTATGGTACAGAAGCTTCTTAAGATAATGTATCGATCTCTTATTATGCCTTTAATTTCAGGGTGATTTTTTTTTAGATATTACATAATTATTTAAAAAAAAATTACTTACTTGAATAATGCATGCGATTAGTAAATTATATTAAATTCGTTAAAATTTGGTACCGTCTTATTTAACAATTAATACATAAATTACACTATTACTACAAACTACTAAATTCACAACTTAAATTTGATGCACATGAAGCTTTTGTTGGATGTAAGTGTGAGATTCGTCTTGGGTTGATACAACTTATTAGTATTATGAGATCTAGGGGCATAGGAGCTTGTCGCTTGCTAACACTATAACACACGTTAGAACATCCTATATAACAGTTATTTATGCAACTGTTGTATAATAAGGGGTATTAAGACAGGAATGTAGGTTTATCACACGCGGCGAAGCCGAGTGTTATAATAGTATCACATGAGTGTTTTAATACCTAATTATGTACAGTTGCCTAGAAGACTTTATCAACACCCATTATATGAATCCTATATAAAAGATTCTGAAACCATAAGGTGTTGTACACTGTTGTAAGAACCCTATGTAAATTCATGGTAAGTTTAATTGCTGAGTATCTAATACAAACAAACTAAGAAATATCTGGTGGTGTGTTATCAAAGCTTGTATGACTAATTTTTGTAAACAACAAAGTAATAATTTTTCGCAATACCTACTAATATCGAACAAAAATGGCGGGATACGCCGTGAATTCGAACAATCTATAAGTTTTTTTTTAATTATTAACGGTTGTAGTGAAAAGCGCGTGCATGACAATGTCACGGTAATATTATCTATAAATATTACCGTGACAATGTTTATTTTTTTAAAATACGAGTTGCATAATGAAATTTAGTACAACATACATAACACTCGTTTAGATTATAATAATTATGGTTATTATGACACTGGTTGTTTTAATGTTGGCAATAAGCTAACTGTTTCAGAAACTTTAATAGAGGATTTATAGCATGCGTGTAGATATAGATTTAAATAGAATGCACGTCTGCCTCGTTGGTCTAGTGTTTGTGAACCCTACGTCTGAGCACGAGGCTCTGGGTTCGATTTCTAAATCGGGCAAAGTGTTACTGGGTTTTTCACCAGAAATGTCTCAGAAGCAGCCTGGATTCTGGATTTGTGCCCGGTTGATGGCAATAGGACCCTATTAGATGGGACTTATACATAACTGGCGACATGTGGGTGAAGGAACTATAATTATGTACACTTCATTCAGAAAATACAAGCGTAATATTATGTTATGTACTTCGGTCGCGTGAAACAGTGTCCATACTGAGAAGAGTGAGCTCACACATCCCGCACGGAACGATAGATACGATGTTCAGTACTTATGAGTGAGCGAGCGAGACAATACTATTCTGGTCTACGAAAGCTAAACGTGACCAACTATTAATGAGGTCGGGAAAATCTAACGATTTAAATCTACGGGCCTATATCTATTTGACTGTGTTGTCGGTCTAATGTTCAAATCCGCGACTGTTTAGCAGTGTCGGTGTAGTCACTGGATCAGGAAAATTGATAAATGATAAATTATTTATTTCTGTAAGTAGGTTTGTACAAGTTCAAGTTACTACAAACTGTCAAATTTTCTCATTCAATTTTGAACTTAACCTTCAACATTTTAAGGTTTAAAATCATTTGGAGAAAGACAGTTTCGTATAACCTGATGTGCTGGCGACTGTACCTATAGTAGGTACACCCACATTTCGATAGTTATGTTTAAGTTCCACGTAACAGGGAATTAATGACATCAATCGGACACAAATCTAGACTCCAGGTTGCTACTGAGAATCCTGAAAGAAAAATTCAATAACCCTCCCCGATCTGGAAATCGAACCCAGTGCCTCCTACGAAGCTGTAGCGCTTGCGTCCACTAAACCAACGAGCCCGTCTTGTTTTAACATAATAAAATTAACAGTTGCAACCCAGAGTCAGGATTTGTGACAAATATTTACATGGCAACGGACTCGTCCCGTAGATTATATTGTACAATCAGCTACAAATGTCGATTAGCACTTCAGGTTTTATAATCTAAATAATTGCACAAAATATTTTGTTAAAATCGAAGCTGAAGTCAAATTTAAATGCATTAAGGGGACTACATGACCTAAATGCAAGTTTTCTAATGCCTAAAAGTATACTTATATGATCCACTGCAGTAAACAAAATCAGAAACATATATGATATTCTTCAGGATATATGCTAGTTAGATAGAGTGTGGAAAACCTAATACAACTAATTTGGTACGACAGAAAAAAGTCACGAAGATACATCTAAAAATTATTTTAACGATTAAAAACCATACAGAACCAACAGATTAAGACCCAACAGAATGATTGCATGTATGTATGTATTACATACATACATACAATCATTCTGTTAATTTAGATTGTACTTCAAGGAACATATTAACGTGATAGTGTTTTCATTTTTTAGTCCAATCAATAGATTTTTTGCAAATAGAGAATGGCTTCATATTTTGCAATAAATAACCAGTTTTGGGTCATCGATCGCGCTTCTCTTTCTTTTCTATCGCTGTTGTCAGCCTCTAAGTATTATGAAAAGCTAAAAAGCTGATTATCGAAAAACAATTGTGTACATTTTGACGACAATAATATGTAATTGATAGTGATAAAATTAGAGATCGGATATTGGGATTCATACTCACCTTTTTTTTTTTTTTTTTTTTGTGGGTGGGAAATCATCAAATAACTTCTCCCGCTCTGGGCAGAGCAGGAGGGCGTGTCAGACTCTTACTGACTAAAACCCACCCGTGTTCCTTCAGTTGCCTGTGCCAGGGGCCACGGTAACCCTCTTGGACTTTTCCGCAACCCTAGCAGGCATCGGTCCTAGCAAACCCCGTCATTGGTGCTGACATCTCTTTGAGGCGCGCGTGGAACACAACGCGCCGTCGACCCGGGCCTGGTCCTTATCGAACGGCGAGCTGCCCATTGCTCGCCGTTCGCAAGCCCGCGCCTACGGTGGCCGGGAATCGGCCTGCGATTCCCGACGCCCAGGGCGTCTCCTGCGGCGGCTAGGGGCGTGAGGGCGCAAACTTTGCCTCTCCCTCACGCGTTCCGCCTCCTCCTTCGCGAACATTACTGCTTCGCAGAAGGAGGTGACGGCTTCCCAAGCCCTCTCGCTCCGTACCATGGCCTGGACCAAGGCCGGACGCGAGAGATCGCCACCGCCAATCGCCTCCACGAGGACACGGCGGTGCTCCGCCCAAGCCGGGCAGACCTCCACCGTATGCTCCACCGTGTCCTCCGGGCGATCCACACAATGGTGACACCCGGGCGTTTCCTCCCGCCTTATCCGGAACAGGAACCTCCCGAAACAACCGTGTCCGGTGAGGACCTGCGTCAGGCGGAAGGTGAGGACGCCGTGGCGCCTCTCTAGCCACTCCTCAAAGAGGGGACTTATCGCCGCAATTGTGGCGTGCCCAGCGCTGGGTTGCGATAATCGCACTCTCCATGCCGCCCTGAGATCCCGCCGGAGCTCTGTCCGCTGTACCGTGATTTCTCGCGGCAGCGGAGCTACGCCCCGGCGTTTCGCCTCCTCGCGCCACTCCCAAACGTGCGCGAGGACTTTTGCCTCCAGATCCCATGGCGGTAATCCGGCAAGGAGGCTCGCCGCCTCACCGGAGACCGTACGGTATCCCCGGACCAGCCGGATGGCCATGACCCTTTGGGGCGCGTTCAACCAGCGGGCTGGCCGCCGCCTCAAGGAACGCGCCCATACCGGTGCCCCGTAAAGGGCCATGGACCGCACGACCCCCGCGTAGAGCCTCCGGCAGGAGGCGTTTGGCCCCCCTAGATTGGGCAGGAGCCGCTTTAAGGCAGCCCCGGCCCTTTCCAGTCTGGGAGCCAAACGTCGGAAATGCTCCACGAAGTTCCACCGGCTGTCGAGGACGAGTCCCAGGTACTTCATCGTCGACTCGACGCCGATGTGAACCCCTCCTACCGTTATTTGGGAACCCGACGGTGGCGTGTTCCGAGGACCATGAAAACACATGGCCTCGGACTTGTGCAGGGCCACCTCGAGTCCCAATTGCCGGATCTTCTCGACGATTATCGCAACCCCGCGTGTCGCTAGTTCGGCCGCCGCCTGGTGCGACCTCCCCTGCGCCAGGACTAGCGTGTCGTCAGCGTAACAAACCACGCTGACGCCGCTGGGGAGGTCGGCGCGCAGCACCCAGTCGTAGCCGATATCCCACAGATGCGGCCCCAGGACCGATCCCTGTGGGACACCGCACGACATCTCTTGCCGGTCCCATACTCCCTGGTGACCGGGGTAGATGACGGCCCTGTCCGTCAAATAGGCCTCGACCACACGACAGAGGTAGGTCGGCATCCGGTGATACCGGAGTGCCTCCCTGATGCAACTCCAGGGCAGGGTATTGAAGGCATTGGCGATGTCTAGAGACACCGCCAAGACGACCCCACCCCGGGCCACAGCATCCCCCGTCGTGAGGGCCCGCACGCGCATGATGGCGTCCACCGTAGAGCGCCCCCTGCGGAAGCCAAACTGGCTCTCCGCCAAATCCGGCCCCACCCGCACCAGCCGCCCGACGAGGCGGTCTGCAATGACTCTCTCAAAGAGCTTGCCCACCTCGTCGAGCAGCACGATGGGCCGGTAAGCGGACGGAGAGTCCGCTGGGCGCCCCGGCTTCTTGATGAGGACCAGTTTCCCCGCCTTCCAAAGAAGTGGGAACTGGCCCCTCTCCATGCATGCGCTTAGGAGCCCCCTTAGTCGAGGCCCGAGAGCCTCCGAGGCCAGGACCCAGGCTTTCCCAGGTAAGCCGTCGGGTCCTGGGGCGGTATTTTTAGCACTCAGCCTACGTACCGCCACTCTCAGCTCTACCTCGGTCACCTCCGGAGCATCGTCGTCGTCGTCGGCGGTGTGGTCCGCATTCAGCACCGCAGTAGGCGGAGCCATGGGCGGGGAGATATGGTCCCCTCTAGAAGGGAACAGAGTGCTCACCACGTCCTCCACGAGCTGGGGCCGGAGACTCTGCGTCAGCGGGGGAGCCCATGGGCGGAGCTTCTCACGCACCAATTTGTAGGGGCGTCCCCACGGGTCCCTGTTCAGAGTCTCCAGCGACTCCTCGCGGGCCAGTCCCTTGGCCCGCAGGATCTCCGCTTGGAGGGCGGTCTTCGCCGCTCTGTACCCCTCGTACAGCTCCGCCTGAATGGCTTCCGTATCCGGAGGGCGAATACGGAGCCTGCGGTGCCTGGTGTACCGGCGTCGCGCAGCGACGCACGCACTGCGTAAAGTCGTCAACTCTGGCGACCACCAGCACACCTGGCGCTGAGCGCGTCCGGGCTGGGCCCGGGGCATTGCCACGTCACATATTTCGGACATGGCCTCCCGGAACCACTCCGCCTCGACGTTGATGTCAGCAGGCCTGTCCGGTGATGACACCCAGGCCTGCACGATCGAGGCTTCCAGGAGGAGCTCCCGGTCCAGCTGCTTCAGCGCCCACCGCGGACCACTCGGGGCCTGTCGGACCAGCGCGCTCGAGGTCTGGGCGGAGACGTCAAACCGGATGTACCGGTGGTCGGAATAGGTCTCCACCCCCTCCATGACGCGCCAGTCAAGGACACATTCATACTCACCTGAAGTTGAGATGTTGGCTAATAAGGAATGCAATTTTGTCTCGATCAAATCCTGTGGTTCCGGGATCGACAAATTTAGGTTTCTGACCATTGAATTGGATGTACATTTACTTACTTTCTAATGTTGGCTTATATGAAATGCACTTTTGTGTCGATTGTAGAAATACCGCGATTCCGGAATCAACAAATTTAGTGTTATTCTCAGACTATAGAATCGCATGCATATCTACCTACATAATTTTGTAAAGTAGGTAGGTAGATACCAAACTGCCACAGCAAACAACGTCAAGATAAGATAACGGACTAAATATACTACCTACAATCATTCATGGTACCTATTGAAATACCTAGGTATTTTTTTGAACAAATAATTTTTAGAAGTCGCTTCCATACTATACACCCCACTAGTTAATCCCGATGTTCCTGGAATCCTGGTGTTATTAAAAAAAAAATAAGACCCTCCATACTTTCATAGCTAAAAATTAACTTTAGGTTGCATACGAATATCCGATCACTGGTGACCAATAGACTTGTTGCTGTCCATACTTAAATATAACTTGTAAAATGTTACTGCACTACACTGCCTACCCTTGTGGAAAAGGGAAAAGAAAGGCGATATGTTCCTCATCTAACTCCTAATAAATCCCCGGTCTCCCAGCCATCATGTACCACTAAAATACAAAGATCAAACACCTTTTACCACCAAAGGGGGGATCAAGACCAAACGCCTTCAAAAGCCGCGAGTGACACTCAAAGACTGGGCTTATCAAGAGTGAGGGTCTGGTCCTAGAGATGAAGTGGAATGTCTACAGCTCTTGAAACAATGGCTGAGTTATATAGATGTATTTGTTTTGTAGAGGGTTGTAGATTTTTATTTGAGAGGGGTTTTTTAGTAGGGGAGTGTTGATGATTGATTTTTAATGTTTTATTATATATGAAACTGTAGGATAGGACTCATTAGTGAACATAATTTTGTATATAAAGGTATGACCTTTATTATACGAGTAAATTTTCTTATTTACCCTAGGCAAAACGTTAGATAATACATTTTCCGAGCGAAGTGACAGGTAACCGTAATAATCAGTTAACAGGTAAAAAAAAATAACATTTTCATGTTTATAAAGAAATCTTAATTCGTCATCCATCAATATGCCTGCCTTTTCCCAAGTAAGTTGGGGTGGCTTCCATTCTAACCGGATGCAGCTGAATACCAGTAATTTACATGGAGCAACTGCCTATCTGACCTCAACAACCCAGTTACTGGGTAACACGATACCTCTTAGTAAGACTGATTGTCAGAGTCTCGGGCTTCTGACAACCCATAATGACTGTCAAAGATCCACTTTATTCCAGTATGAGTAGTTTATGTGGCCTGCCCAAATGTCCTTTCTTTGGTATTGTTCGTTGAATCGTTGAGCTCCTATAATTCTGAGTTGAGCTGCACGATTATTGACAATGGCGTGCACTGACTGGACAGGTCCACTTAATCTGTGTGGTTCTTTCCTCAAAAGACCATTTCAGATACCGATCTACATAGCCTTCACATGATCTGACCAAGATTTGGTCTGGACTTTAAAAGAGACTGTGACCTCTGAGTTTGTTTTTCTACTCGGAGTAGTCAGATAGGAAACGCCGGCCTCAAAGAGTTAAATATAAAAAAAATTAACGTGTAAAAGTGTTCGTACAAACCTACTTAAAGAAATAAAATAATTTATCACGAATGACAGCCGGGACGTGCTTTCGCACGGAAGGGTCTCGGTATGTAAAGATGCTCACCCATCCATGGACCAACCTTGGCAAGCGTAGGTTAACTTAATAGATCGACACGTGCGACTGTTATTACTTAGCCTCGAGCCCCTCCTAAATCTTAATAAGTAAACATTACGAAAAAAAAAACAATACTTATCACAATAAAAACTATTTCTATTTATAAACATTGCAGGTTACACACCGCCATAACCAAAACACTCAATTCCATCGCATTAATCTTGATAAAAGAACCATAACAGACCGCTCCCCACAATATTTTATTAATAAAAAAAAATATACAAATAATTTTCGTGGTCGAACACTTAAGCGTAGATGTGGCTCCCGATACCGTTTGAAATGAATTCCATTTGTTACCGGTCGCGTGCGACGGGTAAATAAAATAGGTGCGTTGATAGAGGTCCTATTGCGAGCGAGTAGCGTTTTGGTAACAGCGTTTTGCAAAAATATAATTATGACAACTACGCGAACATTTTGGTGTTACCCTGTATAGGGTAGATGCCTGCGATGAACGATGAACGATAATTGGCGGCCAAAATAGGAAATATAATATTGCTAGTAGTTCCCTGGACAAGTAACTTCTCAAAGAGCTTTACTGCTATCAATTTATTTTTATTGTTATCTTGTAGAAATAGACATCATTAATTTGCTTATAATGTAAGCTAAGATGGATTTTTTATAAATAGTCCCGATACATTTTACGGTTCAGCATATACAGTGTAAACTCTATACTGTCTTATAAAGAGTTTTCGTTAAACTGAGATCAAAAGAAAACAATATAATTTAGTAAAAAAAAGCAACTAACAATATAATTACGTAAATACGATACAGTACGTGCTCGGCGATTAGAAAAAAACAAATGAACACCGTTCTTAGAATCTCACTATGCGCGCGAAATATATACGACCCAATATCAGTATAATTGTGTTTAATGGTCAGTGAAATTAATGCTTATTTGGGTCTAAATAATAACGTAGTTTTTCGCTATTGAGAGTGATTGTTTCGATGTATGGAATGTAAACCAAACAAATGTAGAAATTGCTAAAATTTCTACATTTTAAGGAGCTTTTCGTTATCTAGAAGTTCGCTATAAAGAGGTTATACTGTATCTTTTTTTAACTGACTTCTTAAAAAAAAAGAAAGTTCTGAATTCGGCTCTTAGCTCAGAGCTCCGTCGTTTATAAAACTATTTAATAAATCTTATTTTTTTTTAAAGGATATCAATTTGATTCCAGAAAAGAATATTAATGTATATTAATTATTTGCTCAGAATGTATTTACAATAATATTAATAATGGTCTCATATAAATTTGGTCCAGTTCTGATGTGTCGTTTTTGTGTCAGCTTCAATAATACGTACCTATTTTTTCCACTCAGTGTATGTTGATTAACTTCCTGTCACTGTTATGTACATTGCAAGTAGTGGTATATATGACTTTGTTTGGGGTATGTACCAAAACTAAAAAGTGAAAAATAAAAACGTTATCACAATTAAAAACACCGACTTCTAAAACACAAACTGTAAATTGAAAAATCGCAAATTGTAAAGTGAAAAATAAGTGACTCTCCCACTCCTCCTTCTTATCTCGTGTCTCACTTCCAATACCTATGTTCTTCTCACGCTAAGAATCTGCGTTCTTCTAACAATCTTCTTCTACTCTGTCCTTCTCATACTTCTGACTTTGTTCATTCTTCCTTTCATATTCAGTCCATTCTTCTTTGGAATGCGCTTCCTCTTGATATCAGGACGGCTACCAGTCGGTATGCATTTGCAGAGTTAGTTTCGTAACAAATAGAGTAGTCATCTCAACATCTCTCTTCCTTGAATTTGTATATATATATATATATATATTTATGTAAGTATATAGTATAGTAAATAGTATGTATGTGTATAGGACTTATTTATGTATTTGTGTACGTTGTTTTGATAGTTTATTTTTTATCATTGTTAAACATCGCTCAAAATCAATCCTTTCCTTTCCTTTCAATTAAAGCACCTGCCACCTAATCACTTCACCACCCTTGGTTGACTGGTAGAGAATGCCTAAGGCATTAAGTCCGCCTTTGTACCTTTTGTGCGAAAAGTAATAAATAAATAAATAAAAATAACAAATTTCGGAAGTCGATAGCAAACAACGAAAATACAAAAACCAAAGACACCGAATCCGATATTAGTTATTTTCCACTTTATAGTGTTTTTTTGGTAGTCGGTGGTTTTTTGTAATATTTGAATTATCTAATAATTAATATTATTGCGATGCTGGTACAATAATGGAACATAAATGATTTATTTTCGTACCTAATTCATTCATCAATCTGTAAGCACAATGTTATCGTTGACTACTCATAAACTGCTTGTTATGCATAAATAAATCTCTGTTTTAATTGAATTTGATATCGTGTCGGTTGATGATTGTGTTGACTTGTGAGAAATGGGTGTGATAGGTAAATATTTTTAGGGCTAGGTGCCACAGTAAAGGAAGAGAAGGTTTGGTGATTGAAAAATTATATAACATTTTATTAAGTGACTAGCTTCTGGCCGCAACTTCGTCTGCATGAAATTTGAGCCCCCGACCCACCGCTACGCATCGCACCGCCCGCTCAAGCTATTACTTTGTTATCGTTTTGCGCGGCTTCTGAGGGTCGTAGCATGATGTTAAATAGCCTATAACGTTCCTCAAGAATTGGGCTATGAAATACTAAAAAAAAAAACAAATCGGACTAGTAGTTCCAGAGATTAGCGCATTCAAACAAACAAAGAAACTCTTCGGCTATGTTAAAATATATAGATCAAATTCCAAATGGGTCACCTGATGTAAGGCATCGTGCTCTCTGTACCTATGTTTGCAGTGCACCTGTCTCTCTGCTACAGAGATTTGTGTTTCTTTCTGTTGTCCTAATTCATATCCTAGTATTTGTCAATCTGGAACACACTAATGCTGATTGACAGCAGAAATAGGAATCGTATTAATTAATTTGTCCAGACATTATTCTGTACTACGATTCCTTTTCGTCTTTGCAATACTTGGACGGATAAAGCTTGGTATTTCTTTTGGCAGGAATCAAAGGGAGCCTAGACACGTATAGACGACGTCGTAATTTCTTTATCACCCTTTTTTTTTTTTTTGTGGGTGGGAAATCATCAAATAACTTCTCCCGCTCTGGGCAGAGCAGGAGGGCGTGTCAGACTCTTACTGACTAAAACCCACCCGTGTTCCTTCAGTTGCCTGTGCCAGGGGCCACGGTAACCCTCTTGGACTTTTCCGCAACCCTAGCAGGCATCGGTCCTAGCAAACCCCGTCATTGGTGCTGACATCTCTTTGAGGCGCGCGTGGAACACCACGCGCCGTCGACTCGGGCCTGGTCCTTATCGAACGGCGAGCTGCCCATTGCTCGCCGTTCGCAAGCCCGCGCCTACGGTGGCCGGGAATCGGCCTGCGATTCCCGACGCCCAGGGCGTCTCCTGCGGCGGCTAGGGGCGTGAGGGCGCAAACTTTGCCTCTCCCTCACGCGTTCCGCCTCCTCCTTCGCAAACATTACTGCTTCGCAGAAGGAGGTGACGGCTTCCCAAGCCCTCTCGCTCCGTACCATGGCCTGGACCAAGGCCGGACGCGAGAGATCGCCACCGCCAATCGCCTCCACGAGGACACGGCGGTGCTCCGCCCAAGCCGGGCAGACCTCCACCGTATGCTCCACCGTGACACCCGGGCGTTTCCTCTCGCCTTATCCGGAACAGGAACCTCCCAAAACAACCGTGTCCGGTGAGGACCTGCGTCAGGCGGAAGGTGAGGACGCCATGGCGCCTCTCTAGCCACTCCTCAAAGAGGGGACTTATCGCCGCAATTGTGGCGTGCCCTTCTTTATCACCCTAAGGTTGAATGTCACTTTCTCGTCATAAAAGGACAAGATCCATTTGTCTATGTAGGATTATCGACATCGGCACTAATACGCATAAAGAGAAGTTGAATAGACAGTTACTAACTAAAAAAAGGTACCAATAATATAAAATAGATACCTTACTTATAATAAAATCAGTCATCGCTCGCGGTAGCACCCGATCCTAGCCTAGCCCCAGATAGAAAGGTCGGTAAACCAGCTTAGTTAAATGAAATCTCAGATTTGTTTTATTGGCAATGTAAAAAATGTCTCAGCAGGTACTGGGGCCGCTACATTTGTTTCTGTCTCATATTTCAGGAGGCTTTTAGCTGAGTAAGGAGAAAATAGGAAGAATTGTACCGACCCGTTTTCCTGCGAAATTCATTTGAGCAATCGATTAATCTTTGCCAGTTTTGAGATGGAAGGTTTTCAATTAGGTCCAGAAAACAAAATGGCGAGACAAGCTCGACACTAGCAATGGTTCGCAAGCTTAATATTGCGAGTAGTAGATAAATAAATAACTCTCTCTTTTTTCGAGATTGGTTAAAAAGAAGACCCTTGTCCTTTTTGTACATCAATGCTTGTCCTATAGTATGACAACACAGGCTAAAAATAAATAATGCGTAGCGTAGACTACGGTACGGCTACTACGCCGTAGCAGTTGTGATGATGTCACCGCTACGCTAACCGAACTTTCGTAGCAGATCCCTGAGACCGCTACGAATCGAGCCTTACTTCTAAGTTCTACCTGAACTTTGTAATATAACGGACTTGTTTTATTTACAAGACATTCTTAATCTTAACTACATGTTTGCGTAGGACTATTTCTCAGGCGATGTTGTGTTTGCCTGCCTTATTTATCAGTAAATCGCCTGGAAGAGATCACAGAAAACGATAAGGCCGCCCATTGTATATTAAGTAGTGTTCAATTTAATTTTTGTTGTTATGTTTTTTGTGGTGTACAATAAAGAATATATAAATAAAATTAAATAAATCCTGAGAATTAATTATTTTTAAATTAAATTACTTATTGCTTTAATTCATAAGTTCCTTCAATAACAATACAATTTAAAGTTAAATAAATTCCACATAATTGAGTGTTTTGCATGAGCATGCAAAACACTCAATTATGTGGGCTTTATGGGTATAGTGGTTAAACAACATGTATTTGTACAAAATGTTCAACATTTTAAACCAAAACAAACGATACTTTTTATCTCCCTGCAATATAAATAGTTGTCTCCATACCGTTCTGTTCGCCGCTCGATGAATTTGATCTGCACGAGCATAAACTATACGTTCGATTTCAAAAATAAAATAAAAATGCTGAAAACTACGCTTTACTTTGTGAAGTACCAGCTTTTATACTTTGAAAGAGAGTAAGAATCCATTAAAATGCTATAAAAGGTAATTATGTTCTTAGGGATTGCATTAAAATGTTCTCAACGAGTTGGGATACTAACTTTAATGTACGTCAGGCGCTTTCTGGGCACTCAGCTCTGGTACAACCTTGCTAACTACATAGTAATATTTTGTTATCGCGGTATGAGTTCTCTTAACAGTTCACGTAGACGTTTGTGGAGAAGAAGAGCTCATTATACCGGGTGTAACAAACCCATCACATGACTGCTATCTACGCATTCTATACATCAAAGTAACATTGTGCAAAAATAATTACTGTTTTTAGTGTGAAAAATCACTGTTAACGCATGCAAAACTTTGTGCTTATAGTTACATGCAAAGGTACAGGAGTTGTTGGGGTATTTAAAGTTAAGTTGTAACATTAAAACCTGTTTTCGTGAAAAAAAGTTGAAACTCAACTTCAATAAAAATTATATTAATGACGGGGCTTATAAGTGACTCTCGGAAGAGTCTTTTTACAGGCACATACTCAGCCTATAACGTTCCCACTGCTGGGCTACAGGCCTCCTATTTGTGAGAAGGAGTGGGCCGTAATCCACCACGCGGGGTCAGTGCGGGTTGGTACATGTGAAATGTCTTCGAATTTTTAGTACTATGCCATGCCGGTTTCCTCGCGCGTTTTAACACGCTTTATTTACGTAATAGCTTCTTCAGTATTTATAAACACACCTATTTCTACCACCAAGCAACATTGTGCATTTTTGTGTTCCGGTTTTACCTATGTTGTGAGTCTTGACATTAAAGGCACATGTGACTTTCCAACGTTGTGACAAACTCAACTCTTTAGTCTCGTGCGCACTCATGCACAGGTAGCGGAGGTATTCCACTCAAAGCACCGATTCGTTACATGTCTGCGACTTGCTTCGTGCATTGCTTTTTTGTTCCTTATTTCCGAAACTCAATCTTTGAACGGGAAACAGCTGCCAGACTAATAAATCTATTAAAAATTCAATGAAAACTCTGCTCAGAACTGTAATAATAATTATTTATTTTTACTTTATTGGGGCATACAAAAGTTACACATAACAATTTAAGCGTGACATAATACATTCGAAACTAGGTTACCGTGTGACCCACATTAATGTCCACGAAATAATGGTTTAGAAACAGTTCAATCAATAAATAATAATTATACAAACGCATGCCGTTTTCATCACCCATCTTCAATATTTTCCTATAAACCCCTTTTCGCACATTTGACAGTATTTTGTTGTATGTGTTCTCATAAATTCGGTTCCGTACGTTGTCCTAATTATTTTTCCAATACAGCGGTGACTGGCGAAACCTTTATAGCTAGCCTGGCAACATTATCGATCGGAGGGCCGACTCTTTGGCCAAATCATGTCTGGACTTATCTGCTTTTAGTGCGTAGGCGTTGGTTATTAGGCGTTTCCTTTTCCTGGATAGGTCTACTTATGTTAGTCTAAGTCTTAGCCTAGGTAATAGTGTTCTTACAGAGAAGGTCTGAATTATTGATATTAAATATACGGTGTTTAGTTAGATTGAACGAATGAATAGAATAGAATAAAATTCACTTTATAATTTATTTTCTCTTTTTTTAATTGCTTGTTTCGTTTGGGAAGTCTTGGAAGAGGAGCCTTCTTGTCAGGAGCACCGCTTTCTGCATCAAACCCTTGACCCGAATGCCTAACAAGTGCCTCGTCACCTGTCGTTCTCTAATACATTCTAATATCATTGTAGGTAATTTCAATATCAAAACATTTCCTTGGAAAATACTCGTTCGGGAGCACTCATATAATGACCACATAGCTTTTAAGCTTTTCGTAATAGTGTTTTGGAAATTTTGGCACTCTCTAACTGATGGGTCATCGACCCGTATCTCAACTTAACTATTAAATACACGAAACAAGGTTAATAAATCGTGACCCCAATGAATTGCGAGAGTTATTTATTTATTTGTTTATTATTAAGGCACATCAACAACAAACACACAAACATTTATTTATTTATTTATTTATAATTAAGGCACATCAACAAAACAAACACAAACATTTACAAATAACAGAGAACAGAGACATGGACTAGTGTTCACGTCAATTACAGACGTGCACAGCATTCACAAGCTATATATATATACGTTACTGTAAAAGCTCGTGTATTGGTCAATCTTAGGATTTACCAACAGGGGTTGGTGAATGTAAGGATTTTGTAAAAAAGACAAAAAAAAATTGGGGTTTTACCATTAGAGCTTGGTACATTCTAGGTTTTACCAATGACGTTTGACAAATGTTGTTTTTATTTTTATTGAAAGGAACACCAAACAGTTACATTATAAAAATTTACAACTAATGTATCAAAAACAATTTTAGTAATAATATAATCCACAACGCTGTCCACAGGTTTTAAAAGTTTAGAAAAAATAATAAGTGTAAATAATGTAATAGTGTAAGTGTGTATAATTTATTGTGTGTGTGTCTTGTTGGAATAAAACAGTAAATGAATTGACATTATAATTTATTTCAATTACCTACTTAAAAGTCAAAATCTTACACTATTTTTAATTTTCATTATTTTTATTTATCATAATTACAATATAATTAGCCATCAGTCAATTCCTCACATGGTCTTAATTATTATCATTTGGTATATTAAGTAACAAGTAAAATATTTTTTAACACCTTCAAATTACTTTTGGAATAAAAAAACAAATACTTAACAAAAATAAAATTAATCTAATAAAGTAGGTAGGTATTTTATAAACAAATTGACTAAAAGGCCAATTATAAAATTTCATTAATAGTTTTAAAAAAAGTGGAACACGAAGAGCTATTATGGCATTTAGAATTACAAAGTAATCCTGATACAAGCGCGTTTCTTCTCCAAGTATTTTTTGAAGCAGTTACATTTTTTGAATCGTCGTCGGTCCAAGACAACATTCCGACAACTTCTAGAAGACTCACTTCTTTATTAATCTTAAACAACTTTTTCTACATTCTAAACTTACCGTGTCACTGAGGTATTTAGAATTCAAAATAAACACTTCACAAACAAAATCTCCGTATCACATCCGCCATGTCGAATCTATGATTGATCTTGCGTTTGTCTAGGTTCGTCCTTGAGACTCAGACAGGGAAACGAACCTTTCTAGATAATAACATAAATCTCTCTGGAGGCGCCGAAGCGACAGCTACACATTTTGCTTTATTTTGTAAGTCTGTTACTAAGACAGAATATTTTCATCAGATATTCTGTCAACTTATAGCATATACACACTAGTCTTATTAAAATAATTATGTCATAGTACTTGGACTTAAAACATACCTTCAGGTGCTGTGCATGCTCTTTTCAGCCTATGTCCCATTACAAGTCATTAATAAAAAACTTTTTAACAAAAATAAAACCCGACTTCCAAAAAATTAACACAACAAAGTGAAAAATAACTTTAATTTCGGAAGTCGGGTTTTATTTTTGTTAAAAAGTTTTTTATATTTCACTTTTTAGATATGGTACCAATTAAAAAACTATCGTCTTACACGTCCACGTCCGTTTGAAGGCAGTTTTTTAATTTAAAAATAATTTATCGTTGATTATTTTTAAACTGCTTGACCGATTTCGATAACATTTAAATGGGACCACATGGAAAGCACCAGCTTTCAAATGAAAAAAAGAATCATCAAAATCGGTTCATCCAGTCGAAAGTTCTGAGGTAAAAAACAAGAAAACATACAGTCGATATGAGAACCACCTCCTTTTTTGAAGTCAGTTAAAAAGAATGAGCATTGATTGGCACGCTTGCCCATTGCGTGCTTCCGATTTCAAACCACTAGGCAATGTTTTTGTCCAATTTAAGTTCGTAGTGACTTATAAATCCTATAATTTTAACCATGACAGTCACTTAATGAACTCGCACACAATCATTACATCATCTTGACACATTAGTGCATAGATTTTGAACCCCACAACCTAATGCCAGAACCCGTTAATTTATATAAATTAAATCATCGTTCATTTCTTAATTTTACAGGTAAGTAATTATGTTACTGGAACATGTTTAATGTAGGTTCATTGTTGATTGCAAAAAGTTTATGTACATTGCCAATTATAGCCACTGAAACAACATTCCCCCTTCCTTTGAAATACAAAACGTCGCCTAAATTATTTATTAAAAGTAAACAATAAAAATGTACAAAAGACAGTACTCGCCCGCCCTCTACCGGAGTAAATATTTGTCCCTCTCAAATTGTTTGCTGTAGCAATATTATATTCGTATGTACTCCGCGTTTCAGGAACTCGATATGTCGCTACTAAGTTTATTTTGTCGTTTTTATCCTCTAAGTATTCGTTTTTGACGACTAATAGAATGTATGACTAGTATGGAAGAAATATACCCCATATATTAGTGGTCGGCGCAACGTAAGACACGTTGCGCCGACCACTAATTTAAAGGGAGAATAATAATTCGTAACTATTCGTTTATTCGTTTTCGTTTCGTTACTGTTTCGTAATTATTCGTTTTTGACGGTCTCTTTGGTCTGGTGGTCACAAGCGGTACTGCTGAGCACGAGGTCTTGGGCTCGACTGCCGGGTCGGGCAAATTGGTATTGGATTTTTCCATAATTATAGAATTTCTCAGTAGCAGCGCGGAGTCTCGATTTGTGCCGGTTGATGGCAGCTTGTTAGATGTTGGTTCACCTACCTTACGGAGAATACAGCTGGGTTGTGCTTGTTTAGTAGCTTTTAATCGTAGGAACATAGCCCAGTACTCGTCGTAGGAACATAGCCCAGGCCTCGTCGTAGGAACATAGCCCAGGCCTCGTCGTAGGAACATAGCCCAGTACTCGTCGTAGGAACATAGCCCAGGCCTCGTCGTAGGAACATAGCCCAGGCCTCGTCGTAGGAACATAGCCCAGGCCTCGTCGTAGGAACATAGCCCAGGCCTCGTCGTAGGAACATAGCCCAGGCCTCGTCGTAGGAACATAGCCCAGGCCTCGTCGTAGGAACATAGCCCAGGGTTCGTCGTAGGAACATAGCCCAGGCCTCGTCGTAGGAACATAGCCCAGGCCTCGTCGTAGGAACATAGCCCAGGGTTCGTCGTAGGAACATAGCCCAGGCCTCGTCGTAGGAACATAGCCCAAGCCTCGTCGTAGGAACATAGCCCAGGCCTCGTTGTAGGAACATAGCCCAGGCCTCGTCGTAGGAACATAGCCCAGGCCTCGTCGTAGGAACATAACCCAGGCCTCGTCGATCTAGTGGTCGTTAGCGCGACTGCTGAGCATCCTAGGTGGGATGCACATGTCGGGAAATGTGTTGTTAAATACCTTTAGTTGTACGTCACCCTCTATTACATGGGAAGCGTAGGTGTTCTATACCGCTCTGCCTACACCTTCGAGATATAAAGGGTTGACGTTATGTCACCGTGCCTAATAGTTGCAATTAAAATTAAACTGAACTTGTCGTTCGAGGATGTCAGACTCTATCAGCTATCATGGGTACTTACAGCACAATTATGTTCTGCTAAACTTTCAGCGACTTACAGATGGAATGAAACTTTTCATCTTTATTACTAGCAAAGCAAAGGTAATTACTTTCCTTCGTTTGAAACTACAGTTTGTTTTAAAATCTAAACCAAAAAAAACCCTTTGAGGCTGCACAATACAGACTAAAAACGAAATGCGAAAAATATGTCAAAGAAAAATATCAAACAGAGCTTCAAAAGAAAACAACCCAGAACCGAGCCTTTAATTACGTCTAGCATAAAAACTAAAAACAGACATAATCCTAAAATCCAGACCAAAGCAGCCTTCATTAGGCTATCATTTCAAAAAGCCGTTGTATAAAAACATGGCGTCCACCACCTTCCACTTTCAAGCCTAACCTTTTAGAGCCCGTTTGACATTTAAAAGGTGAGTATAAATATATACCATTGAGTTTGCTCAATGCTGCTATAATAGTCTCGTTAGAGATATCTTTCGTTGAATAAGAGTTTAATTTTCTTAGGGAGCGCGCACATAGAATGGTCTTTGAATGTGTAATTTCACAGATTTTGAAAAAGGACTGTGTGTGTGTGATAGCTTTTCAAACAGGGCTCGGTCCGTCAGAAAGATGAAGCTAGTTGCCCATTCCAAAGCGTAGTAGGAGTATGGAGAAGAACGGGCAAGAAACTCCATGGACACTCTTATAAATAAAAACAGTGTTACAAAAAAGTGGTTACCTAATTCATGTTGAAATTATACATGTGAGAACGATGTAGAAAGACGTGCACGTTAAAAGCGTCCGTAATAAAAAGATAAAAACAATTCAGGAATTAAAATAAGCCGTGGCAGCTAAGAAATGACCAGTGCCTACTGACGGCGCCCGTTCACGAACACGACGTATGAATCAGCACCATTCTACTCAACCATTTTGAAGGGAATTCAATGATCCAATTTTTTTGTAACATTTTAAACAGTACCCCATTAAAAATGAGTCCAATTTTGCCAGTCTGAAACCTGGTTGAACTAATTGGTCCCTATTTCTAGTGCAATAGTTGTGTCTTTCAACTCTTTTAGTGAAAAGATTTAAATTTTTCCTTACGTAGGTACCTACATGATGTTTTCATAGATAATATATATTGACAAGGTTTTTGGGGTTCCGTACCCAAAGGGTGCCAACGGAACCCTATTACTAAGCCTCCATTGTCCATCCATCCGTCTGTCTGTCAGCCGGCTGTATCTTATGAACCGTAATAAATAAATAAATAAATATTTCAGACATTAAAATCCATAGATCGTTAGTAATAAGTTAGTAACAATTTGTGCTTATCAGCTATGTTAGTAGACAACTCTGAGTTTATTTACTGTGTTAAACCTAAAACCACCTCCACCAGGTGTCTTTGCATGCGGCAATCTGGTCTCGCAGCAATCATTTTCAGGATGCCATTCCGAATGTTACGTAAACGTTGCAGTAAGGATGCTGCTAGCTTTCTTACGCATAATGGCATGGAAGCCATCCGTGCATGCTTCTGCAAATATACTCGACGCACTGCAACGCCACGGCAGCCGCAATAGCATCCTGAAGGCGCACACGCAGGACGTTGTAGGCTCGGCTCGTGTGCAACATCCACAGACCGCTCTAGTAAAAGGACTGGCAGAAGGCCTTAAATAAACTCACTTTAACGTCTACCGTGCATCGAGCGAACCTGCGGGCAAGCTTATTGCCCCTCACCGCCAACGCCCTGCGTTCGCGCTCTATGTCGTCATCATCCCGTAGGTCACTGGTGACAACGTGGCCCAGGTACTTAAAACAGACGTACGTAATAGGTAGACAGTTGAAATGTTCACAGTTTGAGTATGTCTATTGCCACTATAACAACAAATAATAAATATGAAATAAAGTAATAAAATTAAGGGGGTCCCCACAAAATATGTAGTGTTAAATATTGTACGGTGCTACGACACCCTTCGTGTGCGAGTCCAACTCGCACTTGGCCGGTGTCTTATATCCTTCTCTAGATGTAAGGGACTACGAACAGTAAACTGAAAAAAACAGGTCTCTTATTTTGTTTCTATATTGTTCTATAACATGGAATGGAACCAAAACAAAACTGGCGACATGTGGTACTATACTAAGGGCAGATTTTTCAATAGTCAGATAACTTCTATCTGAATAATAAATCGGATAGTTTGACACATTTTCTATACAAAAGCTGTCAAATCGCAAAATTTATTCCTGAGATAAAGGTTATCAGACTATTGAAAAATCAGCCCTTAGTCATTTCTGTCTAACTCTTCGTGATGATAATTATTATGTTATCATTTGTTTTGAGTTGAAATTCAATTGGAATTTAACCTATGTACTTTTATCAACGGTTGTTATTACTCTTTTTTAGTTTACTAAATAACATACAAATAAATTATCATTTGAATTTTGTGATTCTATCTTCACAAAGGATAGGCACAATCATGAGTATCAACGTAACGTGGCAATGTATTTTATTTTTATTGTTTAACTAGGTCAAATATTTAGGTCCTCAATCTGCCTGCCTTTCCCCAGCTATGTTGGGGCTCTCAGTTTAACCGAATGCAGCTGAATACAAGTATTTTACATGGATCGACTGCCTATCTGACCACCACAAGGTACCCAGTAACACGATATCCCTTTTGGTAAGATTGCTAGTCAGACTTTTGAGCTTCAAGCTCCCCGTAACGACTGTCAAATATCTACGAATGACAGCAGGGAGCAACAGCTAAACGTGCTTTCACTGGCACTCTGCTCACTTCTGAGGCACTCAGGTGTCTGGATATGTAATGGATGGTCAACCCCCCACGAGTCGACTGCGGCAAACGTAACTTAATCTTCGATCGGTGTGCGGCTGGTTTGCTTAGATACGAGCCCCTTGAATATTTAGGTACTTACTATGTTTTAAAATACGGATAGTTTAAGAATTTGAAAATATAATTCCATATTTATTATATAAAATTCATTTGGATTTAGAATTGATTGCCATTCATACATAAATTACGTTTCAAATGGTATTTTAAAATGGCAACTTCATAGGTATCTTTTGAAACAAGAGTCTTAAAGTCTCCTCCAGTATGTAACTTCATTTAACCAATCAGCCAATAATTAATACCTACTTAGATGGATAGATTTTAATCCACTCGCTCAACAGCGCCATTGTGCGGGCATCAAGAAAACTCGCGTCATTATCGATGTGTACACACCCGTATGATGCGTTTATAATGAGAAACCTCCCCGTACGTGCAAGCAGCACGTGTTCATTATGACGTCACGTTTACAGCGCTTTTTATCGCGATTCGCGGTACATGCAAGGGTAATGAGATTCTTGCGTGCATAGAAAGTAGCTTGCTGGAAAAGGGTGCGCAGTGTGCGCGTTTTCATGTTTTTTTTTAAAGTAGGTAAGGATAGTTTTGAGCTCCTTGCTTATTAAGTCATTTATTTTAAGGAATCCTGTCCCTATAGCTGTACTTTTAGAAAGAAAAGAAAGGACAATATTTAGTTTTGCACACTAATGAAGAACAAAACTAAAGGACTTACGTTTATTTCCTTATTCCTGGTGTGACACGACAAAAAAAACTTTTACGCTTTTTTAATGTCTTACAATGTTAAAGTGACGTCAATAATAATTACATCATTCTAAGAATCAATATAGGTAACAAGTCATCTTACGATAAATGTTATGCCACAACTAAGTTAACATTTGATCCTTCAAATTACTATATAGGTACTAGCTGCACCCCGCGGTTTCACCCACATGAGTCTCGATCCAGTGGGAATATCGGAATAAAAAGTATCCTATGTCTTAATTCAGGTCATGGTCTAACCATGTGCTAAGTTTCATTTAAATCTGTTCAGCCGTTTTAGCGTGAAAGCGTAACAAACCGACATACAAAAAATCAAAATATTCTCTCTATAATATTTGTTTATATAACACAATAACATTGCTACTGGCGAAATAGTACTGCGTCATGTTATGTCATGACAAAAGATGATTCATTCACCAATTTTAGTTCTCACTGTCATTGGCCTCCCGAGGCCCTTGCACAAACGCGTGACGTCATTGTAACGTAAATTCGAGCGAATTTTAAATCGAAAATATAACTATCATTTAAACCAAAGCATTTCGTTTCGTTTTTCGTTTGAATTTACGTTATGGTTACTCCGCACGTTCGTTCTAGGGCCTCGGGTGGCCGATGCCCAACGATCACTTTGGGCAAAGTAATCACAAAGTTCAACTAATACCTCTGAACCCTTTGCCCTATGAGTGGACCCCGCGATAAATCCCCCTGTATTACACCCTCCGTCTTAATTCTAACGGATTTTTACCAAGTTTCTGTGAGCTAAATGTTTGGTAAGCCTTTTGCGGGCAACTAATTTTGAGGTATTTGTGTTTGGTCATTTTCTGTGGGCGTTTAGGTTTTTCCTGACGTAATTTTCTATCGATTTTAAATGTCATGATTTACGTGACAAAGTGCAGTAGTGTGGCGGTATCTACATCGCCACAGGCGAGCTGCGCGTCATACTGACGTCACGCAAATCCTGCATCGCGCAAGTAGAGTTTACCGCGCGACAAGCATATACACAACTTCCCGACATCAATCATCGGGTAGTTGCCCACCAGACACGACACCCGTCTGGTCGGAGGATCCTCCCTTTTCTATGGACGTATGAGTGAGCTTTACACCCTGTTCCTCGTACCTCGATAGTGGATTGGTGATGAACATCGATAGCAATGGCGTCCTGCTTGCAACCATCATTTAACTAAATAACGCCATATTTCTGATAATTGAACCGTTTTTCAGACCTTCAGGCTGTTTAGTACCGGTAACAAAAGTCAAAGTCAAAGCATTTATTTCAAATAGGCACATAAAAGGCACTTTTGAACGTCAACATTTACATTAAAATAAAATTGATTCTAGTCTCCCCTTCCAAAAGGTAGTTTCGTATGGAGAAGAATGGGCAAGAAACTCCACCGTTACTCTTTTAAAATGTGTTACAGTATTTTGTATACATTAATTGTAGGTATAATTATATGTGAAGACCTATGCACTTATAACAAAATTAACCTACCACAATCGGTAAAAAGAATTTTAAAAAATGTAGCAATGACAAATTAGTCAATTTTGTGACAGACACATGGTGCTCACATATTTACAAAAATTGTAAAAGTATACGATTTTCCAAATTATTTAAACAATTAATATGTCAGTGTGTGAGTTAAAGTAATCACAGAATGTAAATCAATGTCATAAAAATAATAAACTAAACACTTAAAGTAGCAACAAGTTTTGTCTAGACCCTAGATTGTCCTATGGAGCTGGACCAGCATGTTTCCAAGCATTATTATCTTGGATATAATCCTCTAATTTGTAATATGCTTGTTTACAAAGTGAACTTTTTATATGAGTTTATCAACCTTTAAACAATCATTTTGCAAATGTTATAAGTACCTAGATTGGTGACAGGCACATAATTGATAGCAACCGGGCTCTCTATGTGTACCAAATGGTCTCTTATCCTTAGCCCGACCGCGGAAAGTTCAGTTTAACTTCACAAACCAATCAATTAGCACGTTTTGACTTAGCCAACATTATCCCAAAACTGAAAAAAATATAGCCATTAATACCATACTTGGCACGTCTTTTCACGATCTCATTTTACTTAAATCAAAAGTAACTTTTCCATTTCCATTAATATTGAGTACGGATACTAGTAGAACAATAATATGAAAAAAATGAAACTAAAAGTATGAACGGCCGCCATTTAACGCGGACGCAATAGCTTTCTGAAACAAAGCAAATGCTTCAGGGCTGGCTAATGTAGTCGCGGATTTACAAAATGGCGGTTTTTGTTTCTGACATCTTGGATTTAGACGTTATTTTTGCAGCTTTTTAAAGTATTTTATGAGGAATGTTGAGGTTTCAGATTCGCTTGTGTTATTTAAAAAATCATCAGCCTGTTATCCTTGTAAGGATAGGCAGAGCTGTTAAGATCTATGTAGGTAACTATGTATAGGTGTGACTTTTCCTGGAAAACGTCTGTTTTCCAGGAAATTTTTGTCTATGCCTTTTACAAAACATTATATCAGTCTTGATATAATGTTTTGTAAAAGGCATAGACAAATCTGCGGGGTCATTATATAGCAGACTAGCAGTAGTAACGATTTTCATTTTAAGTCAGCCAGTTCGATATTTGAAGTGCATTTCATTATTTTTAATCTCCAACAGAGGATACACACTTACATGCAAGAATACAAGAATCGGAACGAATATCAGTGTGCGCTTCACATTATAGAAGACCACATCGCTCACTTATAGTCTACTTAGGTACAAAATACATTAGGTGCACGAATATCATACGAATTCAAAGAACTTTCACGTGTGGCAATGCCCCGCTACCTAATATTTTATTACGGCATGAAATTCAGACCTTGCGGCTGCTACTGAAAATGAGATAATTTTAGAAAAGTCGTGTTATCACTTCGCCTTAACCGACCATCTAACCCAGTCAATCTATTCTGTAAAAATCTTACCGTGGAAACCGGCGAAGTGAGCATCAAGTGAGCTGTCATTCCACCTGCTTTTGCAGTTGTGCTTTTGACCAATACTATCTACATCATTATACCTACATATAGGATGTCTTAAGTATGTTTAATAAAGAATAGATATCTGTACCCTTATTGCGTAACACACTCAATCTACACTACAGATCCATTGCTTCATACGTTCGAAAAATTTGTCAACTCAACAACGTAAATAACGCAATGAATGTTGTTGAACTGTCTGTGGTGTACACCACGTTATAGGAAGTATTCGCGAAGGTAAATTAAACAACAATTCACTGTACAAGAGCAGAGATCACACGTCCGCATCGTTCGGAAGCCAGCGAGCAAGTGACCACTGTGCGCCAGTGTGCGGGCGTGCGCCGCGGCACCGCTGCGCTAGTTTATTATAGTCAGTACGTTATACTACCACTGTTAATAAAGAAGTGAAGGAAGCATATCCGAAAAATCATTCACTATTATTCTTCCTTTTTCAGATATATCCCGACACCCTCTTGTATCGCTATGGGTTTGTTTATCCAAAAACTCTCTTAACTTTATTCATATTATGTTTATGCGGGATCACATATCCAATATATTCACGTCACAAAAGTTAGAGACCACCTCGAACTATCTAAAATGGGATAAGTTCGTTTTTATGTATCTTCGTAACTTAGTGTACTGTAAGTTATTTTGAAAGGAATGAAAGTGTTCCTAGATTATCTTCCCGGATTTCTTCTGATACGGATTGGCGGACCATAATCATAATCATTAATTTGGCAGAATACGGTACACTATCTTAAGATTTGTTAATGGTATAATCACACTCTGCCCGCGGCGTGTGAATATTAGGTACTACATACGTTTTTACAGGACAGAGATTATTAGGTATTATTAACATTATTGATTGCATAATTTACGAATTAAAATGACCTACAACTTTAGGCACGTCGGTTAAAAATAATATCATAACACACACACAATTTATTTAGGATGTCAAAGTATCATTCAACGTCAGAGTCCTATCAAAGAGTAAGATGTCAAAGTATCATTCAATGTCAGAGTCCTATCAAAGAGTCAGATGTCAAAGTATCATTCAATGTCAGAGTCCTATCAAAGAGTAAGATGTCGAAGTATGAAAAATTCAATTAGGATGTCAAAGTATCATTCAAATTGTAAAAGGATAAATGGTTTGGTCCTTGTTAGGTATCTAGATACCGATAACTGTCTATATAAACTGATAGGTACGGCCAGGGAGCGACAGTGTTAAGCAATGTTCAAACAGTTACCTTTCCCAAATAGCGGGCGCATGCCACCTTTTCGAACTCTCATTTTGGTTCAAAATTATGGCAATGACGTAGTCGAAAATATAAGAAGGGACACGTAAAAATTAACATAACGTAACGCCTTGCTTCCCCGTAAGATTGGGCAGATGTGTAACTATAGTACCTACACCTGCATATTTCGCCATTTATGTTTGAGTCCCAAGTAATAGGGGGCGAGCCTATTGCCATCAACCGGGCACATAATCTAGATACCAGGCTGCTACTGAAAAATTCCAGATAGAAAATCCCAATAACACTTTGCCTGACCTGGGAATCGAACCCAGGACCTCGTGCTCAACACTAGCGCTAGTGCATAGTCCTAGAAAAATTTACCTTAGTAATTAATATGTATTCCTTGACTGTACATAAAGCGGTTGTTGGCATCAGATTGCTGACCGGCCAATCTTTTTACAACAGCCATTAATTTCTTGTAGGTATAGAATGTGCCCACATGAGAGAAGTGCCAAGAGTGAGAAGGGAAGGAAAGATCATTCTCATGGCTGACCCCGGACATGATCTCATGCCACCAACAACAGGCGCAGTAATAGTATATATTTCTCGCCTGCGGTCTCTGCTAGAGGGACGGAGATTATAACACAGTCTAAAATATAAAAGACAAGCTGCGCCCCACGCTTTTACCCACATTATTCTGGATCCCGTGGGATTATCGGGATAAAAACTTAAAAATCCTTTGTCCTAATCCAGCCTACCATTTTATCAAAATCCGTTCAATCGTTTAGGGTGAAAGCGTAAAAAACAAACATACAAAAAATCTAATATTTTCTCTATAAAATATTAGTTTAGAAAAGTCCAAAATCTAATAATATTATAAATGCAATAGTGAGTTTGTTTGTTACCTTTTCACGCCTAAACCACTGAACCGCTCATCCTGAAACTTTGCAATATACGTTTTCAGGTGTACAGAAACGGACATATTATGGTACCTTTCATTGCGAAAAAAGTACTGTTCCCGAGGAAAACCACAATAACGTTGTTATGATAATAGATGGCGCCACGTGTAGTGTGTAGAAAGTGTGTTAAAAGTTCTTTTTATTAAATTTAAGTACCTGTTACATTTTGTGAGTCTAGAGTGTCGATAGTCCGGTTTTTCATATTCCAAACTATAACTTCCGATTGTCAAATTCAAAATTAACGCGAGCGAAGCCGCGGACTAAAGCTAGTGTTTTATAAATCTAGAAACATTTCCATCTTACCACCAGCCCTGTTTCAAGCCCGTTATTAAAATAAAAACGACAGTACGAGCACCTGTAACTTTCAGTTACGTACCTATTGTTAGGTTCTTTTATTTTCTCTTTTAACACAGAACATAAATCTGTCCGAAGTTTATATTTTACACATTTTTATTTGAAAGGGGTTTTTGTGTGGGTTTGTAATTAAAGTTACCTACAGTCCCAGTACCTATAGTCATCTTTGTATTGCGAAAAGGCTACAAAGGATACATTGTGGATTTTTGAGACGAGGCAATGAGGGCGGGTACAGTTCTAGGTGCGGTTTAAAAGCCGAATAATCTCGAATGCGCAGCACGCGTAGCATGACCACCATAGAAACAGGTTTTGTCTTCGGAAGAATAGACAAAATGATGATTGTAGAAACAAATATTTAGAAATCTGTCAACAATCTGTCATTTTGTCTATTCTTCCGTGGACTAAATCCGTTTATATGGTGTTGTTCTGTATTTTGAGAGGTGGTCATGCAACGCGTGCTGAAGTCGATGTTTTTTACTGTTTGGGGCGAGGGGAGCGTAATTACAATTCGACACTGCAGCAATGATAACTCGATCATCAAACTGGAAATTGGTTCCACCTAAGAATTTTTCAGACTATTTAATATGAAAATTCTTAGGTGGAGCAGTACGAGTTGGCTTTGGTCCCTCGAACGTCTTTCAAAGGTCCAGGACCCCAGGTTCCCGAGATATGTCAAAGACACTTTAAATAATAAAACACAAAACAGTACCTACACCACGCGTATTATTTCAATGTGTTGTCATTAACAGACTTGGGACCACTAGGTACTAGAAATCCCTGTAACATCAACTTTTCGTCATCTAAAAGAATATTAGGTACCATTTATTTAGACTACAAGATACATAGCGGAGATTGAAAACGGATCATGTTAATTTTGTAAACAAACTAGGTATTAATAGATACTAAAACCATATTATGATTATAATTCTAATCAGTTTTGGCAATAATAATATTATTAATTTATAACACTTACACCAAAATATGGTTAAGGTGGGAAACGTATGAAAACCCCGTTTCACTGTCTCCCTTACTCTTACACAACTCTATCAATAAACTATACCACTATCCCACTCACTCTTGATAACAAGGCTGTCAAATAGAAATGTTTTTGCCCATTCCCTGTGGCGTTTGCTAAAACCACAAAACCGCACTTTCGAGGTGTACATAATTTAGTAGGTATGATAAAACATTACTTTCAATCCGGTGTGAACAAGGCCGTTGCTAAAATATACCACTTTACTTTAGGATAGTTGTGGTTGGTAGAACAGTCGTTGGTGGAATTGTACAGCATGTATCAGAACCGACGCAAAAGTGAAGATGAAAAGCAAAAAATAAACTTTTTAATCTAACTAAGAGCCCTTAATTATTTTTATCATCAACACAGATGCCATAATTTTACTTGGCGCCTTTATCTTTGTTTGGCGCCGACTCAAAATGAGTAGGTAATTAACATTAATTTAGGAACCTAGTTCTACATTAAACGGTTTATTTTTCGGTTTTCTGTTTCCGTTTAAAATAAGAAGTCATTTATTTACACTACTTACCTTTCAAAAAACATGCAATGAAAACTTATCACCGAGCTACACTTACTTAAAGGTATGTAAACAGCTGGGTGATGCCCTGCTCATGAGCAAAATATAACTATGTTGATTGACAGCTTGGGTACATGTCAAGTGTACAAGAAAACATAATATTAGGGGATAAAGTATGAAATTGACGATTTGTACTGAAAAGTTGAAATTCGTTTTTTTTTTTAATTTAACATATTTATTTAATCAAAATAATTACCATTATTATCTATACCTACATTTCTGCCATCTAATAGGAAGGTCATTTATGCCTTTGCGATAGAACTCTTGTGATCTAGATTCGACAAACTGTGTGAAAGCATTTTGTACTGCCTCCTGAGAAGAAAACTTTTTATCACGTAGAAAATTGTCCAAATCACGAAACAAATGGTAGTCCGTTGGAGCAAGGTCTGGCGAATACGGAGGGTGACGAATGGTTTCTAATTGCAGTTCCTGTAGACTTAAAACGGTTTCTCGTGCTGTATGAGGTCTCGCGTTATCATGGAACAATAATGGTGAAGATCGATTCATGAGTCGGGGCTGTTTCACTGCTAGTTTTGCTATCATTGTTCGGAGTTCGGCACAGTAGACATCTGCCGTTATTGCTTGACCAGATCGGAGAAAGCTATAGTGAATAACACCATGCTGAGACCACCAAACAGTTACCATTACCTTTTTATTGGTAAGCTTTGCTTTAGGACACTGTTAAGGTGTTTGACCTGGGGTCAGCCATTGCGTTTTTCGCTTACGGTTATCGTAAAAAAAACACTTTTCATCACATGTCACAATTCAATCCAATATTCTTTAATTTCTGTATCGATTCAACAAGGCAACACAAGTTTCAACACGCGTTTCTTTCTGCAGATTAGTCAAATCATGAGGCACCCATTTCTCATATTTTTTTATTTTATTGATTTGACGCAAACGAGTCAATATTGTTGGTAAGGTAACGTTAAACCATGCTGCTAATTCCTGGGTAGTTTGGCTCGGATCGCCTTCCACCATCTCTTTCAATTCATTGTTATTCACCTGTGTGGGCGGTTTTCCACGTGGTTCGTTCTTCAAATCAAAGTTTCCATCACGAAAGCGTTTAAACCAAAATCGCACGGTGCGTTCATTAGCAGTCCCCTCTCCAAACGCTACATTGATATTGCGAGCTGTTTCTGCCGCGTTAGTTCCGCGTCGGAACTCGTATTCAAAAAAACTCGTATTTTGGAAGTATCCATCTTTCTTGTCTAAGCTGAATATAAAAAAAAACAACTGAAAGTTGATAATCGAATGTTGCACATTTTTCATATATAGATATAGATATTTAAAGTAGTATGTGCTAAATAACGCATCTTAAAGGCTTCGCAGCAATAAATCAGATAAATAGTTAAGAATTTTATATTTCTGCTTAGTTATGGATTCAAAGTGTTAATCGATTAGATCGTTACAACTTTTCAAAACCTAGCATATGGATAGTTAGATCTCAACACACCATTCTTCTCTGTGGAGGACAAAGTGGGGTTTTAGGTCTAGACAGAAACCATGACGAAGCACGAAAGTTAATGAGTGCGAGCATCGGCGAGTCGATTGTTCCTTTAAAAAAAATACATACAAACATTGCGTCGTTTAAACATCTTCGTTCTTCTAAAGTGTGTATGTTGAAGGACTTCAATTTGTTTTTGTAATGTGTTTATTTAGCTATGTCAACCGACGAAGTTAGACGCCAAACTAAGCGGTTTTGATTTTATTCTATCTAACTATTCGTAGCACAGTGCGGCCGCCACACCACAGTACAGTATTCTAATACGCTACGTAAGTAGGTACCATTTATTGTAAAGTACCTGACACTGTGGTCTAAGTGTGATGCAAAGTATTTTTTTTGGTAAAACGGAGGTTTCAGAGGTTACGTAAAACTGACTAATGTAATGCACTGTCTTCATAAGATTATTAGTTCTTTATATTAACAGGGTAACATTTCTTTGGGTCCAATTTTATTTTTTGCACCATTGAATGAGACTAATAAAGTCCACCCGCAAAGTTTCTCAGAATAATGAATTCTGTCAACTCGCTCGTTGACAGAATTCATTATTCTGAGAAACTTTAAATCATCCGCATATATAAATATTTCGGTGTGCCGAAAACAACTAGGAATGTCATAAATGAAATAGTTACAAAATTGGCCGCAAATGTGAGCCTTGTGCTCCAGAGGAGATTTGTTATATAAGTACGTTACATTGATAACCAATTACTTACTGATTACTTACCACGACAAAGAAATATCTATCTGCTAAATAAGAAATCACCCGTTCAAGTAAGGTGCCAGTGCTGCCATAAGCACGCGACTTGTATGAAATGATTTTATTTTACTTTAAATGATTTTACTTTAAACGCACAAATGTACAGAGGCGGACTTAATGCCACAGACATTTTCTACCAGTCAACCTTTGGGTGATGCTGAGACAAACAGTGGTAGGTGCAATCTATAATGATAATTTAGAAATACATATTTTTAAATATAAAGACATGCATAAAACTTATCAAGATTATATATACAGACAGACCCCCAGCTACCTCTATATTCAATGAAATAAGCCCAAACAGGATGGAAATTGTTGAAGAGCTCTTTCGACTGTCCTCCATCTCCATCATCATATCAACTTCAGGACTCTATTTTTTTTAAGTGTCATCAATACTACATAAATCAATTCAAAGGTGATTATTCATTAGGTGCAAAATCAATCAACCCATATTTTTCTACCCTTAGGGATGGATTTTGTATTTTAATATAAATGGGACCAACTTCAAAGTTTTTCAATAAAAGAAGGATCATCAAAATTGGACTACTCTGTATAATGTTATGCGTGGTCATATATAAAAATAAAAAATATACCCGACGACTTGAGATTGAGAACCTCTTCCTTTTTTTCGTCGGTAAAAAAAAAGCCTCAGTTATTGAGTGGCAGAGCGCTTTACAAAGTAGAACCAGACGCTCTACAAAGCATAACTTCTCTTTAAACTGGGTGTGACTTATTTGGACAAACTCGCAAACGCAATAAGTTTTGTTATTAATAACATTTTTTCATTATGAAATAAAAAAATTGCTCCAATAAACCCCTAGAGAACTTTCAGTCGTGCAATCATCCCAATACTAAACTAACGTGGGCCCAGTTGCCAATTATTCTAGCCTAGTTCTTCTCCATAAATAAAAAATAAATTTAATTTAATTTGATTTTTTAATTTCCTATTACGCTTTGGAATGGGCAACTGACTGAACCGACCACTTAACAATTCAAATGTGCCTGTAAATGGTTTAACTGAAATAAATGCTTTGAGTTTGAGATCAAATTAGAAAAGGTGGAATTGGTCCTTGGGCCCAGTATCGAAGTGGGACGAGCTATAAATGATAAATAATTTTATATCTGTAAGTAGGTTTGTACAAACACTTACACGTCAATCATATTTTAAAAACTAGACGAGGTCGGTGTTTTATAGCTGACTACTCTGAGAAGAAAGGCCGAAACAAACTCCGAGGCCACAGTGGCTCTCTAACCCAAATATACTGCTACAATAAGCCGTGTGCCCAATGGGACTTCAGATTAGCAATTTCTCAAGAGCCTCATGGGATGAGCTTCCATAAAACGATGATCGATCTTTGTTTTCCTGACAAACGGAAGTCTAAATACCAGCGTACGTTTCTAACTTCAAGAATGACGAACTTCCATACAAACTGTCATTCTTTATTTAACCACTTTAGGGGATCCATTTTCAAAACACCCTCCTTAGTGCTCACTTTTGATATATCAGGAAATCTAGTGCGGAATTTAATGCTTCTAGACCTAGTGGTTCAGGTTGTGCGACTTCTATAAGTGAATGAATGAATTAATTTAAGTGTTGAATGAGACTTCAATTTCTCAACACGCACTACGCGTTAGAGAAGATAATGTTTTCATCGGTACAAAGAAGAAAATTACTGCATTTTCTCTTTCTGCTATGATGCAAGAATCTCCACGAGTTTAAATACTTCAGCTACCAACACTGCTGGCCGGCTAATCTGTATACGAATAATAAATCTGAAGAGTTTCTTTGTATTTTTGTATGTATGTATTTATATTCTCGTACTTATTATTTATTTTATTAAGTGAATTGTTTTTGATTTCCTGTATTTTATTTTCTCTTCTACTTTTACACACGCTGTCTACGTCTCTTTATCTTTTCTCCTATCGCAGGTATGCTGGAATAGATTTCTTTAGAAATAAGCATCACCTTTGTACCTATTTTTCTGTTCTTTTCTTTTTGTCTGTTTATATATTATGTGAGTACATAAATTGTTAAATAAATAAAGAACGCTAAGAGAAAACGAAGTAATAGAGCGGGTAGGCGATGCGATGCGACGCGGTGCGTCGGGGGCCGCGGAAGTTTTATAAAAATGTGGCTGATATTGTAGTATATTGTGTAGGTATCTAACGACTTCCACGCGGACGAGGTAGCGACCAGAAGGTAGTATAAAATAACTCTCAGGAAAAGTTGTAAAAATCTTAATGTAAATTAAATACTTACTTACGGTAGATTTAGGTTTCTTGGCTTTCTCCAGTTGTTCATTTTACGAATACCTTAAAAGAATGAAGAATGTTCCGTAATAAATTATTTAAAGATATAAACCAAGAGTAGCCTACTTGTGCTTTAATTACAGCTTTCTTACTTCGAAACAGACCAATCAAAATAAAAGGTTGTTGTAGGTACGATGAAAGCGATGTTAAGATTTAAATATTTGCGAAAATTCTATCAATCCTTTAAATTCAAAAGGCTTTAGACTCCTTTAAATAATACCAACCTACTCGAAATTGACGCTGTTTAAAGTCTCCCCTTGAAATATACTAAATCGTCTTTTCGCCATAAGATGACAGTTAATTTTTTTCCGTGGCACGCATACTACTTTAGACGAATAAAAAATAAACTGGCAAAAATTAAAAAAGAAATGATAAAAAATATATTGGCTTTCGTAAATTACTAAGTAAATTATTTTAATTATAATTAACTGTTAATAAATTAAGTAAATAAAATAAAAAAGGATAAATCTTAAAAATGTCTAATGCATTGAACGGAACTTCGGCCAATAGAGATTGACACTACTCAATACACTAATCGACCAAAAAATAGATGAATCGAAGTGGATATGAGTTCAAATCAGGAATCAAGTTCTGATAGTGAATAATAAATAAATAATTATTTTAAACAGACTGCGTTTCATTTACCACTAGCTGTCCCCCCGCGGTTTCACCCGCGTTATGTCAGGTTTTTGCTCTGCTCCCGTGATGTTATGTAGCTTATGTCTTATTCTGATGTGTAAGCTATATTACTGTAAAGTTTCATCAACATCCGTATTACTTTATGCGTGAAAGAGTAAGAAACATCCACACACACATACTAACTTTCACATTTATAATATTAAAAAAATATTTTGAAAATCTAAAATCGATAATCCGATTCCATTTTCTTTGCCAACTGAATCGATATTATAAAAAAATCGATTATATTTCGTTAGGTCACGTCACTACAATTGTCAGACAAGAACTGTCAGGGAACTCATCATAAGGCGAAAAGACTATAATGTAATTTTTTTTCCCAACCTCTATAGTTCCACTGCTGGACAAAGGACTCCCCCACAGCTTTCCACTGTTCCCTGTGTGTTGCCTTCTACTGCCAATCTCCCATAAACACCTATAAGTCATCACGCTAGCGTTTCCTAGGCCCTCGGCGACTACCTACGCTCGTCCTCTGAAGGTCAATTCCCGTAATTAAAAACGTTCAAAATCAAGTCGCAGTCTCATCTCAGCGACAGTCAAATGCCAAAAAAAATGGTAAACGCTATACAATTTTTGACAGATTGAGACTGAGATTAGAATGCGAACGTTTTTAAAAATACGGGAATTGCCTCTCTGGTTTCGACTGCGTGACGACTCTGGCCAATCTCTAAACATTCTACAAGTCTATATTTTGCCAAAATAATCACGCTTAGTAGAGACGTTAGTTACTCGTATGTCCTGATAGTGCTCGGCAGAAAGCAGGACTTTGCTCATACTCATGTTTTATTAAAATAAAACAACCTGATTCTTTTGTAGAACTGGTTCGATACATGAATAAACAAGAGTACTCGAAAGCACTTAATATGTTAAGGTTACTGATCTATCCGCCTACTGTTGACCTTTGACCCACCAACATTTACAAGCAAAACATATTAATAAAAATCCTAATAAAATTGTTTCTTATTTTAACGACAGCTACAACCTCAACAACAAAGTATTATAATCTTATAAGTACTAAACTCCTTCCCGTAAAATTCTGCGGAAAACATCCTCAAAAGGTTTCCTTAAATATCCGTTACATGGATATCTGAGGAAACCTTTGAGGATGTTTTTCGCAGAGTTTTTTTTTCGGTAAGAAACGATGACCTTTTCATGAATAACGCTTTTTAGGGTACCGCTTTTTAAAATTTTGGGCTAAAGATGATTGAAAAACTGTCTGTGAAAATGTATAGGGTTAATATTTTTTTCGGTATTTTATTTTAAAAGGGCCTTCAGATCTACAAACAAAATCTAGAATTTTCTGTTCTGCGAAAAGCTGCTGCAGGTAAATGTCGAACGTCATGACTTAATTAATCATGTATTCAAGTAACACATTGACAAATCCATTAGGCAGGTACTTCTCCATGTAATGTATAGAAGAAATGACTTTTTACTCGCTGAGAATGTATGTTCACGACAGATTCTTACGAGCAAAATCTTTCTAGGACATATCAAAGGTTAAACTGCTGTTATAAAATGCAGTCAAAAATACAAAAATAAACCTATGTAAGTACTCATATAATGTTATCGCCCTCAAAATTTTAATATTTACAAATTTATATTTATTTAAAAAAGAAAACACCATCAAATAAAAACTTCTTGAACCCTACAACAAGAATTCCTTTCCGCTTGACCGATTTTTTAATAACGAAATCACTGAAAATCCTTGTAAAAGTCCGAGAGAATATTGCAGAGTAGACATTGTTGGCAAAGTTTTTTGTAAGACTGGGGGTATATTACACGTCACACAATGTGGAATCTGAAGTACTGTCGGTACAGTTACGGTTGACCGATTTCATCCTTATTACAAAGGTCATAAGGGTGAAAAGTGCTGCCAAATTTGTGGACTGTGCACTCGACCATTGTCGCCTCATTCGATATTATGTATGAATATGATATTGTCAAAGTTTTTAGGACCAATTGATGAATGTTTTTTGGAAAAGAATAAGTCATAAGATTGCTTTTGAGGAGTTGAGGATGGACTCTTTTGGTCAGTTATATGAAGTTAGTAAGTTTGTTGTATTACTTGATTCAGAATAATTAGTTATTGAAGTTTGACAACAATTTTGCTATAAACGTGGATAATCTGCCCTAGTATTATTTATAGTAGTCTATGATCTGCCCTACAAAATGGTTGAGCCGGATGTTGCTGATCCACGCGTCATGTTCGTGAACGGGCGCCGGCGAGTGAGACTGGTCATCTCTTAACTGTCACGGCTTATTTTTAATCTTATATTTTAAATTGTTTCTTAATATTTTTATTTTTTTACATTGTTCTCACATATAGAAGCAACAAGAATGATGTACCATCTTATATCATCCGTATGTAAAATCTTGATTCGCCGCAAGATGCTTATTTATTTATTTATATGTTATTTATTGTACACCACAAAAAACAGAACAACAAAAATAAAATTGAACACTACCTACTTTATATACAATGGGCGGCCTTATCGCTTTCTGCGATCTATTCCAGGCAACCTGCTTGTCGGTCTTCTACAGACTGTATTTCGGTGAGTGTGCCCAAGAACTCCACGACCTCATACCATCGGCCCCCTTCTTCTTTCGGTCACCTAGACGCACTGCAACTAATCATCCTTACCTAGTTGCTATTCCACCAATTTGCACTAAGCGTTTCTAAATGTCTATTGTTATGCGCACAGCAAAAGAGTGGAACTCTCTACCTGCATCTGTGTTTCCGAACGCTTACAACCCTAATCTCTTCAAAGTGAGAGTGAATAGGCTTCTTCTGGGTAAGCTCACTCCATCGTCGACTCTGTCTCTGTCACCACTGACCTAGACCAGCGTCAAGAGCAAACCCATCTTTAATAAAAAAAATAAGATCTACATTTTGGAATGGGCAACTAGCTTCACCCTTCGTCTGACTAACTGACCGACTCTTTGACAATTCAAAAGCGCCTGTAAATGGTTTAATAGAAATAAATGCTTTGAGTTTGCGATTCAAGCCACAGAGACCGCTGACAAATTACTATGTACATAATCATAATAGGTGAGTAGGCACCTATTATGATTATGGCAACAGTCTCGCCCCCTATTACATGGGACTTATACATAACTGGAGAAATGTGATTGTACTGTAGATAGGTACATCTCTGCCGCACCTTCGATGAACACAGGTGTGATGTTTTGTGTTATATTGGAATTAAAGACTAAGTTAAATAGGTTGATTGTATTTAATCATAAATAACACAAGTATATTAATCATCATAGTCAGCCTATAATGTTCCAACTGCTGGGACACAGGCCTCCTCTCTGTGAGAGGGTGTGGGCTGTAATCCGCCACGCGGGCGCAGTGCGGGTTGTTAACACAAATACACATCTATCCATACACTCACTTCTTCTTCCCATGGGGGGTAGGCAGAAACTACAGAACGCCACCTATTCCGATCCTTACATACTATCGAGGAAGTTCATATCTAAGCAGTTTTAGAACAAAATCCCGTGAACACGATGACCGCATCTGTTTTACGTTAGTTACTGTTAGCGCCCGAGCGCTACAGGGAAAAATAGTCCTAAAGGTGCATAGATATGAACTTCCTCGATAGTACCTACTCCTTTTGCCTCGTTTACGTTCATACATCTGCTCACACACGCACGCCGGTTGCGAGCACTGCGCACCTGACATTTCTGAACAACATCACCAATAAGATATATAGTTAAACAATTTATTCAGTGCACACAAAAGACGTAGCATAACACACAAAAGCACAATTAAATTATAATAAATGATATGAATATAAAAACAAGGTGCCAACATACAAAAAATAAAAAATTCTAACATAATTATAGAAATCAATTGACACTATGACATACTACAAATCAAAATAGCGAATATACACAGTGCGGTGTGCGTCTCAAGGTTGCACCAAATGGGAGTCCAGCTCATTATGGCTCAGTATGTGTCAGGCAAATGTACCTGACAGTAATAAATGTAATAAGGTTACTGTTGTCCTTCTAGGTCGTTTCCACTCACATCTGCTTTGTCAATACCTTTTGTCAGTCGCCGTTCATTCATAACATAGTCCATTGTGAAGACCGCAGGAATCCGCTGGATGCAAGAAGCACAGAATCAGTTTAAGTCGCGGTGCTTGGGGGAGGCCTATGTCCAGCAGTGGCATCTTTTTGCTGAAACGATGACTAGTAAATACCGTCAAGATTGAATTCACGAAAAACCTAAAGAGAAAGCTGAAACAAACGAAAATCAAAGCGAAGCAAACTTTAATATTTTCGTAGTTAATAACTCAGAGGGTTCTAAAGATTGTAACGAATCTCTTGCGGAACAAATCGTCGAAATGAGGTCAAATATTGAGATGAAATCTCTTAATGAAAATCGATACGACTCTCTCAGCGTTATTTATGTTCTTATTATTCTCTGAATAAGTTATTGAAGCAAGCTGAGATTACTTATTTAGAATTTTAGATATATACTAATAATAAAGCCAAAGACTTTTTGTTTGTTTGTTTGGACGCGCTAATCTCTGGAACTGCTGTGTGTGTGTGTGTGATTGTTAGCACAATTCTTTGTAAAGATTTGATTGAATGATTTAGATTTGAGCAAACCCTAAAGCGCGGCTGGGCGATGGGATGCGACGCGGTGGGTCGGTGGCCAACATTTTACGCGGATGAAGTTCCGGGTATATATTATTATAATAAACCTGAAGAGTTTGTTTGGTTTGTGTTTGAACGGGCTAATCTCTGGAACTACCAGTCATATTATGAATTTTTTTTTCGCATTTGATAGCCCAATTCTTGAGGAAGGTTACAGGAAAAATATATAAGTGTAAAATTACAGATATATGTAGAAATTTGAACTTTTACATGATTACACAATGAGCGGCCATATCGCTAAAAGCGATCTTTTAAAGACAACCTTTGGATGGATTAAAGGGAGAAGGAGAGGCAATACTGCAGGTAGTCAGTCGTGTACAATTTTTTTATTTCTTTGGATTATTGGGTTTTCAATCAGGAATGTCTCAGTAGCAGCCCAGAGTCTGCATTTGTGCGCGGTTGATGGCAATAGGCTCGCCTCCTATTGCATGGGCCTTAATTGTAACTGTCGAAATGTAGGTGTATTATAGGTACACCTCTGCCTGATGATTTGGGGGAAGCAGTCATGATGTTCGTTTATGTTAAGTAACTAACCTTGAACGCAAATCAAATCAAAATTCATAACGCTAATACGAAGCCCATTCCCTGGACCCACACACCTCTTTATACTCTTTTATTACACTTAAGTACATCATGCCCTCTACCAAAGGATACTATTACCCTTAAAAGGTACTATTAAGGTCGAATACCATTCGTATACTTCCGGCTAGCGCCATTCACAATCGGGAATGGCAAATCATTGACAGTGGAAAGCACTTTCACCGGTTTCACCCCGTTGTGTAGTCGACCTCAAAATTGCTTTACCACCCTATGGTTTGACAGACCGATAGTTTTTTTTTAGTTAGCAAGTTTTGCTTCTCGCCATTGAACTAAAAAGCTTGGCGAGTAATATTGTAAGAACTAAATATTATGTATGTGAATCCAAATTATTATGATAAAGAGAAAAAGTGTTGATTTTAGTTCTTCATATTGTAAAAGCCGCAGGCACGAAGCAGTGGCGGGTCGCTAGTCCTAATCCTAACCAATATTATAAATGTGAAAGTGACTTTGTTTGTTTGTTTTTTCGCTTTTACGCTAAAACGGCTGAACGGATTTGGCACATGTAGCACATGGGTAGACCATGAGCTGGATTAGAACACAGGATACTTTTTATCCCGATATTCCCACGGGATGCGGGTGAAATCGCAGGGTGTCACTAGAAATAAATAATAAAATATTTAAAAAAATTGATATATACTACACATTTTCACTTACGGCATGCGAAGTTTTCAAATAATGTTTGAATTAATGAACCATTACAGGCACTTTTGAATTGTCAAGGGGTCAGTCAATCAGAAAGATGACACTTGTTGTTGTTGCCCATTCCAAAACGTAAATCTCTATGGAGAAGAACGGACAAGAAACTCCGCGAACACTCTTTTAAATCAAAATATGTTACACAAAATTGGTTACATCATTTGCGTTGAAATTATACATGTGATTACGATGTAGAAAGATTTACACGTTAAAAGCGTCCGTAATAAAAAAGATGCAAATTAAAATAAGCCGTGGCAGCTAAGAGATGACCAGTCCCTACCGATGGCGCCCGTTTACGAACATAACGTATGGATACGTCACCAGCGAGACATTTGCAAATATTCTGATAACAATCATTATAAACTCTTCTCCAATTGAGGTATTGAATATAAACGGTAGGTAAGCTAATCTAAACATAAAATAATCTAAAACCTAACTTAATAATAAATACAGAGTGTTTTGTTTTAACGGAGACAGTATAAGGTATACGGTGAAACTAAGGAACCATTAGCTCTTTTTCATGAAAACAATTTTGGCATATTACATTTTTCGGATTTCCCCTTAAAGTCCCTGTTCAAAACACTCTGTAGGTACCTAGAGAGAGTATAAATAATCACCTATATTGTATTAACAGCATTCGAAAGAAAGAAAGAAAAATACGTTTTTTTTTGTCACAGAAACACGTGCATACATAAAGATAATAAAACAAAAACAATTACAACAAAAAAATAGATCTCAACCCGTGATCATCCCGGTTGAATGTTACATGGACGTCATAAAACGACCAATTTTCTTCGTCTATGTGCCAGTCAGTTATTTTCATTTTAACCTTAGTGAAATATCAATTTACTGGGAATTGTTGCCAAAGGTGGTAAAGGAATTACGAAGTCGACTATACCTACGAACGAGCCAAGGTCGGCCAGGTAGAATATGAAATCGTGACAATAAAAATATACTGTGTTGGTATTTTTTCGTTCCATTTTGGGGTGAAATGGGGAAAGGTTATCGCCAGGCGTCCCGGAGTTTAGGAGTGCCTTATAACGACTGCGATGCGCTGATATTGGCCGTAGAAATGTTTTTATCGCATGGGAAAGAATAATAATTTATTGGTCGTTTTTTATACTGTGACTAAAATAACACGAAGGGACTCGTGGCTAAGCAATAACAGACGCACGTGGCGATCGAAGGTAAAGCTAATCTTGCCCCGGTCGTTCCGTGGATGGGTGACCATATGTTACGTACATATCGAGACCCCTTCGTTCCCCGAAGAGCACGGTAAGCTGTTGGTCCTGGCTGTTATTTGAAGATCTTTGACAGTTGTGTCTGAAAGTCTGACAACCATTTTTACCAAGGGGTATCGTGTTAACTAGTAACCAGGTTGTGGAAGTCAGATTTTTTGTCGCTCCATGTAAAAAACTAGTATTCAGCTGCATCCGGTTAAGCCGGAGGACTGGCCCCGATATCAAAACACCCTTATAATTCAAATATCTCGAAAACTATTGAATTTTGGCCATACATATGGGGTTCAATTTGTTGCATTTTGGTCACCCTATCAGCTCCTGACGGATATACCTACGTCGAATTACAAGTACCTAACCCTGTATACACACGCTTTACAAATGGATTTGTTTTGTGTTACTAGATTTCATTAAGCCTCGACTAATGGGATAATTATTTACCTACTGATTGTGACTCTCTTGGGAGCCCATACGGGTTTCGATCGGTCAGTCCCTGTCGAATTGGTTCTAACATTGGTTCTGACACAGATGTCTTGTAAAACTTATTAGATTAAGCTTAAATTATCATAGTGTATTGTTATAAAATTAATGTAATAGAAACGGAAATAAAAAAATGAACTACAAACAGCTTTAACATACTACTTAAAATTGTGTTTGAACGTTGAACTCCTGCCCTTTCAAACGCGCCAATGACTCAGCTTGAAACCATCACTTTCACAGATCAAGATATCTGCACTTTTCCAGCTAATCAGCATCGCTTTTATTTCACGTTTCCACACTTTGGCCAAGCCAATTACCGGCAGGTCACAGAAGGTCTTGTAAGCAATGTTTTTGCAACAAATTATACTTGCAAATCGTCTGAATTTGGGTCTCTCGGTAAATTTTAGCCGAACCCCATTTATTTATGGACGTCGCTTAACCGGAAATGCACGGTCGTCTATCTCAAAAGGGTTTTTGTCATTCGTTTAGGGTAGTGTGTCACGGACATCCATCTAATCAGGGTTTTGCAGAGCTTGTTATTTCGAAAATGGGTGTGGACTATGGAGCAGAGGGTCTACCCTCTAAGTCCGTCAACGAAGATACGGGACCGTCCGAAAGTAGTTGTACCATCAAACCAATTGCCAAATTCAATTTTTCGGACAGACAAAACACAATCAGGAATAGTGACAACTGTCAAATTATGTTGTCCTTCATTCTTAGTTCGGAAACCAAATTAATCTTATGGCCATAGGTAACAGAGAGTAGGAAATGCCCGTAACTTCGGTTGAAACTACGTACTTCGTGCTCAGGGAGTAGTCTCCCAGATTCGCAAGTATTTTTGTGATTTAAACGGAACATTTCTTATCTTCTGCCCACTCCCCCGGGAACACAGGCGTGATGTTATGTCATGTAATGCTATGCTCTCTTATCTTTGCGGCACATATCAGCTCAATTTATTGTTGCAGGCTCTGCCTATTTTGTGTGACACAAAATGTTATAAGTCTGGTGGCTAGTTTAGTGTGAGTGTAACAGATTGTATTGATCTGATGTTTACATAATTATATCAATTGAAGATTAAACATAGATATGATAAGTCTTTATATGCTCTAAATATGTTATAAAGTTGTTACAGTCTGGTTTGATATAATGACCACATGTTTAGCTATACAGAATATTAATAGTTAATTGAGGTGAACTATACAATGTCGTAGATTAATTTGTAATTCGACGACAACGCGCCGTCATACTAATAACGCTTGTCATATTGACTTATTCGTCATAACTTTTATTTGCCATAAATAAGTTTCCTTAATAACATGTGATATAATCATTAGTTTCTATGAGTAACACATTACATAATCGATTCTTAACATAAGCAACATTTTATATAGGTAATTTAGAAACCTTTATTGTTTTGTACAAAAAAAAAATGTCTAAACGATCTTTAGACAATAAACAGTTTGGCAAATTCGAAACGGCTAGGTTAGGTTAGGTTAGAACTGTGACCACACAGATTTCCTCTTTTGCAAGCATGCATGGTAGATTAGATGTATTTTTAGGTTTGCTTGTGAATATAAAAATCTGTATCGTATAATCATCTATTAATCAATATAATTCAAGTAATGTAACAATATTATTTTCATGAAAAACAACATTATTTTAAATTTAAATTGGAGGCCAAAGCTCTTAAAAAATCTTCGCTGTAATTAATTGTGTGCGTTAAAATGTTATTTATTCTTTCGTTTTAAATGAAGGTATATTTTGGATTTCTTTTTTTCTGGTTCTCCATTAAGAATCGACTCAATTTTCATCAATAAACTTTGGTCTTCTTTTAGTATTTCTTAGCTGAAATAGAAACCAACATTTGTTTTGCCAATTATTGTATTTATTCTATAATGCCAGGCCTCTGCGTAGTTCTTACCGCGCACACGCGCGGTAAGTTCTCATTGTGTAGCCGTATAATACTCTAAAACGAAGGTGAAAAACGGGGTGCTTTGTTAACAGAGCCCGAAATGATCATAACATCAAAATTGCAGGCGCTTGTACTGAACTAACATTGTTGTCCTAGTATGGACAAATGAATATTATGGTGAATAAATTTTATGGAAAACGACATTATTGAAAATGAAAAATATAGCAAATAAATTTATGGATTAAAATTATTTTGACACTTGATCGATTATGACCAATAAAATTTGTGAACATTATTTTATGTAATTTCACGTTTATGATAACTCAAGCATTATTTCCAATGAAATTAACGCAAATACAATTATGGTATATAAAAATATTGCATTTTAAATTATGGCAAACATTAGTAAACCCTAAGTAAAACAATGATGGGCCTATGCACTTTAGCAGGCGAATATTAGCGCTATTCTTAAAACTTGGTTTCACTAAGAATGGCAATAAAAAAAATAAACCACATTACACACCGCCAAAACATATCATCATAATTATACGAGACGAGATACGTCGCACTCTACGCTCATCCTCGACGACGATCTCATCTCACAGCGAGTGACAAAGCCATTAATAACGTACCTTAAGAGATTATATTTATAATGAATGTTTTTCGTTTCTCACAGAGCGGTGGCGTGATGTTCTCTCCCTTGGGACGTCTGCGAGTGGCGCAGGCTGTCAGAAAACAGGTGAATATTAATCAGTTACTGTTGGATTAATTAGGACAAAATGGTCTGATAAACAAAAGGAGAAATGACCTGTCTTTAGATGGAAATGGCATGACGTATATGTGATCATTAGAGAAATTATAGGGAAGAGGAAATTAAAGAAAATTAGGAGACGAAATTGCATAATTATAACATTGGATGTAGTAGGTTGTATTTATAAGTCTTGGGTAAGGATACCCAGCCTTGGTATGACAATTATTCAACCGAATTAGATACTTTTTGTTCACAGTGTTACTCTTCACCCACTGCTGCAGAGTCTTTACTTAAAGAAAACATTCCAGTTTGTGATTCTGAATTTCATTTCGAATATGTCACTTTTAAAGATATAATTAAAACCTTTCACACGTTAAATGTCAAAAAGACTGCAGATTTATGGGGTAATTCTGTGGACGTTGCTAAGTCAATTATAAATATTGTAGCACCTACTTTAGCTGTTATTTTTAATAATTGTATTGACCGTGGTGAGTTTCCTGATCTTATGAAAAACAGTAAAATAATACCGTTGTTTAAATCGGGTAGTACATCAGACCCTACTAATTATAGACCTATTTCAGTGCTACCTACATTTAGTAAAATTTTTGAAAAACTTATTTTAAATCAAATGCAAAGATTTTTTCATGTACATAAATTACTGCATAACAAACAGTTCGGTTTTACAAGGGGTCGTTCAACTACTGATGCCGGAGTTGAACTTCTAGGGCATGTATATAATGCATGGGAGGACAAATGCGATGCGTTGGGCATCTTTTGCGATTTGTCCAAGGCATTCGATTGTGTTCTTCATGCAACATTAATCAGGAAACTGCACCACTACGGAATCCGGAACGCCTCTCTGGATCTTCTTACTTCTTATTTAAGTGATAGGATTCAGAGAGTTGATGTTAACGGGAAAAGATCTCCCGGATCGGTAGTAAGAATGGGGGTCCCTCAAGGCTCAATTCTAGGTCCATTTTTATTTCTTATTTATATAAATGACTTGCCTTACCTCATAAAGGATGAACATGATATAGTGCTGTTTGCAGACGACACTTCACTTTTATTTAAACTCAAACGTCAGCAGCTGGTTACTGACAATGTAAATAGTGCCCTCGCAAAAGTAGTTAACTGGTTTAATGTTAATAACCTTCTTCTTAACGAGAAAAAAACGAAATGTATTAAGTTTACGATACCTCATGTTAGACAAGTAGAAACAAGTATTCTCATAAAGGGTGAAGAGTTGAAACCCGAAAATACCACAGTATTCTTGGGCATAACTTTGGATGCCAAGCTTCAATGGGGCCCCCATATAGATAAATTGTCAAAGAAGCTTAGCTCTGCAGCATACGCCGTTAGGAAAATTCGTGGTTTAACTGATTTAGAGACAGCCCGTTTAGTATACTTTAGTTATTTTCATAGTGTAATGTCGTACGGTATTCTGTTGTGGGGAAATGCCGCCGATATTCAGACGATTTTTGTTTTACAAAAAAGGGCAATTCGTTCAATTTATAAATTAAGTCCCAGACACTCCCTCAGAGACAAATTTAAAGGGATTAATATAATGACTGTGCCTTCTCAGTATATTTATGAAAATCTTTTGTATGCACATAAAAATATTAATCTGTTTAAAAAGTACAGTGATATCCATAATTTAAATACTAGGAACAAGCACAAATTTGTTGTTCCTACTACCAGGCTCAAGAAAATAGGTGGCTCGTTTAGATGCCAATGTATACGTTTTTATAATAAACTTCCTAGCCACATTCAAGCACTAAGCCTTAATAAATTCAAATCGTTTATAAAAAGGAAATTATGCCAGAATGCCTATTATACTGTCAAAGACTATATTGAGGACAAAAAGGCTTGGGATTGAGTTGCTCCAATAAAGCACAGGCAATGTTAATTTATTTTATTTCGCTAACTATTTTTACTTATAATCTTTGCTATAAGTATCTATACTTATTTACATATACAATGACACTAATATTTACTATTTAAAGTATTATATTATTTTAAATTATTGTGAATGTGAGGACTATGTGTGTTTTTGTTGCAGTTTTAATCATGTTCTGGCAGTTTGAGTACCTGATGCGGCCTACCCAAATGTCCTTTCTTTGGTATTGTTCGTCGAATCGTTGAGCTCCTTAAGTTCTGAGTTGAGCTGCACGGTTACTGACAAATGCGTGCACTGACTGGACAGGTCCACTCAATCTGTGTGGTTCTTTCCTCAAAAGACCATTTCAGACACAAATCTACATGGTCCTCAAAGATTATTATAATATTATTCTAATTATTGTGAATGTGAGAACTATGTCGGTCATTGATTTATTTATATTTATTTTTGTATTTTTCTCAACGTAATCATGATCTGGCAGTTTGAGTAATTTATGCGGCCTACTCAAATGTCCTTTCTTTGGTATTGTTCGTCGAATCGTTGAGCTCCTTGAGTCTAAGTTGAGCTGCACGATTACTGACAATTGCGTGCACTGACTGGACAGGTCCACTCAATCTGTGTGGTTCTTTCCTCAAAAGACCATTGCAGACACCGATCTACATAGCTTTCACATGACCTGACCAAGATTTTGTCTGGACTTTAAAAGAGACTGTGACCTCTGAGTTTGTTTCGGCCTTTCTTCTCAGAGTAGTCAGATAGGAAACGCCGACCCCATCTAGTTTAAAAAAAAATATGATTGACGTGTAAAAGTGTTTGTTCAAACCTACTTACAGAAATAAAATCATTTATCATTTATCATTTAACAGGAGAAATAATATACAGGTGTCATAGAAATGAAGTCTTTAGGTCAGTCAGAAAAAGTAGTAGAAGATAGGAAAGCAAAAGGGTGTAGAAAGTATTTTATAAAATTCCGTATTAAAAGTTGTTGAAAGGTAAAGAGCACAAAAATTCATACGTGGTTTGCAAAGACGAGACTAAATTATGGTTTCGATAAAATATAGATACCTTTAAATAAATAATTACCAATAGACCCTGTCATCACAGCACACTCCACGTCATCTCCGTGAATAATGCTAAATACTTCAACAGGTTGACTTTAGGCATAGTTCGTCTACTTCCAGATGAGTCAGCTACCGGTTCTGGGCACAGAGGCGGCTCCTCTTCAGGCTCCACTGTGCTATCAGCTGTTATGTGCCCCCCCTCTCGCCCCGATGCAACCGTGTGCACCTTGTGAAATGCCGCCTCCACCATACGCTGTGTATCCGATGCCGTATGATAGTAAGTACTGCTCCAACTTACTGTTCTAGTAGCATCATTATCTGGTACTTCACTATAGTCAGCAGGTTAGACTGATTTAGATGTAAAGGTGGTTTGTTGGGTGGCAACAATTCCCGTAATTAATCAGTTGCAGGACACTAAACGAGACACAACACCTAGAAGTCTTTTTTTATTTAACATGGGTTTGCTCTTGACTCTAGTCTAGGTCAGTGGTGACAGAGACAGAGTCGACGATGGAGTGAGCTTACCCAGAAGAAGCCTGTTCACTCTCACTTTGTAGAGATTAGTGTTGTATGCGTTTTATGGTTATAACGCCTGTGTCAATACGTTAAAAACGTTTAAAATCTAGTCTTGTCAGTTCAGCAACGAGATTAGAATGCAAAGGTTTTTAAACACACGGGAACTACGCCTTTGACCGCGGCCGCTTGACGACATTGTGACATATCTTAACACCGGTCAACATCGATCGACCAAGTTCTGATTACATCTTTATGGGACGTATCATATTTCTGTTTACTAATCTTAATCATTATATTTCTCTCCAGCCACCCCAGCGATCTATGGGCCACCAGCACAGTACGCCCTGGTACCGGCTCCATACAGCACCCCGTGCTGTGAGCCCTCGTGCTGCGCCCCCCTGGACAAGCAGCCCCGAGTGCCACCACCCCCGCTGCACCCCGCATTCATCTACTAAACTCACCCCTTGAAGAAATATATTGAAGGCATTGAATAACATCTGATGATGAAAGTACTGATGTTGGTATAATAGATAGGAGTGGATAGGAGAAAGTTATAATTGACAAAAATGGAAGAGGAAGTCTAGAAAATATATAGCTATATGTATGTAAAGACAAAAGAAATACAGAAGTTACTGATAAAACACAGTGTGATTATACTAATTAAGGAACTGGGTAAAACTGGGGAACTGGCTAAGGTATGTCAGAAAAATTTGGCAATAATTGTGAACAACGAAATAATGAAATAACAAATATGTAAGTAATTGTAGAAGAAGTAACAGATGCTAGAAGTTGACGAAACACCAGATTGATAGAAAAGTCAAATCTAAAAATAGTGAGAGATATGAAATCTTTGCGAGATAAGGTAACAGTGGTGATGCATCTTGTTGAAAGATAAACGTAGTTTGTATTAATCAAAATAATAATATACCTATCATGTCTTTATAACCTCTCTTTCCACTGTCACATCTATAATTCAGATTTTAAAATAATAGTTATGTTAACAATGTCTTTAATATATTTCTCCATCCAAAATCACTCGCGAAGAAGATTTATTTACTAATTTTATTCAGCTTCTTCGATGTATTCCATCTTGATTGCTCAAGTCTTCCAATCCAGTTCATGCTCACCCATCTTCAATACATTACCTACTCCTCTATAATGAAACTATTTGTGAGAGATTGTCTGTGACTAATCAGTGGACGTCTATCAGAGAGATGGTCAAGTGTTCAAGTTAATTCTCGGGTTTGTTTCAATTTCTCTGAATGTCTGGTCGCTTTTATTTATTAGATTTAAGATATTTAGCTTCAAACTGGTATATTTAAGAAACCGTGGATTCGTGCTATCATTATTATTATAGTGAATCTTATTGGTGTATCAAATTGTTGTTTAAATAAAAATAATTTGCCATTTTCGTGGCGTAACTTGCAATGTTATAATAAATAAATAATATAAATCCACATAATAATCTACTTTCAACGTGTACTTGTAAACATCTATGTAAAATGCACGTAATATCTGTACATGGAATTTGAATATAAAATAATGTAACCAATTCTATAACAGATCTACCAATTCAATAAGTTGTTTTATGGTGAATTGGTGATTTGGTAAAAAGCCCAGGCAAGATCAATTTGATACATCTGTAGCCAATATTCGTGTTAAAATATCAAAACTTACTTAGGTGCGGATATCTCTATCTTTTTAACTAAATCAACGTTAAAAGTTATTCTATTGTGGATTTTCAAACTTCTTAATTATGGTATTACTCGTCAAATTGACACTCGTCTTTTGAAACGAATATAATTATTCAACTATCTAGTTTTCCGTATCCGCATCCAAGACAAGTATTATAACACTTTGTTTAATAATATAACTAACGTGCGATATGAGCACAACGAATTAAGCACAAATCGATTAGTTGCTAGGTTTAGATGACGTTACCTCTGATAAAAGACAGATTTGTTATTGCTTGTTATCCTTGAAAAGGATTTTGGTTTATCCTTAGAGTAAGTTGTTTTTGAAACCCCAATGTTGGTGCATAGGCTTCTTGGAACTGGAAAATGGAATAAAGATTTTGATAGAACAATTTGTAGAATAATCAGTACTTGTAATTGAATAAGTGGATAATGGTGTAAGAGAGATATATCGAAATATGTAATTGCTTGTATGAGCTATAGAAAAAGAGATAGTTAGCGAAGTATTTAGAGATCTTTGGCGATTGGCTGCTTGCCTACTTGAGGGACCTAGTTTGAAGATAATAATAGTACTTTTAGAGTCAGATTTTAGTTTCATTCCCAAGACGCCTATGACCTTCATGATCTAGAACAGAGAAAACAAAAATATTTTTTAATATTATTTAGTTTTTACATGTTGCTGTTGAAATAAACTGGGGTCCAAGATGTGATAAGGAAATGTGAAATTCAAAGTTGTATTTAAAATTTTGAAAGTCACATTTCTAAACCCGTTATTGTTGTGTTGGAAATAAGAGTTAACTCAGTTTTTATGCACACATTAAATTTGCTATCTTGTAACATGTTTGAGTAAGATAAATATACCGAAACAGCTGGACGAACAAAAGAAATAGAAGAATTCTTAGATGTTATTGTAAAAGCAAATACAAATGCTAAACCTAATGCAAACATTATCTTTGAAATCTTACTTGAACATGTTAATAAAGCAATCACTAATAAAACTTGTTTTTGTAATGTTGTTGATCGAACAGCACTCTGTTCTCCACAAAGTGATTAACAATAGACTTATAACGAACCCATAAAGCAATGAAATCGTCAAATATGTGATACGGAATAATTTGAGAAACAATAGAAATCGTTTTATTTAGAAATATTATAAGTAGATTCTTTCAAACCTTCATATTCTCATGACCCGTTGCATCGTCGTAATTAACATAAATATTGAAGAATTTAAATACTTTAAAGATAAGTCTCTTGCACATGTGATAATTTTCGTGTCACGCGAGTTATTAGTCCTGTGGTGAATGTATTTCGAGTGTATGGCTTACCTTATTGAGCTAAAACTCTTTCTAATGCAATTGGGTTTTCATATAGTACCAGAATAATAATAGGACCAAACAATGATTCCCTTAAAATCAGAAATGTGCAATAATCTTTTCGTCTGTCTAGACTAGTATATCACAAATCTCTATACGTAAAAATTGTTGTACTAATATTAATAATTTTGATATTGTATTCTATCACTTTTTATGGCTGCTAGTTGTTTGATGCTGCGGTGAATGAATTTGCAGCTTATTTTTATTTTGCTTCTCTATTTTCATCTTTCTCAAACTTTTCATTTAATTCTTTTAATTAGATCTTTCGATGATCTCACTGGTTAGCAAAATAATCAAGTTATCTTCATTATTTGCCCTCTGAGTAAGATATTATTCAATTTATTTTATTGGCAAGCTATTTCTCGTCCTCTTTAGATATCTTAAGGATACTAACTGCTTCTCGCTAAAACTTTTCTATCCGCAAGTTCATTCATCCGAGCACTGTTGATATGGTCTTCTGCCTTTAGTCTTAAGGCTTTCGTCTCAATTACTATTGTACATCATAATTATACGATTAGTGTTACTGGAAATGCTGTCAATTTATCGTCTTGGATTTTTACAATATGTGTATATGTTAAGTATAGTACTTAATGCGATGCTTCGCTCAATATATCATTTGTATCTTCGTGTGCTTGTGCTTGTGTGTGTTTTGTTAACTTCAGTTCCTTGACTTTGTGTTACCTCAGAACTAGAGTTTATATCTAATCCATTGTCGTGTCATAATCTATCTATCATGTTGGTTCACGTGGTGGAGTGTTTGCTTACATTTTTGAAGAAAGGCATAAGTGACATCTTTTCAAAGGGATGTGGAGATGGAAAAGCGTGAAAGATGAATCCTTAAAAGAAGGCAGCGTTAGAATGAGAGAAGAGAAGTCAAAGATCTGACAAACTATCTGAGAGATCACTAGCCGCAGTATGTCGGTATGATTCCCAGTTTCTTCAAGGATCGAAGCAAATGCCTAATTATATAATATACAATTATCCCGTGAATCAGAATAGCACTCATCGTATATATTTCGATGTTGCACTATCGATGTTTTGAGTACAAGGAATCTATATCCAAGCTAAACTTAAGGTCTATCTTTATCACTTTCATTGCTTTTACAGTTTTTGGCGTAAATGCATAAACATAAAGCAGTTGAGTTGGTATTTGTACAATTGCATCAACTACATACTCGTTCTGACAAATTATGCCATGAGAGACATCATCTTTGAATGTTAAAGTTGTTCATTTATCTTCTTCATCTACCTTTCTTTTAATTGGATCCATGTTCTCCATATGGAACAATTATAATCAATTATCGAGTTGATTATAATTGAAGATCACAATGTTTCTATCGTAGCTGTTACCATTTCAACAGGATGTTTCAAATAAAGAAAACAAATATTACAATTTGTATAACAACGATTTTAGAGAGTTACCGAGTGAAAACAAGGTAGCTGTTTTGTATGTATTTACGCCAAAAACGATCACTATGAACATAATACGTGGCCTAGATACATACTGCCTAACATATCGGATAACGAATCACTACGCTAAAGTTAGTTATTTTTGTTATATTGTATATAATCTCTCGCTAGGTGGTTGTAGTTGTGTGGACGAATGTAATTTAGACAATATTAAAGTAATTATAGGTTAGGAAGATTAATGTGTATTTATTGAGATTGTCACTTATCTTAGGGTCGGCTTAGTAATGTGAATTATCTTGAATAGGATTGGCTTTAGTTTGAAGATTTATTTTATATAAAGGGTGTAAACAATAATGTTTGATCATTTGTAGAAAACGATAAGTATTGCTAAAATTTTCAAGCAAGCTTCTTTTGGAGAATTATAACATAAATCAGTAACATTATCTGAGACTTCAATTGAAGATATTAACGTTATTCGAGACAAATCGATCATCTCACTAAAGGCAGTTGGGTTTATTTTCTCTAAAATCTCTCTTTGTTAGATCTTCATCCTTGCAAGTTAGCGTGAACCTAAATAGTTATAGTACATATCGATGTAGTCCAGGTTCTTTATCGAATTCTGCTAAAGATTTTCCGTGGAGACTTAATCAAAAGCACTGAAGCCAGTTCTATTAAAGACTTATCTGTCGCCATTTGTGAACCGTAGCTATAATTAACTTTAGTAGGAAAGCTATCAATAGCAGTAGTGACACTCACTGTATCACTGTCGGTATTTTTATCTTCATTCTGATTATCTACCGGTTTGATTTTAACTAAGATGGTATTTTATTGTTCTCTGAGGCTTACATTTTCAGGATTGTCTTATGGTTTTCTCTAATTATCTTTGTTTAATCCTAAAAAATAAACTTTGTGGAATATTGGGAAGAAATACCTGTTTAGATTGGATTAGAGTGGAATTCCAAAATAATGTTATAGAAACTGCATTATTGGAAGATTTAAAATATTCACAGACGAAATATTTATTAAGAATGCCAATTCCGATATTTTTGTTTTCGTGTTAAAATTAACAAAATTCTAGAGATTTCCGGCAAAAATTATCTCCGTATTTCTTCATTCTTGTATATTATTATTTCTTCTTATAATAAAAAGGCTCTAGACCCTTCCTAACCGTGTCCACATCATTGAGTCATGACATACAGGGACAAAGACAATACAGTTGTTTTCTTTGTAGTTATTTTCGTAGAATGGTCATCATGAGATGTTCGTTACGTCCACTTATTATTTGCTTTAGCGGGTAGGCAGGATTAGTGGTTATGCTAAAATAAGTCTTAAGTTTTGCTCGATTACGAACATTTTGAGAAACTTTATTATAAAAAGTTTTAACTTTGGAATCATGGAATACAGTTTTAACCGTGATATACTCGTAAACTATCAAAAGTGAGTAAGTGAGTAAGACATTGGAAACGGGTGAGGTTAATACAAATCTAGTGTTACATCGTGGTTATGTGCGCTCCTGCCTGACCTTACATGTTTGCCTTCAAAAGTTTTTGAAGCGAAGTCTTATTCCCATCTTATAATATAAATGCTGGTTATCTAAAACCTACGTAATCGAGCAAAACAAAATCTACTTCTATTGAAAACTCTTGATGTTTACAAAAACATAAATATCCAAAAAAAAGTATATAAAATAATAATTATTACTATATTTATAAAAAGAAATAATTGTAACTTTTCTCAACTCCAGTGTCCGCAGCAAAAAGCTTAATAACTTAAATAATAAGTTACTTCTAGTGATCGTTTAAGGATTGTCCAAACACAAGGCACCTGTGAACGTTTTTGTTGATTTTGTCAAATTTTCGAATTGTATAATGTGCTGTTTGTTTTGTATAGTGGCGTTATGATGGGGGAGATTTATTTAAAATAATAATCTTTTCAAAAGAAAAAAAATAATAATTAAAAATATTGAAATATCATTGGAGAGGAATTTATTGCGAAAGTTCTACGCTGCTCATTTTACAAAATATAAGCTGATAAAAGATTTAAATAAAAAAAGGATTCAATAAGAAAAACCCAATAGTTGACAAAAAATTTAAATGATAGTTGACTGAAAAATTGTTGTCATCATTATGGTGAATAACATGTTAAACATTATTATTAAATAATAGTTACTATTATTTGAATTTAATAATAATAAAACTTGGGACTGAAAAATAATAATGAAATCGTGGCGTCACTGTCCAAACGAACACATTTTTGATAAAAACCTTTACAAATTTGTAGTCCAACGTTTTTTGTTACGATAGTTTTACCCTTTTTAGAGATACGTATAACGCGAAATAAAAGAATATTATTTGTTGAATATAGAAAATATTTCATAGCAATATTTTTATTGTTAACTACTTTTAAGGTACCCTCTTAAAAGCTATGCGACATAGTAAACGGCTTTTTATATATCGACCAGTGTTTAGTATGTATGGCACTTTATAATTATAATATTATTATTAAATAGTGAATTTAGAAAACTATTAATGTCACTTATCAAGCTGTCTTTAAACTGTATGTAGCAGAAATATAATATATTACTATAATATCTATCCTATTCTATACATGTTAGTATGTGACTCTGTATATTTCCTAATAACTATTAAGCGTGGACAAATTTTAATGTCGTTATTAATTTCTATGTGTAATAATATTAATAGAATATCTTCAATAATAATAATTATTATAAAATAAGTTACGCGCGCTACCGTGATCATTATTCAATCATTACGCACATAAGTAAAAAATAATAATATACGAATTAATTATAAGTAATAATAATAATTACACCATTGTATCATCGAATGTAATTGTTGATTGTTATATTATAATACAATTACTGTCTAGTTTTTATGTATGTGATATTGTTATTGGAATAATAGATATTTTAAATGCTAATAAAGTCATTTATCTATTACCCTTCTTGTTGACTTGTGTGTGTAATAGTGTTATTAATTAAGACACTAGTTTTAAGTGAGAATTTTATAGGTAATTTCAGAAACTGGTCGTATTCGTGGTACTATAATATTAATAATATCAACCCTAATAACTGCTTGATGTGTTCTTGTAGGGATATACGATACATTTTTGGACATACAGCCTTTTGTCATTGGAAGATTTTATTAACTATTTCAATTTAATACTGTTGTTTTAAAACATTAATAATTTTATTCAAAAATCAATCATATTATTAAATGCTAACACTTCGGTGTATTGAGTTATTAAATGCATAATAAACTTGAAAAATATTCTTCCAAAATACTATTCACTCCACTAAATTCTGTATTTATTAAATACATTCATGTTTTAAAACAACATTTTTACATCTATAAAGAGTTACCAATATATGAAAAATTTCTGACAATAATAATCATCATTATTAAATAAAAATATTGTTATTATTATTGCCAGAGCGTTGTCATTTCGAATAATGCTTGTATGTTAACTTAGTATGATCTCACATGAAAATAATAAATTACAAACGATCTATTTTACAAAAAAATATCTTTCCTGGAAACTGTAATAGAGTTTTTCTTTTTAAAAGTAATCTAGAAGCTCTCATATCACTTGCAATCTGCGAATCACTGTGAGAGGGTAGGTCATGAGCTCACATTTTTATTGTTAGAAATAGATTTCAAACACCCAGGGTTTTGCGAAAGTTCACACAGTGAAAGTATGGCTACATTGTAACATTAAAAGCACATGGATTATTTTATATTAATGATATGCACTTCCAATTGAGTTATTAATTTTTAGAGTAAACACTCTTCACGTCACTCAAACGCATTCAAACGTGCTTATTTCCTTAATGCGTTCTTATTTTGTGTGAACATCTACTATTTGGCCACACCTTTACCTGTTATTTACGCATATAAAGGCCCGCTTGCAAAAATTACTAAATGTGTTTAGCGCTAACCATATTTTAAACATAATTCTGTCTCTGTCATCTTCAAATGATTGACAGGAACAGAACGATGTTTGATTTGTGGTACAAGCGGGCTTAATTGTACATTTCGTATTAAAAGTCTTCTAAAAGCTATCAATACATTTTCAGAACCCAATAAAAAACAGTTAATAACGAAAAAGTAAAGGTTAATAAATATAAATGAGTGCTCATGACCCCTTCAATAGAGCTAAGTACAATAATTAATATAATATTGAAGCAATAACGAAAAAAATAATTTAAGTCACGTGTAATAAATTTAATTAATGTACAATTTGTTGTTTTCTTTCAAAATCCTAATAGTCTACCCAATCACAAATCCTTCAACAATGAGAACACATGCTGAGGGCCTAGACAAGTTGACGTTCTATCAGCAATAACGATGATGGAAAAGTCAAAAATATATGGCACTTACATGAGCTACCGGAAAGCTTACTGTCAATTCTGTTGAAAGTTGTAGAAATACGAAAAACGGTTTGAAAGCGATTGCCGGTTGCCTAAGCCCTCTGGGCAGTCTGCTACCAAACTTGCTGGCTGACCAATATTTTCAACATAGCATTAACTATTCTTGTATTCTTGAGGAACTAGTGGCTGAGTAATAACAGCCGCACGGGTCCATCGATCAGGTTAATCCACGCTTGCCACGGATGGTCTGTGGATGGGTGACCATCTTTACATATCAAGACCACTCCATGCCTCGGAAAGCACGTTAAGCCGTTGGTCCCGGCTGTCATTCATGGATCTTTGATAGTCGTAACGGGTCGTCGTAAGCCCGAAAGTCTGGCAACCAGTCTTACCAAGGTGTATCGTGTTACCCAGTTATTGGGTTGTGGAGGTCAGATAGGTGGTCGCCCCTTGTAAATTACTGGTATTCAGCTTCATCCGGTTAGTATGGAACGCGACCCCCACTAACTTGGTGTCGGTGGAGGTAGTTGGGGAAAGACAGGCAGATGATGATGAACTATTCTTGTATAACTTGTGCTGACAGAAGATAAGAAGAATATAGGTATTTGGTCACAAACTTTTTATAACTGACTGCCTCTTTAGGCTCGTAGTCACTAGCGCCACTGCTGAGCATGGGGTGCTGGGTTCCAACCCCAGGTGTTAAAGGATTTACACGTAAGGTACCTTATTCTCAGTAGTAGCCTCGAGTTTAAATCATGTGTTCAGAATGATAAGTAGCTAGGCTTGCCTCCTTTTGCATGGGATTGTTAATATAATTAGCTAAATGTGAGTGCCACTGCTCTAGCTCTTCCATAATATAATTAGCTAAATGTGGCTGCCACTGCTCTAGCTCTTCCATAATATAATTAGCTAAATGTGAGTGCCACTGCTCTAGCTCTTCCATAATATAATTAGCTAAATGTGGCTGCCACTGCTCTAGCTCTTCCATAATATAATTAGCTAAATGTGGGTGCCACTGCTCTAGCTCTTCCATAATATAATTAGCTAAATGTGAGTGCCACTGCTCTAGCTCTTCCATAATATAACTAGCTAAATGTGGCTGCCACTGCTCTAGCTCTTCCATAATATAATTAGCTAAATGTGGGTGCCACTGCTCTAGCTCTTCCATAATATAATTAGCTAAATGTGGCTGCCACTGCTCTAGCTCTTCCATAATATAATTAGCTAAATGTGGGTGCCACTGCTCTAGCTCTTCCATAATATAATTAGCTAAATGTGAGTGCCACTGCTCTAGCTCTTCCATAATATAACTAGCTAAATGTGGCTGCCACTGCTCTAGCTCTTCCATAATATAATTAGCTAAATGTGGGTGCCACTGCTCTAGCTCTTCCATAATATAATTAGCTAAATGTGAGTGCCACTGCTCTAGCTCTTCCATAATATAACTAGCTAAATGTGGCTGCCACTGCTCTAGCTCTTCCATAATATAATTAGCTAAATGTGGGTGCCACTGCTCTAGCTCTTCCATAATATAATTAGCTAAATGTGGCTGCCACTGCTCTAGCTCTTCCATAATATAATTAGCTAAATGTGGGTGCCACTGCTCTAGCTCTTCCATAATATAATTAGCTAAATGTGGGTGCCACTGCTCTAGCTCTTCCATAATATAATTAGCTAAATGTGGCTGCCTCTGCTCTAGCTCTTCCATAATATAATTAGCTAAATGTGGCTGCCGCTGCTCTAGCTCTTCCATAATATAATTAGCTAAATGTGGGTGCCACTGCTCTAGCTCTTCCATAATATAATTAGCTAAATGTGGCTGCCTCTGCTCTAGCTCTTCCATAATATAATTAGCTAAATGTGGCTGCCTCTGCTCTAGCTCTTCCATAATATAATTAGCTAAATGTGGGTGCCTCTGCTCTAGCTCTTCCATAATATAATTAGCTAAATGTGGCTGCCTCTGCTCTAGCTCTTCCATAATATAATTAGCTAAATGTGGGTGCCTCTGCTCTACCTCTTCCATAATATAATTAGCTAAATGTGGCTGCCTCTGCTCTACCTCTTCCATAATATAATTAGCTAAATGTGGGTGCCTCTGTTCTAGCTTTACCAGAAATACGTACAGGCGCGATGTTATTAAATTTACTGATAAATAAGTACGAGTTACTTACACTGCCATAATCAAAGCAGACGGTCGCAGGATTTGGATGACGTCATTTATTTTATTGTAAATAATGGCACTTTTTCCTTTCAAGAGAAATTCATAGCGTAGATAGCAATAAATTTGGGGCACGCCGTTTCAACCATGAAAAGAAACAGACTCTTTAAACGCTAGAATAATTGCATTAGGAATACAAAATCAAGAGCAATCGAACATCGTCCTAAAAAATTCTAAACATCCGCATAGCCATTATAAATAACCCACATTGTCCAACCGCAAATAAACCAACCAACAACGTGTTCCTCTCAGTTCCTTCACTAGACAGGGCACTGACCCCGTGACGCGTAGGCCCAGACAGCTAAATGAACTGCCCTAAACCTAAAAGCGTCATCTCATTCCTATCTGACTCAGACAGCATAACTCACTATCATGACGTCTATTTGCTATTTCTTAGAAAAAGACCAGTACATTTTGTATGCTTAATTAGAATAATTACATTTATTTGCATTAAATTTTTATCTACATGTTTAGCTGTGGACTGACATTCAAATATTTTAAAGAAAATAAGTAACATATAAATATGTAGCATCAATAATAACGGACGAACAAAATTGCAATTTTGGCCACTTATTAAGTGAGTGGCCAAAATTGCGATTAAGACAAACAATACGTACCTATTGAAAAAATTTGGTCACAATGGAAAGCAATGGCTTCTAAAATAAAATGTAAAATGTGGAGAGTTTCCAAATTATACTAATATAACATGTTTACAACACTATCCAAAAATTGTCTAAATAAAATGTATATTATAAACAGAAAAGATTTGATTTATGTATGTTCGTTCGTTTGTTACGCTTTCACGCTAAAGCGGCTTAACAGATTTGGATGAAATTTGGCACATATATTAGACCTTGAAATGGATTAGGACATAGGTTACTTTTTATCCCGATATTCCCACGAGATCGAGACTTATGCGGGTGATACCACGGGGTGCAGCTACTAAATCGGCTGTCAAAAGAAGCTTAACGGAGCCGAGAGTCACTTGTTCTTCCCATTATTGTGAAACCAGAGGGGCAATTCCCGTATTTTTAAGACCGTTCGCATTCTAATCTCAGTCTCAATCTGTCAAAATTACAATCAATTTTCATACATTTTTGACAGGTTTTTGACATTGATTGTCGCTGAGATGAGATTGCGACTTGAATTTGAACGTTTTTTAAGTACGAGAATTGGCCTACTGGACTTATAGTTATTATAAGTCTGAAATCGCCAACCCGTCTAGAGCAAGCGTGGTGATCAATGCTCGTGCCTTCGCTGTATGAGAAGAGGACTTTGTCCAGCAGTGGGACATTAATAGGGTGATATCATAATCATCATCATCATAACTGGGAACCATCTGGTTACGGAGATATTGAAGGTGAATTTGTTTATGTATTAGAGTATTTTCTTCCATATCATTGCCTCACAATAGTACAGATGGTAGGTATCCTGTTTTGTCGGTGGGTAAACTACACTGAAATACACAAACACCCTGTTAACAAGATTTTTTGTTACCAAATCTTTATCTTTAGTCTTTGTTCAATGTTACCTTTGGACATTTATTTATTTATTACTTTTCGCACAAAAGGTAAAAAGGCGGACTTAATGCCTTAGGCATTCTCTACCAGACAACCAAGGGTGGTGAAGAGATTAGATGGCAGGTGCTTTAATTGAAAGAAAAGGAAAGGATTGATTGACATTGACTCAGCACTCGGCCTGGCTCATACGCGGCCCAGTTAAAATAATGATTTGGTTGCATCTTACACGCATAGGACACATATAATTTGTATTTTAGTGTGTGTTAAGAAAAAGTAGTATATATTATGCAGAACATGTTGTAAATAAATCAGATTTGAATTTTATATTCTTGTCTCCTTACCCCTCGCTGTGGCAAAGACACCTTTAGCCATCTTCGGATCAGTCCCGTGAGTCTGCGGGATTGGCAGTGAGTTTACCCTTCCCGAACCTGGTATTCCTGTCTACTATCCGTCTGTAACCTTAGGTCGCATGGTGCAGACATCCTGAACTTATTTATATATTTATTTGTCACATACGTATATGGTAGGTTAGGGCTGTAGGGATCGTAGGGCTTAGGGTCGTAGGAACTGTTAGGCTTGTAGGTCTCTGTAGGTCCCTTTAGCTTACCATATATTTCCATGTACCGTCACGCCCTTGACCGTGACGTGACGTGACGTTTGTTAAGGGTGGATGTACAGTCTTATTCTCCAAATAATGTATAAATAAACCCAGACACGGAAAAATTTACATCATCTATTGGCCATACTAGTAGATGTTTATTATTTTGTGCGGGAATCATACTCGTAGCCCGTACAGCAGTAGGCACGTCTAGCCACAGCATCAAATTGTGCCATCAAAGCTGGCCAAAAGGTCGACGGACCACCTGATCACAATCTAACGAATCTCGTGCCCAGACAAACACAATGACATAATGTTTGTAGGTATGCTCTGTTCCGACAGCAGCTGATGAAAATGTAAACAAAATGAATCAGTAAACGCATTTAGTACTTTGATTTGTTTATGAAAACTTACACCCGAAATTCTAATTTGGAAAAACCTTAAATATGTTTTCCATTTGACAGTTATTGAGCATAGTTTTATAACTTTATCATACTAATTTTCGTTATTTATTTTTCATTCACAATAATTTAATGTGAAATATAAATGATAAATTATTTTATTTTTGTAAGTAGGTTTGTACAAACACTTTTTTTACACGTCAATCATATTTTAAAAACTAGATGAGGCCGGCGTTTCCTATCTGACTACTCTGAGATGAAAGGCCGAAACAAATTCAGAGGTCACAGTCTCTGTTAAAGTCCAGACATAATCGGGTCAGATCATGTGAAGACCATGTAGATTGCAATGGTGTCTGAAATGATCTTCTGGGGAAAGAACTACACAGAGTGAGCGAACCTGTCTAGTCAGTGCACGCATTTGTCAGTAACCGTGCAGCTCAACTCAGAACTTAAGGAGCTCAACGATTCGACGAACAATACCAAAGAAGGGACAGGGAAGGGGTTGAGCCGCATAAATAACTCAAACTCAAACTGCCAGACCGTAATTAAGATTAAAGGAAATCAGAAAAAAAATAAAAAGGAGATATCCAATGACACTGCCCTGGGGAATTGATGAATTTATAATCTTTTTATCGGAAGTTTACTAGTATAATATTGTTGGTCGTGGCTAAAATGTTCTATTTGCACGCATTGCTCTCAATCTTTGAAGTTACTAAACATAATATGGCGCTTTTAGTAGTCATTACTATCTCGATATAAAATGGACGGTCACCCATCCACGGACCGACCTCGGCACACGTAGCTTAACCTTCGATCGACCCGTGAGGCTGTTACTATTTAGCCACGAGCCCCTCCTAAAGTAATTACGAGTATATTTCTTTGGTTACCATTTCATTCAAACTTCGAATAAGTAACTGGAACATTATGGTAAACTGATCCACATCGTTACTTGACTCGGTGTCAGGCCCGATCAGATCATTGCTACATACATATAGTTGGGGTCGGTCGGTACACTCGCGTCGTACATAATTATAGTTGGGGTCGGTCGGTACACTCGCGTCGTACATATAGTTGGGGTCGGTCGGTACACTCGCGTCGTACATATAGTTGGGGTCGGTCGGTACACTCGCGTCGTACATCGCTCCGAATTACCACGACTGCTACCCCATTTGACTATTCATTGGCCGCAATCCAGTTAGAGGGATGGAGGAAGGATGGATGCGGCCATTTAGTGTCAAAAAATATTTTGTAGTAGTTACTTGGTCTTAAATGAGTTTATTTTATACTTTGAGGCTTACCAAGTAAATTCATACACAACATTAACCCACAATCTTTGTCATAATTATATGTAGATCTCCCATGTATCGAAATTATAGGAAAGCACGACACTATTGTTAAGTGTAGTTGGACATTATTAAAATTAAAATGACAAGTTAGAAACTTACGAGTACTAACTAGTTTATTATTAGTTAATTATGAACTTTCCAGAATTTCCAATTTTTATTAATTTATTTATTTATTATTTATGTACACACAATAAAATACAAGAGATATGACATAATTATAAAATGAGTACAAAGGTACTGCTTATTATTTATATGTTTTTTGTGTAGAGAGTTTTTTGTGAAAACCAAGAATCGGATACGTGATAATTTCTGACTCAGGACGGAGTTAATTTAAAAAAATCGCCAAAGCCAAAATCATCTTTTTTAAAAAGGTTACATGTCTGATTTCTATTTCTTCAATAGTTGATTTCTGGTGTTATTTATTGTATATTATTATATATATTATATGTTTTTTTTTATTATTTGTGTTGGTGTTCCTTTATTTACTTTTAATTATTCTTATATGGACAACCATATTGAGGCACATGCTTTGTTTCTTCCAAATGTGGTAAAAACCTGACAGCCAATTATCAAAAGGGGTTAAATCCTGACGCTTATCTTCAAAATTCCCTAAATCCACACTTAAAAACCAACCTCAGCAAATCCAACATTTCATGTAGTTTATTTTCTGTGAAACAGGCAAAAAATATCATTTTTACAAGATATTTGTTGTCTTGTGCTATAGATCAATCTATTTTTATGAGTACTATGAAAGTAATTAGGAAACTCGTAATAAGCGCTTCTCCTCCACATTTATTATGGGCACGGCCAAAGTGTGGAACTCTCTGCGAGCGTCTTCATTCCTTTCCACGTATAACCCGTCAGCCTTCAAAGTAAGAGTGACTTATGGGCTTGCTGTTTCATTGATTTCATTCGTCGCTTTCCACCAGGCGAGGTCGAGGTCAAGAGCAGGACCATTTGTCAAAACAAAAAATAACTTTATAGTAGCTACGTCATGTGTGTTGTGACACATGACGTGGCTACTATTTAAAAAACTCGTTATTATAGTAACCATAATAACTACTTACTACCCGCACCATATGAGTAACACATTTTCAATCACAATCTGGATATTGCTAATCCATTGTTTCATATGTTCGAAACATTTATCCGCTCAACAACGTAAATAACGCAATGAATGTTGATGAACTGTTGAAATGAAAGCCATTGATACAGTTAGTGTGCTACCCAACTACCCCGCTGCTCATAACTATAACATTATAATTTAAAACTTAATAACCATGCACTAAAAGTTCTAAACTTATAATGTTGAAACCTTTTGAGCAATACCACATCCATTCGAACTATATTCATTGACAACTACGCGCGGCCTTGTATAAGGACTCTTCCTTATTGAGCCGTGGGATGTTTTACTAGAATACTTATCAACAATAAAATAAATAATTCATTCTTTTTTTTAGTATAGGCAGGTCGACCTAGAATCTAGACGTATGTATTTAGAGGCTTCTTTCTGTACCGTATGGTATTGGACGTGGGGATTTTGATTGAATCGATCTCACGAGCCAACGATGTTCTGTAGTTCCACGCACTATTAATATACGTAGTGTCTGTGCCGGTACCCTATTTGCTGTCAATACCTGTTGAACTAAGTCTGGTCTGCGCTGCCCTATCCGTCGAATGGTTGAAGCTTATAATTGTAATTTTGTCAATATTGATATTTTTGAATACTGAAAATCCAAATTTAAATGTAATGTTATGAAAATTATAATAAACCAATAATATTATTGGAACGAAGTTCCATAGCGCGCGTTGTGAAAGGGGGCTAGACGGAAAAAATTCTTACGAAAAGTTGTCACGACACTTTTTGCTATAGTAAGCTATATATAGTATTATTAACAAATATATATAAATATATTTGTTAATAATAAAAAAAATATTATTATAACTTAAAAAAAATAAAATTTATTACAATTCCTTCACTAATTAATCGAAAGGAACTTCGTTCCATCCGGGTGTCCCTTGACACCTCTCAAGTTTTTAGGTATTTAAGCTAGTCTAGATGATATTATTCATTTGTTAATTATTACTCTGTTATCAATCAAGCAATCAATTAGAATTTCTATTTTGCATGATGTCATTAATGTAATTATTTATTACCTATCTAGTGGCATACTTTCTTTTGCTAATATGCGGATAATGCCACTACATTATCCGCATATTAGCAATATTGTTAATTATCTTTTCTCTGTTCCAACACATATTGTAGCTGTTTATTGTCCCTGAATAAAATAAAATACACCAAATATTATAAAATAAAATAATAGAATAAAAATAATCTATTTTCTAATCCAGGTCATAGTCTACCCATGTGCCAAATTCTATCCAAATCCGTTCAGCCGTTTTAGCGTGAAAGCGTAACAAACAAACATACATACAATCAAATCTTCTCTCTTTATAATATTAGTTTAGACGACGGAATGATTGCGTTGTACAATCAATCGTTTAGTTGGCCTCGATACTCAATAAGTTATTTGCATTCCACAATCAGTACTTAGGTGGTAACTTAAAATTATATGTTGTCAATATGGACGCTGTCGGACACAGAAAAATAGCAGGCTAGAGGGAGCTTTGAACACTTAGCTTATCAGTCTTCTGGTGCCTCGTGATTCCTTTACCAAGGTTACCTAAAGTTGAATATCAGTCTCACGTCATAAAATAATTTGAAAAATAATGCCTTTATTTAAAATGAATACCTTTACTTAAAAGGGATGCCTATATTTAAAATGAATGCCTTTATTTAAAATGAATGCCTATACTTAAAATGAACGCCTATATTTAAAATGAATGCCTATATTTGCTTTAAGACTCATGGGAAAATTTAATAGTTTCAACCTTAGTGGCGTGTCAACTTACTGGGAACTTTTGTCTAAAGTAGTCAAGCAGTTACGAACAACGTACATTGGATTGTGACTTAATAATTACAACCAGAATAGGCATAGGCAGGCCTTATGTATTATATATTTTATAGCGAGCACGTTTTGTAATAGCGTCCTGAATAACTGAGCTATTTCCATTTACACACAAAACATCACACACAAAATATGGTAAAACCATAGTCCACCAACCAAAAGTCTTACACACGCTGTCTACATCTCTAAATCTGCTATCCTATCGCAGGTATGCTGGAAGAGATTTCATTAGAAATAAGCATCACCTTTGTACCTATTTTTCTGTTTTTTTTCTTCTTGTCTGTTTATATAAGTGTGTACATAAATGGTTAAATAAATAAATAAAAAATAAATAAAACCTTTTACATTAGTAACTATGAAGTTACGTGCCCATTTTTCTCCTTACGAAACCGGAACTGAAAGGAGCACCTAGAATCAATTATATTTTCTTATTTTGGCGTTCAAAAGTGCCTTGCCTTCTTGAAATAGGTAAATGATTTGACTTTAACACCAAAAACTAATTTTCCACCTCGTGATGAGAACATAGCCTTACAAGGCGCGAGGCAACCGCGCAAGCTATGTAAATCCTCAAAAATATTATTTTTAATTTATCGTGGTCAACTTGACTATAATAACTGCCTGCTTTATGATGCAAGGGATCCTTGTAAAGGTTTATTTGTACTGGCAGTGGATGCTTTTGGTATTGTTAGTTGGATCTCTTTATTGAGTTAAAATTGTGTCAAGAGTTTGTTGGTCGGGAAATTCATTACCTACTATTTTTGTTAATGAATGAGTTTGTTGCGATTTAGGAAATGGCCTACATTAAGATCTTTAAAATCTCAGTGTTATTTAAGTACACTTATACTGTACGTAGGACACAGCGGTTCGCTAGGTAACGACGCAGCCGACGAATTTGCCAGAAGGAGGTCGTCGTTGTACCAGTGGGTCCTGACCCGTCGTGCCACTCCTCATCGCGTACTTACGCAATCTGGTAAGGTAACGCACCAAGAACCAACATAACGAACTATGGTGGACCTAGGTGAGTGCAAGCAGGCTGGGAAGCACTCCCTACAATCGATGGCCGCTTCACGAAACAGGTTCTCCGACTAACTAAGCAACAGCTGCGTACAGTTACAGCAGCCTTAACTGGCCACGGGTAATTTTTTAAACACCTCTTTTTCCTAGTAGTCACAGACAGTCCGCTGTGCAGGTCCTGCGTAGAGGATGACGAGACAGCAACTTATGTGGTTCTAAACCGCCCGATGGTCGCCACGTACAGGGCAAAGTACTTCAGTAAACCAGGTACCCTACGTGAGATTATCAGTAACACCAAGGCGTTGCTGGCCTTCCTCGAGGAGCTGGGGTGGATTGAAAAGTCGATTTTCCGACCCGTACGCAAAATACGCGCATTGACGTGGAGTTACGGACACCAGCCTGTATTACCTATTAGTATAGGTAGTAAAGTCAGACCTTGAAATGACGACCACGATGCCTGTTTCCGGATTTTGATCGAGTTGTAGGCGCATGTAACTTCTCAGCACATAAACATAACATCAAACCTGGAACATAAAACCTGGAAACCTGGAAGGGAAGGGTTCAGCAGAGGTGTCATTTTAGTACACCCACATTTCGCCAGCTATGTTTAAGTCCCATGTCATAAGAGGCGAGTCTATTGCCATCAATCGGGCACAAATCTAGGCTCCGGTCTGCTACTGAGAAACATCCGATAGAAAAACCCAATAACACACTGCCCGAACCAGAACTTCATGCTCAGCAGGACATTTTCGACTGCGACTGCTTGACCTCCACAACTCAGAGTAGGCACTATCCACTTGATAAGCTCTTATTGTATGTTATTTAACTATACAGGGAGGCAGGACATCGGTCCACAACCCGTTACAATGGATTCAGCACATGGTTCTAGCGTAGGCTGCAAATTTATCGTCGTATAAAAAAAACACTAGTGTATACATTTATTTTTCATTTCTCCTTTCGCAGGTCTGCTGGAAGAAATTTCTTAAGAAATAAGCAGTACCTTTGTACTCAATATCGTATCTGCATCAGTTTTACTGTGTGTACATACTTATCTAATAAAATAAATAAATACATAAAAAATATTTGCTGTTTCATAGCAAAGTGCAGTCCTATGCGGTCAAAATTAATGGAAAAGCTTATTATTTTCGCTTATAAGCTGCCGATAAATTTTAACGCCGGGGGTCTAGAATTAAGTACTGGCTCCATGGTTATAATTTGCGAGTGGTTGTCCCTGCCACCAAAGTATAGATATTATAACCACTTGAACGTCCGCCTAACGCTGCTGCACCCCCGCAAAATGTCCGGCAGTTGTCTAAAGAATAAATAAATAAACAAACTTATCTAAAAATCAACTTACTTGACACTAACAAAACTTGTCCGGAGGTGCTAAAACAAGCCGTAATTCCTTAATTCTACACATACAACCTCATATTTGATTGTGCAAACCAACTCCACATTACTAGACCCATGACATACACATTAAGCCATAAATACACTCGTGTACGAGCTAGTAATATATGTAAAAGTGTGGCCAAAAGTGTCCACTGTGTAAAAGCCATTAAACTCTAGCTGCGGGTAACGACCCTTGGGCTAAGGGATGCGATGCTGAGCATATGTTCGACACGCCTTAGGAATGGGGAGGATACGAACTACATATTTGTTTTATGGACTGATTTGTAAATTATTAAGACTTAATTTCGAAGGCATTTGATAAATACCTACTTGGGTCTCTTTTAATTTACATTCAATTACGAATAAACCTATACCGTCTTATTACAAAACACGATCTAACTTTAGCCCGAGCCTACACCTTCGAGCCAGTTTTTGTATTTCGAACTTTGTGCCAACTATAGTAAGAAAGAAAGAAAGAAAAATAGATTTATTTGTCACAGAAACACGTGCATACAAAAAGATAATTAGCTCTAATAATTAAGAAAAAAGTAAAAATAACAAAGAGATCTCTAATCACGAGCACAAAACAGAAATCGTAGACAGCTGCACGGCATGACTGTGACAAAAAGGCTTCCACTCAGTGGTTACCCGAAAAGGAGTAAATCTTAATACAAAATTGACAACCTAAGACCGGACTAAGTTGACAGTTTTGTAAAAAGAACTGTTTCGATTTCTGTTAGGTTCTTATTTTAAAAACAATCTCGACGGTTTAAACCGTGTCTGAAGCAAAACCTTGTTATGTAATAAGACCGTTAGAGACGATTAGGAACAAGGGTTTAAAGTTCACTCATATTACTAAAACTCAGTAGACACAGTAAATTCATACACTATGGAAAAGGGAGGATCCTCCGACCAGACGGGTGTTGTGTCTGGTGGCCAGCTGCCCAATGATTGATGTCAGGACGTTGTATACAGGGTTATTGGTAAAACACCATCAACCTCTTAAGGGGTATTATTGTACTCACTATTATGAACAACTTTTACTATGGGACCAAATATCAAATCGCGAAAAAAAAATCAGCTGTTCCCTACATTTATGTTTGCAGAACTCGTCAAAATGTAGGGACCAGCAGATTTTTTTTCGCGATTTCGTATTTGTTCCCATAGTAAAAGTTGATCATAATGATAAGTACAATGACCCCTTAAGAGGTTGATGGTGTTTTACCAATAACCCTGTATAAGCTCTTTTATTTTGAGTACGGTAATCTTAATCCCTTTTTCCCATGGGGTTAGGCCGAAACCCGAAACTATAGAACGCCACCTACTATGTTTGTTACGTTAAGTACCTACCTACTCATTTTACTTCGTCTATGTCAAACAGCTGAAGGCCAATTCCCGTAGTATGAAATAAACTCTGAGGAGTAATAAAATTACCAACAAAAATCAAGACCAAGTGAGGGTAGCAGAAAAAAACACGCGTCACAAGATAACGCCATGTCACCGCCAGTGTTCGCGTGACCGCGGCGCGGCCGGTGCAATTCGAATGCAACGTCTGGAACGAAAACCTATTTCATACCCAGTGACTGGGTCGGAGAGGTCAGACAGGCAGTCGCTCCCTATAAAATACTGGTGTTCAGCTACATTCGGTTAGACTGGAAGCCCACCACAGCACAGTTGGAAAAAGGCTAGGCTGATGATGTGTGCATAACCATGCAAATCAGCCACAGAATATTATTTACTGTCGTGTTGGATAAGACGACAACTTGTGCCATTTCCTTGATGAAAGAGGGCAACAGGATAAACAGGTGCGATTTTGTATACATCGTAAAATAAATATACTGTAACAAATATTGAGACATAAAATGATTATGATGTGACAGTATTTTTCTTGCTTTCAAGCTGAACTATGTGAGTACTACAACAAACTAATATTCTACAAATTTAACCTTTCCCAACACGACACTCATAGACAAACATACAAAACCTACTTGGACCTCTGCCCGGCCCCCAAGCAAAAAGAGCGTAAAGTCACCATTATAAAATAAGCATACGCAATGCGTATTTTATTGGAGTTACTCGCATTCGGTTCTCACGCTTAGCTACAAAATAGAAGTACTAAATGATAGTAGCGACTGAGGCGACATCTATTGTAGGGATGCACTCAACGGTCACCCCCCTCCACACCCCGTCACCCTCCCCCCCCGTTCCCTATCAATCAGTACTGTAGCGCAAATGTGAAAAATCGAAAAAAACCGTCGCGAAATCCGCCTGTAGACTGGTTTAGAGTGAGATCGAAGACGTGTTTGTAGAAGGAGAGAATGAGACGGAGACAGGATAGTCTAAATTATTGTATTATACATAATAATATTCGGGTGGTTTAATGTATATGGTTGAGTTGAAGAAGCGAAATTGTTAGACAGATTTAAATTAGGTTTTGTGTTTCTGGTGGTGGGGTGGGGTGGTAGTAGTCATTCGTATTTAGTGCTCTAAATTATGTACCTACGTTTTTTCGCTAATCAAATCATTCATTACCCAGAGTTTGAACTGTGAGATATTTATTTTAGGTATGAGCTAAGGGTTAGGAGGGATCTCGAACTCACCTCATACATATTTAAGTTTCTGAGAGGGAAGGTGCATAATGCATTTATTTTAGCGCAGGTGCAGGTGCAGGTAGGCGCTCTGTGTTTCGGACAGGTACGTGTGGCAACGACGGCAGCCGCCACTGCTAGTGGAACTGCGCGCTCAGACCAACCTTGTAAAGGAGGCGCCGCTGACGCGTGCACTCCGCACGCTCAACATCATAGCGATTGAGACGGACTTATTCTGTTGTTCTCCGAGTGAATTCACAAGGAATGCATTGTTTATAATTTATTATAGGTAGGTACATGAATGATAGTATTTAGGATAATTAAGTAAAGATAAGCGCATTTATTGCATTGGGTTACCCTGTAATGGTAGGTAGATGTAAGAAGGAAAACAAATAAATAAAAATAAATAAATATTTTGACTGATTCAACAGATTAAAGAGCAAGGTTAATTGTTATGTTATCAATATTTGTAACAATATTTTAATTTAAAAGAGTGTCCGTGGAGTTTCTTGTCCGTTATTTTTCATAGGAACTTACTACCAATCGGAATGGACAACTAGCTTCATCTTTGTAACATACCGACCCCTTGACTATTGAGTTAAGGGCCTGTAATCGGTTTACATGTCGATCGGTATTGGATCATTGAGTTCCCTTCAAAATGGTTGAGCTGAATGGTGCTGATCCATACGTCATGTTCGTGAACGGGCGCCGTCAGTAGGCACTGGTCATTTCTTAGCTGCCACGGCTTATTTAAATTCCATTTTAGTTTTTTTTTTTTTTTATTCCGGACGCTTTCAACGTGCACGTGTTTCTACATCGTTCTCACATGTATAATTACAACATGAATATTGTAACCACTTTTTGTAACAATATTTTGATTTAAAAGAGTGTCCATGGAGTTTCCTGCCCGTTCTTCTCCATAGGTACCTATTACGCTTTGGAATGGGCAACTAGCTTCATCTTTCTGACTGGCCGACCCCTTGACAATTCAAAAGTGCCTGTAATTGGTTTATTTGAAATAAATGCTTTGAGTTTGAGTTTTAATGGAAATAAAATGAATGCTTTTTGAGTTTTTGTTTGTCAGAATAATGCTAATGTAAACAATTGCTAACAATGTGGATTTCAAACTACTGGTATTCTTTTTAGTCCCACCAACATAACTTACAAGTAATCAGCCTATAATGTTGCCACTGTTGGGACACAAGCCTCCTCTGTACGAGAAGGAGTGGGCCATAATCTACCACGCGGGCACAGTGCGGGTTGGTAGATGTCACATGTCTTCGAACAATCCCACCAAACAAGGTAAATATTATGTTTGTTACAAAAATAGGTGCACGTTAATCAGTTTGATAAAAGAAGCCTTCAAAACTCTAATGTATACTGAAATGCAGAATAATCAATTTAAAAAAATTAAAATTTATTTTGCAATTGAAAAAGTACACCGCATACCACAGCCACGTCTTGGAAAAGGTAACAAAAGTACAGGTTCTGTATGGGTACCTAATGGTTCTTACCATTTGGGTACCTGGGTACCGGTACTCCACCTAAAAAGTACCGGTATCAAATTCAGGTACCCGGCGCGTACCACAAATCTCATATTTGTACGACGAACCTAGTACAAATGGCAACCTTGAAGTTATTTTCATTATGCCTATAGAGGCACGAGGAACAGGATGTAAAGTTCACTCATATCTCCATAGAAAAGGGAGGATCCTCCGACCAGACGGGTGTTGTGTCTGGTGGGCAACTGCCCGACGATTGATGTCGGGACGTTGTATTTATGCTAGTCGCGTGTTAAACTCTGCTTGCGCGATGCAGGATTTGCGTGACGTCAGTATGACGCGCAGCTCACCTGTGGCGATATATATACCGCTACATGCCTAATAACTATCCTTTTTCTAAAAGAAGGAGATTTTCAATTCGGATGTTTTTTTTTTATGTACGTTCGGGCACAACTCTGTCATATATAGACAGAATTCCCAAATTATTTTTTTGATTAAAAGATGTTTATTTCGAAATGGTCGCATTTAAATTTCATATAAATCTGATGATGAGTTTCGGAGACAGATGGAACTCTTCAAAAAATGACAGCTAATCAACCGCGACTGACGGCATGGTTGGCGCAGTGGTTAAGCGATTGACTGCTGCGTTACGTGTCGCGGGTTCGATCCCCGCACGAAACAAATATTTGTATGATCTGCAAGTAGTTGTTCCGGGTCTGGCTGTTTGTGTATGTGAGTTTAAACGTTTGTAAACGCACCCACGATACAGGAGAAATTCCTAGTGTGGGGCAACGTTTTTTTTAAAATAAAAAAAATGATTGCGTATTTAAGCATTGTTTACGCAATCACACAACATAACATCAGGCCTGTACACTCGAAAGGGTTACGCAGATGTATTCAGTATATCAGGGTACACCCACATTTTCTATCAAAGTCAGTATACCTACGCAACTGGCACATAGTATTCAAGCTTGGTTTATACTAAATTACGAGTACATAGCAAGAAGTGGTACCTATTTTGTGGGGTAGGTACCGCAACAAAAAAGTAAAAACTTTTTTATAAATGAAAACAACCGACTTCCAAAAACACACTACAAAATCAAAAATAACTTTAATTTCGGAAGTCGGTGACAAAAACGAAAAACAAAACCAAAGACACCGACTTTTTTTATGAAAAAAGTATTTTTTATTACTATATCTGTTTTCTGATCCTATTTTTTTTTTTGTGGGTGGGAAATCATCAAATAACTTCTCCCGCTCTGGGCAGAGCAGGAGGGCGTGTCAGACTCTTACTGACTAAAACCCACCCGTGTTCCTTCAGTTGCCTGTGCCAGGGGCCACGGTAATCCTCTCGGACTATCCCGCAACCCTAGCAGGCATCGGTCCTAGCAAACCCCGTCATTGGTGCTGACATCTCTTTGAGGCGCGCGTGGAACACAACGCGCCGTCAACCCGGGCCTGGTCCTTATCGAACGGCGAGCTACCCATTGCTCGCCGTTCGCAAGCCCGCGCCTACGGTGGCCGGGAATCGGCCTGCTATTCCCGACGCCCAGGGCGTCTCCTGCGGTGGCTAGGGGCGTGAGGGCGCAAATTTTGCCTCTCCCTCACGCGTTCCGCCTCCTCCTTCGCGAACATTACTGCTTCACAGAAGGAGGTGACGGCTTCCCAAGCCCTCTCGCTCCGTACCATGGCCTGGACCAAGGCCGGACGCGAGAGATGTTTTCTCACCCTAACTTACGGAAATATTTGTTTGGTATCGGTACAGTACCGATACTGTTTAGACATACCAATAGTACAGATGCTAAGTCTGGTACCGGTATCACACCAAGGCCAGTGGTACCGGTTCCTAAAAATACAGGTATTTCAAGCCCTGCAATCAGCTCCTGAAATGTTAAACTCTTATTACGTGGAGTTGCGGACACCAGCCCGTATTATCTATTAAACTCTCATTAGCAATCATTTTTTTAAATCTCGTAATCAACCATCATCGGTTTTTCTAACATAAAAAAAATATTCTCCATCTGAAATCCTACCATATACTGTAATACTATAATCGTATTGTCTCCATTTTCTTAGAGGACGCTTCGAGCGAGCCCACTGCACACCCCTTCAACTGGCTACACTCCATAACCAAAACCAACCTTCCGTCCTCTCAATAAAGTCGAAAATCCACCGTAATTTTTTGTCCCATAAGTCTTTTCGTGTCAACCGGTCGATTGCCGAGACCCGACGGCGCGGGCGGTCGAAGGAAACCTCACCACTTAATTTAGGGTTAAAATATACTTCACCCGATTCTGGATAGCGGGGGAGGGGCGCTCAAGGTCACATGGGCCTCGTCACGACACATGTCATTGGACTTGGTCTGGGTGAGACGAGTTGGTGATTATGGAAACTGGTGCTTGGTTTCAAATTTGATGTAGATGTTAATTATCAACCTGTTATGACCCACTTGTGTAAATGGACATACCATTGGATGATGTAAATATGGTGTTTTGGGTTGTTGCGTTAATCACCACATACAGACGAATCGGTGATTTTGAAAACAGATTGCGATACTTACTAGTACTACTACCACTAACACGGGCAAAAAATGGTGTCCTATTCTTTAAGGAGAGCCACAAGTGACAGGCCTAGGCAAGTGGAAATCGCTTTCAAAACGTTTAGTATTTCTACAGTACTTTTCAACATGATTTACGTAGGTAAGCTTTTTGGTAGCTTATGTCAGTTCCATACATTTTTGGTTTTGCCATAATTACTATTCTGCTGGTGGCATGCCACATTGTCTAGCCCTACAACAACATTTGATTACATCGGTGACTGTTGTGACTTAGGCTGAGCATTATCAGACAGCATCGACAGATGGGCTGTGTCATGAAGAAAAGAAACAGAGTCCGACTATGACATAATAAAAACACAATGTGATACCCATGCTTGATAATTATGACCGTTGACAACATCCATGACAATATTTGGAATTTCCGCGATCAAATCAAATCAAATCATCTTTATTGTGGACTATAGGTATACATCATACATACAGGTCTTAAATAATTAAAATAAGTTCAGCTATGTCCCGCCGTTGAGGCATACAATAATAAAATACAAATCAGAAGTTAAAACACAATTAGTCATATTAGTCTCGATACATTATTAAAATATTCCAAATTATAAATACATACAAATTCAATTCCAAGTCATATTAGTCATAATTCATTATTACAAAAAAAGAGAATGAATGAATTGTCGTGTAAGTCACGATAGGCGTGTGGTTTTTAGAGCTGACTTTTTATTGACAACTTGGTGTTGCGTAATAAAAACGGATTCATAAACCTTTTAGTGACAGGAGACACTCAAAGCTTTATGAATCCGTTTTTTCCGTTGTTATTTTAGTAAAAATAACAACAACAAATAATTAAAACACTCATAACCAGGCTGACAGAAGCCTTCAGTTAAAAAACTTTTTAACTGAACAATAGCCTGGCTGGGATATAAAATGATAATATAAACTTATGAATACAAAATGAACGAGCGAGCGGAGCCCCGATATAACTCACTGCACTCTCCATGTGTCCGGACAAGTACAAACATGTACAGGGACACTTCAGTACTACTTAATGGTTTGAAAAACTATTTAATCAAGTACTTTTAAGCTAATTTGCACCACAAATGACTAAATACGATTAACGCTAATCGAATTTAAAACATCGCTCTGTGACGGTCAATCGCTCGAAGTCAAACTCAAACTCAAAACTCAAAGCATTTATTTCAAATAAACCAATTACAGGCACTTTTAAATTGTCAAGGAGTCGGTCAGTCAGAAAGATGAAGCTAGTTGCCCATTCCAAAGCGTAGTAGGTACCTATGGAGAAGAACGGGCAAGAAACATCATGGACACTCTTTTAAATCAAAATATTGTTACAATAGAGTGGTTACATCATTAATGTTGTAATTAGACATGTGAGAACGATGTAGAAAGACGTGCACGTTAAAAGCGTCCGTAATAAAAATATAAAAACAATTATGGAATTAAAATAAGCCGTGGCAGCTAAGAAATGACCAGTGCCTACTGACGGCGCCCGTTCACGAACATGACGTAAGTTGATGGAACACGGCACGGTTGGCGCAGTGGTTAAGCGATTGACTGCTGCGTTACGTGTCGCAGGTTCGATCACCGCACGGAACAAGTATTTGTATGACCTGCAAGTACTTGTTCCGGGTCTGGCTGTTTGTGTATGTGAGTTTAAATGTTTGTAAACGCACCCACGATACAGGAGAAATTCCTAGTGTGGGGCAACGTTTTAAAAAAAATGAGAAACGAGATAATGATGTTTTAAAATTCGTTTAGTGCTAAACACATTTAGTCATTAGTGGCGCAAGTGGGCCTGAAGGTATTTATATAATTATTAAAATAAAGACCATGAACGAACTGACATCATGACAGAATGGTCAATTCAATTCTCAATTCTTTATTGCGTACCATACTGTATATATATAGTACTTGGTAGGGAAATAATTATAATACTTAGTTACAATTACCGGTTGGTGCAGTTGGTAGCGACCCTCCCTTCTGAGCCGGCTGGTTCCGGGTTCGATCCCCGGACAAGTCAAACATTTGTGTGCATAAACATGTCTGTTTGACCTGTGTCTGGGTGTGTATATGTATATAAGTCATCACGTTACCGTAGTACAGGCTCTACCTAGTTCGGGACCTGAAGGCCTTGTGTGGATGTTGTCTCATATTTTTTTTATTTTAAGTATGGACCCTGTCGGGCAGAGCATAGATGAAGTAGGAGATATCAAGTAAGAGGTTTCATGTTTTCAGAGGAGGAAATGTTAAAATATTCCACGACCTGCACCCTCATGGCGCAACACACTTTTAGCCACATCCTGAATAATTTTGTACGATATTGCCAATCCTTTGCTTCATAGGTTCAAAAAATTTGTCTGCTGTCCACTGTCAAAATGAAAGCCATTGCTACTCTAAGTTCGTTACGCACTTACCCCGCCGATGTAATTTTTTTGCTGTTAAAAAATATTTAAGCACCATCTAGATAAAACAATTTGATAAAACTTTTACATGCAAAAGTGTCTTTCAAATATTTACATACCTACAAAAATTACTTAAGAAACGTTTTTCTCTTTTTAAAAGTAGTTTAAGCTAAGAGTGTGTTCGTGTAAGTACCGCCGTAACCGTTTTTCCCGCCAAGCAGTAATGCTGTGTATCTTTTTTAGATCTTGTCATATTTCGATCGTTCCCACATATAAAAATACCTATATTCAACATTAATGATGTAACTAATATCTCAGTAACAATTGTATAATTAAAAAGAGTGTGCATGGTGTTTCTTGCCCGTTCTTTTCCGTACCCACTACGCTTTGGAATGGGCAACTAGCTTCATCTTTCTGACTGACCGACCACTTGAAAATTCAAAAGTGTCTGTAAATGGTTTAATTGCAATAAATGCTTTGTGTTTGAGGGGTAAGGAAACCGAAAATCCAAATAAACGGTGAACCTTTTATATACTTACAAAGAAAATACAAATAAACGTGATTTAAGCAAAAAGAGCATGTAAGGATCGTAGCAGCCTAAGTGGCGTTTTGTAGTTTCTGCCTACCCCTATGAGAGAAACGCGTGAACGTTTTACGCAAATGTTTATGTGTTTATAAAAAAAACTAATATATAAAAATAGGTACTCGTAGTTCGAGCTATCGGAAAAAGCTTTCGATTACACTTGCCTCCACGCGAGTAATAGAGTTGTCGCCGAAAGCGAGGAAACTGGCTGGCTTCAGCCAGTCAGATATCCTCTACCTTTAGCAAGTAAAGTCAGGGATATTAATTGTTAAGAAAATTTACTAAATTTGACTAATTCAATTCAGTCGCTCCATGTAACATACTAGTATTCGGCTGCACCCGGTTAGACTAGAAGCCAACTACGACATAGCTGGGAAAAGGCAGGCAGATGATAATGATTCAAATCACAACTGTCATTCTTTGACAGTTGAATAAAATGTCTACGACACGACACACTCATTAGCAAGTAGTCGACATATTCAACCGTGGCTCGACTGCAATATTAAAACACGTGTTAAAAATATAAATTGCAACACCACGATTAATTTTAAAGCAAACGCTAATGTTGCAACGGATATCAAAAGTGACGTAAACCAACAAGCCCAGTATCGTGCTTCTTATCCACCTGACACCACTTACTAACCGCACGCGATACCCAAACTACAGCCAATCCCATTCATTCTCCACAATAAAACTCTATTTAAAAAATATAAAGAACTTTTCATACTTTAGTTTCATGAAATACATATAATATGAGCAGAGCATCAACTACACAGTCCCATGATAATACCCGCATGCAGTTTGTTTTATATATGGTACTAAAATACTTGACAGACATATTTATTGTCGCTTGAAATTATTACACTCGCATTAAATTCGGAGCTGTTAGCTACGAATGTGCTACGAGACGGTGGTATCCATCGTAGCGAGTCGTAGAGGGTCTACGACGTAGAGCCTTATGTGCATGATATTAAGCTTTTGAATAGTTAGTAGGGCTATTCGTTTTGGTTAAAAATTAGTTGAAGTCGGCTTTGGTTTGAACGTAATAACGTACTTACTAATAAATAGATTTCATTAACATTAAGTTCAATAATAAATATAATACGAAGAAAACATTTTAATGCAGAGGAAGCGTAGTGATGAATGCTTTTTATAAGAGAAGAGGTCATTGCCCCCAATATTGTAGTAATATTAACGGCATATGTTTTTATTAACTTGAGCCCGCTGAGTCTTCATCCTTGTCAGGATTTCATTCTGGAGAATTCGTTGCGCCACTTCATCTTCCAGCTCAAATTACACCTGGATTGGTAACGGGTGGGCGTTTTGTGGTTGTCTTTTGTAACTTTGGAAGTTCAAGAGTGCTGGTTTTAGATTTATTTTATCCTTTTTTTATCCTTCAGAAGCCTATGATAATGGTGTGCTTTATTATCCCCGGATAAGAACCAGTTAACTTATCTGACCAGATTTTACATAAAATTCTGTTCCATTTTTTTATTTACCTGGCAGATAGTGCCTATCTGGACTCTTGAAGTTTGAGATAAACCCATCGACATAACCCACCAAGTCTTTGGTTTCATAAAACAATAAACTACCGTCTTATTTAGGATAACTCTTTTCCTAATTTATTTTTTATGAGTACATGATAAGTGGCTAAAAGATTTCTATGAATTTCTCGCCAAGTTTCTGAGGAGCGAACGTCAAAAGTATATCTTTATATATTTCATAAGTGTGTGATTTAGTAGCCCAACTCGATTCCCCGGTATGAGGGGAAGCATTGTGACTTAATTAGCTTATGTTGGGTAACCTGATGTCTTACTCCAATAATCTTATGTTATACACGGCTCTGTTGAAGATACGAAGGGTAACTCAGACGAAACTAAAAAATATATTGAAGAATCAAACCTACGCTAATCAAATATACGCATTTTAGATGTCTGATAATGTATTTTATCAAAATTCTACATAAAATAAAAATAAATTTCTTATTTTTTTTCACAAAACCCAAAGCAAATAAAACGGCATTGGTTAAATTTATGATATCTAAAATCTTAGGACATAGAGAACATAGCTTTTTTCTCCGTCTCGTCCCAACTAGTCATAATTTAACATGAAAACGTGACCGTCGCCGAAATGAAACATCTATATTCATGCTCTATAGTCTTCTAAAACACGAAGACGACTTACATCGCCACGATCGACACGAAACACGAAAATACACAAAAACATCTGATTAAGTTCTTTTAAGCGGAAATCTTTTTGACTAAATTGCATTCGACGAGCGAGTCAAGCAAGCGCCCAATGAGGGCTGATGCGATTACTGCCTGACTCATAGCCAAAAAGAACACGATGCGGCATTCCAATTGCAACTGTGTGTAGTATTTTCTCCCGATTATCAGGGAGCGTTTGAAGGATGCAACTGGGGGGGCGGGGAGGGCGATGGCGGGGGAGCGCGCGCCGCCCAGTTGAGCCGTGGCCGCCGCGCACACCGGACGTAAATGGCGCGCTAGAAACAACCAAATGAGTACTCCGCGAGACCAAACGCGAACCCCGTTCATCACGAGACGACCGGCCAGATACTGTTGACTGTGATCATTTTGTAGTTTTAATTAATTAATCATCTAGAATAAGAGTGTTTCGGACTGTACCGGTTTGTGGCTAATGTGAGTTCAGATCGCGAGCGTGTGGCTGCGGATCACGTGCCCTACATTTGGGTGTCGTCGCCGGAACGCTCAAATGCTGCATTTTTACGTTTATATACAAATCAGGCAATGCTTCAGTAGTAATAGTCGTGTAGCCTAGCTTACTATGTAGTTAAGTAGTTCTAGTGTTATTACTGTAATTAAAGTGTATCGTCTCGTAAAATGTTGGTGTCATCTGTATCTAACGCATGCGATCTCGCAAAGCATTTGCGATTTGGACTATGTAGTGTTCATGTATCAGCTTGGTGCGATTAATTGTGATCAATAAATCATTTAAACACTCTTCTTCATGTTTTTAGTATCACCCCCCGTCCGTTTACCGAAGACCAGCCAGTCTTTTGCACTGAGTGTCTTTGCGTATATTTATGTGGTGTAGCCGGTAACGTAGTAGTTTGAGCCCTATTACTAGTATTTAGAGTCTAGATTGGGGTGTGGAGCTCTGAATAGAAACATTAAACCCGAATGTCTGTAAATTCACCATCTTATTTCTTCATTTTTACTTAGCTCCTCCGCAATGCTTCGCTAGTGGCCATATACATTTCACTATATGTAGTTTTTGGAGTGTGTAGTTAGTGTAGTTTGAGGTTGGAGTGACGTTGTATTGGAGCACCGTGAGCGATGCACGTGGCTACCTGAAGGTAAATAATTGCTCCCACGTGGCTGTGAGCTCAATTAACCTCCCCATGGGGCCGGCACGCACACTTTCACTGATGTAAAACCTGTACAACTAACTGTTGTTATAAATACAACCATTAGTGACGTCACCCTCCATTCGGTGTCACTAATTACTGATTTTCGGGTTGATTCGGTTTTCTATTAACACTTTTGGCATTGGCCTCGGTTTAGTTGAATTCGAATGCGGCTTTTGACTTTTCTGGATTTGTTAAGCGGATACTACCAGATCAAAATAAGTTTTATTTTCTTTGACAAGTGATATCTAATATTTTTTAAAACATTAACTTATACAATACATTCAAATTGAATAAATCAGGTGACATAGACCCACAAAATTTCAGCCAAAGCTATTACCATCAGTTTTATCTACATATATGAATTAATATTCTATTCGGATCATTTGGTAGAACACATTAGATACGTGGTGTGTGTGCGTCTGTGCGTGAGGGTGTTTGTGTCTGGCGGGGTGGATGGGTGTGCGAGGGGTGTGGGGGTGTGTGAGGCCCCCCAGCGGTGCGGAGGGGGGGTTGCGGGCCGGCACATGGGCGATCGATGCGGGGCGCGTTGCCCGCGTATCATTTGCGTGCCACAGCTCTTCTCCCCTCTCCCCGGATTCCTTCGATGACCTACAGAGTCCAGGATCCCGACGGTTCCCGTCAAATCATTTGTGTTATATCGTAGGGAGCACGTGATTCTCACATGGTTTTTATTGAGAGGTTATTTTTTTATCTCATGTCGATTTGAAATGATGTTTCATTTATTTAATTGTCATTGGTTTGTCAACTACGTTCTTGTTTGGGGTTATTTTCTTTTTAGTAAAGAGGCACTAAATATGACACAAAATATTTTCGACAGTAATAATTGTTATTATGATAAATTCGTTTAGTTAGACAACTTAATTTTCACGATTAATAATAATACTTGCTTTTGAATTCAAATTATTTGCATCATTCGACTATTAATGAAGTAAATGGTAATCTATACCAAATTCAGTAACTTCAGAGATTCTAGTAAACTTTTTCAATATTTATTAGAATGCATGAAAATCCTGTAGGCGATGGGAACAACTTGGGATAACTCGGTTGATCGGATGCAGTATCTTAACGTAAGATTGCACGTACACACTTATCATAATTTCGTACTTACATTATTTTTATAATTAAACATATTGCTAATTAGAAGTTAAATGCTTCGTTATATTTCGTGCTTGCATCTAAGAATGTCCAAAATTAAATGTTGCCAGTTAAATGGTGGATCCTTCTAGTGAACTAATTTATTTGTAGCTGATTATAATATCGAAGGATAGCTAATGAATATCTATCAAAACTAACTTAATAACGTTACCATACTTAAATTGGTTTCCGTTACTATTACGGGACCCAAGTATTTCGGGTCTAATTCCTTCACCTCAATATAACGAAAGCCAGCTTGTATTGCAAAAAGGTTTCAGCAGATAAATGATGAGTATATTGACGTAGAAGATGCTTGAATATAAGATACTTTATATTCTAGGTTCTTCTTATTTCTTTCTAACTATATTTTCCGATAACTCATGTCCCAATTTCGATCAATGCTTGACTGAATATCAGAACTGAAAATGTAGGTATTTAATTGAATAATAAGGATTAGAAAAAAGTAGAATAAAATACTTTTTATTATGTACGGTCGCCAGCATGTCAGGTTATTCGAAACTGTCCACTCTTCGAAACTGTGTGTGTGTGTTTCTCCAAATGATTTTAAACCTTAAAATGATGAAGGTTAAGTTCAAAATGGAATGAGAAAATTTGACAGTTTGTGGTAACTTGACCTGCTGCGGTGTGTACATCATAAAATACAGATATTAATGTAGACATTATACATAGGGTGACACAACGGGCGGTCTTATCGCTAAAAGTGACCTTTAAAAGACAACCTCATTTTAATTTAGATTTCAAAAACACGTTAAATTGTTTCATGACTCGAAGATTTTGAGATAGGTACTAAGTATCTGGGTACAGAAATGATTATTCAGAATTCAAATGTAATTTATCATATTATACAATTTCGATTTAAATTGGAAAATGCTCTAAACCATGACTCTTTTTTATCCAATAAATTCTTTGTATAAAATACTTATAAAGAGGATACATTCGATAACCCGAATCTAAGTAGTTAGAAATAAAATGTGACACAAATACATGTAAAACATAGACGTCACTGCAATCATTTATCACGACCACACGACACAGAATATTCTTTTTGAAGGAGATGCCGTCTACATTGACGGATCTTCCTTAATTCCGAATGGGTGAAAAGCCCACATTAGAAACAACATCACGTACTGTAGAAATGAGAACTGTGCCAACAAATATTTACACAGCCTTAACAATATTTTGACGAAAACTAATTACCTATTTATCGTCGCCAATCTACAGCCTCCATGAACATCCGTGTACATCCATCGTTTCATTTCCGCTCATCAATATTAAAGGACGATCTCATTTACCTAATTTAAAGGGTCAAGGCTCCTTTGATGGCGCATAAATGGCCTCGTCAACAACTCTTACTTCCTTCCCGGTATTATTTGGGGCCCAACGGTTGTTGGTCCCAAATTACTTGGTTGAAATTTTTCACGGTAGTATTTTTCCTTCCGTAGCACTATGGGGATGTTGAGCGGTGCAGCAGGAAAACGCGAATCTGTAGGTTGGATGGTTGTTATGAAAAGATGAAATTATGTTGTTTCTATAAGTAGATCTTTTAACACAATTTTACACATTAATATTTTGGTCAATATTTTAAAACTGAAGAAGTTCTGATAAATAAATGTACTAGACACGACAAGTTGGGTTCGAAGACGGTTACTGAAATGTGAACGTGTGTGATGGGGACAATTTTTATGTCTTTATTAACATTTAAATGTTCCGTAGAAAGGCAAAGTTAGATCAATCTAGGCAATTGTGGATAACCTGTCTCGTAAACCAAGATAGTTATCCTGTATCTAAGAAGGCATTGTAACTTAAACCTGAACTTTTTTCTGTTGTGGTCATCTAAGGCTAATTTACTAACTGACTTCATAGCATAAGTGGGTGAATGATGACAGTCGCACAAAACTATGATTTGTATTAATTAAATATTGTGTTTAACCTAGTTCAGGTGAGCGCCGCCATATTTTATTATCCAGACATCATAAAGCTGATGAAGTGAAACCAAATACATCATAACGATACAATTCCATAACAATACGTTGTCAGCAGAACAGACGGTCGTATTTCACGATCGATTAAGTTTAGACATGTACCTAATTATTGGTATGGGGACTATGAGGAAAAAACCGAAATATGAAATTTTTTAAACGAAAAATAATACGAGGATTAAATTAACGTTTTATAAGATACATTTTAAAGCTCAAAATCAAAAACTCTAGGTTTTTTTTAATTTAAGATGTGTTTGCTCTTGACTCTAGTCTAGGTCAGTGGTGACAGAGACAAAGTCAACGGTGGAGTGAGCTTACCCAGAAAATGCCTGTTCACTCTCACTTTGAAGAGATTAGGGTTGTATGCGTTCGGAAACACAGACGCAGGTAGATAGGTCTTTAGGTTTAAGAGATAAGCAGAAAAGGCTCTAGGTAGGTAACGTAAACAGAAAGCAATCGACCCTCATACATACATTAATAAATTCGTCTATTAAGGATTTTTTTCACTCAGGAACCCTGACTCCCAGTTATAGCTCCAATCCATTAACGATGGTCTACTACTTTTGTTAGGGAAATATTTTTATTAATATAAAACCACATTTATCAAGTAGAGGTACCATTCTGATTGATTACAAAATAAAATCGTCAATTTCTAATAAAAAAACGAATAGTCAGTGTCTTCAGTAGTTCAGTACTTCAGTCATAAATTCAAACCTATTTAATTGACTGCTGAAAATAAACAAGACTTTACTCACAGCCTATTTTATGACATTACTTGCCCGCGGCCTCGCCTGCTTGGAAATCAGTAATTATCCCACGGGAACTACTAGCGGGACAAAAAGTATCCTTTGTCTCACCCAGGTCTAAACGTCAGGATCAGGCCCGGAGCGACGGCGCGTTTAGTTCCACGCGTGCCTCAATGAGATGTCAGCACCAATGACGGGGTCCGCTAGGTCCTATGCCTGCCAGGGTTGCGGGAAAGTCCGAAAGAGTTATCGTGGGCCCCTGGCACAGGCAACTGAAGGAACAAGGGTGGGTTTTAGTCAGTAGGAGTCTGACACGCCCTCCCGCTCCGCCCAGAGCGGGAGGAGTATGTGATGATTTCCCATACTCAAAAAATTAGTCATTAAAATCCGTTCGCCCTAAGCCCTTAAGGCGTGAAAAGGTAACAGACAGGCAGACAGATAGATAGACCGAGTTACTTTCATATTTATAATGTTAGTATGGAAGTATGGTTATTTTTATTAACATAATTATTTAAGAAAATTAGAATGATACAAAAAAACACACAATCTAGCCTAACATCTCAAACAGCTCGTCGTTGCCAATTCTTATTGAAATGAATATCTCAAGAATTAGTGGTCCAAAGAGATCGCTCGACTGCGCCCGACCTGATTATAATGTCTAGACTGGGAATATACAAATCGATAGACACTGGCTTCCTTATAGTTAGCCTGAATCATAATTTTCCTAGACTTTTTCTAAGATGACGTAGTCGGGATATTTGTGTCCAAAAAGTTGCGGCTTAAAATGAGTGGATATGACTATTCTTTCCTGTTTTTTATTACCTGAGGTGTAAGTGGGTGACTTATCCTTAACTTGTTATTGCTCAAGACTTCTCTCGCTTACGAGTAATTAAAATTAAACCTCGTTCTCTTTGGAAAAGATTCGTCAAATTGGAACCATTAAATCGGTCAAACATAAATTTTCAAAATTTTTTAATGATTTGCGTCCTACTGGGGATTAAAGATAGATATCTGGAGATATTTGTTGTAATAATATAATTAAATAAACAGTACCTTTGTACTCAATACTAATATGCCGTATCTGTATCTGTTTTACTGTGTGTACATAAATAATAAAATAAAATAAAATATTTTATTAATCTATTTATGCTTGCTTCAAAAAGCGATGCTTACTCTTTTGATATCTCCCTACTTGAAATATTAAAGGATGTTTGTTTATTACTCAAACAATAATTTCCGCACATGAAAAACAAATTTTCTCGACCAGCAGCCAATGGTACCTGCATCTCTATCTACCCCATTTCTCACGTGACGTCTCACCTTTCCATACCTTAGAACGTGATCTCATTAAGAAACTTGTGAACTCTTCGCGAGCCACTGGATCCCGAAGTTTCCAAGTTTTACAAACTTTATGTAAAGTTTTTTCAATGTCAACAAACTATAATACGGTTCTATAAGAGAATAAATTTGTTTCAATGATGTAGACAGGTAAGTCGAATAATGGTTACGAAAATGTATAGCTGTCTTTTCGATTTTGGGATACTTACGTGGGTAAATGTTTTAACTTTAAGTTTAATTAAATATTTTAAACCTATGAGGGCTTTTGTATTCATATTATACTTAATTCAATAAAATACTTAAACGATATATTTTTATTGATATCTTTGAATGGTTCCTCAATCTAGTAGTTACTATAAATGTCTATCTTTTTGACTAAATAAATATAAACATGTTACACAAATTGAGTGTGGACTACTGCTTTTCCATTGGTATTGTCTTGTTTTTCATAAAATAATTTGTACTATAATTGTTTTCCATAATCGTCCCCTTCGTAATATTTACTTGCACTATTATCATTTATATACTAATAACGCTATTCATATCAACATATTAGTCATAAAATAATAATATTTACAAGTAGTTTAAATATATATATAGGTATCAAAGGGCATTAAAAAATTCGTCCGCATCGCTGTCAATAGGAAAAATGCCCAAAAAGCTGGCCGCATTGCCACATTGTATGACAATGCTGATTCTTTGGCCAAAACATTGGGGGTCACGTGTAGAGTCGACCAAACGCTTGGCGATGTCTCGAAAAACTAAGTGGGTACTTGGACCCCATGGCGCTAGTGTTTCAACCCCAAACGGCTCAAACACATAAATCCATAAAAGATGTGAGTATTTGCGCCGTTTGAAGTTTTCCGAACCTGCAGCAGCCGCCTCCGCACAGCCCGCCGTGCTAAGAAGATAGGAAGGCTCAAGGGTGTCGACACACGTTGCTTCCCACACCAAAGGCCTACCTACCTTCCAAGGCATTATGGTCATTCCGTCTGGTCTCTTGCCATATCGTCACGTGCCAAGCCTTTGGGTTCTAAAACAGCTGGCACTCCGGCGGTGACAAGAGCACGACGGATAATGTCATTGATGCTGGCGTGCCGTGCTATCCGGCCTGCGCTCTTACTGCAGGATAGGCCAGGGTGTCCAAGGCAGTCGACACCTTCAACGCAATGGCAGCGATGCGGAGCCACGCAAGAAGTACCCAGACGCAGACAAGTAGCGAGCCGGAAGGTGGTGTCACCCAGCATAGGCAATGTTGGGTGACGGTAGTGCCTGAAGCCAGATGCCCGACTCCCACTCACCCACAGCCAGTAGGCGGGCACGCTCAGCAGTATTGGTGGACGTATTAATAAGATTATTCCGTACCAACCTGCAGAGCGGCTCATCCCACTGCCTCTGGGAAAATGGGTTCACGGGCCGATCTGTATCCGGACAAGTCACTTTCCAGGCATTTATCGCGTCGGTCAAACACGGCACTTCAGAGTCAACCAGGGAGGGGGCTAAAATTTTCCTGGTCAGCTTTTCGGTGCTGTGGACAGAGGACAGGGACGCCGGTAAGCTAATATTGGTAGTTTTACGGATGCCGAGACCACCAAAACGGATGGGTAGCGTGGCTTGCAGCCACGCTCGATCATCCAGGGCTACATTTAAAATTAATGTTAGTGTGCTGCGAAAAATTTGGTCAATTTTGTCCAAGAGGTGAGGCTGCTTCCATAAAGGAGAAGAGCATAAAAAATATATAAAATTTGGGCCAAAACAACAGTATCCAATCAGGGTGAATGCCGAATGTAAATTAATTTTGGAGAGTCTGTCCGAAATATCGTTGAAGTTTTTGATTTCTTAGCTTTCTAAATTATGTAAATATTAGTTCAGGTTAAGGTTTTAAATGTAATACATTTGTTGATATTCTTACAGAAATAAACTGTATTCGTATATTAGTCATAGCTTTCATTAGCCATAAAATAAGTATCCATAATAACATGTGTTTTAATCATTAGTTTCTCTAACACATTACATAATCGATACTTGACATAACCAGCATTTAATATAATTTAGAAACGTTTATTGTTTTGTACAAAAAATAATGTCATTAAGGCATTTGGTCTGTAATCAAATGATTTATTACAGCAAACAATCTTTAGATAATAAACAGTTTGTCAAATTCGAAACGGCTAGGTTAGGTTAGCACTGTGACCACACAACGCCAGATTTCCTCTTTTGCAAAGCAAGCATGCATGGTAGGCAGATTATGTTTATTTTTAGGTTTGCTTGTGAATAAATAAAATCTATATCATATATAAATCAATATATGTTTCCGAATTTAATTAATAAGTAAATTGACGACTAATGTTAATAAGAACTTATTATTTATGTCAGACTTATTTTGTTTTAGCCACATACCACAGTATTAACTGTGAATAGGTTAATAGCAAAATTATTTATTTTAACTACTTACCTACTGAATTAGCATTGTTGTGCTAGTATGGACAAATGAATATTATGGTGAATAAATGTTATGGAAAACGAAATTATTGAAATACGACGTAGATATAGCAAATAAATGTATGGATTAACATTATTATGACACTTGATCGATTATAACCAATGAAATTAGTGAAAATGATTTTATGTAATTTCACGATTATGGAAACTGAAGCGTTATGAAATTATGGCAAATACAAGTATGTTATATAAAATTAAATTATGGTGAAACCCATTCTCATAGCTTCAATATTCGACTAGCATTCCCATCTCATGATATGAACAATTATTTCTAGCTTCTGAATATAGCTCATTACAAGCGAAATAAAAATCATCATGTTATAGAAATCTCCGCGAGTCATAGAATCTAGGTGTGTAAAAGATTCATAATCTACTAAATAAAAATCTTAAATTCGTTCCTTTATTCACTCACTGGCCGACAACACACTGCCCAGATCGCTGGGCGTAGAAGCATTAAATGTCGCACAAGAGTGTCTTATGTAACAAGAATGAACACTAAGGAAGAATTCTTTAAAATTGGGTTAAAAGAACTTTATTTGAATGTATAAAAATTTCAATAAAAATAATTACTTTCTAACGACAAAATTACATGAGACTGTCTGACTGCCTTTCACACTATAGTTGGTACACCTAGATTTAACTACAAAAATTAACCTTACCCACCAGGATTTAGTGGTCGTGGCCTTGAAACGCCGTACTATCTCAAGTTCGAATCCTGGGCGTGAACCGGGACTGTAATCAGCTCGTTATTTACTACCGCCGATAACAAGCCGTCGTAGAAAACATCGGCGTATGAGTAGGATGTTGAATTCTAATACAGACTACTTGTTAAAAAAAATAACGGAAATTGTATAATTTTGAGCACCATGTATTTATCACCTAATTAACTTATCTGTCATTGGTCGATTTCAAATTCTTTTTACGAATCGTGGTACATAGTAATTTTATTCTAGATGCATCGTTTTCACATATAATTATATAATTAATCATCATCTGCCAGCCTGTTTCCAAGTATATTGGGCTCGGCTTCCAGTCTAACAGGATGCAGCTCCATACCAGTATTTTACATGGAGCGACTGCCTGTCTGACCTCCACAACCCAGTTACTGGGTAATACGATACTCCTTGGTGGGACTGGTTGTCAGACTTTCGGGCTTCTGACGACACGTCATAACTGTCAAAGATCCACGAATGACAGCCGAGACCTAGCTCTTTACGTGCTTTCCGATTTCCGAGGCACGGATGGGTCTTGGTATGTCACCCATCCACTGACCAACCGTGGCAAGCGTAGCTTAGTCTGATCGATGGACCCGTGCTGCTGTTATTACTAAGCTAATATGTATATGCAAATTATTGTAACACATTGTCACCAACACGGACTGGGCCCGCGTGGTGCATTGTGGCCCATTCCCTCTCACCAAGAGGAGGCCTGTGTTCCACGCAGTGGGAACATTATAGCCTGATGATGATGATGATTGTAACACATTTTAAAAGAGTAACGGTGGAATTTATTGCCCATTCTTCTCCATACGAAACTACCTTTAGGACGACTAGAATAAATTCTATTTTTTTAATGTAAATGTTGACGTTCAAACGTGCCTTTTATGTGACTATTTCAAATAATTTCTTTGACTTAGGCATTAAGGTGTTTAGGTAGGGTGTTGTAAAAGTTGTCGTTTATATAGTAAATAACACACGCTTACTGAACTTGAAGATTAAATACCGTTTTCGATATCAAATGAAAGTTGCAAGGGATTTTTTTACACTAGATTTTTTCAAATAGAACTTTTACCTATTAATTTTATTTTAAATATTTAAATAAAATATGCAAACAGCTGTACGATACACGTTTGATTTCACTTCATAATTTATTATTGTTAAGTTTGTAGGAACGCAAGTAAAACACATGGAAGTGGTTTACACACTGACGCTTTATTCTAAACAATCAAATTGCCAACAGGGAGGGGCTTTTGTCACTCTGACAGTTGTGACATATTATTACCATACATACATACATATTAGTTTAGACATAACAACTTCATATACAACAATAATAGGTAATATTCTGGTAATTACTTACAACTGAACATAGTGCTCATTACCTACGTTAATTTAATACGCAATTGAAAAACACGAGCTCTATTATACACACTTACTAAGCAAAATATGGATCAACAAACTTGATCAGCACTTAAGACACGTAAGACTAGCTTATCAGAATCCAAACTAGTTACCATTCACTTTGAAAGAGACATTTTGAGTTCAATACCAAAAGCTTATTTTTATGAAACAAAACACAATCACAACACCCAAAACCATTTCGATCCACGACTCCATTTAGTCTCTCAAAATAATCCTTCTATATTTTCTTCTAAACTATCTCAATCCTGCTTATCAAAGCAGTCACTGCAATCAACAGTATTCACAATTTTCTCCGATTTCAGCTAAAAGAAAAAGAAACAAAATAAGATTATTTCTGAGAAACAGCGAACCAAGGTGACCGGGTTGACATTGGAACAGACCATCAAACGATTGGAACTTAATATATTATTTACTTGAATGTCCCACGATTTTGTTCGCGACAAAAAATCACTATTTAGATGTAGATACTTGATTTATTTTACTACTACGAGTAGAATAATATTATATATATATATATAGGTAGGAGTGACTCTTTCGTTTCGCCAAGTCTGCGGTTTTAAAAGAAAAATTCTTAGTGCCATACTAGTAGTCTAGATTTGTGCCCTGATAATAGCAAAAGATTTAACCCCTATTACAAGAGACTTATGAACAAAATAACTAATGCAATGAGGGGAAAAATACAGATCTATATACCCCTTCGAGGAATCCGTCGTGTTACTGTGTAGATGTTTTATTTTATTGTATAACCCTTTTTTAACATATAATAGGGTGGTCAACAAATAGACAAACCACCTGATGATAAGTGGCTGCCTCCTCCTGCCAATATCTACAATACAACAATTACAATGAATTATTGCATTGCAATTCCAGAGATGAAGCTAAAATATTTCTAAAAACTTTCATTACTCCCCACCCTTCATCGGAACACATACTGACGAACACAGACTGACACATATTGGCACATATACAAAGGTACTCAGTTGTTTTACTTCGCTTGGCAAGTGAGAAGCGAAAGCTGAACCGCTAGTAAAGCTGAAAAAATACCAAATATATACTCAAGGTGACCGTCGCGACCGTTGGATGCCCCATCAAATAATTGACAAAGTCTCAAAGGGGCCAATTTTCTTTTTTTTGTTCTTTAATTTTTTGATATTTTTGCGTCAAATCAATACTCAGTACTCACTACTCAATATATTTATTGCTTCCACATGTGTACTTAGGTGGTAGGTTTGCAAAAATGATCATTGTGGACCCTGTTGGGCACAGCAAAAGTAGGAGAGAGGAAGGGTGCTTTTATTTGACAACTTAATTATTTCATAAAACATGTAATTTAAAATGTGTCATTTAAATATTCGTTGATATTATAATAGCATTTAGATATTAGAAATTGTTTTAATTTATTTGTGAATGTATTACATTTTTGTTCTTCTTTAATTTTTTCTGGTAATTTATTATATTTTAATTGACATGACTAGTGTACTCGTTGAGTGCATTTTTAGCTTAGAGCTTGGTATGTTTAACCTATTTTTGTGGCGTAATGTATATTTAGACGGTATATTTTCCCTTGTCGTGTAAAAGTGTTGGCAATTTCGAACGAATTTGCATATTTCTAGAATGTATAGGCAGGGGAGGGTTAATATTTTCTGTTCTTGGAAATGAGGTTTACAGCTGTCGGTGTCTTCGATATTTACTAAAATCCTTATAAGTCTTTTTGGCAGCGTGAAAAGTGTTTGTGCATCTGTGCTGTTTCCCCACAAAATCACGCCGTAACTGAGCCATGCATATGCGTAGGCATAATAGGTAACAAGTGCAGTTTTAGGGTTAGTCGTCTTTTGACTTCGCGAAGGGCGTATGCAAATTTGGATAGTTTTGATTTTATCGTTTTGATATGTGATTTCCGATTAATGTTTGTATCTATAGACAGGCCAAGTAGAGTAAATTGGAGAATGACTTCTATTGTGGCACCGTGTAGGTGAAGTTTATGTCTAGTGGGGTTTTTGGCGGAGGTGGAAGGGCATAATTTTAGATTTAGACAAATTTATTTCGAGATATTCGAGAAATTTATTTCGTTTATGTAAATAAGAAAGAGGAGGCATCCAATTACACTGCCTTGGGGAATAGAGGCGTTAATAGTTTTACTGTCCGACCGAATATTTTGCATCTCTTTTGTATTTTCATTATTAAATTCTATTGCGACCTGGTGCTGTCTATTTGTTAAATAAGATTTAAACTATTCCTGAGTCTTACCGCGAATCCCTATGCCTTGTAATGTATTTAGTAGGATGTCATATTGCACTTTATCATAAGCTTTGGTCATATCTGATAGTAAACCTACGGCGTATTTTTTGTCATTTATTATATTTAGAGCTTACTGAATGTATTTTTATACATTGCTAGAACAGTCGATCGGTTTCTGCGAAAGCCATTTTGGCATTCGTTAAATATTTTGTATTTTTCGCAGAAAGAGTAAACACGATTGCACATTGCTTTCTCAAAAATTTGGAGGCAGTTTGTAAAAGAGCTATTGAACGGTAATTGCTTGGATCCGTATTCGAGTATTTTTTTGTGAATTCGTTTTATTAGTGCTTTCTTAAGGTAGTCTGGGGAGACGACGTCTTCGAAAGATTGAGCTACTAGCAAGTAGAATGGTTACGTAAGTTCGTTTGCACATTATTGTATTAACATAGGTGGTAACTCGTCTATTCCATAACTTTTTTTGCTTTTTAGGTTTTTTAGCCGGGGTCTATTGGGCTGAGAAACATGGAGTTTTCAGTGGGGCAGAGCACTGGGGTGCCTCGCGGCTCATTGCCAGGTGCTTTGTTGTTACCCTCGCCGATCGACGCAAAGAAGTTATTACAAAAGTTAGCTATTTGTTTCGGTTGATCGACATTTATATTATTATTATTTATTTGTAATTTAATGTTATTTTATTCTTTTTATTTTCTTATTTGTTCTTACATTTATAATACTCCACATAGTTTTAACTTTATTATTGTTTTTTTATTCTTATTTATATAATTATTGTAATTTATTTGCTGTTATAACTGTTTTCTTTAGTGTTTTTTCATATAGTAATTGAATTTCTGATATGATAGGTCTTGTCACGCCAATTTTTATGCTGGGTGACGCAAAGCTGATGTGTATATTTTGGCGTTTTTTGGAATATAAATAAGTTCATTTTAGGGGTTTAGGTTGTTTTTTTCTCATTCACTGGGTAGACTCTTCTTATTGATTTTCATTCCTTGTCAGCATTGTTTTAATCAACTTAGTCAGTTGTTAAAACATCTGGCTCATTGATTGTCAATGACCAGAAACATTTGGCCAGCGTTTCCTTTGATGTAAATGTGATGCTATGCCTCTATATAGGTTATGCCTAATATGAAAATTGCGTATTACAGAAGATTGATCTCCAGACAACTATCAAATAACTTCTCTTTACTTATGACGTTAAAGTCTTTAGTTATGACAGTTCTTACTGGTAGATTAAAATACAATATTGAGCAGATAGATCAATCTTCCGTCAATAAAATGACTATATTTTCAAACAGCGAATAATGGTTTGAAAATATTTTTGATGAAAGAAGCTGCATTCTTTCATCAAAATTATTCTCAAACCATTTCCAAATCCAACCATCTTTCACGAATAGACCGCATCAAACTCCTCACACCCACAAACGTACCTAAAACCCTTAAAATCATGTTTACTCATCCGTTACGATCCACTGCATAACTTTGACAATACAAACTGGCACTATTCGGTACCACTGCATGCAGACTGGCGGTACTATTGGTACCGATAGTGACAACTGATGTATATACGTTTGTCCGAAGACCATTAAATTCGTAATAATGCTATGCAATTGCAGCGCTGAGTCGTTGTGATTTCACGACGGTTAGGGCTGGCACGCGGAAAGAAAATAATGTACATAGAATTTTAGGAACACTAGTGTTTATTTTGCGAAATTACAACAAGTTCATTTTAAGTTTAATATTTTACTTCGAAAAGTTCACATTACTTGTTTGAAAGGAATGGGCGGCGCAAAAGTGACAGGTACAAAACTCTTCAACATTGTAGTAAATGATCGAGAAACTATACAAACAAGCAATATAAACTATTGCAACGCCAATGTCCCCAACAATACCGAGCCGATTCCTTTTACGCCGAGTTTTCCCCCTCTGAAAGTCTACCTCGTGACGTCACCTGACATTCGCAATCCTTATGAAATACACAGGTGGTTGCTGTGTCCACGTGATACATTTCTTAAGCTCTTGCCTACTTTGCGCCTTAAGTAATGTTTAGATAATTATTACTATAGCGATTCCATTTAATAGACAGTTGTGCTGCTGGAGAGTGGAGAGTGTCAGTAAAAGCGTATTTAATTAGTATCCCAAACCTCAGAGTCCAGTTGATTAAAAGCAAAAATCTTGACCCTATAACAACAAAAACTAAATTCAAAGCCAACCTAAAACTGACATCCCTAGCATCATCTGTGTGACTTTATATTTACAGGGTGCGGCTGTATGCGTTCCCCCTTCCATACCCCCTTTGGCAAGCTCCGCAGTATATATACCCGTTATGTATTACACTATGTACAGTATACGCATTTTAACACCAGTTTATATATATACAAGGCAAAACCACTAGTGTTTGACCGATTTGGCTGCAACACAGTGGTATAATGCGTTTGAGTGCCTAAAGGATTTATGGGCAGTCTTACGAAAGATTTATGGTTAGTTTTTGGTAAAAATCAGTTGAAGTTAAGTGGTGACTGAGATTTAATCGGTATCGTTTGGTGATCAGCGAACTGTGGGTTTTATTCTGCAGCAAAAAAATTAAATAAACAGAGATATTTTCTGCCTAAGTTTTGGCCAAAAATGTTGGGTCAGTTGCATTGTAATAGCGTTCCCGAGTACTAAAAGAATAACCGGTGTACCATGAACAACAAAAACAGCTTGGCTAGGTCAGCGTTATAAAGACTTCTACGATTTACGCTGCAAGAATATGGTTTCAGTATAGGTACATTTAAATAATGGAAACTGGAATCTTGGCCTTGTTAGTTCTGATAAATCGCATCATTGCAATACTCATTTCTTTTTAGGAAGAACCTTGGTACAGTTATAGAGTTATGCTTGAAAACTTCCTATGCAGCACATGATTCCAGGACCCACCAACGTAGAAATTTTTCGTCGATTATCAAATAAAAATCTGCTGTTTCATAGAAAAGTGCAATACCTTCGCGGTCTAAATTTATGGAACAGCAGTTTTTTTTTATAAATAACAGACGAAAAATTTCAACGCAAGGAGCACGGGTGGGTTTTAGTCAGTAAGACACCCCACACGCCCTCCCGCTCCGCCCAGAGCGGGAAGAGTTATTTGATGATTTACCATCCTAAAAAAAAAGGGATATTCAGAACCTTGTACTGAATCCATGGCAATAGGTAATCTTAAGCTACCTGATACATTCATGCTATAAAGGGTAATTGTTATCCGATCAATCCATGACCTAACCTATTGTGGATCTAATTCTATACGAAAATAACAGCTCACAAAAAGCCCCCTAATCCATTTCCGTAGTTCCGTAAGCCGTAGCACAACCTACGACGTAGCCTGACCTACGCCGTAGCATAGGCTACGACGTAGCTCTGTGCTACGGTGACACAGAGATTATGGTTTCTTTCTATAAAATGTGTGATTTATATTCTTACTGTATCTTTAAATATTCTTATGAAACAACGTTTATTCAGTTTGACGGTTGGTCTATAATTTGATGACTCTGAGCGGTTACTACAATAAAATAATTACATTCATTTCAGACACCAATTTAAATGGTCCTCATATATTAGGTCCGGATTTATATATACAAATTGACATCGATTAAATTTATATGTCCAATGACATGAGTATTAGTAGGTACTATAATATTATTTTAATTATTGTGTAAGTATGTGAGGATTAAGTGGGTCATTGCTTTTTTTGTATTTTTCTCAGTTAGTTTAATCATGATCTGGTAGTTTGAGTGATTTATGCGGTCTACTCAAATGTCTTTTATTTGGTATTATTCGTCGAATCGTTGAGCTCCTTAAGTTCTGAGTTGAGCTGCACGGTTACTGACAATTATTGCGTGCACTGACTGGATAGGGACACTCAATCTGTGTGGTTCTTTCTTCAAAAGACCATTTCAGACATATTCTTCACATGTTCTGACCAAGATTTTGTCTGGACTTTAAAAGAGACTGTGACCTCTGAGTTTGTTTTGGCTTTTCTTCTCAAAGTAGTAAGATAGGAAACGCCGACCTCACCTACTTTATTAAAAAAAATATGATTGACGTGTAAAAGTGTTTGTACAAATCTACTTACAGAAATAAAATCATTTATCGTTTACATGTACAATTAAACTTAACCAAAGTTATAATAAACCATTACTTAAGTTAGAATAGTTAAGGTATAGTGAGCTGAAGTTCCCGCGAGATCACAGCTTCCTCAGCACTGAACAATTAACCTACTTTCTTAGAAAAATGTCATCGTCCCATTTTTTCGATGTTTCTCTTTATACTACAGAGACACTTTTTTTGCTATAAAAACTGCAAGTTTTCGTTTTATTATGCAGTTTTCAAGCAAATGACGTTTTAAGTTATATTTTATTGCGTTATTTTTGTGTGAATGTTTTCAGAACTGACTAGAATGAGTATTTATGGGTGAGTTTTATTTTGATTTGACACTAAGTTGATTTTTGAACGGATATTGAGTTTCAGAGTTAAAAGAGTAGTTAATGGTAATTTATCAGTTTTGGAGGCAATGAAAGAGATTTTTTTATTATGTTCATTTAAATCATTCTAAGTGACTTTCACAGTAAGTACAGTGTAAAATATTTACATGAGATTATGTGCCAGAAAAACTATAAACTGAAACGTATCCAGGGGTAGTGAGTATTGAGAATATTTTTGCAGTAAATATTAACATACCCAGCTAACTGCGCCGAACTTACCTACCCACATTTTAACTACTACCCTCATAGGCGCAGGAGAAAGATGACCGAAGTAATAGTTTTAATTGCTGTTGAATAACTTGCTTAAACTGTTGCCCCAAAGAACATAAAAGAAAGATTCTCAAGTAAGTACAAAAGCAACACCTTATAAATGAAATCAAAACTTATCACCATCAGAAAACACACTTAAAAGACAAACTTATCTAATCAATAACATAAAACTCAGCACTTACCGTAGATAACACACATAATCTCTGTCCAGACATACGACATGCCCCATGATCGCGTATTACTCATACAACAGTTAGAACTTAAAATTTGGGTCAAACTTCAAGTATCTTCTACCCATTAGGGGCACCATTTTTAATCTGTTCGCACTGGAACATCCATCATCTTTTAGGTTGTGTTTTTCTTTTTATGTCTCGGTTTTCTTTTAAAGAGTTTGGTAATTAAAATTGTAATAAGATGCCATAGTGATTTTTTCACATCACCTGCTTTAGTTATTGTTCTGAGCATCACCTGCTCGACAATGTCAAATTATATGTCATGCAAACCTAACCTAAAGTAAGTCATTAAAGCCCTAGGGTCTAGCCGGACAATAATAATAGGTAAATACCTATTATTAATGAAATTGATATTATGAATGAAAATTAATAACCTATGAAGTTGCCGTTTAACAATACTGGCCATTTAAAACGTAATATATGTATGGCTAGCAAAAAATTCTAAATTCAAATGTATTTTATTTAAAAAATATGTAATTTTATTTTCAAATTCAGTCCTTTGTTTATCGATTAGTGTTTCACAACATTTGTATCGTTTTAGATCAAATTTTGGACACGATAAAAATACGAGTAATTTTGGAGTAAGAGTTCCGTCGCGGTAGCAATGCCGCACAAACGGCTCACAACATTAATTACGTGTACGGAGTGAACACTACAAACGAACGCACGTCTCGTTATTGGTTTGAACCTCAGAAGAATAACTAAAAAACCTGAGGTTTGAACGCTTCCGACATGTACAAATCTCTTCCAGCATCACCTTTTTACGTATTTTTTCGTCCCTGTCTTCGTGTTGATTACGTGTGTACATTCAAAGTTAAATAAATCAAACGGTTCCAAAAAACCAACATGCTCTCCGAAAACACGAGAGATTCCTTCAACATAATATGACGGCATATTTCTAGTTATACGCAAAGTAAACTCTTGATGTTCTCGTAACATTACACTATAAAACTCTTGGTTTTCTCGCGACTTTTCCTTAATCGTTTGGTTAGTCGTAAAACTTATGCATGTTCGTGACTATAAAGTTAATAAAATTAGTTATTATTGGTGCCTTCTTTCTCCCATACTGGTCTAAAGATAGTGATTTTAAACATCATCATGAGCAGCTCAGTAGGCTAGAAATACTAGGCTAAGCTAGCTAAAATAGGCTAGAAATAGGCCGCTGAAATTTAACGATGCAAAAATCGATTCCCTCGTTTAATTAGTTACTTGGTTTAATTTTGATCATCATCACGAGCCCGTAAATAGTTTGCTAAATAACCTTCCAATGTCTACTTCAGCAAAGAGTCACATTAGAAATTGCCAAAATCATCACTCTTCTCGTTGTTTGTATTTGCATAAGGAAAAACAAGGATGATTCTGATTTTGAGTTGGAGGTCAATTCACCGTGATAATCATATTATGGAGTACCTGAAATTACCGATATTTCAGTCAAATTACCCAGGTCAGATTAACTCATAAGAAAGAAAAGAAAATACGTTTATTTGCGGTAATCATGACGCAGAGAAAGAATACCGAGACAAAAAAAAACAATAATAATAATCGTATCACCATAAATACGTGATCTAAGTAATGATCTTGGTAATCATTTCACACAATCCTAAGTCAGTGTTGGAGGTTCATAATTCGCAGTATTCATATTTTACAGACTTATCGTGATCATGAAATCTACGGAAACATGTTTTAGTCCCAATATAACACCTATAAAAATACCAATATAAACATTTACGACTTAACACGTTCGCTGCCACCCCCGCACCGGTGCGGGGAGGGGTGTCCATGCGAGAGGCCGACCACGCACCGGTGCGGTCTCGCGCCTTAGTAGATTCATACACTCAGTTTGGCGCCGGCACTGGGCCAAGAACGTTGTGTTTGAAGCGGCACTGCGCTTGAAATTTTAAATTAAAAAATATATTTGGCCTCCCGGTGACCTTCAATTTTTGCAAGTGGCAGTCAACCTGTTAAAAAATCACGAAACAATAATTCTTTAAACGACATCAAATAACGACTTTATACGCGAAGATCGAAGTCAAAACTGGGGTAGTGTTTTGTTAGTACCATTTCTTATTCCATAAAAAGACCCCCTAATTTTCCCAAAAGACACCAGGTGGCGTTACGACCAGAATCGTTTTTTTATAACCAATTACCCATTTCTACGATCTGCCCCCTTGTGAACTAAACTAAAATTATGCCCCTAAAAAAATCACAACAGTTATAAAAAGGGAATTTTTACCAACTTTACCTTATTAGATATATATTTTTTTCCATACCACGAGGTTTACGATGTCAGTTTACGATCCAAGGTTTTATGATTTTTTTATATATACCCAGAGAGAGTTATGGATGGGGTAATGATAACGGATATCAGGGTTCTGACAATCGGCAAATTACTATCGATTCATCGGCAGAGCGCGGGTGGAGCCGGGGTGAAACGTGATGGTACACCGTAATAATTTTATTATTAACAACGTATGGTACACGCAACGTGTTATTCATGGCAGGGGAACATATTTTATGTGGTATTAGGATGTTTTTCGCACGTTGGTCCTTTTGCTTAGATTTGTGTTTTGTATTTCTAAGTTATGAGATCGTTGGTTAGGTCTTTATGGCTCATGAGTTTGGACGCATTTGTCTGTGACTCAAATCTAGAATGTTTTAATAAATAGTTTGGATCAATATTTCGTCAACATTGTTTTCTGAAATCTGTGTTTATAATCGTGATTAATAACAGGTTGGTGATAAAGTTTTTTCGCATTTTATAGATTTAAAGTTGTAGTAAAATCTCTTTGGCTGTACTGTTTGTATCTGGCTCTGCTGGCAAAGCACACAATTAGACCTCTGGGGTCTGTCCTAGCATGCAATGGCCTGACATTTGATCAACGCGCTATTAACAGCTAAGTTATACAGTTAATGTCCGGGAATTTGATGTCAAAGATGCAGCTTGCTCTGGTAGCCTGTTACGGATAAAGTGGATGGCATTTTTGAAAAAGTGGAGCACGATCGGCATATTAGTAGTTAAGACATAGTGGAAGAGTTAGGGGTTCACCACAAAACAGTTTTGACCCATTTAGGAAAGTCTGGGTATACAAAAAAGCTCCATATTTGGGTGCCACACGAACTCCTAGGCTTGATTTTTTATATAATTTACGAAATAACTTTTTCCCCGACCTATTACGTTAATATTTTTATTTCTGCCGAATGTATCGACAATCGACCACGACTCCCACATTATTTTTGTTCCTTCTTATCTTATTATTTCATCCTAAAGGAGTTAATGGATATCCAATCAACGAGTTAGATAGATAAATAGAATATGCTTTATTGTACAGCAACATTTTACAACAAAGCAGCTTAAACGTTTTAGAGACACCACAATAATATAAAAACGAGCTACAATAATCGCTTCAATTCCACCGAAGTAGTTAGCCAGGTGGACAACTATAATACGATAGCCTAGTCCCCCATCCTTCTTACAAATGTGGGTGGCAGTCAAACAGCTGACACAAACTACATTTCATAATATTTTATGCTGGCAATAATGACGTAACTACACTTAGGATATTTAGCTTTGTAACTGTTCTGTTACGCAGATTTTTCTATAACGTATTTGTAAAATGGCGTGTTTCTTTGAATGCTTTTAATCGTCGTGTGGGACCTGTACTTGCAGGGTTATTGTGTTACATGCTTACAATGGCAATGCCTTTCCAATAACATTCTTTGCGTTATTTATGTACGTCATCGAGCGCACGAATTTTTCAAACTTATGAAGCAATGCATTAATTATTTCCTTCAAAATCCTTCGGGTTCTGATAGGAGGTGTGGTCATCAAGATACTGGTCTATGTCAAGCGTTGGATGTCTTTCGGCTGAAATGAGGTTGATGATTACTAAAGAACCGGTATTACTAAAGAACAGTCGAATGTGGTTTATTTTCCTCCTCTTCATGTAATCCGATTAGGTTGATTGTTTACGTAAAACTGACTTCATCAAGCAGTGCGTGTAGGGTAGTATAAATAAAAGAAAGATTTAAAAAGTAGTAACTTACACATCAGAAGTATTTTCGTTAACCACACAAACTAAGCTAAGTATCTATGTGTGCCTGTCCTAGAAGTAGGTTCGCGTCAATAGTGCATCGGTCAGGGTTCGACTTTACGACCTCTGGCTCGCCAGTCCGACGCCTTTAGCTGCTGAGCTTCTTTGTTTATAATTGCAGTTATATCTGCAGTTTTAGGTAGAATGCATTCGGATAATTTTCTCAAATACATATTAATAATTTAGAATAAAACAAACATCATAAAATGGTATTTTTTATGGAGAAAATAACAATTTTCCCTAAAATTCAAATTAAATTCAAACCTCACTCAAGTGACTGCCTTTACGATACACCATTTCTCATCATTTCTCATTGAACCATTGTATACGGTTAGAATCTTGAAGTGATATCAACACCGCAGAACTAAGCTGCTTAAGAACATTCGTAATATTAAAGTAGGTCATAAATCTTTTTTTATAAGATTCTTATAGACCATTCTAAATTTAGGTAGTTCGTAAAACAATATAAGCCTGGTATAGTACCAAGCATAATGGGGCAAGCATAATAAACAACTGTCATGGCGCTGTCATAGCTAGATCCCAAAACAAGGCGAGTGAGGCGAATTTATTTTATTTTTGCGAAAATGACTCGTTGTTGTGTTCCTAAACGCTCGGAAATTGGAGTCTATCGCATTCCGAAAGATCCTCATACATAGAAGATTTTGGCTAAAGCTATTCGTAGATTTTATATTATTTTAATTAAACATAGTTTGAGATTATGTCGGAAACATTTGAAGAAAGTGATTACGAGGAATTAATCAATATAAGGTTTATAATTCTGTCACTTTCCATGTCGAATAAATATTGATTTAAAATATTGAAATCACCGAAAATAAGTAAAACCGACAGGCCTCCTCTCTGTGTGTGAGAGGGAGTGGGCCGTAATCCAGGACACAGGCCCAGTATAATATTTAACTTACATGAAATTCACGACCTCATTATTTATTTGAAGCATGTCTGACGTCACGACTTACCTACTCGTACCTGGGGTTAATTGAGGTCAAGCTTCACCTAATCTGCCAAAATATCTAAATTAGGTAAATACAGTAGTTTAGATCTATACTTAGAATAGTTTTGCGACTGTCTATGTGTTTGTTTTGGTTTAAATGTGGTGAGGAAAGTTTTGAGTACAAATGGCTATGAGAGTAGGTGACAACCAAAAAAACTATAGATGGACCTTGGGAAAGATGATATAGCTAGAAAGGGGGTGAGTAATGACGATTGAAGAAAAAAACATGCTGCGTCGACAAAAAAATTAAATTGGTAAAGGCAAGTTATTAAACATATTTTGGTTAGTAAAGGCTTAGTTTTGTGGAAAATGATATATATGTAGTTTTATGTTAAAATAAAGACTTGGTCTTAGAAATAATGAAACAATTTAGGATTTCCAATATATCGTGAGTGTTACTAACACATCTCAGAAAGGACAATGGGAAATGAATGTATGGAGTCTGGGCCCACCCTTCAATAGTAACATCTGATATACCGTTGGATAGGGCTTTTTAAGTGGAACATTAGTTACTAATATAACTATGGTCAAATGTTAGTACTTTCGGAGATACGACGTCTTAAAGTCGTCAGTCTAACATATTCTTTATGGATACTTATAAGGTAAAATAGTAATAATAAGTACACTTTAAAACAAAAGAGATTTATTATTCGTCTTGGACATCAAAGACAATTACATCATTTAAAAAACCCACGGGGGCCACGAATGGTACTGATGTCTCCCAACCCCTAGGTACCAAATCAAAGAAATAGTGTGAGCGCAACTTCCTACAGTTCGCCGTCCGGTCAAGCAAGAGCAATAATATTGTGATATCGCGTTTCTTCCAACTTGGTTTCGATCAATTAATATATAGCAATAGTATATTCTTGCTCTTACGTGGCGTGACTGTATCCTACCACGCAGCAACCACACATTCTCTGTTGGTATATTTTATTCTATTAAATCATGTAAATCGTTTTGTCTGTATATTTCTATAACGTATAAACCGTCTCGAAGATGTTCACTGCAATATGACTGATCGCCATTTGCAAATGCGCCTGGGCAAGCGGCGGGCGCAGCGGGTAGGGTGGGGGCGCAGGTAAGGTGCAAGCAGATAGGTGCCGTCCGTTTTGAGTCTGGCCATAGTTTATCTTATAACGAAGTAAACTACGATCACTTTTATGGATTATGGCAGTATAATAAGTAGTATAACTCCGAAAGTACTGACTTTTGACCTTAGTCGTAATAATAAGTTTTATTCTGCATAAACATACCTATTCATTTATGAGTGTCTTATTCCTATTGAGAGGTGGGCCCATCATTACTCATTCTCCTTTATCAGACACAAACGAAACAACGATTAATTAAATAAACGCTAGTTCTCTCTTTAGCTGTACTAGTGGCTGTACTAATATTATAAAGAGGCAATATTTGTGAGTTTGTACTACGTAGGAGGATTGGAACCGCTGATCCAATTCCGAAAATTCTTTTACTAATTGGAAGCTACAGTATTGCCGAGTGTCATAGGATATTATATTATACAGGGTCAAATTAAATTAACTAGTGAAATTCCGCAGACGTGATAGGTAGGTATCGATATCTAAACAATATAAAACCAAAAAAGTTGATGATATTTTGTGGGGTCATCGACCGCAGTTAGTGTATTTAATTTACTTGACATATCAGTTTAAAAAAACTGTTTTTTTTTGTGTGTAAACTTCGCAGACGGGACTTGTATTGATATACAGGCTGTGGCGTAAGTAGTGGTCCACCGTTCAGGATTCGATGAACCAGATAATTAACTATAACAATTAAAATTTTAACCAATTTTAGTAGTAAGTTTTTTTTACAAAAATCGCTCTTGAACATGACGGTGTGTTAAAAATTAGGGTTAAAATTAGAGAAGAACACACTTTTTCTTCAAAAGAGCTGAATTTACTTTATCATGATATATAATTTATCATGATAGCTCTAGTATTCAGCAGTAATTAACAGAAATCAAAATGAACAAATAATGGTTTCTGTTGAAACAACAAACAAATTTGTAATTAAAGGTAGAAATTTCGTAAATAAAAGACAACAAGGAAATATTTTCGGAACCCTTGGGTAAAAATGGTAAACATGTTTAATTGTTATAGTTAATTATCTGGTTTATCGAATCCTGAACGGTGGACCACTACTTACGCCACACCCTGTATAAACACGATACGATACACATGCTTCAAGTAGCAACCTACCAGCGGTAGTTGACCCTTAGAAAAAAACATCAAACATTTATTTATTTTATTTTATTCTGTTTAGATAACGATACCCATCTGCGGAGTTTCGTTGATTAATTTAATTTGACCCTGTATGTGATAACATGCAATTTCATGCGGACGAAGATGCGGGTAGAAGCTTTCAAAATAAAAGAATAAAGGGCGTAGGGTCCTAGACAATTGCCCATCGCTTTCAAAGTGTTTCGTATTTCTACAACGACTTTCAGCAGGATGAACATTCCTTTTCGGTAGCTTATCTCAGTGATTTTTTACTTATATCGTAATCGCTGATAGTAATGTCGTCACTTTTAAAATATTTGGAAAAACTTAGAATGTCAGTATTGTGAGTAGGTATTTACTTACACGTCTCAGAAATATGACAGACACACACAAAACAACTGTGTATTAAAAGACGTTATTTCTTTCTTTGTAACTAATATTACTCATAGGTACAGACTGAACCTAAGAACCATCTTCTTACTTAATAAAAATCTTAAATTCATTCACTGACAGACAACGCGCAGTCTGCACCGCTGGGTCAGGAAGCTTGAAATTTTGCACAATAGTTTCTTATATAACTAATTTAGCACAATAGTTCCATATTTAACTAATTTAGCACAATAGTTCCATATTTAACTAATTTAGCACAATAGTTTCTTATATAACTAATTTAGCACAATAGTTCCATATTTAACTAATTTAGCACAATAGTTCCATATTTAACTAATTTAGCACAATAGTTTCTTATATAACTAATTTAGCACAATAGTTCCATATTTAACTAATTTAGCACAATAGTTTCTTATATAACTAATTTAGCACAATAGTTCCATATTTAACTAATTTAGCACAATAGTTCCATATTTAACTAATTTAGCACAAAAGTTCCAAATATAACTGATTTTGCACAATAGTCTCTTATATAACTAATTTGAGCACTAAGGAAGGATGGAGGATATGGACGTTCATCCTGTTTTCTAATGGGAAATTCCATCAGGCACACACGGCTTGTAGCCCAATAAAACTGTCTAAAAGTCTTCATGTTTTGGTCATTATCTACCAAACTCTTCAGGCCAAAAACTTTCCAACTTTTGGTCATTATACCTTTACGAAAGCATCTCAAAAGACCAACTAAAACACTCGTAATATTATAAGGCACAAAGAGACATTACCGGGATCTAAACAGGAAACAGGATGTTTTCCAGATCTCCTAGACTACAGACGTTTAGACTAATCTGTGCTACATCTAACGAGTCGGTTCCGACTCTGTGTGTGCCTTCTAGGTGTGTACAAATGTAAGTTTTGTGTCTTTCGGTACACGGACGTTTAAATCACTTTAACTTACTTTATGAGCCGTAAAACGGGGTGAATAGGGATGCAGGGCTGAATCGGGACGAAACTTTAAAACGGATTTTAACGTTGAAGTAATAGTTTGTTGCCAGCAAGGGCGCTTATTCGTTAATTATAATACATTAAACATATAAGATATTATAGTTAAACATATAAGAGTCCTTTTTGCCCACAAATTATATTATTTCAATGTTAACGTCCCTTTTGAAGTTTCGTCCCGATTCACCCCTGCGTCCCTATTCAACCCGTTTTACGGAACTAGACGATTTATTTTACCCCAGCTGGTACCCGTGATTTCGTCTGCATGCATTTTGTATTAAGCATATTTTTATTTACACAATTTAATTACCCGGGTGGAAATGTAACCTATGTCATTTTCCAGGTCCCAGGTTTCCTATCTGTCAAATTTCATAAATATTGGTGCAGTGGTACATGGCGTGAAATGGTAACAGAGAGACATAATAACCTTCGCATTTATAATATTAAATAGAATAAGGATAGTGTGGATGGATGTAGGATTAACGTGTTTTAGGAATGTAAGTCGTAATGTTTCCAAACTAAATTATAATATGCATAAGAAAGTGTTAATCAAAAATGTCACGGACTGTTTTTCTTTCTATACTATTGTTTTTTTTAATATGAAAAGCTGCTAACTGCTGCTAGCTGCAATTTATTTAGTATTTATTTTTTTCACGGACGTAGGTACGTACACGGTCTGAGGTGTCCCACTGCAGGCCAACGACTTTCCCTTATTTTTGCAATTAACAAAATCTTGAGAGAATACGTAACCATTATGTCTAAGGTGTAAGTAGTCACGTAATTTTAGGTATCAAGCGAGACGCGCCGTCTTAGCAAACCTCACACATGTCGACACATGGAAAATGCACATTAAACACTAAATAGAAACAGGAAGTTCAACGGAGTTACAAGCATCTAGAGATGGCATAGCGTAGTATGCTAACCATAATATAGGAACAAAACAGTTGTACCCTTCAACTAAACATAAAAAGTCTTTCTATTATCTGAAAGCGTGACTGAAGTAATTTGTAGTATTTTACGATACACGTGGCAACTGTCTATTGACTTCGAGTATTTACGTCCTTCTTCAGTTTGATGTAGAAATATCTAAATAATAATTCTGTATGCCTATGATAGTGTAGGGCACTTTTCCGTAAGTTACGAAAATATATTGTCAGATTAGTTCGGAAAATTGCACCCAGAGAATTAACATGAATTAAATACCTTGTCCACGTGACGGTATAACCTACGAAGTACAAAGCCGTATGAAATTAACTGAATCAGAACGAAATTTTAATTATATAGCTAGTTTAAAAAAAAAAAATATTAGTTTTGTGAGTAATTTTTTTCAAGCCAGAGCTTAGTCTCAAAGCATAATACCTAGTAACTGTTCTTTACAATTAGTGCTTTACAATTTGTGCTTTACAAGACTATCTTAGATAACACTAATGAATTACAACTAAAAAAATAATTATGTCGGAACCTCTACATAGAATTGTGATAAACCATACTTAGTGTCCGACATACCTTGTGGGCGCAGAACTGTGATATATTATGTAAACTAGATAATTGGGATATACGTAAACTAGATAATTGGGATATACGTAAACTAGAACATTGGGATTTACGTAAACTAGAGCATTGGGATATTTATGTAAACTAGATAATTGGGATATATGTAAACTAGCTAATTGGGATATATGTAAACTAGATAATTGGGATATATGTAAACTAGGCAATTGGGATATATGTAAACTAGATAATTAAGATATATGTAAACTAGCTAATTGGGATATATGTAAACTAGATAATTGGGATATATGTAAACTAGATGATTGGGATATATGTAAACTAGCTAATTGGGATATATGTAAACTAGATAATTGGGATATATGTAAACTAGCTAATTGTGATATATAAACTAGAGAATTAGGATATATGTAAACTAGAGATTTGGGATATATGTTGTAAGCTAGAGTAATAACTCCTAAGTCTAACGTCCACACTGTTATTTGTTATGGAGTCAATTACAGAGACATTAAACTACATTACTACAGAACTAACGAATGGTTTCCAAATATTTTATTTAGTTAACACCTTATGGATCACCTACTGTAAAGCCCGACATTTATATACGGGGTTTGACTTAACACTGACATTAGATATGGTTGGAAAAAATGTGTACGGGATTGTGATTAAGCTTTCTAGACAAAAATCTAAAAATCAAGTCCCCAAGTTCCCAAAAACTCCAAAAACACATCATTAGGACGGACACCCAAACACAAGTTTTCATAGCTCCAAAGCGACGCGCCGCCGCCGGCGCGGCCGCCCCGCGCCCAGACTCCGCGGCGCCGCACAAGGCTGTCTGTCTAAGGTTAAGGACTGGCCGGCCTGCAGATTGATTAGGTTTATAGGTCCTGATGGTTGTTTTGGTTAAATTCTCTGTGTAGAAGTCCATTCAAATTTTAGCTTCCTAGTTGGTTATGTCGAGTAGATTTAATGTACAGGTCTGTCTGACTATATGTATACCTAGGTAGAAATTTTCGAATTAAAGTTTCGCAGCATTCAACTAACACTGTTTTGCTATAGCATTGATATAAATAGCACAAAAGTGTCACTATGAATGATTTCTGCTTTAGAAATGTAAAATTGGGTCCTTCTTTTTCCGAACATTAGTATGATGAAATGGGTGTTATTTGTGAACTCATACAGACATAAACTCAAGTCGTTGTCTCATGGGGGTAGGCAGTAACTACAGAACGTCACTTTAAAAAGAAACAGAACAAATATATTTATTAATAAATTGAAATCATTTCTAGAGTCCTAGTCGTAATACTCAGTAAAGGAGTTTTTATATGACAAATTGTTTGCAAAATAAAATTATTTTCTCTCTTATAAGCCAAACATTATGAAATATATATTATACAATATAGAATATAGAAAATCAAATATCAAAATGAAAATACGAAAAAAATCAAATCAAATCAAATTATTTATTTGCATAATACAGGTAAGTTGAACAGATGTTATAAATCAATATAAAGTACACTGTATCATTACGTAATAAGGTGTACAAATGTTTATATTATTATTCATCTTATTAAATCATAATTAAATTATATTAATCATAATTAAAAAAATATATAGGTCCAAATTAAAATGAAATTATACAGATGTCAAATAAAATTAATAAAGCATGTCACCCTATTTTTATTGTCATACTATTCGATGTCAATAAAATACTCTCATTATAAAAATCTATCTATATGCTTATCCTGTAAGTACTCCTTGACATTATAATAACACTTATTCACTAGGAATTTTTGCAGCTTCGACTTGAATTGATGAACAGGTAACCTAACCTAATTTCTTATTAATGAAAATACTTCACAATAATTACCTACATTATTCTTATGCAATACATGAAATTAAACTTAACTAATGTACTGTACCTATATACACAAACCTAATAATATATTATATACAGGGTGAAATTGAATTCATGGGCAATATTGTAAAGGGTCATTGTACTCCTTTAAAATATTGCCCATGAATTCAATTGCACCCTGTATATACATATTAAACACATCTAATAATTTATAATGCATGCACAGACTAGACAGGTCCACTCAATCTGTGTGGTTCTTTCCTCAAAAGACCATTTCAGACACAAATCTACATGGTCCTCAAAGATTATTATAATATGATCCTAAATATTGTGAATGTGAGAACTATGTCGGTCATTGGTTTTTTATATTTATTTTTGTATTTTTCTCAGCGTAATCATGATCATGGCAGTTTGAGTAATTTATGCGGCCTACTCAAATGTCCTTTCTTTGGTATTGTTCGTCGAGTCGTTGAGCTCCTTGAGTCTAAGTTGAGCTGCACGATTGCTGACAATTGCGTGCACTGACTGGACAGGTCCACTCATTCTGTGTGGTTCTTTCCTCAAAAGACCATTGCAGGCGCCGATCTGCATAGCCTTCACATGATCTGACCAAGATTTTGTCTGGACTTTAAAAGAGACTGTGACCTCTGAGTTTGTTTCGGCCTTTCTTCTCAGAGTAGTCAGATAGGAAACGCCGAGCTCATCTAGTTTAAAAAAGAGAATGTGATTGACGTGTAAAAGTGTTTGTTCAAACCTACTTACAGAAATAAAATCATTTATCATTTATCAATAATAATGAATTTCTTGAATTACTTAGCCCTCTTCTTCTCTCCTAATTTTGCTGTGCCTGACAGGGTCCATATTGATATTTTACTTTTTATACCATCTATGTAATACATATGGAATGCAATAAAGAATTGAGTATCGAAAAGTTTACCTCTAAAGACTTTGTTAGTTAACCCAAAAAAAAAAACATCTTACGAGCTAGACACAGATAGACAGTTCTTACAAAACTCAGGTTCAAATTCGTCAATTATTCTCTTAACTTCTTGAATCCTATTGACCTCGTTTAAGGACATAACAAGACGTGTTTAATATCAAGTGTCTCTCTACTATATACTCACATGCCTGCGATATAAGTAGGTCATAGTAAAGACACGTGGAGTTATAAAAGAGTTTATTACAACTGCCCATAAGTAAACTAGTTTACTTTACGTCTGACAATACATTGTATTGGACCAGATAGATGTTTCTACAAAACACACAACATTTTTCTATTTATTAGCCTGAAACATCCCGTAAAATAGTATTTTTAATGTGCAAACTGCACCGTTTAAGCTTGTGAAAGATATTTAATGAAAATATGTTTAGCCTGTACTTAACCCTCCCATTTCTGTAAGTAATTCGATTTATCTGTTGTGAAAATGTCAAGCAAGTCATTTCAAGTGTATTTCTTCGATTGAATCACGTAGGCAATTATGTCGACCCATTTACCTACAATTATAATAATTATGGATCTTGCCAGTAGTTACATAAACATAACAAATTGAACACAATTGCACTCATTTGAAGCTATCATTGTGGCCAGTCCTTTTGGTTAAATCAACAATCTTATTTACTTACAATATTTTAAAGATATATGGTCTTACTAACATTACGCTTTGTTTTTTTAATAATCATAATCCGTGCTTTTGAACTTTTTTTAATGCTCTACTGTTGAACATGACGTCCTGGGTCTGATTCCCGGGTCGGGCAAAGTGTAATTGGGTTTTTCTATCTGGAATATCTCAGTAGTCCGAAATCTAGATTAGTGCCCGGTTGATGGAAATAGGCTCGCCCTAAACATGAGACTGAATCATAACTGGCGAAATGTAATACTATAGGTACAACTCTGTCTTTCCCTTCAGGAATTACAGGCGTTATTATATGTGGTACGCGTCTCATTAGAAGACTTGAATTATTAAGAGACATTCCAACGTCCGGGGATAATTGCACATTAATTGAGCAAGTATTCATTTCTAGGGATTCACTGCAGCTGTTCAAAAGCGAAAACAACTTAAGAATTTTCGCGAAATATAGAGAACATTAAAAGAGCGTCTGCGCACTGCATCTGATTCGAATCCGAGCAATGACGGTCCGAAGTGCCCGAAGTACCATTTGTATCAAGGGCTGCGCACTAGATCTGAATTCCATCCGTTAAGAACATTAGTGGCTCAGTAACGGCCGCGTCTTACGAGTTGTAGGTCGTAGGTTCGAACACAGGCAGGCGCTTTACTTTGTGTATATTATTTAATCACTACTGCTCTCAAAACGGTGAAGGAAAACATCGTGAGGAAACCGGCATCTCCTAGAAACAAATTTCGATTTGAAGACATGTGACATCTACCAACCCGCACTGGGCCCGCGTGGTGGATAACAGCTCACTATATCTCACAGAGGCCTGTGTCCTAGCCGTGGGAACATTATAGGCTGATTATGCAGAGTGAAAACGCTCTTAGGGCGAATCAAAACCGAGTTTAATAGCTCTCAGTGACAATACTCCACAACAATGATGACGTTGACAGCTCTTGATGTGTTGATTGCGTTCTGTTTCATTGGTGAAATTCACCCTTAGGCTTTTAACTTCGAACAAAGATCGATCTGCACCATTAAGCCTTTATAGTACATAGTACTATATAACATATATATTATAATAATTTGTCTCAGGCGACTGAGGTGACCTTCGAACAATCTCGTAGTAAACAAATTGTGGTAGAACATGACTCATTCGTCGGTAGAATAGTAAATAGTAGAAAATAGTGGAATTAGGATGTTCACACGTGAAGATTATGAGACTGTTATTGTTGTGTTACAGGGCAAAGGCCTCATCTCATACAGATAAGGAACGACCATTGATTTCGTGCAATTTGTGGACTTAAGCCCGACGACTCATGTCGACCAATATTTAAAAAAACTTGGGTTGTTACCGTTACCGTCGCTTTACATTTATGAAATATGTGTGTTTGTTATGAAAAATAAGCCACTATTTAAGACTGCAAATGATGTCAATTCTCGGAACCGACGAGATCCATTTAAACTAGTGTTACTTAAATGATTTACCTAGACTGTCTAAATACAATAGTAACTGCTTGGCAATGTGTGTGCGCATTTATAATAAAATACCAAGGCATTTCAAAGCTTTCTATACAAAATTATTTAAAATTAAATTTCATAAGTGGTTACTCGAGTGTAGTTTTTATAGTTTAAAATAATTTATAGATAAAAAAAATGTTGATGTTTAAAAAAAACGATTACCTATTGTTGCCTTAACCTGCCTTTAAAATTTTGCATGCTATGTTTTATCGTAGCTAAACATGCTTGTGCCTCAATTTGTATATTTAACACCCTTGTATATCATGTTTTACGCAATTAAATATTCTATTCTATTCTATTCTATTCGTCATTTGCTTCGGGTATACCATTTTAAATTACCTATCAACTTCAACCAGTACATTCTTCGTTATTTCTTTCTATTGCTACTTCTATCTCTGCTAAAAGAAGAATAGACATACCTACCTACCTAAACTCTTCGAATTTCTTCATAAACAAAGTGACGTTTATTTTCTTTATTAGGGTTCCTTATCCATACATGGCATGTTTCGAAAACCTTTTCAATACAATACAATATTCTAATCACTCAAATCTCAAAAGGTTGATATGAGATTTGTTGCAGTATCAATAACTTAACATTAAAACAAAGCTCAAAACAGACTTAATAAGCAAGTCCAAGATACCTCAAAAGCTGTCAAACCACAAATTATATTTTTTAGAAGATAAAAGTTATGTGAAAATTGATCATTTTGTTGTATATTAAAATGTTGTATTACCAGGTTTTGAACTTGTAAGAAAAAAGCGTACGTGCATTGTGGAAAACTCAAAAAAAATCGTGTAATTATTCCTAGTTGCTTGAAAAATGCACATTTCAAGTTTCCTTGAAACCTTTCGGCGCTGACATTCAGTCGGTCAATACTTCACCGTATGTGAAATCGAGCCTGAACTTATATTAACAAACTTATGCACGCAGTTCTCATCCATTCCCCGTCAAATTATGAAGCAGTAATACTTGCAAACTCTTGTATCATGCTGCCATTGAAAAATAACTCTTATGTTTCCCAAGATATGGTGGAATTTGCATTGACAGAAAAAACTGGAAGTCCTTGCAATTTCCTTGAAGTTATTCATTTATAAACAATTTTTCTTTCTTTACTTTCTTTCCATATATTGATATATTCGGTTAATGTAACAGTTGACGGTGGGTCCTCTCGTCAAAATATTCATATATATTTATGAAGATTGCATTAGATTTTGTCTGTTGAAGTGATGGAAGCATATGGGGCAAGTTTCCTAATACGAAGATGAGTTTGGAGAAGGGTCAATGATCGGATGCATGATTTTTGTATGAAAATATGATTGTTAGTGTTGACGAGAGTCGAAGGGAAATTTCCAGAGTGACATTATTATGCTTAAAGATAACTTTTAACATAATAATATCACTCTGGAAATTGCGAGCACGAATCACCTAAACAGCTGATTAAGAGCCTTAAATCTGTGCCAGGCTGTATGACCTCCTAAAGCTATTGAATAATTGTAGTGATCAAAGGTTTAAATATTTCCTGTCTAGGCCAGTTTTCCGTAGTTTTTCAAGTCAAATTTTCTTGCATGAAAAGTGTACTCGTATGACTCAATCATAATCATATTCATTTATTTGTCAGAATAAGGTACATTATATGGTTTTACGATTAATCAATGGTATCATCACATTCTGCCAGTGACGTGCAGATATTATGTAGATACATACTATCATTTTCATTTTCAGGACAGAGATTATTAGGTTAGTAGACAACAGACAGAAAACATTTATAACAGATCGATAATAACTTATCAAGAGTTTTTTGCACGTGTTAAATTAACCTATAACCTAAAAACCGACCTACGATCCAGACACTATAAATAATTCAGAAATATCCCCTAATTCTTTTTCAATACTAAACCGAACAATTATCATGACAAAGGCCGTATAGCCCCAATGGCCACAAATAGCACGGATATTGTATAGAAAGGCTATCTATTCATAGAAATAGGACAGTTCTAGTCTGTTTCCTACTAAAATACGGCTTTTGTTCTGTAGAAGCAATGTATTCTGTATTGTAGGTTAAAGTTTTGTGGTGGTGTGATTTTGTATATAATAGTTTTTTGTCCAGGGAGGGAATTATTCGGTTATGTTAGGTTAGTTCTTCGTTTATACGAATCAGATACTTACACGGCATCCATCTTGTAAGTATTTCCTGAAGGGGTGGGCAGAGCTGTACAAAAAACCTACATTTAACTACCTACATAAATAAGCCAACATTTAGTTAGGTATTATATATAATATATAGTCCCCCAGACCGTATTTCGGCCATGGCGACCAATCTCAACGGAGACTAGCCTTCGGCGCGTTAGTTATTTTTTTTTTGAACACTGTCCCACACTAATTTTTAATGTCCGACACGACCAAAGAGAGATCAGGCGCAGGACCAACGGCATAACGTGCTGTACGAGGCACGGGGGTATCACACCGCTAATTTCTAAACTCCCCAGAAAACTAACCCAGGACCCCACGCTCAGTAGTCGTGCTTGCAACCACGAGATCAACGGGGCAGCGGGGGAGTTTAGTTAGATATGTAGTTTGTGACGACAAGGTTATCAGATTAATTGAAAACAAGTATTTTAAACATACACAATTCATATAATTAATTACAATGAACATTCTACCCGTGGGACCTTTGTTTTCGTAACTGTGTTTAAACACATTAAACTAAATGATGATTATTTGGTAACAATACCATAAAGTTTGTGTTGAACTGTTCATACCATCTCCCCGAGCTTGCCTTTATTTTCAAGGGTGGTTTTTTTCGTGTCAATTTTACGCTATTTATTTTGTTTAAAAATATCAGTTTTCTATTCTTAGTAAAATTGTTTATTTTATTATTTTATCAGACTGATAATGTGATAACTTAGTCGCCATTCTGTATAAGTCTCGTGTCTCGTGGGTTTTAATGGGTGCTTGTGCTCAAATAACGCGGTGACTGAGCGATCTGCATTCCATTACGAATCACAGGTTCTAATCCACGTTGTATCAAATGATTGGATAACCTGCAGCTAATATTGCTAGGTCTGGTGGTTTTTTCTTGTGAGTTTTCTGAGTGTGAAAAAAGCCTGCAGTACCTACTGGTCGTCAAACTCGTTGCATTGTAAACATTTGGTTTTAATTTTGGGTAGCCTTTCATGAATACCACATTTAATGTCCCTATCTTTTATTTTCCCATTCTTATCCTTAGTTTATATTAATAAATAGGCACGAAACTATAAATTTATTACGCAATTAATTTGATAATTAAAAAATAAACAGGTGACAAAACCATCCCAAAATAAAATTAACCCTACAAAAATGTCATCGTACAAAATAAACAACAAGGCATTGCACTCAAATGCCTCCCCTTTCCTCGCTACCCCTTTAAATCTGTGCCTAGCAATAAGTCTAAGTAGCAACGTTACCCCAGCCTATATGTCTACTGGCAACACTACATCATTTTAATAGTACACTAAAGAATAGCCAGCATTCCCTCGAATGCAGTAAAAACATTAATCTGGAAAATTTGGCATCAACGTTGTAAATTTTAATAGGATATCTTTCAACAATGGAGTATGGCCGCGGTTTATTTTGTGGGAGATTAAAGTATGTTTCTCGCGGTTTATTTTGACGTGTACTGGCTGAATACCTATGGCCTATCTGTCATAGGTTTGTCATCTCCTGCCTGTTGGAGTTCGCTGCTGAGCACCGGCCTCTGCAATTGTCACTGGGCTCTATTCCAGCCTCTGCTATTTATTTATCCTTCGAGAGAGGCATATATGGTTATAATTTTAAGTAAATTAGTTATTTGGTTACGACATTGCCATTAACTTCTGCGCCAGCCTGCTTTGGGGTATTCAGAAAATGAAAACATCTTAATCTCTCTCCATTGAAGGCATAATAATGTTTTTTTTTTTAATTACAATTAAGTATCGGATTCCAAAACGCGAGCGTTAAATGTCTTAAGCTGCCTGAAATAGAATGATATCCTATTAAAAAAATGCCAGTTTATTGACAGCTTGGCAACACTTATTAGTCTACCAGGGTTGCCAATGAAATTAATTATAACCTGACTTTTAGAATTAATCACTTAACCAACTCTGCTTACCCCACAGATCAAATAAACCTCATAATTTAGGCAACCTACTCTAGGTCCAGACAAGTGAGACCTGTTTGCCTAGGCACAATGTACCTAAACACTCTTGGTGACGTCATCGGTAGGTCCGGTAGGCAACCTTCGAACAAATTACTGTGATGGGTTGATTGAAAAGTTTGTGAAGAATAAAATATAGGCAGTGCATTTGACTAATATGAACTCTGTCTGGCTGGCTAAGTTAACTTTTGAATGACAAAAACTTTACTTATGCAAGTAGTGATTTGAGTCTAGTGAAAATTAAAACGATAATTTTCCCGCCTTGCGTTCTTGAACCGACTCAATAACTAATTTAAACTCTTACTGACTCACTAATTTAAAACACAGCCTTGAACCTGCGCTAAGAAAATGATCATTTAAAGAATAAATCATTTGCATTGCATTGGATTTGCGAATGTCAACTTTAGGAGACAGCAACTAAGATAAATGTTGAACGACAAAAACTGTTAGTAGTGAAGTCTGTTACAAATGAAAATGATAAAATAATTGGTCCGAAATCGCCTTTCATTCTCTGTCTCACTAATTTAAAACAAAACCTTTTCACTGCGCTTAGAAAAAGATCATTTACAGAAGAAAACACAGTGCTACCACTATATTACATTTGCAAATTGCAACTGGACGGGCTGGTAAGTCTCGTGCAAATGAAAATGTGTTTTTTTTAATAATTGGTCTGAAATCGTACCTAGAATGAAAAGTACTTCTCTTTATGAGCGTATAAAAGAGTGCTCTGACCTTAATGACTGACTGACTGACTACTTTTTATTTTTTGAGGGTGGGAAATCATCAAATAACTTCTCCCGCTCAGAGTGGGGGGCGTGTCAGACTCTTACTGACTAAAACCCACCCGTGTTCCTTCAGTTGCCTGTACCAGGGGCCACGGTAACCCGTTCGGACTTTCCCGCAACCCCAGCAGGAACGACGACGAACTACGAGTATGTATGTCAAAACACATCCTAGAAAAAATATAATTTAAAAGTCGGTTGATTCGTGCCATTTTAATAGTAATTGTCTCGCCGGTATTACCAACATGAGACTTACATGTACATATCTGCTCACCTCTTCGTAGAACACAAGCGTGGTGTCATGTTAATTAATCTAAGACCTCACTTGTTTCAGTAGAAATTCTCAGATAAATACAAGTTCGCTGAATCAGAGCTTACATCACACATTCAGACCAACAACAAAATTGCCCTAATTCTTTATCTACGTACGAGTACCATCATCTATATCTATACACTAGCTTCTGCCCGCTTCGCCCGCGGTGATGTCGGAAATCACGGGAACGTGCTATCGGGGCAAAAAGTAGCTTATGTCCTTCCCCAGGGTGCCATCTATCTCCTTGTTAAATTTTATCGAAATTCGGGCAGTCGTTTAGGCGTGAAAAAGTATATATATATATTGGATGTCATGGGTTATAACTTCTTTGCGCGGAACCCTAATTCTTTTTCTTAAATAAAAATAAGTAAGTACTAAGTTACTCTTTATAACATCAGCTATCTGCCAGTGAAAGTCACGTCAAAATCGGTCCAGGCGTTTCGGAAATTAGCGGGAACAAACAGACAGTCAGACCAAAAATTTAAAATTGTTTTTGTTTTCTAAGTACCATATACAGGGTTACTGGTAAAACACCATCGACTATGACCAAATATGAACACGCGAAAAAAAATCAGCTGGTTCCTTCATTTTGACGAGTTCTGCAAACATAAATGTAGGGAACAGCAGATTTTTTTTCGCGATTGCATATTTGGTCCCATAGTAAAAGTTGTTCATAACGATGAGTACAATGACCCCTTAAGAGGTTGATGGTGTTTTACCAATAACCCTGTATACTTTCATATTATGCATTTAGTAAAAAGCTTGTTATTTTGACATTATAAACAGACAATAAAATTCAATTTTATTTATTTGTATGAATAGATATTGTAAATGAATATCAATAAATTAAAGCTGGGAAGTTTGTTGCGCCGCTTCTTTCTCCCAGCGAGGAAGATGTGAAGGGTGGGCGTTCTGGGGGACACCCTTCTGTACTATTGCCGTTCAAAAAGTGCTGATTCTCAGCCTGATTTGAATAAACGACCTTTGATTAAGATTTAGATTTCGAAAGCCGCTTTTCGTGTATGTCTGTGTGACCGCGTTGTTTTTCTAAGCTACGCAACGATTTTGATGCGGCTTATAAATACCATTTAGAGAAACCCAAACTGCTCAGCGTAATCTCAATATTTTGTCAAGTCGTAAATACCCTACGAAGCAGGGCCACTAATAAGTGAATAATTCTTAGTCACCTAGTTCCTTAGAACTGTTGTCTAAATTGAATGCATGTATCGATCAGGCCATTGTCTATACGAGGTGTAAAGTAGGCGGCAGACTTTAATGTGTGATAGTCGAACGAAGCAAAACGCCTTATGACAATATTTTGTCATAAGGCGTTTTTCTGTGGGGATTGGCAGCAGACGTAGATTCCATTTTCTTTTTACAAAAAAAGGCAATTCGCGCGATCTATAATATGGGTCCGGGTCGCGGGTATCTTAGAAAAAATTACAAAAAAAAAATGATTTATACTAACTCAGCCTTCTCTTTATGTCTTAGAAAGTATTTTGTATGTTCGCAATAACTTAGAAACTTTCTTATAAACAGTGTCCGCTTTTATAACAAATTGCCAAAGTCGTTTACAGAACTTAACGATGGGAAGTTCAAAACCCACATCAAACGTATCCATAGCAAAAAAGTATATTATAATATTAAAGACTAATAAGCAATAATTCCTCCTGAACGTGTGGTTTCCCTGGTACCTCATTAACGGCATCACCATGTAAATGTCTATTAACTGCTTCCAAGTTACGATGTTCTTTTTACAGACTTCTTTGACATAATCCAGATTTGTTATAGTTGTAATGGCAATCATGTTATTTGGTTTAAATAGGCTTTTATTATTTTATATGCCTTCTAAAAACATTCTTTGTTTTTTGTGAATTTGAGAATGTTGTCGGCCTAACCTGTAAACTTAAGATTTGTAGACCATTTTGTATCTTCTTAAGTACCAGGTACCTGTTGACAGGCCTACACTGTCCTCGCATACGTAACTCTGTAATTTGAAAACATTGTAAAGGCCAATTTATTTTTAAAAGACCGTGGAGCTTATTGCCGGCTCTTCTCCATAGGAAACGACCAATTGGACCCGTGCACCTAGCTTCTGACGTTTCATAAGTACCAATGTAGGTTTATGTGAAATAAAATAATTTGATTTGATTAATAAAGCACCCATTGTAGTATGGCCAAATCACGTTATTTGAGTTCAAAAATTAAAAATAGTAGTAATGTAATAAAAATGACATGGAGTATCAATTTCTTTGCAGAGATTCCCGTATCGACTACTAAATCTCTAAACTCTTCACCCACTGCTGCAGAGTCTTTACTTAAAGAAAACATTCCAGTTTGTGATTCTGAATTTCATTTCGAATATGTCACTTTTAAAGATATAATTAGAACCTTTCACACGTTAAATGTCAAAAAGACTGCAGATTTATGGGGTAATTCTGTGGACGTTGCTAAGTCAATTATAAATATTGTAGCACCTACTTTAGCTGTTATTTTTAATAATTGTATTGACCGTGGTGAGTTTCCTGATCTTATGAAAAACAGTAAAATAATACCGTTGTTTAAATCGGGTAGTACATCAGACCCTACTAATTATAGACCTATTTCAGTGCTACCTACATTTAGTAAAATTTTTGAAAAACTTATTTTAAATCAAATGCAAAGATTTTTTAATGTACATAAATTACTGCATAACAAACAGTTCGGTTTTACCAGGGGTCGTTCAACTACTGATGCCGGAGTTGAACTTCTAGGGCATGTATATAATGCATGGGAGGACAAATGCGATGCGTTGGGCATCTTTTGCGATTTGTCCAAGGCATTCGATTGTGTTCTTCATGCAACATTAATCAGGAAACTGCACCACTACGGAATCCGGAACGCCTCTCTGGATCTTCTTACTTCTTATTTAAGTGATAGGATTCAGAGAGTTGATGTTAACGGGAAAAGATCTCCCGGATCGGTAGTAAGAATGGGGGTCCCTCAAGGCTCAATTCTAGGTCCATTTTTATTTCTTATTTATATAAATGACTTGCCTTACCTCATAAAGGATGAACATGATATAGTGCTGTTTGCAGACGACACTTCACTTTTATTTAAACTCAAACGTCAGCAGCTGGTTACTGACAATGTAAATAGTGCCCTCGCAAAAGTAGTTAACTGGTTTAATGTTAATAACCTTCTTCTTAACGAGAAAAAAACGAAATGTATTAAGTTTACGATACCTCATGTTAGACAAGTAGAAACAAGTATTCTCATAAAGGGTGAAGAGTTGAAACCCGAAAATACCACAGTATTCTTAGGCATAACTTTGGATGCCAAGCTTCAATGGGGCCCCCATATAGATAAATTGTCAAAGAAGCTTAGCTCTGCAGCATACGCCGTTAGGAAAATTCGTGGTTTAACTGATTTAGAGACAGCCCGTTTAGTATACTTTAGTTATTTTCATAGTGTAATGTCGTACGGTATTCTGTTGTGGGGAAATGCCGCCGATATTCAGACGATTTTTGTTTTACAAAAAAGGGCAATTCGTTCAATTTATAAATTAAGTCCCAGACACTCCCTCAGAGACAAATTTAAAGGGATTAATATAATGACTGTGCCTTCTCAGTATATTTATGAAAATCTTTTGTATGCACATAAAAATATTAATCTGTTTAAAAAGTACAGTGATATCCATAATTTAAATACTAGGAACAAGCACAAATTTGTTGTTCCTACTACCAGGCTCAAGAAAATAGGTGGCTCGTTTAGATGCCAATGTATACGTTTTTATAATAAACTTCCTAGCCACATTCAAGCACTAAGCCTTAATAAATTCAAATCGTTTATAAAAAGGAAATTATGCCAGAATGCCTATTATACTGTCAAAGACTATATTGAGGACAAAAAGGCTTGGGATTGAGTTGCTCCAATAAAGCACAGGCAATGTTAATTTATTTTATTTCGCTAACTATTTTTACTTATAATCTTTGCTATAAGTATCTATACTTATTTACATATACAATGACACTAATATTTACTATTTAAAGTATTATATTATTTTAAATTATTGTGAATGTGAGGACTATGTGTGTTTTTGTTGCAGTTTTAATCATGTTCTGGCAGTTTGAGTACCTGATGCGGCCTACCCAAATGTCCTTTCTTTGGTATTGTTCGTCGAATCGTTGAGCTCCTTAAGTTCTGAGTTGAGCTGCACGGTTACTGACAAATGCGTGCACTGACTGGACAGGTCCACTCAATCTGTGTGGTTCTTTCCTCAAAAGACCATTTCAGACACAAATCTACATGGTCCTCAAAGATTATTATAATATTATTCTAATTATTGTGAATGTGAGAACTATGTCGGTCATTGATTTATTTATATTTATTTTTCTCAACGTAATCATGATCTGGCAGTTTGAGTAATTTATGCGGCCTACTCAAATGTCCTTTCTTTGGTATTGTTCGTCGAATCGTTGAGCTCCTTGAGTCTAAGTTGAGCTGCACGATTACTGACAATTGCGTGCACTGACTGGACAGGTCCACTCAATCTGTGTGGTTCTTTCCTCAAAAGACCATTGCAGACACCGATCTACATAGCTTTCACATGACCTGACCAAGATTTTGTCTGGACTTTAAAAGAGACTGTGACCTCTGAGTTTGTTTCGGCCTTTCTTCTCAGAGTAGTCAGATAGGAAACGCCGACCCCATCTAGTTTAAAAAAAAATATGATTGACGTGTAAAAGTGTTTGTTCAAACCTACTTACAGAAATAAAATCATTTATCATTTATTTATCATTTACCCTTCTGTACAGTACGGCCGACTACAGAATGCGTTCTTGACACCTGTCAGTTGATACAGATTGTCAGTTTCAGACAAACGAACACGTGTTTTGCGAATATGATCTTTATTAGCTAATAGAATTGTCACACTGACAGTTGTCAGGAACGCATTCTCTCGGCGGCCGGACTTTAGTATGTGTTAGTCTTAGACAAATGATTGGTCTCGCTGGCGGCGAGACCAATCAATTATCGTTGGTGTTGGTAATGTAACGCTATGTCACTATGTCATAATGTCATGTCATATTTTGCTACGGTATGTTAGAAGAGGTAAGGGTGTTGGTGAAATATTCAAGTCTATTTGAAATAGCATCTCAAAACCAATTTGAACCATTTAATATAACTATTATCTGAAGAGTAAATATGAGAGTTTGATATATTTTCCATACGTACACCTGTCAAACCGCCGCTTCAGATATGAATACAAAATGTTTTGTTTGTTGATTGGTTTACTTACTGGATAATTTGGTTAAAAAAACAGTGATATTATTTTCAATATTAGGTAAATTTAACCGTTGTCTTAAACTTAGGTAAATCACAGGAACCCTTATTACCATACCTTTCTCAAAAATATAGTAAAATCAAGCAGTTTACACTTATTGTGCCTTTAGTTATTGTAATTATATAGTTTTTCTCCGAATAAATAAATTACAAGCATTAATTTGCGTAAGTTCAATTTTAATCAGTTGCTGCCCAAATAATAACTTATTTCGGCAGAAAACGAAAATTGTCGACAATGGATTATTTTGGCCGATGATTCCTGAAAACCGAAAATGAAATTCGGTTGGAAATTTTCAGCGCAGTTAACCCAACGTTGGTACTCATCGAGATAGGACTAATATGTTCGTTATTCTCACCGATTAATATCACACAAGCACGATTAACAATCGCATGTCTGTGCCCCCCCTAACCAGGGGCGGCCAACCCGTTTATTGGGTGACAACACCACATCACGGTCTACCCCTGCTATTAAGTGCAATTAGGTGACTATTATTTATGTAGTCGGGTAGGTTTAGGAAAATGAGGCGTTATTAGTTTTGAAGTGATGTTGAATATTATGTTAGATTGTGATTTGAAGGCTCGTATAAAGAGAGTTGTGATATAATTTTTATTTCTGTTCTAATCTCCTACACGGGTGACGGGTGATGGTTTAATAAAAAACCTCATTACATAATAATCTATAGACAAAAACATATTTCTTTCATTTCCTACTTTTCACTTAGAGTATACCGGGTTTTGATATTTAACTACACAATTTAGTTTGATATTTATCGATAATGGTGATTACTAATAATGAACCCATGAATCGGGGTTAAGCTCCGAAGTGAACACAAAATTACCAACAATATACAAGTTATACAATATACAAATATATAAGTGTCATCTTTCGTGAAATTCAGTAACCGGCTTTCACGCGATTCCACCCAAAATAGTTTGTTATAAATTAAGATCAATGAAGGGCGGTTTTAATATTCATGGTCACGAAAAACCGAAAAATTAACGACCGCGCCTCATTGTAAAAATATTCATAGAATCAAAATAATTAATTCAAATTAGGCCGAGAATTAGAAGTTTTTGGATGTCATAAAATCTTTTACTTATACAAAAAAAAAACAATAAAATTCCAAAAAAACACTACAAAGTGAAAATGTGTTAATTTTGGAAGTCGGCGGTATCTTTGGTTTTGTATTTTGGTTTTTTGACAACTTTTTGTAAAGAAGTTTGTCACTTTTTAATTATGGTAACTAACCCACACAAATTCATATAAGTAGGTACCACTACTTGCTATATAAATAAAAGTGACATAGGAAGTAATTAACATCATCAGTATTCACTAAGTGGATGAAAAAACGTATTATTGAAGTTAACTGAAAAACGACCTAAACAAAGTTAATGAAATGTATACGGGACCACCCCTAAAGACCTACCCTATGGTCGGTATGGACCTACCCTATCCATTAAAACAATAAATTTTCGAAGTTGATCCACAATTGCCGGAGATACCGCATAAAACACATACAAAAAAAAACAGACAAATTGAGAACCGCCTCCATTTTGAAGTCGATTAAAAATTACATAAAGCAAACCAAAACGCCCGCTCTTGAGTACTTTCTAGAAACAAACTCCCCAGCAACACATCTGTTTATAGAACCAGTAGCAAGTAGCAACCGGTAGTTTGAACAAACAATGCCGTCCATCCTTCATCTTCCTTTAACATAAAGTCAGGTCAGTCAGGGAACTTAATATCTTATAACCCAAAAAGTTTACAAAGTACACGAGTTCGTGTTATCAATTAGCAGTCGATCCATCAACTCGGTCCTAATCTAGATTGAAAAGGTTTAGAGGTCATTGACCTTGTTTGGTGTCTATATAGACCTCGTAATTGGTTTACTACTTTGACAACGATTCCTAGTAAAATAAAACTTCACCAAGGTTGCAACTAAAGAAGGTATGAGGAACAGGGTGTAAAGTTCACTCATACCTCCACAGTAAAGGGAGGGTTCTCCGACCAAACGTGTATTGAGTCTGGTGGGCTACCCGACGACTGATGTCAGGACGTTGTATATAGGCTAGTTGCGCGGTAAACTCTCCTTGCGTGATGAAGGATTTTGCGTGACTTCAGTGTGATGCGTAGTTTGCAAGTGGCGATGTAGATAGCACTACACAATTATCTAACTGCAGTGGGAACGTTGTAGGCTGATTATGCACAAGCTTATGCTAAAGTGACATTTGAACGTGAAGTGTTTAATATTCTAGGGTTTGGATTCTAGTGCTTTTAGTTGAGTCTATGTATGCTGGTTACTGGTACTGTGGAATAAAGAATTAAGAATTTTCAAACAATTTCAGACATACTGCAGAATAACATCTCCATTTCGATGATATCCTGATAAGTCTCACTCAGCACTTTTTCTCAACATTTATCATAAATTCTGTCATTGTATATCTCCGTTCCAGCATCTGTGTTCCCCTTCCATCTATAATCCGTCAAATTTCAAAGTAAGAGTGAATGGGCATCACGTGTCTCCTGAGCGCGGAGTTCTTACCTGGTTCAGTCCCTAGATCGGGCATTGTTATTGTGTTTTTCCATTTGGAAAGTCTCCGTACCGACCGGAGGGCCTAGAAAAAATGGCATTCTACCTATCTGCAATAACGACGATGGAAAAGCAAAAAATATATGACAGTTATCGAAAAGCTGATGGCAATCGATAATTTGTATATATTTTTTTAGAAATACATACGAAAGCTTTTAAAGCGATTGCCACTTGTCTAGGCCCTCTAGGGTCTGCATTAGCGTCCTGTTAACGATAGTAGGATCGACCTCTATTAGGTACTGTAAAGGCTGTCTGCGAAAATCTACTTTATCTTGTGTCAATAATTTAACTCTAGTTATATTCGAACAGTCAAGCGAGTTTCGAATGATCTATCAAATTATTTCAAATAGGTTTTTTTTTTGTTAAAAGAAACGAGTAAAAAGGATAGGCGGGTGAATACAAACACATGTGCTCAGGTTAAACGTATTAATTAACCTCCTACGTCCCCGTAGTTATTACAGTACTTAAACATAGGTACTAATGAAATGCTGTAGTATTGTTCCACCTCAGCCTACACCACACACGCAACAAGTACATGTTATGTAATGTAATTATTTTTCCAAATTCTTGACACGTCGCGGCACCGTTTAGAATTCTATTATTCCTCAAACCGTCCTATTCTTCACATGTGTCTCAGTTCCCCTGTCCTTCATATTATGGTGTTGCTACAGGAAAAGTTCGGGCCACGTTACTCTTCTAACTACTTTATGAATAGGCTTTTTGTGCACAAGTAATGGTGCAGTTATTTTGACTTACTATGATGGAGAGACCTTTATTTTTCCATGGGACTTCCCGTTTGGATGTGTGATTGGGTTCTTGGTTACAATAAGACGGAAGGAGCCTTATAAAACATGTAGACAGACGCTTACGACGAGATTTCTGTTCAGATGTTTGTTTCTAGAAACTACGATCTAACTTGAAATGTTTTACAGGTTTCATAACAATTAATCAATAATAAAAGGATAAAAGTATAAGGAAGACTTTTGCCCAGCAATGAGACAAGATAGATTAAATCAATTAATCATTGACAAGAACATTCAGTCGGTCTGTCTATTTGAAAGCATAATTAGCCTATAATGTTCCCACTGCTGGGACACAGGTCTCCTCGTGAGAGGGAGTGAGCCGTAATCCACCACGCGGGCCCAGTGCGGGTTGGCAGATGTCACATGTCTTCTAATTTTTGGTTCTAAACATGCCGATCTTTCTCACGATGTTTTCCTTCACTATTTTGAGAGCATTGGGGATAAAATTATTTACACAAAGTAAAGCGCCTGTCTGGGCTCGAACCTACGACCTACAACTCATAAGTCTCGGCCACCACTGCTCATTTAAAAGCGCTCAACTAAAATACTTTGCAGAATTTACTTATGTTTTACCAAAGTCTAATACATACTTTTTCATTACTCATACTCGGAAAGTAGGTCTGAAGTTGCCTGAGGAGCGGGTTGAAAGTAATACTTTTCAGCCCTAGGGAGAATCGTTTTCAACTGACAGCTGTCAAATTATTAAAAAAAGCTAGTTTTATTTTCACATTTCTATTGAACCATGTTCCAACTTTCTATGCAGCCACTCAACTACAGCGCGATGTAAAATTAAAATAACATAAAGTTAAGTATAGAACATATATTTTTTTAATAGCTTTATTATAATTTACTTTCAACTATTTGTTTAAAATAACATAGATTTTGGCAAAATATTTACCATTTTTTTAAATAATGAAAATGAAAAATAATGACTGAATAGCTAGTAGTCGGCCACAGAAAAACAAAAAAATAGGCGGGAAAGCGGCAATCCGGTCTTCATTTGTTTTTTCGAGTTGTAGAGTTTTGTTTATACTTCCGTATAGCAGAGATTTGTATTAACACAATGAGTTCATCTGATTCAGATATGGTTTCATAAGAGACGAGGCTCATTTTTTCTTTAGCTAATTCGTATTTTTATTTTTACTTTCCTTGTATTCGTAATGAAAAGCACATTGTTTACCTCGGGGTGAAGACTTATTTAGTCCCTCGAACTATTAGCGCCCTCGCTACGCTTGGGCGCAAAACCGCGTCTCGGCACTAAATAAGTTACTTTCACCCCTAGGGTAACAATGTACAATATTTCAATAAGACCATTAGGGCAAGTATGAAGATCAAAATGGTTATTGTTGAAGAAAATTATATGAATATTGTACCTAGTATATATAAATTCATTGTATATATGTAAATTCAGATAGGAAGCTCTATACAGTGCTTCTTATCTGAATTTAGGCAACCCGTGCAAGGTCGGTGACGTGATTGCATTTCAAAAATAAGTTTTATCGTCTTAGTATTTTAATGCATTCTTCTAAAAATATTTTTTTCGCTTCTTTCAAAGTCGTGATAAATTCACTACATTATTGCCTTCAAAAACATTAATACTTAACGGTCCACGTATTACTTCTAAACCAAGAAGAAAAATGATTAAACAAATAACATTAAAACTATAAACTCGCTCCCAATTTCAACCCCAACCTTCGAAGAAGTCGGTACAAACAGCAACTTCTCAATTAAACAAGAAACGATAGACAAATATACTCCATTACAACTGAAAGTAAAACATCCATTATTGAAGAAAACAGTGAAATGTTTTTGATTTTTTTTTTCGATTTCAAGTTCCACCGACCTCTAAAAGTTTGGAGGAGATAAGCTCAGAAGTTTGAAGATGGTTTCGGGTTCATTTTTTGGAAGTGATTTTGTTTTGATTTTTAATATTGAAACTTAGTCTTCCATTTGTTTAATATTTCTCAGTATAGTCATTCACAATGTTATTTTGATAACTGATCTCAAAAGTCAGCATACGAGTGTAAATTTCGTTGAAATTGTAGTGTTTTTAGGTTTGATTCCCGGGTCGAGCAAAGCGTTGTTGAGTTTTTCCACCTGGAATTTCTCATTAGGAGCCCGGAGTCTGGATTTGTGCCCGGTTGATGGCAAAAGGCTCGCGCCCTATTACATTTGACTTAAACATATCTAGCGAAATGTGGATGTACCTACTATAGGTACACTTCTGCCTCACCCTTCGGGGAGTACTGGCGTGATGTTATGTTCATGTCGTAGTGCTATTCGATGAGACTATTATCTCATTTGTTTACAAACTTATTGTCCTACTAGGTGCCCTCATCACAAGTAATTTGGGGACGTTGCAGTGTGCCTTTTACTGCCATAATGCCCTCTCTGTCATCTGTCATTTCAGTGTGATTCCTCTTTTCTTGCCATCTACATTCATACTTAACACTTTTCTGGCCATCTACATTCATACTTAACACTTTTCTTGCAATCTATATTCATACTTAACACTTTTCTTGGCATCTACATTCATACTTAACACTTTTTTTGCCATCTACATTCATGCTTAACACTTTTCTTGCCATCTATATTCATACTTACACTTTTCTGGCCATCTACATTCATACTTAACACTTTTCTTGCCATCTACATTCTTACTTAACACTTTTCTTGCCATCTACATTCATACTTAACACTTTTCTTGCCATCTACATTCATACTTAACACTTTTCTTGTCCCATACTCCTCATTCGCGACTATCAGCTGTTCTTCTCCTGATTCATCATTTAGGGAATATTTCCTAAATTATGTTGAAATCTGCATTTGAATATCCGTTAAGTAGTTTAGACGAACAACGCGGTCACACAGACAGACACAAAAAGCGACTTTGCTTAATAGTATGCAGACAATTGAGAAAGAGAATTATGGATACGTGTGCTGTGACGAGAATGGTTAGGCCATTCTCGTCACAACACACCGCCATACTTCATCACAGTGCATAAGTCTATTTATGCTAAATATATTTCCTGATTTCTCCCCGAGGATGAAACAGCATTCTCCTCCAAGCCATTTCATACTCAAATGAGGAAACATTTTAAAACTTAACCGAAGTTATTGAACTCTCATTGGCCCACTTTTGAGTCGAAACTTTCCACTCCATGAATAACGTCCCGAGTTCGATTTCCAAGCAGTGCACCGAGCTGATTCAACGTTATTGTGTTGTAAATCATATTATAGTTTTGTTTGCTTTTTGAGCTGTTATTTTAATGTAAGCAAGAGTTTTGTGCGGTTACGACATTTTGGTGAAATTTTAGAGGAAATAGAAGTTTAGTTTTAGTTCGATATTTTGTTTAGATGACCGTATTTTGTTATTTGGTGTCTTCCATTAGATAAGTTAAGCTCTGGCCAAACTGAAGCGAATTCCACGCGAGTTGCAGGGTGATATTCGCTCACGCCGATTCTGTCAAGTTGTCAAGTTGATGTTCAAAGGTGCCTTATATTCATACTTACTACGAGTACTTACAACTTTTATTTTACTACTTGAATAAATGCTTTGACTTTGACTTTGAACTAACTAATATGGAGACACTAAAACTGGTGCGAACAGTTGTATATCTTCCTAATCAATCGACGCGCGTGGCATTAGGCCTCAGTGTGGCCAGAGCTTTAGATCATAGAAAAATAATACATGTATGGGTACTATGCTGGTCTATTTTACGATCGATATTCACAAATTTTGCTTTAAATTAAATAACTACCCAAAACGAGGCTATTCAAAACTCACTTTGAAAATAAAAATTACGTCGACGAAAAGTATAGGTAACATAAATGTTTCACAAGAGATCTGGTAGGTCTACCATAGTATCAACCCCTATGAAGATGTACCCCGATATTATTGGCAATGTCCTTTACAAATTTCAGATAGGTAGATTCTAACTAAAAGTCAAACCCAAAGCATTTATTTCAATTAAACCATTTACAGCCACTTTTGAATTATCACGGAGTCGGTCAGTCAGAAAGATTAAGCTAGTGGCTCATTCCAAAGCGTACTAGGTTCTCATGGAGACGAACGGTCAAGAGACTCCATTATTAATCGCAACCAATATAAGCAAAATTAATAATTATGCATAAATCTTAGCACGTAGCATTCTATAGTTTCTTACCTTCTTCTCTAGTAAAATAGGGACATAATTAAGTGAGTAAATGATTCCAGTATCACAACGAATGTAGGAGTCTTCAATATTTGTAACAACAAATTTTTGTACCTACATTCTTCGCTTCTATACAGGGTGGCCGGAAAATTGACGACCGAACAAAAAATTTTGGTCCCTCGCATCGTGGGGTATCCAAATCATCCCCATGCATGTTCCTCGACTTTTCATAGTTTTCGAGTTATGATTTTTTTTTCTGATTCTTTAGGAGAGCATTTCCTGACCAACTAAAAAAAAATCTAAAATAAAAAGTAGAAAACTTTTTCCAGTTTTTTTTTGCAACGGATATTTCATGAGTTTTATTTTTATGCGTAAAATAATCAGCTTCGTAACTTTGAAGAAAGTTATGAAAATGTTGGTCTAAAGTGGAAAAGTTACGTTCGGTGAATTACAACTTAATTTTTTAACTTTAAATTAAAAATCTAAACAGGCCAGGCCTACATAAGAACCATGAAGTAAACTGTTTAGATTTTTAATTCGAAATATTCTACTATTTATTTTAGTTTTTTTTAAGTCAGGGCGAAAATTCTTAAAAAATCTGAAAAAAATTCATACCGCGAAAACTATGAAAAGTCGCGGAACATACATGGGGGTGATTCGGATACCCCACGATACGGAGGGACCTACATATTTTTTTTGGACGTCAATGTTCCTTCCACCCTGTACATTATGTATTCTATTCTAAGACATAAACTAATATCATTCCCAAGGAGCCAAAACCTATTATTTGAACACCAACGTAGGTGTTAAGTTAGCTCAACTTAAATAGGCAATTCTCCTAATGACGAAAGTTGAACATTTTCGCATTATATGCTCCGAGAGGCACACCGGGTGTGGGCATACCCTTATAACGTTTTAGAGTAAGTAATGAGTTATTTGCACTAAGCTTTTAGTAAGAGTTTGCTTGTGATGATCGTATCGGTGATTTGCTGGAAATACCAGGGTTGTGTTTAGTCGATGGGGGAGTACCTACCGAAAAATAATACACATTTATCCTCTATTGAGGAGTAGTTCATAAGCGTGGTGACCATTGAGATTGAGTAATCAGTCGCCTCCTGAGTGCTTAACTGGTTTAATTGAAATAAACGCTTGGAGTTTGAGCTTTTTGCGAAACATTACGATTTCCAATTTGTTTCCTGAGTTTGGTAAAAAATGCTAGGATTTGTGTGGCTTTTGTTGTTGCTGTCAATGTAGATCCATGTGTAGTTGTGAGTGAAACTTTTGTTGTTGCTGTCAATGTAGATCCATGTGTAGTTGTGAGTGAAACTTTTGTTGTTGCTGTCAATGTAGATCCATGTGTAGTTGTGAGTGAAACTTTTGTTGTTGCTGTCAATGTAGATCCCTGTGTAGTTGTGAGTGAAACTTTTGTTGTTGCTGTCAATGTAGATCCATGTGTAGTTGTGAGTGAAACTTTTGTTGTTGCTGTCAATGTAGATCCATGTGTAGTTGTGAGTGAAACTTTTGTTGTTGCTGTCAATGTAGATCCATGTGTAGTTGTGAGTGAAAGTTTTAAAGTTACTACTACAAATATTTGCTTGGCTTGGTTTCTAATCGAAAGAATTACCATTGGTAGACTTCTAGGTCAGCGTCAGAATTTCTAAGAGAAAGTGGTGCTTCATATTGGCAAAAGTCCACACAACGTTGAACAGAAGAACTATGTTCTGTAGGCACCTTGTATCACCACTCGTGAAGAAGAGAATATGTATATCCTTTGCAAAGGAACAAACAATTTTAAATTTAAAAAACCGCTTCACCAATATACTTTCTCCGAATACCTATACTTAAGTAGTTTTAGTCCCCTACGGCCTAAGAACCTATCTTCAGTGAAATTCTATCTGTCCTTGAATGTCGTCTTACAATCATCGATAAAGGCTATCTATCTAACTAAAACAATAGAGGGGCACTTCCCGTATTTTTAAGACCGTTCGCATTCTAATCTCAGTCTCAATCTGTCAAAATTACAATCAATTTACAAACATTTTTGACAGGTTTTTGACATTGATTGTCGCTGAGATGAGATTGCGACTTGAATTTGAACTTTTTTTAAGTACGAGAACTGGCCTACTGATATGGTTCTATACTTTGCCTCCCGTGCGTTCCATTACATCCAACATCACTTTAAATAACAACTTGTATTTTTAATGGCCTTTTAAATGCTTCTTTAAATTCTTAAATGACTGAATTAAGTTGTAATTCATAATATAGTAATAATATTAAGAAATAAATAAAACTTTATTCATCAAAAAGTAACAACGCAGTGTGACATATTCGGTGAGCCACAAACTAAGCGTCGTCGGTCGCTTGTATCTTGTGACTCTAAAATATATTACATTTTAAAGTCTGTAAGTAAGTACATTACAAGATTTTACTGCATTTTGCTGGAAAAATACGAGGAATGAAACGTAATTGACAGTTTGACATAAGAAACATCAAATCTTGTTGCGGTTCCTTTGTAGATGAGGTTATATTTCGGTGAGTAAATTACTCACTGTGGTTTTATTTGAACGAAATCTTTATATAAGTTCTTAACAACCGAATTTGCTCATATCATTATGGGCAATGCGGCATTCATAAGTTCTTTTGATTTGAAGATTTTGAAGATCATTTTTATCTCAAAAGCATTTTTCATCATTCACTTGAATCGGGCATGTTTTAAATGATTATTTATAAAGTGTATAATTTTAAAGTAAATGTTGCTTAGAGACGTATATCCCTGCAATTCGGCGGATAGACCTATTTGTCATCTTTAGTAACTGTCCTGTCAAACGAATAGCTGTCAACATGTTATAGGGACGTAAACTTTGGCTTTTTCATACAAATAGCTATCAGTAGTAAGATATATACCCTCCCATCGATAGATAACGTAGGTCGTTAGGATTCCTTAATCTCTGAAAGATTTTTGCGAAGTTAAAACCAGAGATAGATAGGGTTTTCTATCTCCAGTTCGCCAAAATTAGTGATAGATACGTTATTGGTTTTGGCCGTAAGACAGGAGATATACAGGTCTAAAAATAAGGGTGCTTACAAACATCTCTGCCTATCCCTGGGTAATACAGGCGTAATATCTCATATCTAGTATCGACATACGCAATCAAATTTGACATTTCAATCCAAAATGGCCGACCTAGTTCTAAAATTACAGTTCGCAAACTTACTATAATAAATATTTCAAGTTAAATTGCAAAATATGACTTATGGCGCTTTCAAAATTTGTTCGTGGATGAAATGAAAAGTGTAATCAGCTGCGCGTACGTGTGTTATTTGGGGTTCTCTAGGGTAAAGATAAATAGAAATCTATTTTGTAAAAAAAATTGTGAACAATAGAGGTCTTACCTCAACATGCCGTGTGCTTTAAGGGATTTCCCATCGCCAAAAATTACAGACTTTCATCCCCTACTTAACCCCTTTAGGGGATGTATTTTCAGAAACCCTTCCTTAGTTCTTACTTTCATTTTATATATCTAAGGAACTCTTGTGTAAAATGTAATGCTTCTAGACCAAGCGCTGAGGCTGTGCGGTGTCTGTCAAGGACTTTAAGATTTTTAGTAAATAGATCAGAAAGTAGCTGAGCGAGTAGTGCTTTTTAAACATGGCGAATTGGCTAAAACGTATAATGTACTTAGTTAACATTATTAGTAGGAATTTGCCCATACGTTATAATCAGCCTACTATGTTCCCACTGCCGGGACACAGGCCTCTGTGAGAGGGAGTGGGACAAATTTCACCACGCAGTCCCAGTGCGGGTTGGTAAATGTCACATGTCTTCGAATTTTTGGTTCTAGGACATGTTAGTTTCCTCACGATGAGTTCCTTCATTATTTTTGAGAGCAGTTGTGATGAAATAATTTACTCAAAGTAAAGCGCCTCTCTGTGTTCGAACCTACGCCCTACAACTCGTAGGTCACAGCCGTTACCACTGGGCCACCACTGCTTTCAAATACGTTATGCCATGGTATAAACATTATCCTGTGTATGTTGGAAGCTGATCTGATTGTCTGTGCTGTACCACAAAAAAGAGATACTTAGTTAATTGACTTACTTTTCGTCGCTTGTGGAAGTTTTTTAGAGTTCCGTAGCCAATTGTCTCCGTAACAAAAACGGCAGCCTAATAATTTCGTCATGTCTGTTTCTTCGTCCGTCTGGATGTCACACAGCTATTTTACTCGGAGACTGTGTCGATGAAAATGATATAGAAGATTTATTCAGTGCACCGCTAAACAACGGTGTAGTGGATTTAAAGAAATTAAAAATTACGGATGAAACTCAATCAAAAGGATGATTTTTTTTTATAATTGTTTGATCCTAAAGTAATTTTTTTTTCTAAATGCCTTTGCTATTTAGGTCAATAGTTTTTGAGATAGGGAATATTTTCAGTTACTACAGCAAAAATAACATATTATTTTTATCTAGAAACACTTTACATTGTTGCAGTCGATAAAATCGATACTGTGCATGCGTAAATATTGGTCCCAACCACAAAACCCGTCATTGTGCGTGCTCCGACACGCAGTTGGCCGGATTTTAATCTTATTCTCCATCGCATATCTTGTATCTGTTCCATAACCATACTATATTTCAAAGAGCGATAGTCTGTCAAAAGAAAGTTTTAAGGAATAGTTTGTGAACAGTCTAAGGCGCTGTTTTAATAGAACGGATAACGTGACCATCGCGTATTTGCGCGGTATTCGCTTTCTATAAAACACCCGGGAAGAATAATTAGTACGAGGTCTATCCACACAATCAGGACCGTGCCCGCGACATGGACCGTGCTTCGTCAGGGGCTCAAACAATATCGATGTGTACATTTGATATGAACGCGACGGAGCTTCAGTACCTGCCCTGTGCGTCCCACAGCCCTGTCACGTATCAGACACGGCTCTGATATGTGTCACTTACTTAATAAAAATTCATTCATTCATTCACTGACAGACATCACACAACCTAAGCCGCTGGGTCTAGGTCAACAACGAAAGTGAGCACTAAGGAAAAAATGAAAATCTAACTCTTAAAGCGGTTAAATAGGGAATGTAAGTTGGCATGGAAGTTCAGCATTTTTGCCGACGAGAAACTCTAACAGGCGCACGGCTTGTTTTTATATAAATTTATTTATTTAATTTATATAATAATAACCAACTTATATTTACAGTTTGCACAACAAATACAAGTTATCGGTCAAGACTAGTAATTAGACATACAATCATACAGTTAGGTTAAATTACATAAAACTGGATATTCAAAATGCGATAAAAGTAGACATTATTTAATATAATGAGATAAAAGTAGAAATTATTTTACATAATGAGATAAAAGTAGAAATGATTTGGTAAATTAGGTAAAATTAGATAGAATTGGGATAGAATTAGAATAAAATGATGATATCAAGATACAATTAAATTTATTTACTCCAATGAGTTTGTAGTGAGAGTAGCAATGGAAATTGGCAATTAATTTTCCAACTCATTGCATGAATACGCAGTCAGGATCCGTGTGTGAGCATAGCGTAATCAGCCGTTAATGTTCCCACTGCTGGGACACAGGCATCTGGGGTTGAGCATACAAACAGTAATTTTATTCTAAAATTTTCCTCAGATTTCTCTCCACAGAAAAAAGCCTTGATCTTTAGTAGTCTAGGTACATAGATCAAATTAATATAACGTTACAGTGAAGAATCGAGACCTTTACCAAGTATCGCCCACGTGTGTCTGGAACCCTCGACCACGACGTTTTAGTTCTAGATGAGATAAAAGCACGTTTGAAGGATGAGCGTACTTGTTACGGGATTTTGAGGGTACTTTAAAATAACGTGGGTTTTGCAGCTATATATTAATATCAATCAAGCCTAATTTATTGTTTGTCGGGGAACTGTTGGCTAATTTATGAGACGCTGTTAATTAAACGGTAGCTGTAATGACAGAAAAAAATATAAAGAGGGTTAAAGTTATTAAAAAAATAAATATACTACCTATTTAAAGAAGTAGGTTTAAATGAATGACCCTTACATTATTTACCGGAATTTTCCTTTTCATGACTAACTTTTCCTAATCTTGAACACGCAGTTAAAACATTTAACCCCCAGTATCGAGCCAGATGTCACATCCAATCTTTTCAAAACATCTTTGTATTTCAGCCTAGATCTCTAGCTAGATCAGATTTAGGCTCCATTAATAGACAATTTGGTACAGGTACACTAAGTATATATACCTGTATATAGGTACAACGGAGTATATAATACAAGTCCCTAAGGTTTCAGCTCAGTTCAGTTCTAACTGTCACGAAAGGTACAAGTGGCTTTAAGTAAAGTGGTTTTGGTGGTTCGTTATAAGAGATGTTAATGAACTGGTTATTTTAATTGAAAGTGGGTGTTGTGGGTTAATGAGGTGAGTTAAAGTTGGTTTTCTGTTTTAGAGTTAATTGTTGGATTTATGGGTTGTTTAAAGTTTTTGATTTTGAATTGGGGGCGAAATAGATTCAACTACTTATTTGTTATGTTTAAATTTTTTTTTGCCTTTGGTTTTTTTTATGTACATATTATTATTTTAAGAGTATTAGCATTTTAAATTAAGTATGCAAATATTAGTATAAGTAATAATAATATATATTAAATACACAAATTGGAATAACTTTTAACACAAGATATATTTTCGAACTGATAAGTAAGTTTTATGATGCATGCTTAAAGTTTTGCATTACGCTGGAATTATTGGTAGTACATTTCTTTGTTTTAATGTCGATGATAAACATTTAGATATGGGTTTTCTACGAACCAACAATGCAAATAAACTTTTAATGAAAATTAAAAAAAAAATATGATTTAGATCTACGAAAGACAGCCGAGACCAACTGATTAACGCGCTTTCCGAGGTACGGAGAAGTCTCGGTATATTATGGATGGTCACCCATCCACGGACTGATCTCGGCAAGCGTTGCTTAACCTTGAAGATCAATTCGTGTGGTTGTTATTATTTAGCAACGAGCCCCTAACTGTACCTGTTGTGCCGCTCAGAAATGCCATTTGCACTTTTTCTACGGAGCCGCGGGGTTCGAAGGCATTGCTATGTTCTGTCGTTGTTGTTACAAATCAGAACCACCGAATATTTATAGGTATTTCAAGAGTGTGTCTGTGCAAACAAAGTACTTACTGTTGGCGGTACTTTGTTTGCACAGACACACCCTGCTTGTGGTTTATTTTATATTTTAAGCTTAAACAATCAAAAATGATTCTTTTCATTTCAGTTCATCTTTGAAACCAGAATACCTTAATCAAAAGTTCGTATAAAAAATATAAGCTTGAAAGAGATGTCAGGATTTACGGCTTCAATTCATAACCTTCCGCATTAAACTGTAGATTTCATAGTTATGAGATATTTAACTATTTTATGTTGAACTCTAAAATTCCGATCTTGTCATCATTCTGCCCTTATACCAAATTATTTGGGGTTATAGACTGACGATACGACAGTAGTTTAAACGTCGTATAACAATTGACGTTCCTAGTTTGTATACAAAAATTCAATCGAATATAATCCAACTGTTTTGTCACTATAGCTAGCCTAAGATCGGCCAATATGTGAGCACCATATTATGACAAACAAACTAAGTGTGTCATAGATATATTATATCTATGACACAATTAGTTTGTTTGTCATTGCTTCATTTTTAATTATGTTAACCTATTGTGGTAATGAAAACCTAGGTGCATCGTCTTCACATATATACCTAAATAATGTATACGAAATATTGTAAAACATTTTAAATCTGTAAGTAGTAAGTAAAGTAGTAGTAGGTAAGTTTCTTGCCCATTATTCTCCATACGAAATTCTCCTTCTGGAAGGGATGACGAGAATTCAATTCTGTTTTGTAAATATTGACGTTCAAATGTGCCTTTAACGTGCCTTTTTTAAATAAAGGCTTTGACTTTGCAAAACCTATGGGTTTGCTGATCTTCGACTTGCTATAATCGGCCCATCACTACAATTTTTTTTTTTAATTCGGTGTTTATATTTGTTTCATAGTTTCAAAATACTCCTTTCACTAGTGTTGCCAGTATTTTCATTTATTGTCGTATTGTTGTCTCTACGTTGTATATCGATCAACCGTCGATCATCTTAGTATCTCTATTTTTTTCTGTTTTCGGCGGGAAACCTTCAAAAGGCGCCCGAGCTTTAGGGATAAGACCGTGGAGTGTGGGATTTTTACCTCACTAAAACCACCCCGTTGGTCATCATATGCACATGGAAGGTTTTTTTTTGTGTATGGCATCTCGCAGTTGGCCTTGAGAGGCCGTGACTGCTTAACCGGTCAATCCTGTGGTGCCTTCGAGCTAACTCAAAGCATCCAGCCAGGGGACACATGGAAGGGGCACCGTTACTTCTTAAAAGACCAATCTGAAATCCCCTCTGTGGTTGCACAAGTTTGGTGGGGGGATAGGTCTTTTGCCCTAACAGGCTTTGGCCTGTTTTGGACCTTATTTGTTGCCGCGATGCGCCTAAAAGTTTGCTTGTTACCGTGCCTTAACATGGGAATCGAACTCATTACTTCACGCGTCGCAGTCGTCATCCTTACCCACAGGGACAATTATTATACTTTCTTGCTTACTCTTGATTCTTTTATGGCGAAGAAATTGTCCTTATGTCAAAACAGACTACAGAAAGGTCGAATTTAATTATAAGATGCGTGGGTGTGGTTCAATTTAACATATAAAAATAACATAATAAATTAATAAAGCGAATAATATATTATGTTATTTATAAATGTTAAATTTAGTTTATTGACAAGATTGTCTAAACCTACATGACGTGACCTTTAAAAAAAAACCTAATTGGGATGCCTGAGGCTTTGTGCCGCGGCTCCTGTTATGTTCTTATGTTTAAAATTATAATATTGCTACGTAAAACTTTTAAGATAAGTTTTAAACACGAAGGTCTTTAAAATATACTCCGTCATGATATCGGAGAACCGTATGGTTATACGGTTCTACTGACGGTTCAACTGTATGGTTGTACTGATTCTGTTGACACTATGAAAGGGATAACTAAGAAAAAAAATAACATAAAAATGATTTTATTTTTTACTATTTAGCTGTGCTAGGTACCTCAATCAACTCGGCCTATTGCAGTCCACTGCTGGACATAGGCCTCTCCCAGGCTGCGCCATATCACCCTGTCCTCCGCCTTCCGCACCCAGTCTGTCCGAGCCACCTTTTTAAGGTCGTCGGTCCATCTAGCTGGGGGGCGCCCCAAACTACGCTTACCGACACGCGGTCTCCACTCCAGGACTCGTCTGCTCCACCGGCCATCGGCCCTTTGACAAACATAGCCAGCCCACTGCCACTTTATCTCGCTTACTCTGCAAGCTATATCGGTAACTCCGGTTTTTTTTCCGGGTAATTTAATTCCTGATTTTATACTTCAAAGAAACTCCGAGCATAGCCGACTCCGTAGCGCGCTGAGCGACCTTAAATTTGTGGACTAACCTAACTGTCAGTGTCCACGTTTCGCCACCGTAAGTTATAACGGGCAGGACGCACTGGTTGAAGACTAGGGTGTTCAACCAGTGCGGGGTAGGCGACGCTAGACGTAGTTTTACAAACGCTGCTCAATCCAACCGGATCCTCCTGTCGCGCGGTAAACTCTGCTTGCGGGATGTAGGAGTTTGCGTAGTTGAATAGAAGGGGCAAATCTGAATCCCTTTCTGTATTGGAATTGTTTGGAAATAACGAAATGGTTTTTGGTGTTGCCGCGGTCGTTCGATCAAGAATGGGGTTATTCAATTTAAATTATCTTTTTTATGTTCACGTGTTTCTGTGGCATAAAGCAATTATTACTTTCTTTCTTTCTGTGTATTACTGTTACTGTTAGCCTGAATCATCCCACTGCTGGGCAAAGGTTTCTCCAAATGACTTCCAGCTCTTTGGATCCATCACCCTAATTGCGTAACACACTATCAATCAGAATCTGAATAATTTTGAAGGATATTGTTAATCCATTGCCTGATATGTTCGAAAATATTGTCTGCTCAGCAACGTAAATAACGCAATCAATGTTGTTGAACTATCCAAATGAAAGCCATTGCTACTTTTAGTGTGTAACGTAACTACCCCGCTGGAGTGATGTAGGCCACTGGTCGTTTGTTTTCTCCAGCTCGCCCCGCCATCTTCTACGGGGCAATTCATTTCTACAATGTAATAATATGTTCAAATTTAGGTACCTTCTTGATTTTGTCGACAAGTGACAAAAATGGAAAACAAAATACAAGCTTGGTTTAGAGTTGAAACTTAAAAAAAAAACATCTTGGCTCTCACATTTTTCCTCCACATTAAGCCCCAAATAATGAATACCATAAACATCTATGTGATTACACTAATAATGGTAAAAAACTCCCACCTGGGGAAGGGGTGGCCGTACGTTTAAAAGGGTGCACTTCCACCCCACTTCCTTTTAGAACTTTTACTTACATAAATGTCGACGGTTTTCCAATTTAAGTAGGTAGGTAACAAAAAGTTTTACTCAGGGGACTTAAACAGTTAAGGTAATAATCGTTATTGTCTGTGTGCACTCAGGTAGTCAGGATAATGATTTGTGTACCAAATTGACTACCAACTATAGTTGTCCGGATATTCAAATCACAACTGTTATCGATGTCGATTTGCTTAGCAATTCATTTCCCTCGCTGTACAACCACCATACTGGACAGCAGCTTTTACAAATGCTTAATAACTTATGGCTCTGACAAACTATCAGGTATCTTCTAAACGCTTAACTCTTATTTTTCAATTTGAGCAATTCCTTGTTTCAGTCTCATATAGCTACTTTATTGGCGTACAAGAATTTTATTTGTTCGGTGAATTCTTATCTCGTTTCTTGAATTATGTTATAACTTTAAGTATAAATTGTCCAAGCTAACTACTTGTTTATTGCAGTTGCTATTTATTTTCAAGATACCTTTAAAGATAAATCATGAAAATAAACAGTAAAAAAACACATTATATTCCTTTCCACATCGCCGTAGTCGAGTAAAATTCGTTACCTCTGACATTTCATCAATTTCAACATTTAGAACTTAGATCTTAAAATAGAACCTATCAAGCAGACGAGAAAGGTTAAATAAAACAAAAGAATACCTAAAGTTTATCTACGTCGAGACCTAAAAGGTTTTCATAGAAAAGTTTTTAGTGTTTCAATAAAATTAATTCTCCAATGCGAAAGGTCTATTGAATTATATTAAAGTTAGTTTTGCGTGAATGGTGCTTAGAGCCTTCATTGTTACAGGCTATTAGTGGTTTTAGGTCTTGAGTTTATTCATAGAATAAATAATAATTTTCGTTCAATTTAATATTATTTAAATGTTATTAATTCATCTATCCTACCTAGTTACTTGCTATGGTAATAAAATACAGCTATATCAAACACTAGCTCGTGCCCGCAATTTCGTCTGCGATCCAGGATAAAAAGTAGCGTCTGTCGTTTTGCAGGTCATGGTCTACCTATGTGCCAAATTTCATCTAAATCCGGTCAGCCGTTTAAGCGTAAAAGCGTAACAATTAAACATACAAAAATTCAAATCTTTTCTCTTTATAATAATATTAATTTAGAAAACATATTTTCTTTCTTCTAAGTCTTCTTTCCCATGCCAATTTTTGTGGAAAACACAAACTTATTTGTTTAAACCAACGTATTTATATTATTTATTTATACATGCATGATCGCATGTGTTAATTCAGATATTTATGTTTTGCGTGAGACATATCTTTCAAACTGTAATCTCTTTCAAATCGTGAGATGATCCTGTTTGCCAGCGCACAGTATGATATTTTGAGAATCTAGAAGGACAAAAGTCAATTTAGATCATGTCTTAAATGATCCTTTTAATGGAGTAAATTCAAAGCTAACAAGTTATACTATAATTTAGTACATTTTCTAGGAATTCACGCGAAACAATAGTAGGTAAAAAAAGGTCGGGACGGCCGGCTACCTGAGCCACGCCGACCGACCGCTCGCTGCAACCGTTTCATTCGTCTGAGTTTGCTCGATGAATACGCTGTGTTTCTGTGTGCTAGTAGTGATTTTATGTTGTTATCGTTTTTGTGGGACTTTCAAGGTAAATTTTGATATATTATTTTGTTAGTATATATATTAGTTTAATCATAAATATTAAATTAACAGAGTAAGGTTTTTATTTAATCACAAACAGAACTTTTTGAGTTTTATCGAGGGTTTTAGTTTGTTTCCCTGCATTTCCCTGTGCATTGGGTATATTTTTCTGAAAGGTATATTCATATACTACAAGAAAAATGTTCATTTGCTTGCGAAAGTTTGCGACACTCATACAACATTTTCTTATTTTCAGTATGACTTCGCATATTTCTCGTCGTTCGTTTTTTGATGTTTGGTTTGCTAACGCCAAAGAATCAAGACAAGATGCTTTGTTGCATTATATTTTACAAGAACTTAGTGTCCAGTCCGTTACGGATGATATTTTGAAGAGTTTAAAAGCAACAATTAGTAGAGTTAGTCAAAAGATTGACGAAAGATGGTCGAAATCAGGAAGACATCGAGAACGCTTTCTGAAAACGAATTCTTCATGGTTGGAAGCGACCATATCATTTACGGGTATTGTCAGTGAAACTAACGTTGATGTTTCACTACCTGGAACAAGTAAACGTGCCGGAAGACCACCGAAAGACTTTGAATTATCCAGTGAAAAAACAAAGAAACGGCGAATTCGTCATCTTCTTGAAACTACGTGTCCAGACGAGATATCGATGGCAAACGAAATACAGCTTCGCCAATCAGGAAAAAGGGACTCAGCAGCTATTGTTAAGGAGCTTTCCCTGTTTTCACCCCGAAGAGGAACGGAAATAAAAAAAGCACGGAGGTGTTTAATAAACCCAAAGCGAAGTGGGCTTTCGAATGACCAAGCTTTGGCATTAATCGTTGATGCAAATCTGTCGACACACCAATATGGTATCATACGAGAGCAATCAAAAGTGATTAACAGAAATCTGTATCCACCATACTACAGAGTGAAAACGGCAAAACAATTGTGTTATCCAAGTGAAATTGATGTTTCAGAAACACATGCCGAAGTTAAACTTCAATCTTTAATGGATCACACAATATTAAGATTATGCAAAGTGCAAGAAGAGGTCCTGAAAGCGATAAAAGAGTTAAGAAATTTAGATATTGTTGTTAAATGGGGTTGTGATGGAGCAGAACAAAATCGCTACAAACAAAAATTTTCCGAATCACACTCTAGTGATGAAAGTTTGTTCAGCATTTCAATGGTGCCAATACAAATGTATGCAATGAATGGCCAAAGTGGTAAACAAATTGTTTGGCAAAACCTTTCGACATCATCAACTAGATATTGTCGACCCATAAAGTTTGTATTTGCCAAAGAAACTCCAACTATTATTGTGAGCGAAGTTGACAAAATCAAAGAACAAGCTAGATCACTGATACCTACTAAAATTATTGTAAATGACATGGAAGTGTTAGTAAAGCCAACACTGATATTCTGTATGATAGACGGAAAAATTTGTAATGCAGTATCTTCATGTACATCCACACAAACATGCTACATATGTGGTGCCAAACCCAGTGAAATGAATAATGAAGAACACATTTTAGAAAAGACGGTAAGAACTGAATTTCTGTCTGTGGGTATATCACCTCTGCATTCTTGGATTAGGTTATTTGAATGCATCTTGCACATATCTTACCGTCTGGAAATAAAAACATGGCAGGCTAGGGGAACCGAAAATAAAACCAAAGTGGCTGAAAAAAAGAAGTTCTTACAAGAAAAGTTTAGAAGCGAATTGGGTCTTTTAGTAGATATGCCAAAACAACAAACCGGAAACACGAATGATGGTAATACAGCTCGTAAGTTTTTCCGAAATGCTGAAAAGTCAGCAGAAATAACTGGTGTAAATGTTGAGCTTATCAAACGCTTCCATGTCATATTAGAGACCATAAATAGCGGGTATCACATAAATATTGACAAATTCCATGACTTCGCCAATGCCACAAGAGAATTATATTTTAAGGAGTATTCGTGGTACCCAATGCCAGTAAGCGTACATAAAATTTTATTTCACGGAAAAGATATAATTTCTGCATGCATTTTACCAATAGGTCAAATGTCTGAAGAAGCTCAAGAGGCTCGAAATAAGCACAATAGGAAATTCAGGGAACTTTTTACAAGAAAATCTTCGAGAATTAACACAAATCGTGATTTATTAAATAGATTGTTAATTTCATCGGATCCGTATATCGCTAGTTTGCGTGCGACTCCAAAAACAAAACGTGGTAATATTAAACCCGAGGTAAATGCCCTATTAGAAATAAGGATTCCAAGTATTGAACTTGGGATGACAGAAGACGAAACAGATAGTGATTCTCATGAATCTGAATCAGAATCTGAAGACTCTGATGAAAGGTTTGAAGAATCTGACGAAGCTTCTTAATTAATTCTTAATTAAGAATTAAGTGTAATAAACTTTGTATAACTTTTTTATTGTATTTACTGTTATAAGTATTAATTTTGATGTATACCTTGTTGTGGAAACAATGTTCTGTTGTTAAATTATACGTCTAAAACTACCAATCTTTTTTTTTTTTTTTCATTTATATTTTACCACCTAATAACACGTAAATATGGGACAAAATAATTTTGTCCAGCTAGATTGTCATAATACCACACTGTGCAGCGTCTGCCAGGGTCGAGGAAAAGTCCGAAAGGTTTACCGTGGCCCCTGGCACAGGCAACTGAAGGAACACTAGTGAGTTTCAGTCAGTAAGAGTCTGACACGCCCTCCCGCTCCGCCCAGAGCGGGAGAAGTTATTTGATGATTTCCCACCCAAAAAAAAGCCCCTTGATCACATAACCTACAAATTCCGAAGAAGTTCTTTGTTTCAAAATTCCTTCCTTTTTTCAAAACAATCCTAGGTATAAATAAAAAACTCTAATCGACTCGAATTTGCATTCTTATCACAAAGATAAAGGTTTAGACCACTGTTATTTGAATAATTCATAAGTTCAGATTTTATCTCATATTTTGTCACATTTCGTGCGAATCTAATGTCTGACTGTCTGTTATGGCAACAATTAGTAAGTGCCCAAATGCTAGTGCCAAACTTAATAAAAAATACTGTCACTTTCACTGTTGCGTAACCTTAACTGCTTCATGATTCGTCAGATTTTTTTGTCAAATGGCTCCAATAGCGTACCCATTAGCGTAGATAACATTTCACGGCCAAAGGTCTCCCCTTGAGTCTATGCCATATACCTACGGCTCTGGCCGCGAGCATTACAGGGTTGAATTCATCGCGTGTCGGCATTGAACGCCTTGAATTACCGAACTTATTGACGGGTAGTTTAAAAAATGATTTATTGAATACTAGCACTTTGCTGGTGAGTTTGGCCGCATGGGTATGTATCAGACTACCCAGCCTGGTGTTTATGGCATGTTTTCTTCCGAATGCCATTGGGAGGTCTATTATTTATAAGTGGAAGTATACAGTCAGATATTGACTGTAAAACCTCACATAATAATAACAATCTAATGAAATATCTGAAGATGCATCGTCATTATCCACAGCCTGACTTCACTTTGCCCACTGCTATAGGCTCAGCAGTGGGCAAAGTGAAGTCGGGCTTGGAAAGCAAAGAGTGGCTTATTCCACTCTTTGCTTGTGCCAATCCTCGCGCTCCTATGTTATCCTAATCAACGTTTTTACACACGACCGCAACAGTTTCGACTGACATCTCACCACCGAAGAATATGCATAATTATGCAATGCATATTAATATTACATTGCTATCAAAGGTTTCCTTAAATTCTTCATCAACAGCCTTGTCCGTCTTACTATAAGACTTAAAATCTCGTCTCTTTTACACCAGTCTTCCTTGTGTTAATCCAATTTTGTTCAAGTTTTTCCGACAACTTTAGTTACGTCATCGACTCATCTTGCCATCGTTTACCAACGCAAAATTTCTGGTCCTTTAATCTGAGTACAAGAAGAACGATAACCATAAAAAAAATTAAAGTTGACACATCTATAAAATAAAGTCATAAAAGAAAAATATACAGAACACAGTTGGACAGACGAAAGTACCGATGGCAGTAAAAGTACCGTAAAGAGCACTAAAAAGTGTCAGCATCATAACGAGACCTTTAACTGGGGTTAAACCGTGGTGCCAAGGTAAAACTTGACGTGAGAGTCAGTCATAAAAATGGTGGTAACGGTGCAAGGCTTGAGCGAATAGCGGTTTTGAGAAATTAGTTTAATAACGGTACTGAAAATACGGTTTCAACAGTGAGCTTGTTGGCTTGAAAGACGCATCAATGGCAGTTATTTTCAATTAAAACTTTTTATAGTGTGCCAAAAAAGCTAAAAAAAAAATTACAATATCCAGTTTCAGCCAACCAGCTTGCAAATCACAATAACTTTCACTTAAAATATAATTATGTAGGTCTGCGTTGTGTTCTTCATTTAAACCTTAATGTATCATCGGTCACATAATAATTGAGATGTTTTGTCAAAATCTTCATCATCGTAGATTATTTTTTTCAACAGATTTCTATTAACTTTTTTTGCAATAAGCAAGTAAAGTTTCAATTCATTAAAACTGTATACTGATGAAATGTGGGTGTATAGGTTACACCTCTGTCTAACCTCTTTCTGTGATAAATTATGTGATGAATGTGATAAATTATAAGTCCACGTCACATTCTTCAATCAAAATCAGTCCCCAACCCGCTTCATCCTCTACCTTGCCCCATCCCCGGGAGGGTGTCACCCTATCCGTCCTGCCCTTGATGTAATACTCTAATAAATCAAGCGAAAGTAACTGATGGCCTGCTTGTCTGCTTATCCGCCTTACTTCGTAAGTTAATTGCGTCATTACCTATGTGTTACCGTGCTATGTGTTTGTGTGACCTTCAACATGTTTCCACGTGTATTTGTAACGCGTCATATTGGATAAAATTTTCTTTGATTTAGGTCCTACTGTACGTAGTTCTAAGGTTTATTCCACCTCGTAGTACCTACCTATTCAAAGGAGATGCTTATTTCTGATATTGAATACCCACTTACGTATCAGTGATGGTTTAAAATAACTCTGTTAGGTAGGTTTTTTTTTCTTCTCCAGACTGGAAAGGGCCGGGGCTGCCTTGAAGCGGCTCCTGCCCAATCTAGGGGGTCCAAATAATAGCCTCCTGCCGGAGGCTCTACGCGGGGGTCGTGCCGACCATGGCGGTTTTCGCGGTACCGGTGTGGGCGCGTTCCTTGAGGCGGTGGCTAGCCCGCCGGTTGAACGCATCCCAAAGGGTTATAGCCACCTGGTCCGGGGACACTGTACACTGTACGGTATCCGGTGAGGCAGCAAGCCTCTTTGCCGGATTGCCACCATGGGTTCTGGAGGCAAAAGTCCTTGCACACATATGGGAGTGGCGCGAGAAGGCGAAATGCCGGGGTGTAACTCCGCTGCCGCGAGAAATCACGACAGACAGACAGACAGATGACAGAGCTCCGGCGAGATCTCATGGCGACATGGAGAATACGACTGTCGCAACCCAGTGCTAGGCACGCCACAATTGCGGCGATAAGTCCCCTCTTTGAGGTGTGGCTAGAGAGGTCCGTCCTCACCTTCCGCCTGCCACAGGTCTTTAGCGTTCCTGTTCTGGATAAGGCCGGAAGAAACGTCCGAGTGTCACCATTGTGCGAATCGCCCGGAGGACACGGTGAAGCATACGGTGGAGGTCTACCCGGCTTGGGCAGAGCACCGCCGTGTCCTCGTGGAGGCGATGGGCTGTGGCGATGTCACGCGTCCCGCCCTGGTCTAGGCCATGGTATGGAGCGAGTGAGCATGGGAAGCCGTTACCTCCTTCTGCGAAGCAGTGATGCTCGCAAAGGAGGAGGCGGAACGCGTGAGGTAGAGGCAAAATTCGCGCCCTCACGCCCCTAGTCGCCGCAGGAGACGCCCTGGGTATCAGGGATCCCGGGCCGATTCCCGGCCACCGTAGGCACGGGCTTGCGGACGGCGAGCAATGGGTAGCTCGCCGTCCGATAAGGACCAGACCCGGGTCGACAGCGCGTTGTGTTCCACGCGCGCTTCAAAGAGATGTCAGCACCAATGACGGGGTCCGCTAGGGCCGATGCCTGCCAGGGCTGCGGGAAAGTCCGAAAGGTTCACCGTGGCACAGGCAACTGAAGGAACACGGGTGGGTTTTAGTCAGTAAAAATGTGACACGCCCTCCGCCCAGAGCGGGAGAAGTTATTTTTATTTGATGATTTCCCAACAAAAAAAAATAAAAAAGGAAGGTTTTCTTGGTGGATGTCCATAATATCGATGTGAAAAAATTGCATATTTTTCTAAATGTTTAATTTCTTTTTTGGCAGACTTTTGTTAAATGTTTTGTATACAATTTCAATATATATTTGTAGAGTAGGTACCTACCTCCTACTCGAGTACCTACTCGAGTTACAGATTGGCCCTCATCACCCCATCTACCGTAACCTTTATAAAACATTGTCTTCAACCCGTGGGCACATTTTTATGGGATCTTAAACTGTGTTGCCAAAGGAAAATGCCATAAATTCATGAAAATCGACAGTAAACGCTTTTAACTTTTCAATTACATTAATGAAATAGATTCGTTTGACCTAGTTTAATATTTACGCGGACATTAGGGTGTTTGGACACGAAATATTATGGGTATTTGATTTCTACATTGTTTAGGGGTGACGAAGTTGCATTTAAGATAATTTCTGTTTATTTTATATGAATAAAAACTCCATCTGAGTGACATTACTTTAGCTGTTAAATTGTAAGTAGCAGTTTCAACATTACTTTAAAGAATCAAGTTCTTCTTGCTGAACGGGCAGAATAGATGTGTTGCTGGGGAGTTTGTTGCGCCACTGCTTCTTCCCAGTTAAAGCTCTACGAAGTGGTGAAGGGCGGGCGTTTTGGGGAACTGTTTAATGCAATTTTGACATTCTGATTCCTAGCCTAGTTTGAATAAATGACGTTGATATTTTTATTTATTTCAATTAGAAACGCAATTAAAAAATGCTAGAATTATTGGGTGTAAAAGTTGCGCCTTGCTTCAATTTTAGGTCTTTTCACCATAAACATATCACCAAGTTCAAATTAATTTACTTATAATATTTTATCACAGTATTTACAACTTTCTTCTCGCTAAGATTTTCATTTTATGTTTTTTTTAACATTTCTTTTCATTTCTTTTGTCAAAGATGTTGGAGTGTTGAGGTCTGACAGAACGACTGAACGACAGACCAGAAATAGTGCGAGTCTGACAAGTTGCGGCTGACTTCAAACGGAGCGTCTGACCGTCTAACTTCAGAAACCAAACTTGTGGGGACATCGGTATCTTAAGGTTAGACCAACCAATCTAAATTATTTTCATATTCTCAAATATTTTGAAAAATTGTTTCTGAATTCTTTTATTTCTGATCCACACACAACCAGTGTTCGAGTAAGTTCAAATCACACATTTTCTTTCATTGATAAAAAAACTGTTACTGTCTATAAGGAAAGATTATGGTTTGCCAGTAAGTTTAAAACCTTTTTAGTTACTTTGGTCTTAATGGCAGTTTTATTCATTAAAAGATTATTCATTTATTCATAAAATATAAGCTAACAGTTTACACCAAATCGCTTATATCTATGCTAATTCTAGAAAATTACATTAAACTTTTTAATTAAAACTTCTTAGACTAAAAAATAAATAAAATTAATAAATTAAAACGGAGTAACATAAAATTTGTAAACAAAAACAACCTTATACATAAAATTAGAAACTAAATAATTATTTCTTCCTATTTAAGTAAATATACACATACATTTATATATAATAGATCTGCCTCAGGAATATACTTTAGAAAGTCATTTATTAACTTAATTGCTCTAGCAGTGGGTGTGTTGTTGGTTCGGGGAGCACGCCATGTAGGCGGGTAGCAGAGGAGTCTATGCTGCCGTCTTACAACGCCACGCATATACTGATCAGGAACATACAAATTTATTGACTCTCGTAGGACGGGACTATCTATCTTATCTACTAATATTAGATAATAATTAATTATATTCTAATTTACTACGGACATAGGCATTGTATATTTGTAACTTGAGTGTTCTTAAACTGAGATGATAATCTAATGACGAAACCAAGACATTTATTAGCGTCTTTGCAAGTTTTAAGAATATGCTCGTGAAAATTTAATTTGCTATCCATTATTACTCCCAAATCCCGAATCGAGAAAACACGTTCCATTGACGCGCCAGCAAGATTATAATCATTTCTAATCGGATTACGCGATCGGGAAAAAGTTATTGTTTTACACTTAGAATTATTAAATGACAATTTATTTTTATTTTTTTGATCACAATATGATCTTGTCAATGCGGTAAATCCATCATACAAATGGCTGCTGATCTCCTTTTTCTAACCAGAAGAAGCGCCGTTATAAACTCAAACTCAAAGCATTTATTTCAAATAAACCAATTACAGGCACTTTTGAATTGTCAAGGGGTCGGTCAGTCAGAAAGATGAAGCTAGTTGCCCATTCCAAAGCGTAGTAGGTACCTATGGAGAAGAACAGGCAAGAAACAAGTATAATAGACAAGTCAATGAATAACTCTGGTGGTGTTTTAAAATAAATACAATAATACAAAACATTTGGTTAAAATAAGGTAATTTAATGTTTTAAATCTGGCAGCCCTAGCATAGTGTCTGAAGATGTTGACAACGCAAATATTCCGCTGGCAGAGCTAGGTACACAACCGAGGGTACACACTCCATACCACTCTTTGTAGCTTACTCTTCATATTTTGTTTCTAACTTTTAAAGTTTTGTTGTGAGACTATCTAGCTTGTAGTTTGAAAAACATACAATAGAATATTAGTTAAATATATTTTTTATTATAGTACACGTTGATGTGTTTTATCAACAGTTAACAAACATATTATTCTGAAACGAAGTTTTAAGTTAAATAATATCCCCGCCTCGTTTAACCGATTGATAACATTTATTAGAATGTTTAATTACTACCTAAGCGGTAAGAATTAGTATAACCTAAACATACTGAATTTCTATCAGAATCCTTAAAAACGTATTTCGTGTATATTATTTTCAATAACACTGTGTACTAAAGCCTGATATAGAAAAGTTTTTCTAACTTAACAGACAGCTGTGCTGCTGAGGAGTTTGTTGCGCCACTTCTTCTCCCCAGCTAAAGCAATAGGAAGTGGCGAAGGGCGGGCGTTTAGGGGGAGTGTCATGTAATTTTGACTTTCAAAAAGTGCTGATCCTCAGCCTAATTTGAATAATTTTTGATTCTGGTCCTCCGATCCTCAGGCCCGGAGATGTCGCGTTGGCGCGGCTTCGATGGCGCGGGGTGAACGCGCGCCGCGGCTAGGCGCCGATGCGCGCCTGGCTCGTAGTGTGTGCGGCGCTCGCGCTGGCGCCTTGCCGAGCGACCGCGGCGCACTCCCACCAGGACCCTGCGCGGCTAGAGCGCATCAAGTCACAAATATTAGCCAAGGTATGTTCTAAGTTTCATTCACCGAGATCATAGAAAAAAGGCGCACCCACGAAAGAGCGTACCAACTTTTCGTGAGACAATTATCATCTATAGGGCTTAATGTAGCTCTAAAAACCAAAAACTAGCTGGATCACTTCTCACTAGCCACCTAAAATAGCTGGATCACTTCTCAATAACCTCTTTAACCCATCTCTGTTGGTGTTTACCTTCTCTTCCCTAGAATGTTAAAAATGTTTTCATTTTAAGTTTACTTCAAGCAGAAAAAAAATGTAAGACCAAGATTTCATGATAAACTGGTAATTTTTACGACTTCTGGCCACGACGACGACAAATGGACAAATTTAAAATCACCTGATGCTGTGTAGCGTCCTACGTCTTATATTTGTACGCCGTTCAGGCACAACATGACTGTCAGATAATTTGATGTAACATCTTGCATGACATGTGTATGTATACTCATGTTTTGGACAATATAAATGATCTGATCTTATCTTACCGAATTTTAACTCTTACGCAATACAATTGGACTTTGGGCCTAGATCCAGGCATAATTATGGTCCTTTACTCGTATACTAAAAGTGCTTTTCTTCACCAGCTGGGGCTCTCATCGCGACCGACGCCACTAGGGGCGCCGCCGCGCGACGTGGTGCGACAGATATTAGCACGAGCCGCCGACCCGCGGCCCCCTCCCCACCACCACGACTCAGACGCCGAACACGCCATGAGGGAAATCATCGCGATAGCACATAGAGGTACCCACAAACGTACACACAGACAAATCAAAGACAACAACAGAATAGATGTGAACACGACAAGAGACAAATCATCTGAGAAGCACTTACTGACAAGTTGACACTGACGGATAACATGGCATGGGTGAAATCGTCACGATAGCACCAAGACTTGCAAAAATACATACAGACACACAAACAGAGAAACAGACTCATAAACAGGCTGACTCAGAAACAGCAGAACATGCCGTTAGGTAAATCATCCCTGTATCACATAGGGGCACTAATCAGACAGACGAATACACGGACAGATAGGTTGACAGTCAATTATTATATAGAAATAAAAATGACACAAATACATAAATGGGTGCACACAAAAGTGTACCTTGACCAGATTGATTTAGTGACGAACCAATCAGTAACTTGACATGTGAACAAATTCAGAAAGAAGAATCGACGTGAATCACAAGTCAGGTACCTACTATTCGAATTGTAGGAACACGCCATAACGCAGATAACGAAATGGTTTATTAGACACACTTTCGCATAAGTCTAGAAAAGCCTCTATACCGTCACATAGTCAAACCGTAAAGGAACTACGTTGAAGAGAATTGCGAAAACATGATACATAGCTGTCATAATTAGCACGAGTAACGAGTACAAGCTTAAACGGCCATTCGGAAAAATCTTCACAATGATATCGGATGAATCTCACAAAATTCTGTTGACAGTACCTATTTCTTATATAACCTACCTTATTTGATTTCTCTTTACCAAAAACCGTAAAATAATTCAACTTAACACCTTCTCACAAACGGAAATAACGTTTAACTAACTTGAACTTCTATCTGATAGTAAGTTTGCAAAGTTTCCAAGATGTCCGCCCAGTGTTAACTCGTGGTTCCAATTTTAAAAACAAGAGCTTCCTATACCTAGTTGTCTTACCTTGGGTATGAATTAGAAATAGAGCGAAGTGATAATCAAATATTAATTATTAAAACTGTGACATAATATTGAGTTTCAACTGTTAAAACAAGCGTGAGTCAATTCGTCTGGTTTAGTTGTCAAACTGTAACAAGTTGCTATTATTTTTTCGGACAACCGCTTCTTACTAAACATAATCCTATTTCAAAGGGTGTTATCACGTCGCGTCAGTACTATCAACAAACAATTTCTAGTTCAGTGATAAATACCCCTGAATTCCTTTTGCCTCGTAAAAATAAAATTGATTTCGCCATATATCGTAGAATAAAAATATGAAGTGCCACCAACACAAATAAAATTCCGACACAAAATATCTGTTACCACTTTACGTCTACCTCAGCGACCACATTACCGCTCTATAGCTTATTCATACCACAAGTAACTTGTATTTTATTGTGCCCCAGAAATGGGTCACAAACATCATTGGCAGCTATAACGTCCACTTCGTGTAGTAACTAGCCAATAATATTACGTCTAGACTTAGACATTCGAGAGCCAATTATGTGCTTTGGCATAAATACCGACTAAACCAGACCGATCTAGATTTTTTTAGACAAAAACTGCTTGATAGACATTGGCTGTTCATCAAAGTCTGGGTAGTGACATCATTTTGTTGTATAATCGTCTGGTACACTAAGCAACTTTGGTGCTACCAAAAGTTTTGTTTGGTACGCTGAGTTGCGACCTAGCTTTTCTAGTTCGTTAAATGTCGTAAGAGCGTCTGCGAATACAGGCTGTTCAAGAAAATAAGTTTTTTCACACACGATAAAACTGAAAACTTACGACTGGAGCCGAGTATACGCGATTCAGCGTCACCGATCGACTACACCCGGGTATATCTACCCGATTCAGCGTCACCGATCGACTACACCCGGGTATATCTACCCGATTCAGCGTCACCGATCGACTACACCCGGGTATATCTACCCGATTCAGCGTCACCGATCGACTACACCCGGGTATAAGTACCCAATTCAGCGTCACCTACCAGAGCGTAACTTTCAGAACGAGCGCAAAGTAGGTACGTCTAAAGAACTTCTCGCTACAAAAACACGAAGTGAACACGATTTTAAACAATTGGAATCGTCATTAAATTTGTTTCAACGAGATTACCGAGAATAATCCTCCTGCGTGGTAACAATCATTACATCTATAGTTAAAAGTTACAAAGCGAATAGCGAATAATTAAACTGGTCTAAAAAGTATCAAACTGCTATAACCCAATACCGACTAGCAAGCAGTGAACCAATTCTTTTATTTCTCTAGTACTACGAAATAGTATATTTTGGGAAATATTGAACCAACCCTCAAACACTTATTGGGGTAATGAGCCTCTTTTGAAATTTCTGGCTTTTCTCACAGTAACATGGCTATATAATGTTGTTACGACTATTTTTAGAATTCCTAAATAGGAATGATTAGAGGTTTACAAAAAGAGTCGTATTCAATAAATTAGAGTGTTCATTAATATTTTTAGGACAACAAAGTGGGAATCATTTGGAGTTCAATTAAAAACGTGCCCTAGTATTTTCTCTTCACCATCTCTAATTTTCCTTGGTTTGTGTTCATGTTCGACCTACTACGCCGCTGTGCGGTATTTACATATTCGATATATGAGTCCGTAGTTATCTGTCCATTGTCTGGGCCTTCAATTTGAGGACTGGTCTTGGCACTCATTGTACATCATAAATAATCATAGTCCATGATAGATACTACAGCGATTTGAAGACTTTTGCCTTTTTCTTTTCTTAAGATTTTTTTGATTCCTGGTCCTTCGGTACTTGTTTTAATTTTTGTTTGTAGGATATTTTGATATTGTTTGATTTTGTAATTTGTGATTTATGACGTATTCATTTCATTTATTTCATTATTGTTTGATGATGTCCTTTGAATTATTGGCTGATAATTCTTTGGGAATCAATTTTATTTCTAATTTTCTTTTATTTTATTTAAGACAGAGACCTGATGCACTGATGACACTAAAGACTTACTTTGCATAACTTTTAATGTATACAAATTTATGAAATTCATTGTTACACACAATTTAATAACTATTTACAGGGAGAGTTTCATTTTATTGTTATTTATGTGTTGTCGAAATGGCCCATCAACTATTTTATAGATTTTTACTTATATGTGTTATTTATGTGAGGTTATTAGCATATAATAAAGTCTGAATATGAATAAAATGCGATATTGTTAAATGTTTTTTGCAAGTATGTTTTCAGATCAACTGACTTTTTCATAATTTGGAACGGAACTAAAAGTGTGAGTATCTTTTGGAAAGCTACACCCTACTATTATAATGTGTATAAATAATTATAATACACTTAACTATTTTGATGGTTTTTCAGGTTCATTGAAACTGGAACTGGAAAATAATCCTTTGGATTTAGACAAACATAATTTTTTGGATGAATGAATGGTAGGTAATATTTTCTTTAGATTAGTAACATTTTATACAGTTAATTTATGCAGTACAATGAACATACTACTACATACATTACAATGAACAGAGAAAGGGAAAATAGGGTGATAGGACTGATTAGTTAATTCAACTGCTGCTGAAAAAGAAAATTATTTAATCAACATTCGGTAAATAGCCATAGCTACATCACAGTTGATTTTAAGTTACTAAATGTCAGTGTTGTCTGAAGTGAAGATTCATGCACTGTCGTTAGTCTTCATTTTAAAATTATGTATGTGTGGTTATAAAGAATTAGAGCATTATCGCCTAGACAGAAAGGATACAGAATTTCTTGTTGAATCCGTCAATACATTTAACTCTTTTGATAAATATGTTAGTTACGGTCTTTCACCGTATGACTGGCACGGGTGCGGCAGCATCACCCTATTTTCTCCCAGTACTCAACCACTTACAAACTTCCCCTTTATTTATAAACGTTGCTTAAAGCTAAGTAATGATTAACGACTGTTTAACCACATATTTTTGCCGTTTAAACATCGTTTATCTTTAATCATCGTTTATAAATAAACTTCTTTAAGTGTACTTACCACTAGGTAAGGTAGTAACAAAACATTTTATCAATATACCCTTCAAAGTTACGCCACGAAGCTTCGATACCCATCACATGCAATGTTACGTATATATTTCTATGGGGTTATGCAATCGGGCCATTTGGGCGCTCGCCAGAGAGTCCCGATTTTCTAGCCAGAACCACATAACGATTTATGTCATACTTTTTAACCGTTTTCAAAATGCAAAACCTTTTGAAATGGGAAATTGGAAATGCCCTGAATGTATTGAAAGGATGTTTGTGTGAATGTAAAGAAAGGAACTAAAAAAGAAAATTGGCCTATTGATTTGCCATGAAAATATTCTTTTACAGGGTTGAATCCTTAAAAGTAATAGGTCCTGTTTAACGGTGAATTATAAAAGAAAGAGTTTACGAAACATATGGACTTGGAAAACAAATGGGGTTCGATTCTCAGCTAAATAATATACAATGGGTACATCCATTTTCTCCAAAGTCAAACACATTTAATTTTACCACTTTCGTCTGCTTCTCGTAATTGCAGCTTTCAATTTATAGTTTTATCTCAAAATTCACCGTATACTGCATTTTCCAAGTTAATTTAAGAGACAACTGTCCTGCGTCGCAGCAAAATATCGTAAACCTTGACTGAAATGTCTCGAAATTGCCAACTCGCAGTGATCAATGTTTTTTCCCCCTCTGAGTGAGAAAAGCTTAATATTAACTTACAATATTTATTCCTAAATATTCATTCTTAAATTGCACCTACCACTGTTTCTCTCTGCATCACCCAAAGGTTACTGGTAGAAAATGCCTATAGCATTAAGTCCACCTCTGTACATTTGTGTGCTTACAGTGATTAATAAATAAACTTTCTGCATTAAGTCAATTTTAGACTGGTATAAATTAATATAAATATATATTACATTATTTTTCTTCTAAGTGTATCGCTGGCTAAAAGTTCAAATATTCAGCTTTGCAAACTCCGCTCACTGACACATTCATAAGGTCGTCAAGTGCACAGGTGACAGGGCATTCCATTTTATAAGGGTATTAATATTTTTCTCAATCAGTAAAGATAACATTGGCTATTCTCTAGTAAATATACGTTTTACATTGCAGCGTAAATTCCCTCAGAAAACAAAGCCAACTCCTTTAAATCTCCGAGCTATTAAATCCTTCTTTAAAATACCCATTCCGTACACAAACGCATCTCAATAATTTAATGGCAACTTCTAAAACTGTCATAAGAAAAAGACGAAATAATACTTTGTCTCAAGTGCCTGCTTGAAAAAGGCCAATTGCCTACACTTGAGCAAAAAAAAAATAAAAGGATCACTGGTCGAGGCCATTCCCATACATTTCAGGCTAGGTACCACTTGAAGCGAATAGAAAAAAGCTTAAGCTGAGCGATTTACTGCCACTGACGCGAAAAAACCATCGCATTCTTAGTTCAAAACGCGATCCTTCGAGCCGGATACTTCAATGTTCACTTTTATCGCTCCGCTATGCTTATGCTCGATTGCAAAGAGACAGCAGCCTTACAATTATGCGACGCATTCTTTACATTGTCGGCGATATATCAAAAATTATGCCTTTTGCAAGGCTATAAAATTTTAAAGTTAAATTTCTGCGCTTTGCCGATTTTAAAAGCGGCAGAGCCTTGGAACGATCGTTGGCGCGGATTGTTGCCTCTGTTCCATTATTTGGAACACTCGTATTATAATTTGGATTGTATAATCATTTTATAAAGGGGTGAACTGAAAAGAGATTTTTATCTGACGAGTTTTAAGCAATAGATCAAATTAGTTATTCGAAATATGACTATGTGAGTTTATACAAGGCTAATGTGGCCTTGAATGTATCAGAATTCAAAATTTCTTATTAGTTTAGTCATTCCAATACCACCAACTGGTCCAACCAGGGAGTGTAATTTTTAGTAACTGTGTTGTGGAGGTCAGATAAGCAGTCGCTCCAAGGAAAACACTTAAAAAGCTTTCGAGATATTTGAATTTTACGTTTTTTCATATTTACCCAAAATTAATTCCAAATAATAAAAAGACTACCTATTTAATGGGTACCATTAAAAATGATATTGTAGCTGGCACTCCAAATAATATCTTATCAATATATTCATTTTACGCTTTAAAAAATATTGTCTCGTTAAAAAAAATACTATGACATTAATTCTTTTTGCTTTCAGGACAAGCTGAAATAAGAAAAACTTCAGCTAGTTTCTGGTTAACGCGCGAGATGGCGCTACTGGTCTTATCGCCTACAATAGAGGTAAGTTATAGATAAATAATAATATATTTATAATAATATATTTATAATAATACAATGTGTTTCATAGTTATCACAATGTGGATTTTGTTTTACTTTTAAGAACAGTGTCTTATCCTCATGAAATGCTGAGTTCATGTACCTACCAAGGAGTTTGTTGAATAATTACTCTTGGAATGCCTCCCTACCACCTACGTAATATGCCTGGCCATTTAGCCCTAGCACAAGCTACCTAATATCTCTCCGTTGTCAGAATCTAAAGGGCTTATAGATTTTTGTAAAAGGCTGTTCATAATTGACGATTCTAATTTCTAATTGATTGTTATAATTATACTTCGAATGTTTTCGTCTAATTATTTAAGTGATATTACATATACGAGGACGACAAATCGACAATAAATTAAACTTCTTATATCTAATGACGTTTCCAATCTGCGTACGACAATTCAATCAAATATATCCAATAGTTTAGTCACTATAGCTAGTCGGCTGATCGGCAAAATATATCCAATAGTTTAGTCACTATAGCTAGTCGGCTAATCGGCAAAATATATCCAATAGTTTAGTCACTATAGCTAGTCGGCTGATCGGCAAAATATATCCAATAGTTTAGTCACTATAGCTAGTCGGCTGATCGGCAAAATATATCCAATAGTTTAGTCACTATAGCTAGTCGGCTGATCGGCAAAATATATCCAATAGTTTAGTCACTATAGCTAGTCGGCTAATCGGCAAAATATATCCAATAGTTTAGTCACTATAGCTAGTCGGCTAATCGGCAAAATATATCCAATAGTTTAGTCACTATAGCTAGTCGGCTGATCGGCAAAATATATCCAATAGTTTAGTCACTATAGCTAGTCGGCTGATCGGCAAAATATATCCAATAGTTTAGTCACTATAGCTAGTCGGCTGATCGGCAAAATATATCCAATAGTTTGGTCACTATAGCTAGTCGGCTGATCGGCAAAATATATCCAATAGTTTAGTCACTATAGCTAGTCGGCTGATCGGCAAAATATATCCAATAGTTTGGTCACTATAGCTAGTCGGTTGATCGGCAAAATCCAGCGTCGCCTATTTAGATAGTTTGAAATGTTTTTTAATTTCGATGTGGCATGGCCAGTGTTTTCATTTATTGTCGAAGTGCCATCTCTACATTGTATATAGGTATATATAATACAGATAGATATAATGTAAAGATAGAAATACAAGTTAAGTATGTAGGTTTTATGAAATTTTACCACCATTCACGTGTCGAAGCCGCAACCTAGTGTTTACGAATCTGGTCCTTTAACCCCCACGCCTCAAGGATGTTAAATAATATCAATATATTAGAGAGAGAGATAACGAGGGTCATTTGTCTCCATACATTATAATTATTTACTGAGTGATTTGTGTAAGTACTTCATTGTTATCAGTAACGTAATTATTTGTACTTTTGAACTTTTATTATGAGTTTACGGACTGTCTTTGGTTTTCTGTTTGAGAATTTTACTTCTGTTCATCGTGTTGGTAGGAGCTATGAGAATAGCTCAAATCGTTGTAAAGGATGTCCCATAATAAATGCAAGATTTTAATTTGCCGTCATTTTGTACAGTAAGCGTTTCAAAATGTCTACCTGGAACTCTCTACCTGCGTTTGTGTTTCCGAACGCATGCAACCCTAATCTCTTCAAAGTGAGAGTAAACAGGCTCCTTCTGGGTAAGCTCACTCCATCGTCGACTCTGTCTCTGTCACCATTGACCTAGACTAGAGTCAAGAGCAAACCCTTCTTTAATAAAAAAATAATAAAAAGAAAAGTAAATTATTGGCAGCCCTGAAAAACAAACAACTCGACAGCTGAGAGTTTAGGGTTCGTAAAAATGGAGCGTTACGTGATACAACAACGTGTTTTACAGCCCGTGAAAGAATTCAATTACTGCATGAGACATTTCCTGGTCGTGTACTTTCTCGTTTCAGCGTTCAGAATTCATTAGATTTCTTTTTATGGGGTCATTTGAAGTCAAATGTCTATGTCAACTAGCCTACAACCACTCTTGCATTACAGGGGGGGATTAAACGCTGCATCAACGAAATTCAGACACATCTATGCGGAATGATCATGATACATTTCGACGAAAGAGTGCGTATGTGCCAGCAAAGCCGTGCAGGCCATTTGCCCAATGTGTTATCCCATAAATAACCCTATCTTATTGTTATAACCGAAGGGCGGGGGTGGAGATGAAATAATGCAACCGATACGTTCAAGCTCATATATTGGACTGGCGCAGCAGTCATTAACGTAGAACTAAGTGACTAGTCTACCCTACTTATTAATTAATTATTATAAGTAGGTACCCGCATAATATCCCTCCACCTTTAGTCAGAAAAACTTCATATAATCTACCACAGTTCTATTTCGTTTCGTCCGAGTGTCTGGCTCAGGCTCTTTAGTGGGTGCTGCCGGAATCTCTTCCTTTTCAGTGGAATGGTCACCGTGAAGTAGCACTGATGCAGGCTTTTCAGACTCAACTGGTAGTTCTTCTACAGAGACTTCGGATGGTAGCTGCCCAGAGCTCGTCGGATGTGATGTCATAACAAATGTGGGAATAATCTCTTCGCATGGCTCATCTTCCCTCCGTCTGTATTTGAGCAACTGGTTAGCATGCCTTTTAACCATTTGATCCGATTCTCTCAGTTACACTAAGTACACTGTTTTGCCAACATTTCTAATAATAATGCCACGTGCCCAATAATGTTTGTGTTGATTATAAAGTTTCACTAAAACTTGGTCACCCACCCTGAACGAAACGTTACGGTTTCCGCGATAATTGTCAATCTGCGAACACTGTTTGACTTTAACAATTGTGTCGAGTGCTGTGTTGGATGGCGATGTGGTAGTCGGTGTCAGTAGATCCAACCTACATCTCAACTTATGACCGAACAAAACTTCAGCGGGTGATCTGTTTGTGGTCGAATGTTTGGAATTCGTATAACTAAGCAAGAAATCTGATATTTTTATATTTAAATCTTCTAAACATGTACCTGATAACAAGTATGATTTTAATAATCTTAACATAGCTCTCCGCTTGTCCATTGCTAGCCGGATTATACAATGTTGGTGAAGTTAAATGAGTGATATTATTTCGAGTACAGAATTGTTTAAATTCATGCAATACAAAAGAAGTGCCGCTATCTGAGCAAATCGTATGTAGTAAACCAAATCGTGCCATAACTTCGCATAGTTTTTCTATTACTACTCGCGAAGTACTACCCGATGAGACATCAAATACTTCGACCCACTTTGAATACACGTCCACTATAATTAAAAATGTTTTTCCGCTAATCGGACCTAAAAAATCTATATGTACACGATGCCACGGCTGCGCAGGGAAACGCCATGGTGTGAGGGGGGTGCGCGGGGGCGCGGCGCGCTGCGATGCACACACCGCGCCCGCGCCGATTTGCTGCTCAATGGCGACAGACATACCCGGCCACCAAAATCTATTTCGTGCCTCTTCTTTCACTTTCGTGATTCCTAAGTGACCTGAGTGTAGCTCGTTTAACACTTTGTATCGCAGACTTCCTGGAATCACTAACTTGTGACCCCGCATTAGACAACCATTTTCAACCGATAATTCCAACCGGTGCAGCGGTGGCTATAACATTCCTTAACTAATGGTTCTTTTATTTTATTTGGCCATCCATTTGTTAAATAGTCGATGACGGTTGTTATAACCTTATCTAGCGTAACTGCATTCTTGATATCCGTCAGTGACAGAAATCTTTCACCTTCGTGAACAAAACGCACATAACCAGATTTATCGACTAATGACTCATCACAGTCATCACGTACTGAGTGTGTGTCGGTCGTTTTTAAATCTTCTACTACCGATCGACTTAGGAAATCTGCACAATTATGAACACTGCTTACAAATTCTATAGTATAATTGTATGCGGACAGAAAAATAGCATAACGCTGTAAACGATTTGCTGATATCTCGGGAATGCCCTTGTCCGGATTAAAAATTGAAACTAAAGGTTTATGGTCAGTTCTAAAAATAAAAAGTTCGTTCGACCTTATAAGTATTGGTGGAATTTTCTTATTCCAAATATTATAGCAGTAGCCTCTTTTTGGATTTGGCTGTAGCGTTTCTCTGCTGCATTGAGTGAACGGGACATATACGAGATAGGTATTTCTACACCACCTTCGACCTGTGACAAAACGGCGCCTAATCCGCTCGGTGACGCATCGACCGTTGCACTTAATATAGCTTCCGGATTAAAATGTGCTAAGGTGGTTTCTGAAAGTAATTCGCGTTTGATGAACGACACTGCTTCGTCATGTTTCTTGGTCCATGACCAGGGCTCATGTTTTTTTTGGCAAATCATGCAGTGGACTTAAAATTAATGATGCGTTTTTATTAAAGTTTCGGTAATAAATTAAAATCATTTCTAGGTATGGTTAATCCATACCTAGAAATGATTTTAATTCTGATGTATTGGTAGGTATTTGACTTTGCAGTATTGCTTTAATTTTCTCCGGTGATTTATGTATACCATTGCGGTCAATAACAAACCCCAGGTAGGAAACTGATTCTTGGAAGAAAGTGCATTTCTCTATGTTTAAAACTAGGCCCGCTTCTTGTAACCTACGGAAAACTTCACTTAACCTACTCATCAACTGAGGGGTAATTCCCGTAATTTTAAGCACGTTCACAGTCTGATCTCAGTCTCAATCTGTCAAAAATACAATCAATTTCTATACATTTTTGACAAGTTTTTGACATTGATTGTCGCTGAGATGAGATTGCGACTTGAATTTTAACGTTTTATAAGTACGAGAATAGCCCCTCTGATCTTTGTCCACCCCGCACACTAAAATATCATCAAGAAATAGAAGAGTTCCATCTAGTCCTGATAAAAGCGCTTCCACGTTACGCTGAAAAATGGCTGGCGCACTAGCCAGACCAAACACTAAGCGAGTAAACTTATATAGCCCTTTATGTGTGTTTATGCAAGTGAGCATTTGCGACTTCTCACTAAGACATAACTGATTATATGCATGCGAAAGGGCTAATTTACTGAAATATTTGCCGCCATGCTGTTTAGTAAATAGCTCGTCATACCTAGGTAATGGATATTTATCGACAAGTAACTGCTTATTGATAGTCACGGAGTAGTCGGCACAGAGGCGTATAGAACGATCTCGCTTTAAAACAGGTACTACTGGACTTGCATACTCGGCGTATTACACTGGTACTAACACACCTAAACCTTCAAGACGGTTAAGTTCTTTTTCGACTTTTTCCCGAAGAGCAAAAGGTAACGGTCTAGCCTTAAAAAAAATCGGCTTTGTGTCTGGTTTTAAATCTACCTTGACGCCTTTAAAAAAACCTAATTTACTTCCAAACAACTGTGAGTATTTTGATGAATGACCTGATAAAAATCGTTGCAGTTATTCACCGAACATATTATTTGTAAGTTAAAACGAGAAAAGAAATATCTGCCTAACAAGGATGAGGCCCTCCATTCCGTACAAAATATACCCCTATTGTGAATGATTTGTTGTTATAAGTGAACATGAGATTAATTTTACCAACAATGTGTAATTTATCGCCGTTGTAACTATGCAAAATAACATCACTGGCTTCCAACATAATGTTCCCAAAGTATTTAAGATACATTTGCTCAGAAATAACAGTAAATGGTGAACCCGTGTCTATTTCAAAAGTTAGCTTGACTTCATTGACACAAACAGATTCCCGCATCGGCTCACCGCGAATGGTGCGGATATTATAGCATACATGCTTACCATCATCGTCTTCATCCCCACAGCACTCGACATAATGTTGTTTATTTACAGTCTGTTTACACATTCGCTTAAGATGTCCTTGAACGCCGCACTTTTTGCACTTATACCGCACAAACCGACACGTTGATGCCTGATGGCCTGCGTAGCCGCAGGCTATGCAGCCGCTGCCGCCGCCGCCGTCTCGAGCGCGCTCGCCGCTAGCTGTAGTAGGTGTTGCTGCCCCTTGCCCGCGCTGCTGCCGCGTGCTGCGCCAAGCTGTGCTGTCGTGTCCATCTTCATCACTTGAAGTATTGTACCCATGTCTGCTTGCCGAGTTGTTGCTTGTGCCCCCATACGCCTTCAGATATTTCCAAGGCCTTGCTGAGCGACAACTCCGACATCTCCTTGGTAAATAATTTATCTCTCTCTGGTCCTGGTGCCATGCCTAGCACAAATCAGTCGCGAAGCTGTTCATCTAGAACTGATGCCACGAACCCGCAGTGTATTGCTAAACCACGTACTCGTGCCGCCCACTCGGGCAAACCTTCGCCGACATGTTGCATGGCACTGTGGAATTTGTATCTTTCCGCGAACGTGCACCTCCTCATCTTGAAAGGTCCATCCAATAAAGCAACTACTTCATCATCGCTCAAGGTACCGACCTGCCGCGGTAAGGCCAAATCACGAATCAATTTGCAGCTTGATTCCGAGCAGTTCCTCAGCAGAATAGCTCGACGTTTAGTACCGGCTTTATCCACATCTACCCCAATTTCGTTTGCAAGAAACCACTGTTCTAGTCGTTCTCTGTACAATTGCTATTCTTGATGTTCATTGTTAAACACTGTTAATGTGCTCACCGAAACTGTAGCAGATACTTTTGCCATGATTGTTAAAATACTCTAGACGCGTAACTTGTACTTTTGCCCTCGTCGCCAACTGCGAAGGGCGGGGGTGGAGATGAAATAATGCAACCGATACGTTCAAGGTCATATATTGGACTGGCGCAGCAATTGTTAACGTAGAACTAAGGGACTAGTCTACCCTACTTATTAATTAATTATTATGAGTAGGTACCCACATAACACTTATATTATACTATAGGATTCAATAAGAAAAAAACAATATAAAGACTAAAAACGGTGTTTTCTATTTAATTTAAATCTTGCGTTACCTATGCACCCACATGTCGCCAGTTATATTTAAGCCCCACATGTAATAGTGGGCGAAATCTTACTGAATAAATAGGTAACTTTATTAGTGGGAGCTCTTTAAATTCGCTGTAATTGTAATCAATTTGATAATAATATTACCAGAAACTTAAAAGAGGAATGAAAAAAAGACATGAAGACAAGACCAAATTGTAAGGTATGACTAGCTCTACAATATAAAAATATGTGATGTATAAAGTACCTACCTGATTGCCGTAGATACCCGTATGACTTACGAAACGAAGCTTGCCCTAATAAAAACATGGATCTTGGTAAATATAATTTTTTTTGAGTGCCAGTTTTCGTAAATCTTGATTATAGTATGCAAAAGGAGCAAAACCTTTATATAATATAAAACAGAGTAGGTTATACATTACCTACTGACTGACTACACTATATACACCTTACCCATCACACGTGACAATATTCTACGCGCAAAATATCGCATATAACATGCTATACTAGCATCGTAAATATCTGCTGGTGACCACCAGCCGCCCCATGGATCCAGGAGGTGCTACTGCACGCATTGTAAGCGAATATTTATCATTACACTGTATGCCCAGGTAGGGTAGGGTAGGGGTGTGCTCAAAGCGGCAATGGCTCTTTCTTCAAAAAGCTCTTCCAGTTATGGCCCTGCATTGATAAGCTCACATAAAACACGTTCAAATGTAATGTAATTTTCTATTTGTCTCAATAAACTAATTTGTATTTTTGTATAAAATCCTAATAATACTCGTATACTATGTTTGAACTTTAAAAGAGACCATGCCCTCTGAGTTTGTTTCGGCATTTCTTCTCAGGGATACGTCAGCTAGAAAATGCCGGCACCATCTAGTTTTAAAATATTCGCCAACAAAATATTTACCTTGAACTAAAACATTTAATTTAATTTCATCTCATTTAATTATGGTAATTTCTAATGTGTGCAGGGGGGGGGGGGGTATGATATTAATGAGGATAGTAATACATGTCCTAAACGCCTCTGTCTCATGCTTCAGGGACTACAGGCGTGATGTTACGGTGTGTGGTTCTTGACTTGTAGTATTAAAATTACACAATAGGTCTCTTAGATACGATAAGATTTCGGGGGGAACGACCGCAACTTACGAGTTGTTGGTCATAGGTTAGACCCCAGACAGGCGCTTTACATTGTGTAAATAAGTTCATCACAAACTGCAACACACAACAAGCATTGGATTTGCAGCTTCCTTCAAAATCCTTTGCTAAAATTTGCTAAAAAATTGTGTTAATTAGGGTGCTGGCAGCCTATTCCGTCAATGTTCACGTAGATATACTAAAACCCAAAACCGAAAGAGGTAAAAATCCATTGGGCAAGCTGAGAAAACGTGGCCTTTTCTGCATAACTACGGTCAAGTTCAAAGTACTCTAATATCTTTTGACGTACGAGTTCAATGCCGTTCATTGCCACTTTCAAATTTATTATCTCTAATAATTTTTAATTCTGCTGATCAAATTACGCATGTATTTCATTCATTATTTAACGGTTCTACCTACTTATTTTATCATGTTGTAATAACCGCCAATTCTAACATTATATTAGTAGGTTTCGTACGAATATATTTTTATTTGAGTGTCTTAAAAGCCACGATGCTAAATATTAATATAAAAAACTAAGTGTTTTAGATTTTCTTTACCAAATGTCAAAAGTATTGATTGTGAGCTATATTACTATACTCTTTGGATAGTATTGAATCAAGAGAAACTAGAATTCGTCGATAAAACTATTTTCCTGGGGATCACGCTCGACTCGAGGCTACAATGGGGTCCTCATTTAACATCTCTGGCGGGACGGCTAAGTTCAGCAGCATAAGCTGTCAGAAAAATCCGTCAATTTACTGATGTAGATACCGCGAGGCTAGTCTATTTTAGTTACTTTCATAGTTTCATGGCTTACGGTATTTTACTTTGGGCACGGGTTGCAGACGTCGAGTCTATTTTTATTCTGCAGAAAAGAACCATCAGAGCCATAATATACATATAATCTCCGCAGGCGCGATTCTCTAAGGGCACTGCTTAAGGTTATTAAGATCATGACGGTACCTTGCCAATATATCTATGAAAACCTCATGTACGTAAGAAAAAACTTACATCTTTTTTTTTCTTCTCAATAACTGCATTCGATTCGTTTTCAATCTTCGTAAGTATGACCATGTATCTGCCCACCGACTGCTTTTAAAGTGGTTACCCATTCGTCAGCGCAGAGAGTTGAGGGCTCTGTCTACGTTGTTCTCTATTCTGGACGAACCCACTTTCCCCTTCTTACCTGACTTCCCAAATTCAATATATATGCACTGCGCATAGTAAAAATCTTTGTTCCACCAACAATCGTCTTCTACGATGTCCTTCTCACCGTTCTGGTTTCATTCATTCTTCTTTCTTTGTCCAGGCGGTTTTTCTTTGGAATGCCCTCCCTCTGAATATCAGGACAGCAACCAGTCGGTTCTCTTTTAAAGTGAAGGCACATGCACATATCCGTCAGAAGTTGGCTGAAACATCCCAACGCTGAGTTGCTGGATTCGTTTTCTCCTCTACCGATCGTTATATTTTCTCCTGGCCAAGGTTTATTTTGTTTATATGTATGTATCTATATATATATATATTAGTATTTATTCTTGTATTTTATAGTCATTTCCGAGCTATCTATCCCGTATGTTGCACCTGTCATGGTATATGTCTGCTTCACCCTAAGGTTGACTGGTAGAAAATGCCTCAGGCATTAAGTCCGCCTTTGTACAGTATATTTTTTTTTACTTGTACATAAAGTTTTAATAAGTAAAAGAGGTGAAAGACATAATTATATACTAGGAATAGGGAGCTATTAGTTCAACCAGGTTTCAGACTGGCTAAAGTAGACTCATCTTTCATGGGGTACTGTTTAAAATGTTTCAATAAAATGCCTCCCCACATACTCCAACTGAATGTGACGAAATTCATATTTTGTATCAAACGCACAATATGCAGACAGGCATACTTATTATAAGTTGGGGCATTATATCGCTGATAAAAATGCCTGGCTCAATGCTGGTTCTGCTCCACAACCATAACTAATTGATTAACACTTGAAAATACTGTTGGAGCTGCTGACGATTGTAAGACTACCTTTGCATTGTATAAACTCAATCTCCTATATATTATATAATTGCATAGGATAACTCAAACATCATAAGAGTTTATTGTGTTCATTATTATATCCACACTTTTTAACAAGGGTACTTACCGCTAGTCAATGTTTCAATTTAATTATATACTTTTGAAATCCTAGTTAAGTATATATATATTTTTTTACGCCGAATTTAGTTCCTCAATTAGTTTGCCAAGAACTGCAGATCCATTATGTAATTTCATTTTTTCCAAAGCTTTTCATCTTGGACCAACTACCTATCTGATTCACATTTGAGGGAATTAGGGAGTAACGAAGCCAATAAGAACAGTATCAAATTAAGAAAGTACTTCTTGTTATAAAGTTGGTTAACAAGAACAAAATCAAAAGTCATTCATTCAAACTGGGCTGAGAATCAGCACTTTTTGAACGTCAAAATCACATATACAGTCCCCCCAAAACGCCCGCCCTTCACCACTTCCTAGTGCTTTAGCTGGGAGGAAGAAATGGCGGAACAAACTCCCCAGCAGCACTGCTGTCTGTTCAGTTAGAAGAACTGGATTCTGTACAGTAATAAGTAATTAACATTACGAAACCCAAAAACATTCAAATTATTTGCCATTTTTGCCAAACATATTATTAGGTTATTTTTTTTTAATGGGAAATCATCAAACAACTTCTCCAGCTCTCATGTCAGACTCTTACTGACTAAAAATCCCACCCGTGTTCCTTCAGTTGCCTGTGCCAGGTGCCACGGTAACCCTTTCAGACTTTCCCACAACCCTGGCAGGCATCGGCCTTAACGGACCCCTTTATTGGTGCTTATATCTCATTGAGGTGCGCGTGGAACACAACGCGCCGCCGATCCGCGCCTGGTCCTTATCTTGCCTTGGAATCGGCCTGGGATTCCCGACGCCCAGGGCGTCTCCTGCGGCGACTAGGCGCGTGAGGGTGCGAATTTCGCCTTTCCCTCACGCATTCCGCCTCCAACTTCGCTATTACTGCTTCGCAGAAGGAGGTGACGGCTTCCCGTGCCCTCTCGCTCCGTACCATGGCCTGGACCAGGGCCGGACGCGAGAGATCGCCACCGCCAATCACCTGCACGAGGACACGGCGGTGCTCCGCCCAAGCTGGGCAGACCTCCACCGTATGCTCCACAGTTTCCTCTGGGATGGATCCCCATTACGTGGAACATAAACATAACTGGTGGAAACGTGAGTGTACTATAGGTACACGTCTGCCTAACTCTGTAAAACAGGCCTCATGTTATGATATGTTATAAAAAGACCCATTAAGGACCAAAGGCTACTCAAATCGAGTCTCTCTGACCAAAAACACAACAAAAAGTAAAGGCGCTTGTATTTGATAAGGTTGACCATAAGAAAAAACTAAACCAATTGGGAATAGAAGGCTCATTATTTAAGTGGTTCCATTCTTACCTCGTTGGCAGGAATTCAAATGTGGTAATTAATGGTCACCACTCTGACACCTTTCCAGCGACATCGGGAGTCTCTCAAGGCTCGCACTTAGGCCCTATCCTCTTTAACATCTTCATTAATGATATAACGTCATATTTTAAGTCCTCAAGTTTCAACTTGTTTGCAGATGACATTAAAATTATGAAACCAATAGTGACCAACTTAGATTCTGCACTTTTACAGACTGATCTCGATAGAATGGCGGATTGGTGTAGAGTAAACAAAATGTCGCTCAATGTCACTAAATGTCACTGTATGCAATTCTCCCATATTAAAACAGTGCAAACCAATAAATACAAATTGCATCAGCAAACACTACAAGAAGTAAATGAAGTTCATGACCTGGGAATTGTATTTGACTAGAAATAAAAATTTGATAGGCACATTTTAAATATTCCCTTAAAGGGGTTCAAGGTCCTCGACCTTGAACCCTTTGCTATTGCAAAGAGTTTTCTAAAGCCTCGCACATTGGTTCGCCCACTACTTGAATACAATAGCACCGTATGGAATCCTCACTATGATGTTTACATTGAACGCTTGGAATGTGTACAAAAACGTTTTCTATAGGTACCATCTTTGCTATAAAGATGGTCTGGCAAAAAAAAAATAGGAGCTACGACCTAAGACTACCACATTATAAAATGTCCTCGTTGATTGATAGACGAAGAATTCTAGATCTCACATTTCTTCACAACCTGTTTAATGGGGTGGTTATCTGTGGCGAGCTCCTTGAAAAGCTGCATTTAAGTGCACTATCTCGCTTGCCGCGGAAATGTAATTATAACCTTTTCTATGTGTCGGGATCCAAAACAAACCTCGGACACTTCGCCGTTTTGCCAAGACTCTGTAGACAGTCTAACGAAGTATCGAAGTATAACGAATTTATCAAAGTTTAAAAAATTCCTAAAATTCCTAGTATCCAATTTCTGTTGATTTCTATGGCTATTCTTTAATTATTGGTTTATTTTATTAGAATTTAGTTTGTATTTTATTTTTTTAGGTTTTCGTTTTGTAACCATGCGGTTTTGCCTTTAATTTGCTTTTAATTTATTTTTTTGTTTCCCTTTTATGTATTTCGTGTGTGTATTGTGATATTTTATTGTGTGTCCCTGTCAAACTGGTTGTACCTACCTAGATGTTAAGTGAATGATGTGGTCGTCTTTAATTGGAGGCGCACACTGTATTTGTCCCTCTTCATGTTGACATGCATGTAACTGTGTAGCCTCTGTTGGCGATCCAATAAATAAATCAGTGTTCTTAACATTAACGCGGCGTTCCCGAATGCAAATAGGAATATTTCTGAGTGTGACCCTCTCTTATCAAGCTACTGATAACCCGGACAACGGTCTCTGGCACTTTAGTATGGATAGATGTAGTGTCACGGTGAGAAACTTGTTAGTTTAATAATAGTCATCAGTTTTAGCGTAGCTACTGAGCCTTGTTACCCGTGTTCAAACTACAAGGTTAAATAACGCTTGCTGTGGTCGGTCAGCGGGTGGGTGACCTTCTATTACATACCGAGACCCCTCCGTGTCTCGGTAAGCACATTAAGCTGTTGATTCCGGCTTTCATTCGTAGATCTTTCACAGTCGTTACGAGTAGTCAGAAGCCTAAAAGTCTAAGCCTATCATATTGTATGTAATAATAAAAAAGGAAATTCAACTAAAAAAAAAACCTAAAAATTATTCTACTGTGCCATGCATTTGTTTTTAAATTTTAAAACTGCAAAATTACTTTTATTTTGGTGGTCAGCCGATTGCATCGCTATTTTGAACCATAATTGTTGCCGCGATGCGCTGTTGTCAATTACCAAAAACTTAGCTCCTCTATAGCAAGGCATTTTAACTAGTAATGCTTATTTTTTTTACTGAAATTATTATCTAGTAAAAGCATGATTTCAACAGAATAAGATTAGTGGTATTTATGGCAAGCAAATGAACTTATGATGGATGAAAGTTGCTGAGCGTCGAGCTGAATGACGAGCAATTACAGAGGCCTATGTCCAGCAGTGAACTGCTGTGAACTTAAGTGAGTGGATGAGGTCGTGGATAATAATTCTATACAATAGTAGTTACGTAATTAACATTACGAAACACAAAACTATTCGTTTAATAACTTAACACGTTTTTTACTCAGAGACTCGGAGCAGTCCCGATATTATATTTATCTTTTGTTCCTATTCTGTTTCATTAATTCATGAATCATAATATTAGAAATTACGTAAGTTCATGTTCAAAGTAGGTATTTTCATCTATTTTCTAAATTGTCAATATCAGCGTCTTTCCCAGAATGCTATCAGTTCGCAGAATTATAAGTTCTCGACACATTCCAAACATGTTTATACAACACACATTTAAATAAAAGTAAATAGTGGGTAAGGAATAATTTTGTTAACGATTATTATTTCACTCATTATGGCAAATCCCCGCCCCCAAAAATGACAAGCACCAAGAACATATGGCCCTTAGTGCCCGGCGGCCCGACTACCCTTGGCTACGGTAATGGTCAAGGCTACGATGAGGCCAGGGGTGCTCAGAATCCCCAGAAGAGATTCGGCTACCACAGTCACCGAAAACTGGACCTGGCAACATACAACACGTGTACACTCTAGGACCGACGAGAAGATCACCGAACTCGAGGTAGAATTGAGCAGGTTACGTTGTGGTATAGTAGGGTTATCTGAAGTCCGAAGAGAGGGAGAGGACTCGATAATATTCAAATACGGAAACTTGCTCTATTTCTGGGGCAGTCCCAAGGTGGTGTCAGGTTTATCTTCCATAAGTCACTTGTGAGCAACATGGTGATGATCGAGAGTGTATCGACTAGGGTGGTGTACCTTATACTATAAATATCCGCAAGATATTTGCTAAGGGGCAAACAGGTTTATGCTCCGGCCTCGTCAGACCCCGACGATGAGGTGGAGACTAGGTATGAGGATATTTCCAGAGTCATGAATGGCTCTAAAACTCACTTCACCGTTGTCATGGGGGACTTCAACGCGAAACTGGGCAAACGAGACATGGCCGGTTTTATGGAGGAGGAAGGCCTTTTTATGATGAACTCCTTCTTCAGAAAATATGAGCTCAGAAAGTGGACCTGGCAGAGCTTTGATGCTGCACCAAAAAATGAGATATACTTCATTATGTCGACGAAGAAGTAAGTTGCAATGATATCTCTGTGATCAACGAGGTGAAAACCAAAAGTGATTACCACATAGTAAGAGGCATATTAAACTTAAATATCAAGCTGGAAAGATCTCGACTGATGAAGTCTACGTTCCGTCCAGCATCGATCCAAGTCAAAAACCCCGAGAGTATTCACCTCGAACTTCAGAATCGTTTTGAGTGCATATGGAGCTCCGTGGATGATTTCAACTATGGGTTCGTGGAAAATGGAAATGTATGGAAACTATCCATACGGTCGGTTCTAAGATCTTCAAGACCCGTCGTACAAGTATAAACAAGAAGCTCTCTGATCCTACTTTACGGCTCATGGAGGAGAGGCACTACATGATCCTGCAGTTTTCAGACAAGGCGCTCAAGTACCGGCAGATTAATAAAAAAGAAAAAAACTTGTAGTCTTTGAAAAGCGACTTTCGTCGGTTTAATACATACCGTATTATGGACGCGATAGAGCGGAATAAAAGCTCCAAGATCTTTGCTAGAGATCTGTGCACAGACAGGTTACGAAACCGAAGACCGATGATGGTAGGATCGTATCCGCCAAACCTGAGCTGTTAAAAGAGATCGAGAGGTTCTATGGACAGTAGCTATACACGCCAACAAGTAACCGCTTTACGAATCTGGCAAACGACCCAAAAGCTAGATTAGCCCGACTCTTTACCGAAGATATCCCGAACGTCAGCTTGTACAAGATTAAACACAGAGACGAAACAGTTCAAAAACAACAAAGCGCCGCCGGTTGATGACGGGATTACGGTCGAACTCCTAAAAGCTACTCAAGGGCAAAACGCTGGGCACGCCACGATAGCGGCGGTAAGACCCCTCTTTGAGGAGTGGCTAGAGAGGTGTCACGGCGTCCTCACCTACCGCCTGACGCAGGTCCTCACCGGACACGGATGTTTCGGGAGGTTCCTGCACATCATCAGGCGGGAGGAAACGCCCGGGTGTCACCACTGCGATGATCGCCCCGAGGACACGGTGGAGCATACGGTGGGGGCCTGCCCTGCATGGGCGGAGCACCGCCGTGTCCTCGTAGAGGCGATCGGCAGCGGCGGCGACCTCTCACGCCCGGCCCTGGTTCAAGCCATGGTCCGGGGCGAGGGGGAGTGGGAGGCAGTCGCCTCCTTCTGCGAAGCAGTCATGCTAGCTAAGGAGGTGGCGGGACGGGAGAGGGAGAGAGTCTCCCGTCCAAGCCGCCGCGGTGGACGCTCCGGGCGTCGGGAGCCGCGTGACGACTCCCGGCCACCGTAGGCGCGGGCCTGCGGGCGGTGAGTAATGGGTAGCTTACCGTGCGATCAGGACCAGGCCCGTGCTGGACGGCGCGTACGTGTTCCACGCGCGCCTCAAGGAGATGTCAGCATCGAAGACGGGGCCCACTAGAGCCCAAGCCTGCCGGGAAAGCAGGATCATCCAAAAGGGGTACCGCCGACCCGGAACATAAAGGGCCAAGGAAGGAACTCGGGTGGGTTTTAGTCAGTAAGAGTCTGACACTCCCTTCCGCTCAACCCAGAGCGGGAGGAGTCATTTGATGATTACCAATCCTCAAAAAAAAAAAAAAGGGCTAAACGCTGCAGGCATGGAACACTGGTGTGATAATACTTTTCTATAAGAAGGTCGACAATGCCCCTATAATTAATTATATTGAGAATACGTACATTGTGTTGTGAGCTCTGACTATATTCACTTCCTTAAAATAGTAATTGCATTCGTTCAAACCTAAAATCACCACTAATCGACCAATTAATTGCATAATAACCAGTGAAAATGTTATCTTCAAGAACATACAACAAATATTGACGAAATTGTGATTGTGAACCCAGTGCAACTGTGACAATAAGCTGAATTTTATAAAAGGTAAACATATTATTCGTAATAATCTAAAAATATGAACAGAATAAGTAATCAAATAACAAAACTACTTTGAAACCCTCCATCGAATAGGTATATTAATGAAGCAAAACTAAATTACATGCTAAGGTTTATCTGTGCAATATATGAAAATGTTATTTATATGGACATGGACTACTCTAGATATCTGCCTCGGAAAACACATTTTATAATTAATTTATACAGATCTTTACCAAGGGGAATCTTGCAATTGGACTATAAATTCAAATCAAAAGAATATCAAAACTTATTAATTAAACAAAGTAAAAAAATATATGTAGATAAATCTGTACAAACTGATATTACATATTACATTACTAGCACGGCGGGCTGTGCTGGCGCCGGTGCTGCGGATGCTGAGACCCTCATGCGGCGCAAATACTGTAACCTTATGGGTAACTACAGTTTTGAGCTGTTAGAAGTTGAAACGCTCGGTTCATGGGGCCCGAGTGCGCGTCTCCTTTTTAAGGAAGTTTCTCGCCGACTGGTCGACACTTTACGTGACCAGAGGGCTGGATTGTTCTATGGCCAAAGAATTAGCATTGCCATTCAACGCGGCAATGCTGCCAGTCTTCTGGGCACGTTTCCGGATGACAGCGATGCGGACGAATACTTCGACGCCTAAGTGTCCTTTTGTTTTTGTACTTATTTGTATAGTTAATTATTTAGTATCTAGTGTAAATAGTTAACTGTTATTGTAAAATAAAACAAATAGATAAATTTAAGCTACAATAATAAATAAACACACAACAAAACATTACATATTATCATACAAATAAAATATCGACCGAAAATTTCCAAGTATATAATAATAAGTCACCTAGTAATAATAATCAGCATCTCGAGAATAATACTGTTTGTAGTGATCTTTTTCGTATAAACACCTATATGTTCTACACCAAAATATAGCGGGTCTGCTTAACAAAGCAGATACCCTCTCTATAATTATGTTTAATGAACTGTCAGAAAAAGATCAGTCTGTTGATGTACTAAGCATTACGGAGCATTTTATGATATCGGGTCATAAAGACCCCCTTGTCGTACCGAATTATAAACTGGCTTAATGTTTCAGTAGACAAAATACTAAAATGGTAAAAGAGGTGGATCATAAATCCTGGTCCGGACTGGTCATTTATGGAGATACTAGAGTTACTAGAGGTTTCAGAACTTTCAATATCCAATGTTGTAGAATGCTTTATTCCTGTCAAACGACGATTTCCCATTCTGAAATTGACTTAAGTGACACAACTTAATTATATTTTAGTTTGACAGCACTAAGATGGCACTGAGAATATAATTTAGTGAAAATGCCAATTTTGCTATTCTGAATTTTACGTTTTTCACCAAAAATTTTGATTGTCATAACTAAATCTGACTATTTTTAATCGCGATTAAAAAGGTGTGGAATAAAATTAGTTATCATGAAGTAAAATTCACACCAACACCTCGACTTCAGATGCAAAAACAGTACTATATCTTTTTTTCTTTTCTTTTGGTTATATCTCGAAAACGGTGTGTATTATCGCAAAAATAATGAAAACTTCGACCCCCTTTATTGAACCTCTAAACCTATAAAACTTAACGTGTTGGTAATATTTTTTATATTTTCCATAGAAAAAGTAAAAAATTCCATACAAAACAAGTCGAGGCCGCACGTAAAGCGCACCTACGGCTCTAAAAAAAATCACGTGGTACGGCAATCAAGTACCACGTGGAGTCGCAATTGCCAAATTTGATTGATGTGTCAAAATTATTTTTAAATTTAGAGATTTTATTTTGCAGAATAGCGTTAAGATTCTCATAGCCAAAAGTAAGGAATTTTAGTGATGGTTTAGTTAGTTTAGTTCGGTGTACAACAGAATCGGCACCAGTGTCTTTTAAATGGCTTTAAAAGGGAACTTAAAGAGTTGGTATGTAATTTTTTATTATTATAATTTAAACGATTTTTTAAATTATATTTTGACATCCTAATTTAATTGTAATTTTATAAACTTTGAAATCTCTCTTTGATAGTTGATAGTACAATGCTCGATGATCTCAGTAGAGCTTCCGAAAGTGTGGGTCCTAAAATGAACATGGACAAGACAAAAGTCATATCAAATGCCAACGTAACACCCACTCTCATGAAGATCGGAGACTCAAAGCTGTGGACGAGTATGTTTACCTAGGACAAACTGTCCAGTTAGGTAGGTCTAACTTCGAGAAAGATGTCAATCGTCGAATCCGACTCGGCTGAGCAGCGTTCAGGAAGCCACGCAATTTCTTTTCGCCCCACATACCGCAGTGTTTCATAACAAAAATCTTTGGCCAGTACGTGTTGCCAGTGTTGACATATGGCACGGAACCGTGGTCGCTCACAATGGGCCTTATTAGAAAGCTAAAAGTCACCCGTAAGGCAATGGAAAGGGCTATGCTTGGAGTTTTCCTACGTAATCGAATCATAAATGAAGAGATCTGCAGGAGAACCAAGGTTACCGACACAGCCCGAAGAATTGCCAAACTGCAGTAACAGGGGACAGGGCACATTGCTCTCAGAACAGATGGCTGATTGGGCCGAAAGGTTCTGGATTGCCGCCCGCGTACCGGAAGACGTAGCGTTGGAAGGCCTCCAACAAGGTAGACCGATGACCTTGTGAAGGCCGCAGGAACCTGCTGGATGCGAGAAGCACACAACCGGCCGAAGTGGTGGTGGTTGGGGGAGGCCTCTGAAAAATGATGACTGAGAAATGATTACTGATTTAAATGATCATGGCATCCTTACGTGGATGTGCGCTACACGCTCTATAAGGAGACAAAATGATCAAATCATAAGATTCGAATATGGATTCCTAGCTGACAAAGATTATACATATAAAGTTACATAACTTAATATTAGGCCCGTTTTCCTCGAAGGCTTAGGCAGAGGTGTACCTGGTACAGTAAACATGGAATAGGAGGTGAGCTTATTGCCGTCACCAGACGCAAGTTCAGACTACGGGCTACTCAGAAATTTCTGATGGAAATACCTAATAACACTTTGTCCAGCCTGGGAATCAAACCCAGGACCTAATGATCAGCAATAGCGCTTGTGACCACTAGACCAACAATGCAACCCACGTTAAGTTAAAGTTACCTACGTATAAAACCGTCTCCAAACTTGGTCGGATCATTTTCGAGTGTACTTTCACAGTTTGTTCGTCCAAAGGATTCTTGATTATTATTTATTTCTTGTCTTTTGTTCTCTGTGTTCTCTTCTTGACCATCTCTCTATTTTTGATTACATCCAAACATTATTTCCTGCCTTAGGAACGAGAGGTCAATGTTTCCAAACCCGTGGCAAAACAAATCCTTGAACGCATCACATAATAATCAATCATCATTTCAATGAGTAATAATTTCTTCAATAATTAATGAGGAGAAACACCACGTGCATTACATCCGGCAGCACTTAGATAAAATACTGCAAAACACACTAAATACAATGTTGTTTGATTGTAACTATCAATGTTTTATCAATTTGTTGATGCTACATTAATTAATTGAGCGAATCGATGGCTTAGGGACATTCATTCATTGCCTATTGTTTATGCATGCTTTGGTGTGGTGCAAGGTCGAAGGGTAACTGTATCCTGGTATTTCAAAGGCCTCCATCAGAGCCAAAGATGTAACATTGTTCACTTCCAACTTCACGCGAGTGATCGTTTTTCTGCTCCTGGATTTAATAGATGTGCTAACCTTCATGTAAAGCCCGGAAATTATTTTTACAAGCAAATTGGCTACCGACTTAAATTGTCCGTATCATCATCATTTCAGCCGAAATACACGCAAGAACAAAGCCCGCCACTTTGTTCGATTCTGTGCTTCCTGCATCCAGCGGATTCCTGCGGCCTTCACAAGGTCATCGGTCCTTCTTGTGGGAGGCCATCCAACGCTACGTCTTCCGGTACGCGGTCACCAATCCAGAGCATTTCGGCTCCGGCCAATTGTCCGTATATTCAAATCAAATCAGAACCGTAACTGGCTGTAACACGGCAAATTGACATGAGTGCTTAACAATTAATTTCCCTGACTGTAACTGAATCAAATCCCGAAGAGTTCTTTGTGAAGGAGTTTGTCCGGGAACATCACCACCATATTATACTGCACCTATTTCTGCCTCCAAACAGATTTGCTGTGTTCCGGTTTGAAGGGTTTGGGTGCTCCTGTGATTGACACCAGGTGAATTGGCACATTAAGTGACCATTTTTTTTTATCCCTTTCGGACTTTCCCGCAACCCTGGCAGGCATTGGCCCTAGCGGACCCTGTCGTTGGTGCTGACACCTCTTTGAGGCGCGTGTGGAACACAACGCGCCATCGACCCGGGTCTGGTCCTTATCGGAGGGCGAGCTACCCATTGCTCGCCGTCCGCAACCTCGCGCCTAAGGGGCCGGGAATCGGCCTGGGATTCCCGACGCCCAGGGCGTCTTTTGCGGTTACTAGGGGCGTGAGGGCGCGCATTTTGCCTCTCCCTCACGCGTTCCGCCTCCTCCTTCGCGAGAATGACTGCTTCGCAGAAAGAGGTGACGGCTTCCCATGCCCTCTTGCTCCGTACCACGGCTTGGACCAGGGCCAGACGCAATCGCCTCCACGAGAAAACGGCGGCGCTCCGCCCAAGCCGGGCAGACCTCCACCGTTAGTCCACCGTGTCCGCCGGGCGATCCACAGAATGGTGACACCCGGGCGTTTTCTCCTTCCGGGCCTTATCCGGAACAGGAACGTCCCTAAACAACCGTTTCCGGTGAGGATCTGTGTCAGGCGGAAGGTGTGGACGCTGTGGCGCCTCTCTTGCCACTCTTCAAAGAGGGGACTTATCGCTGCAATTGTGGCGTGCCCAATTAAGTGACCCCTAATGTGCCAATTCACCCACCCAAGCGGTTAATGCTAATCTCAAATTAATGTTATGTTTGCCTGATATTAACGTTTACCTTTAAGTACAAGATAACGTCGCTACAACCACGTGTACTTATTAGGTTCAAAGTTTGCTAATATTAGCGTCAGATATCAACACGTAACTGACATAGTTTGTTTAGTTGACTTCTTCAACTAGTGATAAGAAATGGTGCATTATGTAGCAGTTTGAAAAGATATAAATGTTAGGTAGCGGGTGGAGGCTTTATACCCGTTTTCACTAACACTTGGTGACAGCAAAATTAATGCCAAAACTAAAGCACACTATTGGAATTTCGACGTCCGAACGAATAGTTAAAAATCCAATAGTGCAAAGAAATTAAGGCATTATTTCAGGTGTCATCTAGGTGTTAATAAAAACAGGTATTACTCACACACTACTAACAAATACTCTTTCAGAGATGCTTCAAGGAAACGTCAACAAATGACTACTTTTATGTAAGTTCGACGCATCAGTCAGACCCTTTGTATTTGCTCCGTGGTCAGACCTGCTATTAACATCACTGACTAAGTAATCATTATAAGCTATTCATAAGCTATGGTAAAATAAGGGATAAAAGAGCTGATACCTTTTCGTGATAGAGCAAGCTATTTCCACTTGTCTCTCAACTCAATAAACAAAAGCGCCTCTTCTAGTATGAAAATAAAACAACCTACGGGAGTTTTGGCAAAAGCTAAGTGTTCATATACTTCACAAGGCAACTGCAGCCGTCAAAAAAGTGCCGCTCGTGTATTTGAGCACCGTACCCAAATACACAAGATTCACGTTGTCGGCGGCTGCAGTGGCCTCTGCCATAGATGTGTCGCAAGTGTGTATGAACACGTGGACAAAAGGACCTACATAATTATGTTAACAATGTATTCCAACCAAATGAAGACAAAACCTGCCACAATTTCCAGTGATGCCTGTTGCAAAATAATTCTTCAAAAGCATAATCGACATCGTAATACATTATATATAACAAAGTCGCGTCGTAGATATTCTAAATTTCACAATGGCTAATTTCACCATCATTTAGAGCAATTGTTCCGGCAGGTTTATGTGTACAATAACACACAGCAATCTCGACGCTTTGACATAATATCAACATTGCATCCGTGCGTAGCAGGGGCGAGTCGTTATTAGTATCTGTCTATATGACGAGTGAATCGAACCCAGGAACTGCTTAGCAACAAATGCGCACAGTCACTCCTTCATCTAAACTTAGCTTTAAAAACAACCTCAGTATATAAAAATAAGAATCATGAACAAAGAATAATAAATAATTGTTTATTCCGCGCGTATCGAGGGAGCAACGTTCTTGAACAATAAACAGGCACTATCTTATACATGTGATTAATAAATTGTGCTACAATTTACCATTTGTCATAACTATTCGTTTATTTGTCACTTGAGTGGTTACAGCGAGGACCAGTTGGATTCGATCTCCAAAAATATCTGCGACGTCGTCAATTTAAGACTTTTAACAATTCAGGTTTCCTCACGAAATTATCCTTTACAGTCAGTGACGTCCAAAATTGGTAAACTTCATTTTTGCAACGTATTTTGAATTGAAATAGCAGTCAAAAATCTGAATCGGAATTCGGCACCTGGGACCAAACCGGGACAGCCATTAGAAAGCCGCCACAAGGCAAAATAAGCTTATACATTTAGCGCACTCGAATCAGTCAACCCTCATAACAATGTTACTAACCAGCCAATCAATACATTAGCCATAGCAGTAATTTATTATCTAATTAATAATAATTTTATAGAGCAGTGGTAACGGCCGTTACTTACGAGCTGTAGGTCGTCGGTTCGAACCCTGATAGGCGCTTTACTTTGTGAAAATGATTTCATCAGCACTGGTCTCAAAACGGTGAAGGAAAACATTGTTAGGAAACCGGAAAACTCGAAGACATGTGACATCCACAAACCCGCACTGGGCCCGCGTGGTGGATTGCAGCCCACTCCCTCTCATCGAGAGGAGGCCTGTATCCCAGCAGTGGGAACATTATCTAAGGCTATTATGTTACATATAATTAAAAACTTTTTTACAGAATAAAACAACCGACTTCCAATAAAAACAACACAAAGTGAAAAATTACTTTTATTTTGTAAGTTGGTGTCTTCGGTTTTGTTTTTTCGTTTGTTGCCACCGACTTCCATAATGAATGTAATTTTTCACTTCATAAGTACTGTTTTTTTTTGGAAGTCGGTTTTTTAAATAAAAAAATATAGTAGTAAGATTTAACTTTTTAGTGGTCGTGCCTACCCCACACGAATTCGTATACCCCTACCTACTTGTTATGTAAACAACATTGACAGGAAGTTTTATAGCATCATCAACATACACAAAGTTGATTAAATACCTATGTATTATTGAAGCTAACTCAAAAACTATCCGCTTCTATAACAAGTTGCCAAATTCGGTTACAGAACTTAGCGGTGGAAAGTTCAAAACCCACATCAAACGTATCCATATCAAAAAAGTATATTATAAGACTAAAGACTACGTTGAAGACAAAAAATATCGACAATAATTCCTTCTGCACATGCGGCTTCCTGGTACCTCATTTACGGCATCACTATGTAAATGTCTATTAACTGCTCCCAAATTACGTTGTTTATAATTTTATTTACATAATATTTTCTTTTCTTTCTTCGACATGATCATTATTTGACATTATATAGGTACCTACAATTTGAACTTCAACTCTTTACTAATGGCTTTCGTAGACAGGATATTAATGCAGATTTGTTACAGTTATAATGGCAATCATGTCGTTTTGTTTAAATAGGCTTTTAGTTTTGATTATTTTATTTATCTTTTATAAAGATTATTTAAAATTTTGTGAATGTGAGAACGTTGTAGGCATAACTTGTAGACTGTAGATTTGTAGACCATTTTCTATTTTGTTAAGTAATAATAATAATAATAAATAATAATAATAAAACGTTTATTTTTAAAAAAAAAAGGGATACATTTACAATGGATATCTTAAAGTATTAATTTTTATTAATACTTTAAGATATCCATTAATACCTGGATAATAAATTTAAGTACTTACCTGGTACTTGTTGACAGGCCTACACTGTCCTCCCATACCTATAAACACTGTAATTTGAAAACGTTGTAAAAGCCAATTATTTTTAAAAGAGTAACCGTTGAGTTTCTTGCCGGTTCTTCTCCATAGCAAACGACCAATTGGAACCGTGCACCTAGCTTCTGACATTTCATAAGTGCCCATGTACGAGGCGCGTTCAATGTATTCTCGGTATGAGGGTGATTTACTAATGATGTGGGTAATTTGACTAATTAATTAATGAGATTATTAACTAAGGGTATAAAGCTATGCATATTCATATACTTGTGATTGTTAGTTTGCTAATTATCCTTAGTCAACGACAACTGGAATGGCTAACGTGACAATGTTGAAGAAAATCGAGCACGGCGCTTCCATTAAATTCCTTACCCAACAAAAAAATAGTCAAAAAACTATTCACGTAGAAATGGTAGCTGTTTACCAAAATTCTACACCTTCGTTATCTACGGTTCAAAAGTAGTCAAGTGAAATTATAAGGAGTATTGAAGACGACACTCGCTCGGGCGGTCCGGTTACTGCCTCTACGGACCAAAACGTGAAAAAAGTTGAGAAGCTTATACCGGAGGATGCCTGAATGAAGTTGAAAATGATAGCAGAGATGACCCACCTCTCTGTTGGTACCATGCATACTATTCTTCATGATCTTCTTTACCTTTCAAAACTCAGTGCAAGATGGGTGCCGCGAATGCTCACGGCGCGGAGCCTCAAAAACAAGTGCGAATCGAGTGCTTTAGAGAGTTTTTGGAGCTCTGTGGTGAAGTTCCATCAAGCATTTTCGATCTTATCTTTCGAGTGTTACTGGAGATGAAACGTGGTTTCATCATTATGACCCTGAAAGTAAGCAGGAGTCCACGCAGTGCCACAAGAAGGGTACTGCGAAAACCGCCCTAAGAAACTCAAAGTCGTTCCATCTGCCGTAAAAATCATGGCCACAGTGGTTTAGGAATCTTGCTGATTGAGTACACAAACAAAGTTGAAACCATAAGCGCAGCATCCTACGCATCCACTTTCCGAATGTTGTGGGAAGCAATTAAAGAAAAAGGACGAGTTACGTCTGCCAACTAGTTTGACAACGTCTGACTGACGTAACGAGCCCGAAAGCCTGACAACTAGTCTTACGGGTGTCATCTTACCCAGTAACTGGGTTATGGAGGTCAGATAGGCAGTCACTCCACGTAAAATATTGCTATTCCGCTGCATACGGTTAGACTGGTAGCCTACTACCCCAAACATTCTTGGGAAGAGGGTAGGCCGATGATGATGGTATCGTGGACTGTGTTTCATTACGAGTTGGGTATTCTTGATATAGCCAAAGAAGAAGGACCAAATTGCATTACGGCCATTACTGTTATTTCTCTGGTTTTGTACCATAGTTAAAACCAAAGTGATCTTTATTGTCGTTGTTATAAGGTTGCTGATGGGTTGCTGTCAGAGGTAAAATATTACTCTCTTTCACAGTAATCAGTTTCTGTTCAGTCTAAACACCTATTTCCTAAGGTGACGTTGAGGTTATCTTATAATCGTATATGTTTAAGTAAACTAGTCATAATTAGAGCAGCCTTGTTACACAGGGTCAAATGAAATTAGCTAGCGCAACTCTGCAGACGTGATGGGTGTCGAATAAAAATATGTTATATCTAATCACGATATAACATATTTTTCAACTCATATTCATGTAACAACACTACCAGAGGTCGTCGACCCCTAAAAAAACATCAAACCTTTTTTAATTTTATTGTGTTTAGTTATCAATACCCATCACGTCTGTGGAGTTTCATAGTCTGCTTAACACGTACATTACCATTATTTTCTTAAATTTGAAGAGTGACAAAACTGATATTCGTTAGACGTACTTAGACAAAAGAATATATTTTGAAATATCTATTATTCTCTTCTTTTCTTCAGCACACCTGGAGCTTAAAGATCTACGATGAAACGCACAACTCAGAGTTTTATTCCTATTTAATAATGGTTGAGAACTGGGCACTTCTTACACGTTTTTATGTAATAACCAGCTTCAACCCGCTGCTTCGCCTGCGTGTTTGTTGGAAACCATCCCACGGGAACATGCTACCGAGACAAAACGTATCTTTAACCTATGTTATTCCTTATAACATCAACTATCTGCCACTGAAAGTCTCGTCAAAATCGGTCTAGTCTTTTCGGAGATTAGCCAGAGCAGACCGGCAAACAGACAGACAAAAATAATAAAAAAAGATTTTTGTTATAAGTACCGTTATATACCTACTTTCATAAGCATTTAGTAAAAAGCTATTATTTTGACATTACAAATAGACACTTCAATTTTATTTATTTGTATAAACTAACTCATGTAATCAAAGCATAAACAAATTAGCTGTTTTGTAAACTACTGGAATCGTTACAGTTTAATTAATAATACCTACCAACTACTAAGTGTACTCAAATAAACAACATAACTAATTAATGCTTGACACTTGGGTCTGAGTGTCTCACTGATGTTACTCCATAATAATTATATTGATTGAAAAGTTTTCTGGGAACAGGGTTATCCGCCAATGACAATCCGATTATGAATTCACCCAGTGTAGCACAAATGCGTCTTCTCTTCGGAGGAACGAGGATTAACCACGTACTCACGACATAAAAATATGGTCAGATTTTCTTCACCGTAATAGACATAATAATAATTATGCTCAAAGATTTTGTCGGCTCATTTTAAGAGTTACTGCCTGAGCTACTTACTACCTGATTATACTGGTTATGTAAATGTAATTTATTAAGTTTTAAAATGTTAGTGTGCAATAAAGCATATTCTATTTGTCTACGTATCAACTAACCTGATTGACTGCTTAGATAAACTTAAAGCAGAAGATACGTTACTTGATCACAGCGTGCGGTCCTAATGAACCAAGTCATATGGGCACAGTTGCACTCAGTCACATGCGGAAGATCGTCTAAAGAGTACATTTCGATACAGCTCACTAATTTTTGTTTTTGTATATAAATACGCATCAAAATGCCTTCTTGCGCATTTGATGAGTGTTCTAAACACTCAAAAAAGAAAAATAAGTTACACGGGATTACCTTTAACGCATAAGTATAGCCAAAATGTTATTTGTTGAAAATTATAATTTTATTAATAGTTGTTTGCTTCGCCACTTTTGTGAGAGTGAGATAGATAATACAAATCAGGCATGAGAGGCCTACAACGTGAGAGACGGAACGCGTGAGGGAGAGGCAAAATTCGCGCCCTCACGCCCCTAACCGCCCCAGGAGACGCCCAGGGCGTCGGCAATCCCAAGCCTATTCCCGGCCACCGTAGGCGTGGGCTTGCGGAAGGCGAGCCATGGGCAGCTCGCCGTCCGATAAGGACCAGGCCCGGGTCGACGGCGCGTTGTGTTCCACGCGCGCCTCAAAGAGATGTCAGCTACAATGATGGGGTCCGCTAGGGCCGATGCCTGCCGGGGTTGCAGGAAAGTCCGAAATGGTTACCGTGGCCCCTGGCACAGGCAACTGAAGGAACACGGGTGGGTTTTAGTCAGTAAGAGTCTGACACTCCCTTCCGCTCCACCCAGAGCGGGAGGGGTCATTTGATGATTTCCCATCTTCAAAAAAAAAAAAAAAAGCGGTACGGGGTCTGGGAGGGTTCTCTGCCCAGAATGCGCTTGATGAGCATTGAAGTTAGAGTATCGCGTAGAGGCTATTTTTTGTAACTGTGTATCTAATAACATATTTGATTTAGTCCGTAACTTTCATGTCTAAACTAATATTACAAATAGAAAAGTTTTTTTTTTCATGTTTGTTTGTTACGTTTTCACGCTAAAACGGCTGTACAAATTTGGATGAAATTTGGCACATGGGTAGACCAAGTCCTAGAGAAGGACATATTAAGCTACTTTTTATCCTGAATCGCTGACGAAGTCACGGGCAACAGCTAGTTGAAAATAACGGCATGATGTGGTGTTGCGTGTGGTGATGTGTACTAAATCAAATCGACAGTAAACCAAAAGTTAGGTCACGAATTCTCAAAAAATGGTCGTGAATTTGATTATCAGTCGTTGCACTACCCACACCTGAAACAATTATGATTCTCTGACAAGACTACTAGAACTAATTTGATGAACAAACAAATAAACTTTGACATAAATAACGACAATACTCGTGGAATCTTTTGAACCTAGTAACAGTTCAGTAGGATGTTTTGATGCTCCAAATGCTTGACCTTAGAAATTAGTCACTCAATTACTTAGCAGTCCTTATCTGTTTACTTAATAATAATATTTTGCATGTTACGACATATATTTTCTAACACGACGAAGTGTGATGTTCTTCTTCTCGTCTCGTGCAGGCGGGGTAGTCACTCTGCAAAGAAGACTACTGACTACCCAGAATGTGCTGGGTGGATGAACTTACAAAACTTCACTTGTGCACTTGTGGGGACTGTTGATTTGACCCTGAAACTGTACCTTGATGAAGATGTCTGGACAATAGAAAGCTCTTCCTCAACACCGGTCCTTGGAGCCAAAAGCCCTGTAAAATAAATTGTGAATAAACGCAGTTGGTCGAAGGCACCGTATTAGTCTTCTCGACGGGAATTACCGTGAAGGAAAACCTAGTGAAGACACTTGTGGGCCTAACAGGAACGAGCGAAGTAAACATAACATAAATTAGAACGATTATAAAATTGAAAATTTTCGTTTCGTTGTCGTTGTCGTTTGTGTCGTTATAGGATAGTTGTATTGTCGATTCAAAAATCGTTCAAATTAGCATTGGCGTCACGCGTCAAGGGCCACGGCCTCTGAAGTCACCAGCATGCAGTGCCTCAGTTTTGTCATAAATGCTTATTCCTTCTCAAAAAAGAAGAGTCCTTTACCTTATTGTTGGATAGTAACCGGCTGATAACGTATTGTACCGGCGCCAATGATAGGATTTTTTATATAAAGTTCAAAACTAATAAAAATAAATAACATCCATTAACTACCACTATCTGTGTAAGTACATTCCAAGTATATGCTGGCATTTTTTTTAAATACAACTTTACCCCACACTAGGAATTTCTCCTGTATTATGGGTGCCTTTACAAACATTTAAACTCACATACACAAACATCCAGGACCCGGAAAAACTATTCGTAGGTCATACCTAAAAATATTTGTTCCGTGCGGGAAGCGAACCCGCGACTCGCAGCACAGCAGTCAATCGCTTAACCACTACGGCAACCGTGCCGTCATCCACTACTGCAGGCTTAATTCATTACGAATTGCTGATAAATATATCCGAACGACCCTTGTAAGCCAAGCATTAATCTCTCTTATTTTAGTCTTTCAACATACTGGGACAGTATAGGACATACAGATCATTATTTCATTTGAAGGGCACTCATCAATGAACTCGGCCTATTTATCTATTTATAATACGGTCCAGTTAGTTTAACAGGCAATTCCGGATTTCAAGAAAACCTTCATTTCAGGGGCGTATTTTCTGAATCAGTCGTAGTGACGCTATGAACCATTTATTTTATTGATACGCCATTTTTGGTCCTTGGACACGAACGAGCAAAACATCTATATTCAGTCATAAAACTAAGGCTGTCCTTAGTCGTATTCATTATGGCTATGAATAGAGTATGTTTTCTGTCTTCTTATATACTTAATTATATTGCCTCAAATCATCACAACAAAGCTTTACATACAAAGTATATACGTCGTTGGCTACCCGGAGCTAAGTAATTGAAATACATTAACATGTACACAAACATAATTAAGATATAAATAAATACACAGCAATCGATAAATACTATATAGAGCTTAGTAACACCCTTCGCTGATAACAATAATAAGAAATATTGGAAGTTTCACGCTATTTATTTAAATAACATTTGTTTTTGTATTTGATCTTCGCCCTGGACGAAGGGTTAAGGTTTCCACTATCAAACAAAACATCACAGTCAGGAGCCCTTAAAAAAATGACCATACTAAATAGTATTTTATTACTTTATTTTAATACAGCCCTGTACACAATGTTTCCCTACAAAGGCATTAAAATAATCAGCCTATTACCACATTATAAAAATGGATGTTCTCGCTGCTGGGACACAGTCCTCCTCTTTGTGGGAGGGAGTGGGCAGCCATCCTGACACGGGCCCAGTGCGGGTTGGTGGATGTGGAATGGTTGAATGTCTTCTTGGGATTGTCTTAAAGTATCTGCTGTTAGAAGGTCTTTGCAACACAACCCGCCGAGCTTGGAATATGAGATAGCGCAAGAGTGTTGACCCAGCTTCCATGGCAACCACATCATGCCGTCTGGTCTCTTCCCATCGTCACGTACCAAGCCGATAGCCATAATTATACCTTTTATACAATGTAACCTGGATGAGCGGGACCTCAAGGGACCTAGGATTATTTATCACTTAATGAAGCTTTTCAGTTTTTCAGTTTTTACCCAGTTTCCCAAATAGTCAGGTTTAAAATGACAGTTGTCTTATTACAGAAGCTCCCGCTAATACAGGCTGAAATGGACTGTTTTTCATTTATAGAGGAGACGACAAACGTGTCGCGACCTACCCAGACCGATATTCAAAATTATTAGTCATTATTAGATGTCTTACTTAAACAGGCTATTGAACTACAAAGTCCCAATTATAGAGGATGTACCTAATATCGAAGACACCTAACAAATGCATAACAAAAATAACAGTAACAGAGGTATTTCAATGCAAAAGTTTTGGGACCTCATTGTTATTATCAGTAAGGTTCCTCACATATCGCGGGCCCACTTCACCAGGTTAAACTGTAAATGTGAAAGTAACTCTGTCTGTCTGTCTGTTGTTTTTCCCGGCTTACCGGCTGACAGATTTTGATGAATTTGGCACACGGATACATCATGACCTGGGCTAGGGCGTAGAATATTATTATCTCGGTTGTACTTGGGATTATTCCCGACCTCCACGCGTGTGAATCCAAAAGCTAGTGTTTTATAATAGACATGATCTATTCCACTGCAAAATATAATTGAGAACAATCTTAAAAAAAATACGATCAGTCTACAAAACTTTTCCATGAGAAATATTGTTTAATTTATGGTTCCTTATTATCCCAAAAGGGGATACTGACAATCCTATTGGCTTAATCCTTTAGCCGCCTTTTATGACTCCCACGGGAAGAGGGGGTGGTGTAATCCTTTCTGACAAACTCACAGCATATTGTGTTTGTTACTAAAAACTCATATAAATAATGTTAACGTGGAGCTTTCCTCTGTAAGCCGTAGTAAAAGATATTAAAATATTTAGTAAAAAGTAGCTTATGATGGCGATTTGCAAGTTCCTTACTAAGAAAGATAAAAACTAATGAAACTTTGTTGTCAAACATTACCACCTACTGGTAAGTTTTTCAAAAAATAAATTGCATTAAAATTATGAAAAACACATCAACTACTAAAATAAATTGGTCTTATTACGCTAGTTAGCTAGTTTTTTGTAGATACTTTCATGTTCTAAATACTCCGTTTAATTATGGGAATAACGAATATTTATGAAAAAAAAAATTCGGTCGCAGAATTCATCTGTTAGAGGTAATTTTTATTTATTATTTTTTAATATTTTTGACACAATATTTCGTTTATTTTAGGCGATTTTATCTACAGTTATTAAAACAGACATTTTATTTTACTGGTATCGTCCAAGCCGTGGCTTAGTCGAAAATCTCAAATAAATTAATTTCTAACTTCAAACGCGAAAACTATCCCATAATCTACAATAGTACAACACGCATCGACCCATGACCATAAACTTATCAATAACAAATATTCTTATTAGATTTTGTATCCACAATTCGGTGGATCCTGATTGGTCGAGCTCAAACGTCTATAAAAGAGGAAGTCGTGGGTGACTCCGGCGCATTTACCTACAGAAGCAGGTAGCCGAGGGACGTATTATTGTAACAATAAATAAGACTGATTTTATGTGTTACTTTAACCCCTTACAAGATGGGGAAAAGTAGTATTAGCGTTTTAAGTGTTATATTATTAATTTCCGTTTTATGGAAACCAACTTTCGCCAATGGTGAGTAAATTTTATTTTGATCCTTTCGTACATTTTTTTGGTTTATTGGTTCCTGGTGAGTAGTTTTTCTATATTTCAATTTAAAATTAAATTCTTTGTGTTCTTTTAAAACTAAAATATATAAAAGCGGGAGCACGTTCAGAAAACAGCCTCTGTCTTTTCTGTTTTCGTATTATGTACTTAATTATTTAAATAATTTACTTTTTATGATAAAATCAAATAATTTATTTGCATATAATGGAGGTATTGTAGAATAAAGTTGTTATAAAAATATAGTGAGCTGAGTACATTCTGCCTGAGCTTTGGCATTCAAAATTTAACAAATAATGTCACGATCAATAAGCTCATGAGCACACTTAGGAAATAGTTAATAAATCACTTTAATAATAGGTAGATACAGCTAATATTTATACAATCGTGTGCTTAGTAAATTATTTTACTAACTTGTTTATTTATTTATTATAACTATCAGTTTTCCAAAAGCTCACTTATTTCATGGAAAATTCATCTGATTAACGTTCAAAAGTGCCTTTCATCTGCCTATTTGAAATGAATGCTTTGACTTTGACTTTGATAATTCATTTTATTTCCATAACACTGTCTGTAAATCTTATGATATTTTTAACCAAAAGCTAGCGTTTCTGACTTTACACACATTGGATTAATTGGATGATTTGATTGGAAAATATTTCTCACAACATAGTCTTCCCAAACGTTTATATCCTATACCCAAAAGTAGAGCCCAAAATCTTAGTTGAGTCCCAACAAAAATTCAACAATAGAAAATCTGACATTTTACCTTAAAAGTTGTTAACAGCTAGGAAACAAATTCAAATCCAACTTAATTAGGTAAAAATGATAAATGATTTTATTTCTGTAAGTAGGTTTTTACAAACACTTTTACACGTCAATCATATTTTTTTTAAACTAGACGAGGTCGGCGTTTCCTATATGACTAGGAAAAAGACTAGTTTGATAAAAATATAAATAAACTCTACAAACAAAGCCAAAATCCAGATAAAAATTGAAACAATTACAATGTCACATAATAATCTTGGTCCTTGTGTATTAATTAGAGACAATTAATTAATTTATTGAAAAAACATTGAAGTCAAATAAATATTGATAAAAATGTATAATATAATTTGATAAAAATGTAGCTCTCTGAAACATCAGTCAAAAAGATAAGAGCCTGGTAATAACGATGAGTATTTAATTTAAATACTATAAATTAGTAGTATGACAATTTTTTGTATTAAAATGATATAAATAAAAACTGATACGAATAATTACAAACATAGGAAAAACAAATAGTTGCAAGCCTTAGCTTTCAGAAACACAAAATCCTCACCTTAATTAGTATTTATATTTTAGAATTATGTAGGTAAACTAGTCCGCACATACCCAGAATCTTTCAAAAAACGGGAAAAAATACAAATAAAATATTCGTTGCACTATAAAAACAAATTAAATGTGAATTGAATGGAAAAAAACTGTATGTATCGCAGATCTTGTCATTATACTCTTTAGCACTTTCATAAACTGAATGTATCGCGGATCTTGTCATTATACTCTTTAGCACTTTCATAAACTGTATGTATCGCGGATCTTGTCATTATACTTTTTAGCACTTTCATAAACTGTATGTATTGCGGATCTTGTCATTATACTCTTTAGCACTTTCATAAACTGTATGTATTGCGGATCTTGTCATTATACTCTTTAGCACTTTCATAAACTGTATGTATCGCGGATCTTGTCATTATACTCTTTAGCACTTTCATAAACTGTATGTATCGCGGATCTTGTCATTATACTCTTTAGCACTTTCATAAACTGTATGTATCGCGGATCTTGTCATTATACTCTTTAGCACTTTCATAAACTGTATGTATCGCGGATCTTGTCATTATACTCTTTAGCACTTTCATAAACTGTATGTATCGCGGATCTTGTCATTATACTGTTTAGCACTTTCATAAACTGTATGTATCGCGGATCTTGTCATTATACTCTTTAGCACTTTCATAAACTGTATATATCGCGGATCTTGTCATTATACTCTTTAGCGCTTTCATAAACGCCTTGAAAGATGCCACAGAAGTCTGGTTGAATAAAATCTACATTGGTGACGCTGCAAAACAGCTGGATAGTTTTATACTCTAAAAAAGTTATTGTAAATGTAAAAGATTTAGCACCGTCAGAGAAATTAGCTGCTAAGCTAATTGACACCGGTAATTTTCCGTGTTTATAGCTTTTTTTACAACTGGTCAAAGAATGACAGTTGTTGTTTGAATATACGGAAAATTTCAGTTAGTTCTGTTGGCTTAATAATTGATTTCCCTGGCTTGACCACAAAACATTTATTACGTCTACGCATCAAAAACATCAAAACTGAAATTTTGAAATTTGAATTTTGCGAAAAATTCAAATGCATCATCATTTCGCAAAAAAAAACTTCTTTAAAGTCAATAAAGAAAATACATACGAACTGCCAAAAAATTCCGCGTTAGGTACAATGAAAAACAAAGTGTAGTTAACGACCACGATAACGTTTACTTTTATTATTTGCTGCAAACATCGATATCACTCATCTTTGACCTGAGATTGTACTATCTCCAGCTCCAATGTCAGTAACGAGTAACAAGTCATAGGTATTTTAAATTGTTGCTGGATTAAACTGTGGCCGGAAATTTCTTCAAGTAATAAAAGTAATATGTAGTCTTCTTTCATCTATGCATAAAACAAGATTAGGAATATGACCGCGACGACTCTAGACGTCATCATTGACTGCTTTGCTATTTCCTAACTAACGGGTCAGCTTCCAGTCTAAATGGATGCAGATGGATACCAGCATTTCGTATGGAGCGACTGTCTATCTGACCTTAACTGAATGTAGGAGTACATCGGATAAGTTTAACCACAATATTGTAGAGTGATTTCTTTTTTATTATGCTTCTCTAAGTAAGATGTACCTACTTAATTTCCTTCATCCAATATAAGAAATACTTACATCGAAATACTTACATGCAAAGTCCTTCGGTTCAAAAACAAACGTTCAATAATGTTTCTTTTTAACATAATTTCATATCAGCTTTCAAACATTTTTATCACGAAAAAGCATTGACAATGGCCACTGTTCACCGATGATGAAACACATTAATATCTCTATTATTGATAACATGTGCTCTTTAGCTTAAAATTATCAGAACTGTCTGTAATCAAACCTTTGTTCTTCACAATTGTATAATTGAGCGTTGTTTAGTCTTTTGATACGAGTGAGGAAAGATCATAACAATCGGTGAAGGTCGGTCTTCCTCAAAGTCAAAAGCAAAGGATAGGGACCCCGTAAAAGCTGGAAGCACGTTAAAATCAGGTAAAAATTATGAAATAAAAACAGAGGATAGTGTTTCTGATATATTTAAAGCCAGTCTGAATTCCCAAATTAAAGATTATCTACACGATGTGGAAGCAACGCCCATGTTCTTTGACTATACAAAGTTTTAAACAAATATCAAAGTCTGTATTTATCTCTACAACTTCTGACATATATTTGAACAACAGCTGTGCTGAATTAATATTCACTTTAAAAGTATCCATCGGAATGATATCCTAAGTATCGGACTCCCGTCATCATTACAGAAATTATATGCATCCCAGCTGTGTACGGATGTGTCAGTTTAGCGATCGCTCTTAGATTAACTGACGTTAAGAGTTTTGTTCCGTTCCCGGTACATTACCAACCCAAATTCATGGTTCTGTATGGAAATATATGTTTCGTGTGTCAGGAATTTATATTTTGAACCTTAAACCCTCATAATTGATAGCTTCTTTCGCAATATCCAATTTGGTTTAATAATTCTAATAGAAACACGGTAAATATACAATAGCAGGTAGAAGAATTAGCGCCTCCTTGGTTTCTACCCAAGGACCAAGCCATTTCAAAGGATGCTATGTGTTTATTTTCTTTTGATCTCGTTGTTACTTCATCGAATCTTACATCAACACCTAAAATAACTCCAAGGTCTTAAAAAGAACAGTCCAGAAACCCAAATATGGGTCGTATAATATGATTTTAATTTAGATGTCATTGTGGTGGGTCGCCAAACTCTGGCTCCTGTCTTGTCCCCTCTGTGGGGCAAATTGGATAATGGGCTGTTTATCGAGAGGGACCGCTGAACACTCTCCCGAGTGTCCCTGCGTTTGGAAGTCAGACAGAGAGAAAAGCTTTCTAATTAAATGTAAATTCAAATCATGGTCATGATCAATCATTTCGGGGACCTTTGTCTTGCTCATAAGGATGCAATTTCTGTAAATGATTCGACTCTTGGTTTTAGACGGTGTGACTAAACAGATCACATAGTTTTAATTTTAACCCTACCAACACCTGGATGTCTAGTAATTTTACAGGATTTAATATCAGTTGACTTACTCTTTGGTGTCTCTTTACTTCAAAAACTTGCATCCAGACTTCGTAAAGATCCATCAAATCATTGAAAGTCGTTACTCCTGCATCTAAAACACTAATATTAAAACAATTAGTAACACTTCATTACTTTCTTCCATATATGAAGATAAGTAAGAAAACCTTGAAGTCACATATGTTCCACTATCTTAACTGACTCATACAGTGTGTGCGTGTATTAGTGTGTTAGTTCACATCTGACCTCATTGATCCGGGATCTACTTTGTTGTCAATGTTCAAGTTAATAGCGGAATTGTACCTTGAACCGACTGTTTACGCATTATAATTACTATTTACTTCTATGAGAGCTTGGTGATCTCATTTCTTTAGCTTATCAGGCTCTCTCCTGGCAGAATTTTCCTCATATATATAGATATTGTTTATCGTTATATTAATGTTACATCGCGGTTCTCTGATGTTGAGATCGTTTTCATAGAAATCCGAATTATTTTCTTTATGCTCAGGTAAAATCTACAGGAATGATTCTCACATACTGTTTTTAAACTCTATAAAAAATGTATTTGGTTTGTGCATCTAGCAAATAAACGAATTCTATAAATTTACTTTATGCAAGAAAAACCATGTACGTTTATATCTTCCGTACAGAAGGACCATATAATTACAAGTTAAAAGCTAAGGCCAAAAGGAAAAAAATCACGTAGCTTAACCCTGGCAATATTTTATTTAATAAAAGTAGCAAAATTACGTGAATATACCTACGTGACAATTCAGTTTTGGCTTCAACATGTTATTTGTTTAGATCTGATAAATCATAAACATAAGGTTATCAGTTCCTATCACCTTACAACTTAACATATTTCTTAATTATCTATATTGTAATGGAAATTATTTAATAGAATTCACTCGTGACATTATATACCTAGATGATTTATAATTATAATTAGGTAACTGTTTTATAATTATATTGTCACTATTTCATTATTATCGTTCTGTTTGAGCCTTTGTGTTTGCCCATCACAAAAGTTTCTTAGAACAAAGAGCTTATTCTCATTAAGTTTATCAACACCTATAATGAGTTTGTATTTATTCTTAACTGTTTTAATTAAGTAATTAACACAAATTGCTTTGTTTGTTTCAGATAAATGCTCTATAGGATGCAAAGGATGTGAGTATACCATTTCTTTTATTATCTTTCTCATTACGAATGTTTTCATTTAAATGTCCTTTGGAGTCTTCGTTATTATTATTTTCAGAATTATTTTCTTCGTCAAATTTTATAATCCATTTCTTAATAATAATATAATATTTCATAATCCACAAAACAAATGAATTCTTTATAAACATATTCACTAACTTTATAATTCCCAGAGTCCTCCAACATTTTTAAAGTTAAGTCTTAAATTATTCTGTATACTTATTCTGTCGTTCCTCTTCCAGCCCCGACGACTCAATCTTTCCTGAACGGACATAAGTACAACTATGGCGTAGAAGGTATCGTGACCATTTACCTGACCGGAGCCTCCAACCAAGAGACCAGCGTCAAGCTGCTCGGTCAGGTCTCTGTAGCGTCCGTCGGCAACTGCGTGCATGAGCTGGCTGTGCAGAACTTGGTGATTTCTGGCCCTGATGGCAAGGTTTGTAGAAATGATGCCCCATCTTATAACACGTTCATAATATGCTTAGTTAAAATAGCGTTTTTGGAACAGCAAAGGTGATTGTCTAGGTCTGAACATTTATGAAATTCTCAGTGCCCATTTTTAATCAATATTTCACAATATCACCCAGTAACGTACTAAATAAACCCGCGAGCAAAGCTAGTAATTATTAAGGTACCTGGCAAAGAGAGCAAAAGGTTATTTCGAATTCACTTTTTTTAGTGTCAGTTTTTTTTGTAATATTATAAGCATCGCATAACCACTCCATTTACTTTTAGAAACACCAAAGCCCGCCCGGCATCGAGAAGCCAATCCGCTTCACCTTACAAGATGGACGCACTGGAGCCGAGATCTGCGCGGAAGAGGGCGACACCCGCCGCTCCCTCAACATCAAGAGAGCTATCATCTCATTGCTGCAGACAGAACAGAAGGCTTCCACTCAGGTAAGACTTTCAGATTTTTAAGGAACAAATTAAGAAGGACCAAACTGGTCTTAGCACCGCAAGCAACACGTAATAACTTCCAGAAGATGAAACATAACATCTCGATAACATAAAATGCTTGTTTTCAAATATGAATACTTACAGTTCAACATTTTCTGCTCCCTGTTCGGTATTAAAATGTGGCAATCTTACATACATTGTAATTCAAACGTACCTTTAAATGGTGTAATAATAAAAAAATGTACTTGTGTGAGTTCCCTATGTAACTGGGCACAAAAAAAGCCTTCGTGAATGGTTTTTCCTGGTGTACGCATATTATATCTACATCATGCATACGAATCTAAAATCAAAACTTACTTCAGTAACTTCTTTATTATTTTGATATACTCGTACATAGATTCTTCAGATTATAGTCCAACCTTTTCTTTCCCACAGGTGGACATCTTCGGAACATGCCCCACAGAAGTGTCATCGTCTCAGGAGGGCAGCGCCGTACTAGTGCACCGCAGTCGCGACCTGTCCCGCTGTGGGCACCGCGAGCAGGGCAAGAACGACCTCATCACTGGGGTCTTCAACCCTAATGCTGTAAGTATCCTGGCCAATGAACTAAGAAAGATAATTCTAATTTAGACTCTTACCGAAACCAAATCCTTGCACCTCAGCGACTTTACATATATCTATAGAAATATCACGTCGGGCTCACCAGTATAGAAGTATGAGGAACAGGGTGTAAAGTTCACTGATATTATAGAATATCAGTGAACTTTACACCCTTTAAATCCTCCCGTTTTCCATAGGGAAAACGGGAGGATTTAAAGGGTGTAAAGTTCAGGCCAGTTCATCCTCAGACCTGACGGGTTCTGTGTCTGATGGGCAACTGCCCGAATATTGATGTTGGGACGTTGTATATATTATTATGCTAGTTGTGCGGTAAACTCAGCTTGCGCGATGCAGGATTTTTCGTGACGTCAGTATGACGCGTTCGCATGTGGCGTTATAGATGCCACCACACATCTTTCGAAACATCAAAATATTAGCTAGACTCTAAATTCTGCAAGTATACTGGCTTTACGAGTCCATTTTGTTATTCATTAAAAATAAGTTTAAAACAAAATCATTTGTGCTAAATCACAAACTATACTCAAAATCTCGTGTTGCAGCAACTTTTATATCACGGAGTATCATTTGAAAAGTCATGATGTTTGCTAGATACTTCGAATTCCCGATTGGACTACTATATCTCTAACCCATGTTCACCCACTGCTAAGCTTGGGTGTCCTCGTGCGGGTCTCTACCTATGTCTCTCCATGGACTTTTTATTTGACTTGGCTAAGTAAACCATTACCTTTATCAGGAAATCAAGGACACCCAAGTTCTCCAGTCCTCGATGAACGTGGAAACCAAGGTCAACAACGGCGTTCCTGAGAAGGTGGCTGCGACTGAGGAGTACTTGTACAGACCCTTCTCTGTGGGAGAGAATGGCGCCAGGGCTAAGGTCCACACCAAGCTGATTTTAACTGGAAAGGCAAGGGCTGCAAACAACCCAAGTAAGAGTTATTTTTTTATTTGTTATATTCTTGAAAACATTCAAATTATGACTCTTAAACCAAAGACGTACAGATTTTAAACGACATCAATATCAATACAGTTTTTATAAACAAATACAGAATAGTTTGTGTCCTTTGGTCAACGTTTTATCCACCTTACTCGAAAATATGCTAGGGGGTTTGTAAAAAAAAACCCAGCTTTATAACGTATTACTCAAAAAATAAAAAAAATTTACAACAAACCTTTTGTCCTATAATTACCTTTCACTATAATCTTACAATTAAAAACAAATTCAATTTCAGTACCCAAAGATTACTTACTTTCTCTTCAACATTTAAAACGACCACTTTCTTCCATCAGGCCGCTGCACGGAGACGCGCACCATCATCTTCGAGAACCCACACGGTGCCACCAACAACAAGAACAACATGCAAGCAGCGCTGAACGCCGTCAAGGAGACTGCCAAGACCGTCGCCACTGAAGCCGGCTCCAAGTCTGCTGGAAACTTTGCTCAACTCGTCAGGGTAAGGATCAGCCCATAGTAGAGCAGTAACAATTTCTCCAAACTGTCATCCGTAAAATCTTAACAAATTGTTAAATTCATCAATCTCAATCTTCAATATTTCATTTCTTTCGTAATCTGGTTTCCATAAACTGGTTACTAATAATATTGAATGTTTCAGATCTTACGTACAGCCACCAAGGATGATCTCACGAAGGTCTACAGCCACATCAAGGGAAACAACGTTGAGAAGTAAGTTTTTATCTTCCATTATTTTATATTTTACAATCTCTTTTCTCCTGATATTTTCTTTGGTTGTCTTGCACAGCTGATGTAATTTAAAAAACAATGTTATTGTACGTTTTACAATGATTCACTCAAAAAACATAATAATAAAAAATAAAAAAATATTTTTCAACGATTTACTCGCTTAGTTCCTTTGTCAATAAAGTCTAGAATGTCCCCAAATAATGCCACCTTTTTCCATCAGGCGTGTCTTCCTCGACGGTTTGATCCGCGCCGGAACTGGCTACAGCATTGAGGTTTCCATCCAGCTGCTGAAGAGCAAGGAGTTGGGTCCTATTGAGCAGAAGCTGGTCTTCCTTTCTTTGAGCAACGCCAGACACGCTAACAACGATGCCTTGAAGGCAGCAGCTGTAAGTAAAAAAAAAAAAAAACCAAAACATTGAGATCTTTTTGAGATAAGTTTATGAGGTAGGTATGCTGGTTGGATTTTAAATATCCTAAGAAAGTCCGTCTCTCAAAGATACCACACTTCAATAAAAGACAAAGCTTATTTTGATACATTTTTACATGCATATTATGGATATTGCTTAGTAACATATTTCAAACATTATTCTGTCTCTCGCAACTTCAGACGACTGACAGAAACAGCGATAACACATTCAGCGATCTGTGTTGCAAGCGGGCTTAAATCTTTGAAATATCACAGTCCACCGCTAAGTTTCCATAGAATATCTTCAATAAGGGGACATTTTCGTATGCCTTTAACAGCGGCGGATAACAACTATTTCACTATGTCAACATTTACCTTTATCTAAAAAAAAATGTTATATATGCTTTTAATAACTATTTTAAAAAAACGTCTTCCTTACAGGGACTCTTGGACCTGCCAAACCTCCCCAAAGAAGTGTACCTCGGCGTGGGTGCCTTGGCAAGAGCCTTTTGCCGCGAGAACCAGTGCAGCCACATTAAGAACGATGGCATCATTGCCCTGAGCAACAAACTTGGAGCCAAGCTGCAGAACTGCAAGCCGAAGACTAAGATTGATGAGGACAATGTAAGTACATTGAAAGTTTTGGTACTTACTGAAGATGGCAATAAAATGGGCTCAGAATCTCAAGCTCTTGCAGCCTACTTACCTACGTAAGTAACAATTCAACGATCAACATTGCATGGATCTAATTGTCGAACGGACTAATTTTCCAAACATATTAAATACTATTGTATAGTGTGGCAGGGACTTTGACGCTCTAACTGTAACCACAAATTCAGCACATGATTCTAGACTAGAGTAGATATTTTTCTTTAGTTTAAAAAAAACTGCTGTTTCATACAAAAGTGCAATACCCACGCGGTCAAAGTTTTTTAAATATAGGGTTTGCGCGTCGTTGAACATGCCTCAAATGCTTCATAGGTAGTATGAAGCATTAATGGTTTTTGTTGGATATTTCGATTATTCGACGGCACAGTTGCCGCAGTGGTTAAGCGATGGACTACTGCGCTGCGTGTCGTGGGTTCGATTCCCGCACGGAACAAATATTTGTATGACCTACAAGTAGTTGTTCCGGGTCTGGCTGTTTGTGTTTGTGACTTTAAATGTTTGTAAACGCACCCTCAATATAGGAGAAACTGCAAGTGAGGGGCAATGTATAAAAAAAATTAAGGCGATAACCGTAACGAACGAATGTATAACGCATTTAGAGTGCTGGGTTCAATTCCCCACTAAACCGAGTTATGAGTTCTGCCTGCTATAAATTAGGCTTTTCTGATATTTTGTAAATTGTACCTACCGAAATTTAAACTTTTTCTTCGTCATCACCAGGTCGTAGCAGTTTTGAAGGGTATCCGCAACATCCAGCACCTTGAAGAATCTCTGATCGAGAAGTTGGCCCGCTGCGTCCAGGACAACAATGTCAAACCCAGGGTTAAGGCTGCAGCCTTGGAAGCCTTCCAAGCTGATGCCTGTGCTAGCAAGGTAGAGTACTAGAAACTTTTGAAAGAGCATTTGCTTTGATACTGTGGCAACAGCGATAACTCTTGACGATTTAAAACTTAAAACAGAACAACAGCTTTTAATTAAAAACACACTCGTATATAATAGAAAGAGATAGAGAGAAAGTCGCATGGAGGGGCCAGTCGCATAATGGGTTTTCCTAATGTGACGATTTATACCAGTGAACCTACCTTTAAACTTCTTCCGCGAGCCAGGTTTAAGAAGTTCGTTCCAAAAATTAAAATTCCATCTATAAATGCCATGTATTCCACTTACTGCGTCAGGATACAGAGGTACCACATTTTAAATTTCGTGACGTCTAACTGACCGGCTGGCGCAGTTGGTAGCGACCCTGCCTTCTGAGCCGCTGGTCCCGGGTTCGATCCCCGGACAAGTCAAAGATTTGTGTGCATGAACATGTCTGTTTGACCTGTGTCTGGGTGTGTATATGTATATAAGTATGTATATCAGTCATCAGGTTACCGTAGTACAGGCTCTGCCTAGTTCGGGACCTGAAGACCTTGTGTGGATGTTGTCTCATATTATTATTATTATATTATATCTGTAAGCTCAAATTAATGTGTTTGATATAGACAAATATAATTTGTATTATGTTGGCAACTAGGTCCAATTTGTAGGAACAAAAAAGTTTGCGTAAATACTAAACATATAAATGTCAAGGCAAACCGTTTTTATTCTCGTAGAATCCAAATAATTCGTACCAAGCTTTGCTTTACACAAAAACGTCTTCCTCTTTCTTTCAGTTTCCTTCTTTGTTTTTCTTTGCTTTTTTTGAAAATATTACTACCAGTTGTACTAATAAAGAATTTTCTTAACAGCTGAAGAAAACCGCCATTGACATCTTGAAGAACCGTCAGTTGGATTCCGAGATCCGCATCAAGGCTTACCTCGCTATCATCGCCTGCCCCTGCGCAGCCTCCGCCACCGAAATCAAGAACTTGCTGGACTCTGAGCCCGTCCACCAAGGTAATTGACATTTGACCTAATAACATGTTTTAAAAACAAAATCATGTACTACATTTTGCCAGTTTGATATTGAATGAATCTCTATAACTACAAGATTAATTTAGTCGAACATTATAAAAAAGTTTGATTCTTTAAAACTTGACTTCGCTCTTAAAAAAACATAAACAGTCAGAAAATTAATCGTTTAGCAAATGGACACCTTTGTCAACTAGTCGTGCCATAGTCACTTCAAACAACTGTCAAGGGACCATTTAAGTTTGTAGTTAATTTGCGTAACACTTAATATTTTCCTGATTTTACTTACAATATATTTTGTTCAATGCAATGTATACAGAATGTATAATGTACCATGTCTCTCCCACCTTCTCCCTTCTAGTTGGCAACTTCATGTGTAATTTCCCTGAGCCAACAAATAGGAATGTTAATTTAACAATGTTTCTTCCCTCTTCTAGTCGGCAACTTTATCTCTACGTCTCTCCGCAACATCCGCGGGTCGTCCAACCCCGACAAGCAGCTGGCGCGCCAGCACTACGGCCTCATCCGGACTCCCAACAAGTTCAACACCGATGTCAGGTAAAATAATCATAATTTATTTATATAAGACGCATTATACACCTTGTAGAGGGAAACCACAGCGAGTAGCAAGTTCTGGGCTAACAAAATTTATTAAACTGTCGTGCCATCGCCACGAACACGATGAAGAGAAGAAAACCAAAACGGGTGATACAATGGTCGGTCTTATCATTGTCAGCGATCTGTATAAGACTACCCTTAAGATGGACAGAATTTGTACTTATGAATTGTAACAAATTAAATGACTAATAATTTGCACTTTAAAAGCAATAGGGGAATAATTATACTTACTCCTAAATAACTGTGCGCTGATATAAAATGTTTGTTTTTCCTAAATTAAGATAATATTAGTGTTCAGGTCGGCTTCCCCTAAGTATTTCCCATTAAACAGACTGTAAATATTTTGTTTTTAATTCTGCATCCTTATTGATTCTTTATCTTTCACACCTAGTCTTTGTCCTTCCACTAATTTCGGTATTGTATGTTGCAACTGCCATCTCATAACAATATCCTTGTTCTCCAGGAAATACTCCTTCTCCGAGGAAGAATCCTTCAACATTGATGCCCTGGGTATCGGTGGAAACATCGAGAAGAACGTCATCTACTCCCAGGACTCGTTTCTGCCCCGGTCTGTCAACATGAATCTGACTTGCGAAATCTTCGGACACAGCTTGAATGTTCTTGAGGTTGGTATTTTCTGCTTAATTAAGACTAACCAATAAATAATCGAAATCGCTCTTTTGAATATTTTTGACGCCACGTTTAGGCCTAGTTAATTAGTTCGTGATTGGTTACGGCTTGTACCACTGAAATACTGGTGCTGGCTATTCGGGCTACACATATATGATTTGAGTTTGTAACTGATTACTTTTGAGTGGCCGTCGTTCGTCATCGTCGTCGTCTTAAATTAAGTTGCATTTGAGTATTTAGAGTTGTGTAGCCTAAACAGATGCGAATCCAGTTTAGTGAATTCAGTCTCTGCAGTTTTTGTATTCACCGTTTATAGTAAATCTTCGTTCGACTTTTTTTAACTTTAATTATAATTATTAAAGTTGTAAATCTAAGTTATTTTAATGGTCCAAATATTCTCTACCAGGTTGGAGGTCGTCAAGGCAACTTGGACCGTGTAGCTGAGCACCTGTTCGGACCCAAGAGTTTCCTACGCACCGAGGAGCCTCAGAACCTTTACCAGAAGTATATCGTGGAGAAGTTCAACCAGTACAAAGACAAAGTTGAGGGAGGCTTCCAGAGAGGTCGCCGCTCCGTAAAGAGTGATGTCGACAGTTTTGACAAGAACGTAAGCGTTTTTCTCCACAATTTTTTGGGCTGACACGCTAGTATGAAGACTTATTATTATTATTACTTATTTAGTCCTTCATGTCTAGCTCTTTGTTGTGTTGCATTTCGATTTATTGCCTTCTAAAATTTGTGTGTTACTTAGATATTGCATATCCGATACTGCAGAACTAGCCTTTGGTCGGACAAAGTTGTTTGTACAAAGAGTCTTGTATAACGTTTTTTCACCATCAAAAGTGAATCTGTTATTAAATTCTGCACAAACACTATGCACTTAATCAAGATGCCAAAATATTTATACTGTTTTTTCAACCGATAGCTGAAAGCCGAAGCAACTCCTTTCAACAACGAACTCGACCTGGACCTGTACGTTAAACTGTTTGGAACTGACGCCGTCTTCCTGTCTCTTGGAGACGACAAGGGATTCGACTTCGACAAGGTCATCGATCAGTTCATGCAGTACTTGAACCAGGGAATCAACGACGTGAAACACTTCCAAGTAAGAACGACCATCCTTATTTTTGTTTTTAAAACCGACAATATGTCTTTTCTAACCGACTTCTTTTAAAGTGCACATTTGCACGCTTAGCATGACCACTTCTGCCTCTAAGTTGTGAGACAAACTGACATTTTGTTTTCTTCATTTGTGACATCGTGTCGTCGAAATCTTTCCACAATCTATCATTTATTTTGTTTCTACGATAGTCGCCCTCTGCGTGCGGGTAATTGAAATGCTTAAATTATTAATTTTTTCTTTCTTTTTTTTTTTACTTCAATTTATCATTGGACTTTTTACCTAATAATGTATTCCACCTTTGCAGCAAGAAGTCCGCGCCCACATGCTGTTCATCGACGCCGAGCTCGCCTACCCGACGTCCACTGGTCTGCCCCTCAAGCTCGACATCGTGGGTGCCGCCACCGGCCGCCTCGAAGTCGCCACCAACGTCGACATCCGCCAGTGCATCCACAGCCCTAAGGACGCCAAAGTTGACATCAAGTTGGTCCCCAGCACTGACATCGAAATTACCGGAGCCTTATTGGTCGATGCTGATGCGATCGCCGCTGGTCTCAAGGTTATCGTCAACCTGCACAGCTCCACTGGTGGGCATGTCATCGCTAAAGTCCTTGAGAACGGACGTGGTTTCGACCTACAAATTGGACTCCCCGTCGATAAACAGGAAATTATTACCGCCTCCAACGACCTGGTCTACTTCTTCTCTGAGAGGGGACAACAGGAGAAACATACGCCGATCAAGATGGACAATGTTGTGAAGGAGAACACTGGCTGCTTCGACCAGGCTGCTGACTTCCTCGGATTAACTGTCTGCGGAGAGATGACCGTGCCTTTCACTGTCTCAGGTAAGACTTTTTTTTAGTTGTTTCGTTATACTATGTCTAATCCATTTAAAAAGTTAATAAAGCAAACCACTTTTGTCACTTTACCTTAAAATAAAACAATACTTTTTCTTACAGGACCTGATGCCCAAGCTTCAATCAGCAAGTTCCTCTCCAGCTACCCGCTGACTGGAAAGACTAAGTTCCGCGTGATGCTGGAGAAGCAGAACCTCAGAGGATACCACATCAAGGGTGTGCTCCGCTCAGACCAGGCTGCCGGCAGGGAATCCTTTGAGCTGTTGTTTGATGCCGAAGGTAATGATCAAAATATTACTGCCCATATTAATAAAACTACAGATAAATGGACAAAACATAACTCAAATTAATTATTATCTGTCGCTAAAGACGCTAACTGGGGGCAGTTTCTGAAACGATTTCTTATTTTTAGGTGCCAAGTTCGGCCGCGCCCAAATCAACGGTGAATATGTCTACAACAAACACGAGATGGGAGCTCAACTGTCCCTCAACTCCCCAATGAAGGTCGTGTCAGGCCAGGCCACCTTTTACCGCAAACCGACCGAGATGACCGTCGTAGTCAAGGGCAAGTACGACCACAGCGAAATCTACGGCAAACTTGGTTTCAACGTCCAAGGAAGCGGCAACCGCAAGGTCTACAAACCCATTGCTGAGTACCAGATGCCAGGAGAGAAGGATAAGCACAATATTCCCATCTCTGGTCAAGTTGTCGAAGAAATCGGTGGTGGAAAGACCAAATACTCCATTGAGAACATTAAGATGAATCTTCCCAGTGTTAAAGAGCCAATCTGCATCGATGGACACTTCACCAGCAGTGCCGACAGAGATATTGACTTCGATACCACTGTTAAGGACTTGGCTTCCCTCAAAGGATCCGTGAGGAAGAACGACGTCAACGTTGAGTTCCAGAATAGGTTGAATCCGTTCATTAACTTCAGGTTGAAAGGACACTTCGAATATGAAACTATTGTAAGTAAATTGCTAAAAACTAGAAAAAAAATTGTGGCGTTTACAAAACTTTTGATTTTAACGTAATTTTTTTGTTCAGGCTCGCAATGAAATCGACCTGGTCTACGGCGGTGACCTTCGCAACAACCACAACCGCATTGTTTTAGGACAAATGCTCAAATACCACAAGAACTCCGCCGAGGACTTCAACGTTATCACCAAGAATAAGTGTAAGATATGCCTCCTTACTTTCCAAATTCGTAAATCAAGTTCTAATATTTTTCATTTTAGGTCTGAATAACTACACTCAAATAAGAAATCACATTGTATCAAATGGGGTCAATTTTGAAAGAAAATCGAGACACTAAATGTAATTTATCTTTCCTGCTTGCAGTCGAAATTCACGCCATTCCCATGACGATCAGATTTGACGCCGACATCGATCCCAAGAAGGTTGACATCGACCTCGAAGGTCAGTACATGGACAAGAAAGCAAACTTCGACCTGGACGCCAGACAGCAGATCAAGAAACCAGGAGACTACAGCATGAAAATGAAGGCACTGTACGACAAGAATGGAATCGAAGTCTTCTCCAAGAGGGACATCGTTTCTGCTGACAAATCCAACTTGGAGAACTACATAGAGTTCAAGAATATTGGCAGATACGAATTGTCGGGAGTGTTGTTACACAAAACTAAGCCTAATGACATGAATGTTGGTGCCATCGGACACCTGAAGGCGTCTGTTGGCAGCAAGACTCAGGACATCAAGTAAGTCCTATCTCTGAATAGTTACTTACTTCTTATAACATTAGGACGTCAGTAAAATGCGTAGGTATCGTACTAAAGCTTCCTGTAACTAACATATCTGTCTTTTCCACTAGATTCGACGTCGGAGCAATCCAAACCCCAGCCTTGTATTCTTCCCACGCTAAGATCTCCGACTCCCAGGGCGACATCATAAATTTCCTCCTGAAGACGACTCGTGGTGCCAACGCCAATGGACAGCTGGACTTTACCATTAAAAACGCCATCTCTGCTAAAGGCCACTTCAAGGTTACCGACAGCGATGGTAAAGGCAATGGCATGGTCATCGTTGATTTCAAACAGGTGAGGTTTTTCGTCATTCAGATGACAATTTAAGAGTAAATTTATTTTTAGCTTGCTATAGAGATATAACACTATGTGCCGCATTGAGAAATATTACCTAAGAAAAAAATAGCATTAGTGATGGCCCAGTGGTAACGGTCGCCCCTAACGAGTTGTAAGTCGCAGGTTCAAACCCAGACAGGCGCTTTACTTTGCGTAAATTATTCCATCACCACTGCTCTCAAAACAGTGAAGGAAAACATCGTGAGGAAGCCGGCATGTCCTAGAACCAAAAGTTCAAAGACATGTGAAATCTACCAACCCGCATTCACAGAGAGGAGGCCTATGTCCCAGCAGTGGGAACGTTATAGGCTGATTATGCTATGTTATGATAATAATTTTATGATAAAAATTTACTTCAATTGACCAGCATTCATTCAATAAAACGCTCAAAAATTATAACAAATTCTAAACCTTGTTGACATGACGCTGGTTAATTAAAATGTATTATTGATTAGTTATTTTATTTACACCTTTGAGTGCGACAGTACAACTGAGATTAGATAAATTCTCAATTCGGAATTATTTCTTAGAACTTAAAAATCATTTTTAGCTTTACCCATCGTAAAACAATTTTTAACTAATCTTTTTACATTCAGGCCCAGCGTAAGATCAAGGGAGATATCAAGTTTATGGCGAAGGCCCCGGTCTACGGCGCCGACGTTGACATCTTCCTGAACTTCGACAAGGACAACAATGACAAGATCCACTTCAGCACGAACTCCAAGAAGACCGATAAGATGTTTGACTCTAAGTAAGTCTTCTAGAGTCTCATTTATTTTCCATGAATAATCACCAATTTCGTCACTAATTCACCATCATCGTCATCTTTAGGCAAACAAGTGATCAATAATCACTATTTTGCTTAAAGAAAAAAATACCATTAAAAGCTTTTATCTACACCCATGCAATAAATCCGCTATAAAAGTTTCTGAAACAGTTAGCTTATTGCCAATATTAAAACAACCAGTGTCATAGTAACCATAATATCATGCAAACGAATGTTATAATGTTGTACTAAATTTCATTATGCAATTCGAACTCGATCCCTTCCTTACTCAATAAACAGCCACATTCTCACTACTCTATTCGCGGTATCTTTATGAAAAAAAAGAAAAAAATAACATTGCCATGCACGCGCGTTTCACTACTCTTTTTTTAACTTATAATTTACATAAGGTTCTTACAACACTGTACAACACTCTATGGTTTCAGAATCTTATATAGGGGATTCATATCATGGGTGTAGATAAAGTCTTGGAAGCAAACTGTACATAAGTAGGTATTAAAACGCTCATGTGTTACTATTATCACACGAGGCGAATATTCGAGTTTCAATACCCCATAATATACAACAGTAGCATAAATAACTAATAAAATCGATCGGCACTAACTATTCACCCGGTTGAACCTACTGTACTTATCTATATAATACTAAATTAAGAACTCTAATCCGTATATTGTGCAATGTACTTGACCTTTGTGGTAATAAACAAGCTGTGACAGAAAAAAATTGTGATAACGATTAGATTGAATCGTGAATAAAAATGCCCTTATCCAGGAAGGAAACAAAGGAACACGTTTGTATAGAATTAAAACCATCCACCTTTCCTCTTAAGTATCACCACTCGCGGAAGCTATAAACTCCATTTTATATCATTCTCAATAGTAGGTACCCAACAGCAGAATATCAAGAAAAACTGATAATATTTTGCCACTTATCTTCATACGTTTTTTACAGGAACAAGTTCATCTATGTTGACAAGAAGTTTGAGGTGAACCTGCACCAAGATGGAGAATACGCCCCGACCGGCAAGACCCATGGCGTGGTGGAACTGGTCCTGCCTACTGACAGGTGCCTCACCCTGAAGGTGGACCGTGATGTCACGCAGAGCAATAACGTAAGTGAACTCAAACTCAAAGCATTTATTTTAACTCAATCATTTTATTTATTTATTTATTTGCTCTCATGCACATCACACATTTTACAATTTATTACTGCCGATTTTTGTACATGAACCCTGTCAGGGCACTGCAAAGCACAATCTCGGTTTGCTGTTGAGTTTATAAATTAATATATTGAATCAAAATATCAAGTTTACACAATACAATTCATTTCGGGAACAAAAATAAAAGTAAAATACATGTCTAGAAGTTGTTACGATGTCCAATTAACAGTAATAAACAATACACAATAATAACACACATAAAGTCATATTTTTTTTTTCATATTTAGTCAGATTGCATTAGTAGGTAGGTAGTAAATAGTAGAATAAAATAATAATAAGGAATGGGTAATAATTACAATCATGTCATCTCAAGTTATTGATTACATTGAATTATGGTATGTCATTATAGAATACAAAAATAAAAAATAAAATGGATTCGTTAATGTCACTGGAATAAACAAAATTTATGTCTTGGATCAGGCCGGATCTAACAAAGACAAGTTATGAATTAAGTAGGTACCTACATCTATAAGGTTTTATCCGTCATGAATTCGTCTACTGTGTAATAACATTTCCCTATTAAGAGTTTGCAGGCACTTTTGAATTATCAAGGAGTCGGTCAGTCAGAAACATACAGATATTTGTCCATTTCAAACCGTAGTAGGTTCCTATGGAAAAGAATGGGCAAGAAACAACATGGACACTCTTTTAAATAAAATATTTTTTTTTGCAAAATACTGGTTACATCACCCATGTTGAACTTATAAGTAAGGACATATTGTGAGAACTATGTGGAAAGAAGTGCACGTTAAAAGTGTCCAGAGTAAAAAGTAAGACTGATAGCCGTTTCATCATCAGCATAGTAATTTCAGCCAAAAAACGTCCACTGCTGGGCAGAGGACTTCCCAAGCGTCGCCACATCGACGGACCAGTTTCATAAGCCACTATAAATTAAACGTCCTCGGGGTCTCTAGTTAAGATGGGCGTGTCTCAAGGTTCAATTGTCCCTTTCCTATTACTAATTTATATTAATGACAATTCAAAGTTCAACTCTTTAGTGGTTGTAATGGCAGTCATTTGGTTTGATTAGGTTTCTATATTTTATTTGTCTTTTACATAGATTCTTATATATATTGTGAATGTGAGAACATTGTAGACCTTGTAGACTGTAGGTTAGTTGTACATTCTCTATTTTATTAAGTACCTGGTAGTAGTTGACAGTCTGCACTGTCCTCCCACACCTATTAACACTGTAATGTATAAACATTGTAAAAACCAATTATTTTTAAAAGAGTATCCGTGTAGTTTCTTGCCGGCTCTTCTCCATAGAAAACGACCTATTGGTACCGTGCACCTAGCTTCTGACGTTTCATAAGTGCCCATGTAGGTTTATGTGAAATAAAATATCTTGATTTGAAAGGCGCGAAAAAGATAATTTAGGTTTTAGATTGATGTTGAATATTAAGTTTTAAAGCCTAGCAGGCCAGTTTGGATGTTAATACATGATAGGCTGCAAATTACATCACTTCGATAGGCTATTCTTAGGCCCCCTTGCACCACATATCACAAATATAATTAGCGTTAAACGTATTTAAAACATCAATATATCTCTGACATCTTCAAACAATTGACAGAAATAAAACAAAGTTTTAAATTGGTATAGCGCTAAATAAATTTTGTGATTTGTGGTGCGAGCGGGTCTTAGAAGGCTAAGTCAAAAATTAAGCAATATCCAGACCAAAGCACGGCAATATTTTCACATGCATTGTCAGTTTTCATTAACATCAACCTTTCGAAACGTTCTTCGAATCTGGTATCTAACAAAATCAACCTAACTCTAGATTTTAAATGGTTTAAGTCTACCTCATCCTGCACTCTATAACATCACCTAACCTCTCAATGTGCCTCCTCATACAGAAAATCAACGGCCACGCCGAGGTGGTCCTCTCAGACGCCACCAAGCGCGGAGGCCCAGCTTCCACCATCGCCTACAAGGGCAAGATCACCAACACCAACCTGGACCAGGAGCTCATCAACTACGCGGGTCAGGTGGAATTGAAGCTGAAGGATGGACAAAATCTACTGAACACCTTCGCTGTGAAGAACAACCCTGAGGGAGACAAGTTCAAGTTTGACCTGAAGGTGAGTTATTTTGACACAATGATTTGAATTTTAGGCCTTTTTCATAGGAAGGTTCACATTAAATCCAGGAATGGTTTTGTTTAAGCGACAAAACCATTTTTTTTTACTAGAACATATTTTTGTAATATTGTTTAAATTAACTGCTCTAAGGTTGAATGTCACTTGAACATCAAGAAACGACAAGGTCTATATTATGACAGTTGCAGTTTCAACCTTATTGAAGTATCAACTCACCGGGAATTGTTGTCAAAATTAAAAATCTATTTGAAAGAATCATTATTTTCTCCAAAACGCCCGTCTTTCGCTATGAAACGTGGTGAAGCAATTTTGAGGTCAAATATACCATCAACATCTTCTGTAACACACATCTTCGATTATATTAGGTTTACTCTGTCCCAAGATAAATAATTTGACACTAAAACAGATAAGTAAGTTTAGTTTGGCAATGTTTAATAACCGCAAACTTTGTTGTATCATCACAGAAAATGGTCACACCACCGTTTCTCACCATATTTTTATTCCCTAGTACGATATTACCGGTAACCTCCTGCCCAAGCCTGTGTCCCTGGCCGCCGACTACACCTACTCCGACTCCATGACCATCAGAGATGACAAATACCGCGTTAAGGGAGGCTACGGAGATGACACCAACTTCGAGCTGAGTGGAGTTTTGGAGGCCACGCTCTTGGAAGGAGATAAGAAGTAAGTTGACCTCATATCTCATTATTATTGCAGTGCTATTAAAGGTTAAGTTTGTAGAGTAAGGTTACTTAACAAGTTATTAAGAAATATTGGTACTAAAATATTTAGTCTGCAAAAATAAATAGGTACAATTAATATAGTCGCCGGCACGTAACTTGGCAAGAGTTGTTAGATGCGTTTTTGCTTTCTTTATCTTTCTTCTAAACAGACATGTTTCAAAATAAAATATGGCAATAAACATGGAATAATGACAAACACTAAAAACGTCAATTTCTTTGTTGCACTAAGTGTACATGCGCAAACTTACTCCCAATACGTCAAAACCTGGCCAAGTTACGTGCCGGCAGCAATACACAAAGATAAACAAAAATTCCTTAAATAGTAATGATAGTACTAAAAATGATTATAACATCTACATTAGTCGCTAAGATAACCTTTCATATTTATACCGACTTTAAAAAGGAGGAGGTTCTATACTAATTGGGGTTTGGATGATGTTCAGAGACAAAGTGAATCATCATTAAACCAATAATTAACACTTTTATAAGTCAAAAATCACAAAAATAAAATGTAAATAGAATTTTATTATTGCGACCTGATTTTTCAATAGTCAAATACATGTATCTCTGCGTTCACCTGAGGAATAAATCGCGGTTTGACAGTTCTGTTGTTGTAAGCAAAATTAAATATCAAGCTTCCATGTTTTTTCTTCAGATAAAAGCTATCTGACTATTGAAAAATCAGCTCTAGCTGTAGTCTCCTACGTAGTAGTAATAACAAGAAACTATCATCAACCTCTTTGTGACACTCCCCCAGGTACCTGGATGACTTCACTTTCACCGTCAGACTGCCCTTCGAGAAGGCGCATGACATCAAGTGGGTGTCTACCATGCAGTACCTTCAACCTGAGAACCAGGATACCGCTGAGGTAGGCAATACTTTTAATAATAAAGTTGGGTTTCATAGTAAACTATTTTTATCCTCGAGAACCTCGAAAATCAGTTAGTATTGCAACCCCAGGTTCTTTAATATTCACAGCTTTTCTTAGTTAAAAATTTATATTACACTGAAAGCTACTACGTTTCACCATCTCCTGATAGTCAGTTCCAATAAACTTATCTGGCAGATAATTTTATAGAAAGTCTGTTATTTTTTTAATGTATCGTGTCCTATCCTATTTAGTGCCAAAGACCCAAAAATATACATATTTTTGATCTTAAAAAAAACTTACTTATTGTCACAACGTAGCTAAAGTTGTAGTCGTTTATGAACGCTCGAGTACTGATAATCAGGTAACTCACTTATCCTTAACTCTTCCGAAAACCCTCAAATAACGAACAATCTCTCGCACAGTTCACCATCGTGCAATCAGTCCAACTGAACGCTGATGTGTACAAGATCGACGCTAGCGGCAAGGTCAGCCCCCAGACCGGGCTGTCCACTTTCAAGCTCCTGGTGCCTCATGTGGACCCAGTCGTGTTGGACGTCAACTACAAGACTGCTCAGAATGGTTAGTACGATTTTGTTTATCCTTTTTGGGTATGACGTGCCTTCAATGTGACGTTCACGCAACATGGTTGAGAGGTTTTTATTTTACAAAGAAAATCATGAACGACGTGTAGAAAAGTGATCTCCAATTTTTTTTTAAATATTGATAAATTATAAATGATTTTATTGCTGTAAGTAGGTTTGTACAAACACTTTTACACGTCAATCATATTTTAAAAAACTAGATGAGGTCGGCGTTTCCTATCTGACTACTAATATTCAATCTTGATAATATTTCATAGCATTTAATTGCATTAGCATTTAAACTACCCTTCCTTTTAATACAAAACAGTGTTTTGTTTTTGGTTTAAAACTCTCTATATTCACTTAACAAAGATTGATGGATGCCTTAAATTCTAATGCATCTCTTCATTACCACCATTTTCTAACTGGTATAATTCCGTAGGAGACAAGAGCGACAACCATGTGGAGCTGAAGGCCAAGTACGGCAAGAGCAAGTCGGCCGTCATCTCTGTGGACGCCGCCGTGGCCCCGCGCGACAACAAGCTCAGCATCAAGGCTAACGCACCCGGCGCTGAGGGGCTGAAGAAACTCGAGTTCACCGTTCACTCCAAGGTGAGTTACGGGTCAAATAATATTGAAATACATATGAAATTAAATACATGTTCATCGGTTTTAAGGACTGCTGTAAGTAGCTGAACACACAATTATAAATTGACTAGCATACCAACACTACTACGAAGGACTGATTTATTCAGTATCAAGCAATCCAGTGTCAATCAATTCAATGTTGCCGGTTAATAAATATGCAGCTATTCAAATTCAGATCTGGATACGGAATGTTAATGATTAGATGTTGACACTGGAAAAGAAAAAGAAAGTGCTTACAGTGATTAAATGTTGATAAAATGATAATAATTCTGTTTATCTGGCACATAAATGGCACTAACATAACAAAACAAAAAAAATAGTACTCGTCAGGTTTTACTGAATTCCAATGCTGAATTAAGATACTGGATCTATGTAAATTAGCCTTAAAAAAACTTTCTGTAGCATCGTAACCTTTAAACGGGTGGCTTGATTACAACGGGACATTTTGTCTTTCCTTAGTTTTTCTGTTCTTTATAGTATTTCTTTCTTCCATCAGAACCCCGCTCCGGACACCTACAGCTCAACCATGCTGGTCGACGCTGATGGCCGCGTGTACAAGACGGAATCCACCATTGTCTTCTCGAAGGCGCATCCTCAAATTGATATCAAGTACACCAGCCCCAGTACACCAAAGACTAGCAGGTAATTTGTTATTCTTCATCCCTTTAAGCAACACGTGGTAACAATAGGTACTAGATGGTCGACTGTACATAATATAATATAAGTACCTAGCTATCGCCAGCCGTGGGTGCTTCAATGGTAATGTTTAATTTATTTGCACTAAGTAAAGTATAATTATTGGTGCTGCTCCATCGTTTTCTTTTTTCGTCTCGTACAGTCAACCACATAATGAGTGGTACATTTGCATTAGAAAACATGTAAGGGCTTACCTACTGCTACGACATAAAAGCGTTGTCAATATTAACCATGTTACCACTGAAGTGCAGTGTACATTGTCATTATTATTTTGTTTTTGTATGCACTCTTATTGAAAAGAAACCAAAGTCTAATTTCTAATAAATCATTTCAACAAGCAGATCTAGTGCAAGTCCGTCCAGTCCACAAGTTTTAGTTAAAGTATCTTCACATTCAGCACTCAACAACTTCCATCTCTTCCACAGGCTTTACGTTAAGGGCAGTTCCCTAAGCTCCACCCAAGGCAGATTAGAGATGAATATCGAGAACATCCACGACATTTCCTTCGACTGTGTCTCCGAAGGCAACGTCCAGAAGGACAACGTGAACTTCAAGATGACCGCCAACTCTGAGGCATTTGGCATGAAGAACTACCAGGTTGAGATTGCCAGCAAGGATGCTGGAAACGGCAAGCGATTGGAGTTCCACGCTACTAATGATAACAAGAACGTTCTCAGTGGAAGGTAAGGATGGATACTTTTTACACACACGACACGACACGACACGACGCGACACGTTTGGTGTAGTGGATACAGTGTAGTCAGCGAAACCAAATGGTCCTGGGTTCGAATCCCGGTAGGGGCAAATGTTTGTATGATGTATATGGACATTTGTACCCGAGTCATGGATGTATATTTATAATATGTATGAATTTACGAAAAAAAATGTATTTAAGTAGTGTTTCAACCATCTAGTATCCATAACACAAGCCTTAAGTGCTTAACTTGGAACTAGATGGTGCTGTGTGCAATGTCAGACGATATTTATTTATTTATTTATTTAAATTTTATGTTTTTAACTATATTCTCTCTTCTCTACTCTTTGTACTCTACTCTTTCTGCTGTAATTTTCTTAGCCCAATGTTTTAAAGCATAATGAAATCGACCATCATCGGTCACTTGTTTATTTTACGGAACTCCTGAATACCACCATTTTGTAAAAAAAATCTTCGTTATCCTATGCAAAAATGGCACGATGTCGTTCATAACCTAATCTTACAAAGAAGTCCTAGTTACCAATTTACTTATCTCCAAATAAGCTTGAAAACATTCTCAAGTTCATTATGTCCGGACACCTAGTATTAACGTCATTCTTCATCATCTCTAGCACATCCTACATCAGCAAGCAGGAGGGTCCCAATATGATCATCGAAGGCTCCGGCGCCGTGAAGGTCAAGGAAGAGCAGAAATCTGCCAACTTCAAATACATCCGCACCATCCTAGGAGAAGGAAACGAGAAAGGAATTGAGGTTCGTGTCTATTCCTTAACTTTTCTTCAGGCTATTTATTGTATTCTATCATTTTTCTATAATCTTTTAATGAAATCCCGTATACAACCCGCGCTCCTGTCTTGCATAGAGAGTTTTACATAAGTAAAACTTACCTATTATTTTTCATCAATATCCGGAATCCATCTTGAGTCAAGCACCTGTCTTCCAGCCTCTTGCCAGCATTTTATAACAGATATTGCTACAAAACAAATAATATCAGAACTTCTATCCTGTTTAAAAATTTTTCAGCCTTTTGTAAATATCTTTTACACAGTAAGAGTTTGAATTTAAAATGTATCAAAGTATTTAGAGCTGTTACTGTTATATCCTTCATCAGCCTGATACAATCCATTACGAAATACAACTATGTGACCAATCTTTCCAACTTTCTTACTCATGGCTGGACAATCATACACTATCTAGGTCTACTGATATTTTGTTCTTCAATAAAGCCTGACCCTCTCGTCTCCAGACCTTCTTCAATATGGCTATCGGAGAGCGCAGCTACGTGGCCGAGTCTCGTGTCACCAACCTGGAGTACAAGAACTCCTACGTCTACTGCGAGGAGAAGAAGCAATGTGCCCATGCTGAGCTGAACTCCAAGATTGATATGTCCAGTAAGTTTTCAATCACCACTTCTTCTTTCGTGTGGATTGAGAGGGTGATTTGTGTCCAACGTTCAAAGTGAAAGTCAAATAGTTTATTTCAAGTTGGCCATTAAAAGGCACTTTTAAACGTCAAAATTTACAAGACAATAGAATTGATTCTAGTCGCCCCTTGCAAAATATACTTTCTTAGGGAGATAAATGGGCAAACCACTCCAGCTACTCTTTTAAAATGTTTTACAATATTTTGTATATATTATAATTAAATGTGAAGACGATGTACCCAGAATAACATTATGATACTCAATAGGTAGGTACCTCCAAAGTATTAAAAATTAAGCAATGACAGATTAATCAATTATGTTGATAGACACATGATTAACAAACGTATGTTCTTACTCAGAATATTAAAAAATACAGTTATCTGGTTAACTATAAACAAACATCCTAACCGTATCTTTCTACCACCAGAACCCGGCGTTATCACCAACATCATTAACGCTGGCTTCGACCTGCGCAAACTGGGCATCGCCCCGGAGTTCGGCCTGATGATCAAGGACGAGGTGTCGGACCAGAAGCTGCCGCAGTACACCCTGGACCTGCACATCAATAAGGAAGACAAGAAGTACCACATGCATGTCTACAACACACCTGAATTTGGAAGTAAGTAGACCTTAGACAGGTTTTAATTATTATACATTTATTTAACCAGTTCTTGTATGTTTAAATGTGTGTACAAAACCAATAGCCAAGTTATTCGGCTTTGACGATGGCCGCATCCGCATCAGTTTTGTCTAGGTAGAGCTACTACCTCGACAAAACTGATGCGGATGCAGCCGACGAACTGAGAAGACGTCGATGGCATAAAATAGCGATAGATACATGAACTTATTTTATTAGTTAATTAATCAATAATTTTACACTGCTATACTTATAGATTATTTTGTATTGTATTTTATTAATGAATAAAAACATATTAGCATAAAGAAGAAAGGAACAGAAAAATACGCATATTACAGTCTAACCTGACTTCTTTGCGTGTCGATTTGCAGCTACCTGGCAGGTCTATCACTGGCTTCACTTAAACTCGCGTAAATTCACTTATCAAATAAAGCTATACGAGTGTGCAACTGCTCCACTACAGGGCTAAAGGATAATAAATCATAATACCTACTTGCAAAGGTTACTTACTAGTAACCAAAACTTGATATAATTATTTGATCTGCAAGTTTTAGAAGAAAATTTTCATAAAATGTCAAACGTGGTAAAGTTCAACAAGAATAATTGCCACTCAAAAATCAACTTAGAATACAAAATGCTAACGCTATATGCGTCAGCGTTTTGTGTTGAGTTAGTGGCAATAGAATGTAAATTATCTGAGATTATGAATTCACAAACTCGTTTTGGCACAGTTTAGGTACCGATATTCGCAATTGTAAAAGGGCTTTTTATCATGATATTTTTTTAAATCTCCAGGTAATTCAACAAAACCACATACTAACCAACCATCCACTTTCAGATGCCAAGTCTGGAATCACCATCCAGCTGCCCCAACGCATCATGGCTCTAGAGTCTGTGGTCAGCTACCCAACCAACAAGGGTCTACCCTTCCCGGTCCGCGGAGAGATCTGCCTCGACCTGGACAAGAACAAGCAGGGACAGAGGACCTCCGCCCGGTTCCTGGTCGATTTGGACGTCGCTAACGAGAAGCAGCAGTCTGCTGTTGCTGAATTTGGTTTTAACCATCCTAAGTTGAACAAGGTATGATATTCCTCGACTTACAAAATTCACCCGTTAAACTTGCGCAAGGGTTTAAAAATCTCTTTTCTTGTGCTAAGAAAAGAGATTTCTGCAAGTCCTAAATTACTTATTTTCGAATAGTGTTGTTTTTTTTCTTCCTTAATATTTTTGACAATCGGTCACGGAATTGCTCTACTTACGAGATATAAATTTTGCAACTCTTGCTTGATTTTGTACTTGGACACTGTATAAAAAATCTAGATAACAGCTGATTCGTTCTTTAGAAACTAGTAAGCAGTAAATGATGAAGGCTTTTAAATTATTTTTTTATAATTTTTCTCATTCAAAATCAAAAATCAAAGTGAAAATTTTTTTTTCACCTTAACCTACATGGGCACATAAGAAACGTCAGAAGCTAGGTGCGCATAGAAAATGCCAATTGGATCCAGGATTCCTATAGCTTCTCCCAGGATTCCAAAATGTGACTGATCAGTTTTACTCCCGCGTCAGTTATCGACCTACCTTCCATGAAACCCAACTGGCGACTATGTAAAATCCCATTTGAGTTCAAATGTGACAACATCTGGTCTAGCAAAATTTCTTCATACATTTTACTCACTGCTGGTAGAAGTGATGTAAGTCTATAATTAGAGGGATTACTCTTTCTATCCACTTAGAAAATTTGTTCTTACTCTTCATTACTCAATCCTGCAAAATAGTCACAGTTTACTAACAAATCATTCTTCTTACCACAGGAAGCCGTGGTAAAGATCCGTGGAAACCTGCAGCGTCCTCAACAGAACTCCGTCAAGATCGAGACATCAGCATCCATTTCACACCCTGTTCTTGGAGCCGTAAGTTTTTGTTACTATCTCGTTTTGTTACAGTGTGAAGAACATCTTTTGTCTCTTTCTGGAAGAATATTAGACCTGTTTATACTTCTGCTATTATGAACAAGTAACTTATATGATATTCCTTACAGGATCGCGAATCTAAATTGTTGTTGGAGGGATCACCGACCCACATCAAGATCTTGGTAAGTCTCCATCACTGTTTGAATCATTCTTCTTAAAACATGTCAGTAATTCACGTTACCTGTTTATTGCAGAGTTACATATTCCAATTTTCTGCTAGTTATAAAATAGTCAGACACAAAACTCGATCATGGTTTTGGAATATTTTTCTACAATTCTGTCATAATCAACAAGTTGAAATTAATTTAGGATAAGTACCGTGTTACCAACTGTTTGACATACTTTACCAACAACACGTAGATTAAGAAACACACCATTTTTTTAAACCAACATAACTAATAAAACCTAATTCTTCCAGATCAACACTCCCCTCGTGAAGGTCATTGACATGGAAGGCTCAGCTACCATCAACGACAACCTGCAGAAGGGCGAGATGAAGGTCTGTCTGCTGGAAGGCAAGCCAGTCCGCATGTCCGCCCTCGCCAAGGACTACCAATATTTCGAGTTCAGCACAGGTTATAGCGGTGATTATATTTAAAATGTTAGGTTTCAGGAGATCACCAAACTTTCTAACAGTCGTGGTTTCGTGCGACTTAACTGTTAATTGGCTTTCAATTTTTATGATGAGTTTTGAAATATTTATAAAGTATTGATTTTATGATGACCAGACAAATGATCAATGAAAAGACAAATCAAAAATTGCGCGGTTGGCGCTACGGGTCGTGGGTTCGACTTCCACGTGTAGCAGCTAATTTTCTGGCCAAGTTGGTTCAAGGTTTACTGATTTATGTCTGGACGCATACTTGCAATTCATAAGAAATATAAAAACAGTGGAACATAAAAAAAAAAAAACAAAAGAAGATCAATCCTTCACCCAAAACTCATGAGTTTTTACAGTTAGAGAGTTACACAACAAAGAACCAAAATAGTTGTCAATTCACGAACTGTCCACCTAACGTCATCTCCTCAACAGACGAATCTGACCGTAAGCTGTCAATCGTGAGCCACGTCCAGCCGGAGAAGCGCGTGGATATCAGTGCTGACATCATCCTCGGTGGGCAGAAGAAGAACTTGCTCCATGGAGCTCTATTCTTGGATGATAACCTTGTGAAGAGTGACTACGGCGCGTCTAAGGACAACTTCAACTACTTTTTGGTGAGTTAACATGTCGCCTTTTTTTTTCAAATCTGTTGGACAAAGTATTATGTAAACCCATATTTAGATATTTATGAGTTCAAAGTAAATAGGAGGTGAGTCTATTATCATTATTTGAGAATAAATCCAGACTCCTGGCTGCTAATCATGAACCTAGCTTTATTTTGAATGGTATGAGCATAAATAAAGTCTACCAATTTAAGTACTTAGGGCACATACTTACCGACGACCTTAAAGATGATGTAGACATTGAAAGGGAACGTAGGGCACTAGCGGTCCGAGGTAACATGTTGGCCCGTCGATTCTCGCGTTGTGCGGACCAAGTCAAAATCACCTTGTTCAAGGCGTTTTGTCAAGGTCTGTACGCGGGGAGTCTGTGGGTCAGCTGTACCAAAAGGTCGTTAGATGTCTTACGCGTTCAGTACAACAATGTTTTTAGGATGTTGTTGGGACTGCCCCGTTTCTGTAGCGCATCGGAGATGTTCGCTCAGAATCGAACTGACGGCTTCCATGCAGTAATTCGTAAAAAAGTCGCATCACTGATGCGTAGAACGCGGGGCAGTGACAATAGCATCCTGAAAACAGTTGTAGAGAGTCCTTACTCCCCGATTCTGAGGCACTATGTGGGGATAATGGTCGGGTAGCTCATTCCTCACTTTGTCGTTCTCTGCACATTCTGCCTCAGACACCTACTTTGTTGTTTGTTTCTTGGCTGTTTACTACTAACACTAGTTATAAGATATTTTTACTAACAAAATGGACTATATTGTTGTCCGAATCTAATATATAATAATAATAATAAGTTTACAAATGGGAAATCCAATAATATTTTGCCAGAATTGCAGTAGTTTCACCCAACCTCAAAAAAAAAAGCATCAAACAAACTGATAATAATATAATTAATTTTTTTTTCTCCCAGAATGCCCTACGCAAGGACCTGGACAACCTTGAAGATCGCATCAAGGCTCTGGGCGAGAAAGCCAACAATGACTTCAAGGCGGTGCTGCAGCGCGTGGAGCGGACCTTCAAGAACATCGAGAAGTCCTACAGCGAAGAACTGGCCAAGTTCTACAAGGAAATCGCTGATGATAAGGTGCTGAAGGAAATCTCGGAGGCATTGTAAGTTGATTTTCTGTATTTTATCTGAAGTTTCGTTAGTTCTAAAGAATCATTGGTTTTAAAACTGTTTCATGTTGCGTGGTATAAGTCAGCGGTCTGTAAGTGTGTTCGGTCTTGGTCAACTTCAAATAATGGACAATAATCATGAGCATCTTAAATTCAGCTTAAACTTTAAACGCCTGCCAAGTTAATTACATTTATGGGTGCGGGCCAAAGACTTTAGAACTTTCGACGAGTTTATGAAAACTACGTAATATATTTCCACCATTCCTTAGTAATAACTAGTTTTATAAATTATCTCTTAACTGAACTCTTTAATTTCAGCAACGTTATCGTGCATTACCTCGCCAAGATCTTTGATGAAGTACTGACCAGCACTAAGCCCATCGTGGACACCATCGTTAACACATACGTCAGCGTTGCCAAGCAAGTCCAGGAAATGTATGAGAAGAAGGTACGTTGAAAATTGGTCCTCTATCTCTAATAGCAATTATCTACCAGAAATACCCTTAACCTCCTAAAACTAGCCAGTGATGATGTTTGCTAAATATGTCAAAGAAACTTAACGAAAACACACTTTCCTTTTACACTTGGCTTCTTGAGATTCCCGTTAATCATGTCTGTCCAGCAAAAGCACTCTACTTTCTAATTCATAAATTTGGCCATATTTTTTTAACTTAATTATAGTAGTAGAGTTCATTGTCTCGCTAACACAGTAGATTCTGGCCTACTTAAGTTTCAGCGGTTAAAAAAGAAAGAAAGAAACCCTTACAAAAGTCTTATAATAAAAACCTTTTTCTCTAGTTCGAGCCCATCATAAAACAATTCTACGCAACTTTGGCTAAATACTTCAAGGAATTATCGGACTCTGTCATCGAAATCGTGGCCCACTATGCTGCCATCGTCACTGACTTCTATGAGAAGCACAAGCCTGAACTTGAGGAGTTGACCAACACACTTACGGCTATATTCAAGGGTGAGTAAGACCTCGTGTCAATTATGGAATTTCTACTGCAAATACTTAGTAGCATTTATAGTCCCAATATGTAAAATATCTATTAGAAGAATTTACAAACTACCAGTCTTATTTATAAGCTACCAAATTTCTAGCAGTAGAATTAACTATCTACCGATTAAATCAATGAAGAATTGCAGAAAATGTCGTCTTTTTTTCAATGTTTATCCAAGTAATTGGATTTTTAGGAAAAAAAACAAATGAAAGGTATTTGTTGGGAGATAATTTACCAGATTCTATTAGCTGAGACAATTGAAGAAGGTATTCTTGTCACTAAATAGTATATTTTTTGTTCCTTAGACCTGACCCGTCTCCTGGTTGCTCAACTCAAGGAGTTCCGCGCCCGCTTCGACGCTCTGACCCAGGAACTTACAACTACCATCAAGGAATTGCCCCTCTTCGCACTCATTAAGGAGAAGGTAGGCAGAGAACGACTATCTTCTCCAATTCCAGAACATGTCAAAAAATTAGATCTGCAGGAAATACAATCTAAAAAAAATATTGCGATTTTACTTTAAGTTGGAATTTATTCAGCAGAATTATCTAACTGCTCTAAACAAAGCTAAACATAAGTTAATGGAGACCATTGAAACCCATTTTGGCGCGGAAACACCATCTCGAGGAGACGGAAAGAAGAAAAACAATTTCTTTCACAAATCAATAGGTACCAAGCGGGTAGTAACCAAAGTTGCCTATCTTTAATTTGATTTTCCATGAAATTGATAAGCCTTAGATATAAAATAAAAATTATATGAGTAACTAACTACACGATATTTTTAAACTTTTTTTGGAACAGAAACACAAAATATTAAAAATCTCTCGATAAAAAAACACCACGTAGTTACTTACCTCTGTACTTAATATGCTCATGACTACTACGATGAAATTTGATAATTATTTGTATTAATACAAGCCGAAAAAAAACGCACAGGCAGTTTAAAAAATTATAAAAAAAATGAGCTTTAAGACGTTGACTTAGAATCTTGGCGTATATTGTCATGGATTTCGATATTTTTTTTATTCTTATTTAGGTCAACGGGATGTAGGTACCGTAGGGTACTCGCAAATAATTAAACCCATAATTTAATTAATAGTGAGGTCCTCATTTTTCCGAAGAAAAGAAAGAAAGAAAATGCGTTTATTGGCATTACAGCAAAATAAATACACCTTAATACTATAAAAACAGAATACAAAAATTATAATGCCAAACGGGCCTCAGCTCAGCATAATGTCAGATGACAACACAAGGTGTACCACCTGACGCTGATTTTCAGCTGCAACCCACGAGTGCCATACGCTAGAATAACAAAACAGGGAAGCAAAAAAATAAATTATACTATTTCTCCTGTATAGCTCGATCTCCCGGTCGCACTAGAACAACGTGGCCACTACTGCTAACACGTCATAACACTAATAATTTTCCTTCAGTGCCAAGAGCTGGCGGTGCCCGAGCAGGCGGTTGCTCTGTTGGGTGACGCCTACAACACCATCCGTGGGCTCATCCCCACGCAGGAGGTCAGAGACTTCACAGACGCTCTGCACTCTTACATTGCCAAGGTAAGTCTGAAATCATCTTCAAACCACATCCAAACATTGCATTCAGTCTATTAAGTTTGGGCATTATTGATTTGAAAAATAATTCGGATGATACTTATAACTAGTAGGTACCTATCTGAGATGTTTCCATCATCTCAGGTTTTTATATTCAAATCTTTCAATTCCTGATTTTGAGCAGCGAGAACAGAAAGAAACAACCAGAATCAAAACCAACGAGCAAATTATTACCTGCTCCTTCATATCTAATGAATACAACCAGCCTGTATTTACATACGTGCTGCTTTATTTGTCCCACAATAAATCGAAGACTTCGTCTCATACAGACTAGCCCCACCAGCGCTCCCAATTCTTCACAATCTACAGTAGTTCTTCTAATAGTCCTAATCTTCTTCTTCCTTCTAGAAACTGAAACAAGAGAAGGTGGACGACAGCAAGGAGCTGCGCGTCATCTACCAGAAGCTGGCCACCGCCGTCACGTCGCTCATACAGTTCGTCCGCGCTCAGCTCGGACAGTTCGGAGCGGCTGTCGGCCCCACCGGCTTCAGCCCTGTGAGTATTCTGAAAATGTTAAGTAGATAGCCACCGTATTATCTACCCGTAGCCAGTCAACGTTCAAAGCAACAATGAACAGGCATCTTTCAGGTACGCTCGTTACATCGTAGATCTTTTTTATCACTTTCCACTAGTCGATATTGAAGTCACGAGCGGGCACAATTATTAAAAACAAAAAAATTGTCTGCTTTTAGTGTTGCAGTAGAGCTCCTTGTGTAAAATATTGTCCAGGAAAGTATGTGACTGACCAGTTGGCGCAGTTGGTAGCAACCCTGCCTTCTGAGCCGCTGGTTCCGGGTTCGATCCCCGGACAAGTCAAACATTTGTGTGCATGAACATGTCTCTTTGACCTGTGTCTGGGTGTGTATATGTATATAAATAAGTATGTATATCAGTCATCAGGTTACCGTAGTACAGGCTCTGCCTAGTTCGGGACCTGAAGACAATGTGTGGATGTTGTCCCATATTAAAAAAAAAAAAAAAAAAAAAATCAACTGCCATACATACGTTCTGTTTGAAAAGAGTGTACACATGACCAACTAAGATATTATTTTAGCCTTGCCTCTGCGCTTGCAACACACTAGTAGTGCATCTGTATGGCTGAATTTCATATGCGTCACCGGTGACCACTCACCATAAAACTGACTTACTCCTTCTCTCCCCAGATCTCCTTCACCCCCGGATCCGTGTCATCGCCATCGTTCGGCAGACCGCCGTCGGCCAGCGTGCTCAGCAAACTGTTGACCGGCGACGTTCCTGATGTCCTCGCTCTCATCAAGGCATATAGACCCAAGAGCCTTAACCCGCTGGATGAGGTGCCCGCTAAACGTGAGTAGATTTTGTATTGGTTGAGGTAATAATAGCAATGATAAGAAATGTGTTGTTTATAGAAATGACACATCGAAATTGGGAAATAAACTGTTGGGAATTGGAATTGGAAATTGGGAAAAAAACAGGTTCTAAAATGCCAAAGTTTTTTTTAAACTCGATGTGCCATTTAAGGCCTACACCTATTCTACCTATTTCTGAAGTGGAGAAAAAGTTAGAGAGATAAGAATCAGACGGAACTAAGTTGGGCTTAATTCAATTAAAAGATAATGATTCCCTTCAACGTACTAAGTTTTTCATGCAATAGCCTTGCGATTTTCAACTATTTCATCTAATGTTAAGCTGCGATGCAGTTGACGATCGTGCACACCAGCTTGGAAGTAACTTAGGCACTCGTTTTTAAGACTCAAAGAAACACTGATCATAAAAATGTTTTTGTCTGAGACTGTATTCTGTATCTGATACCTTGCGACAAATAACTTTATGTTCTTCCTCTCAGAACATCTATCTATAGATTGAAATAACTTAGAACTAAGCATTACCTCCATCTTCTCTCCGCAGTCCGCGCCGTGGTCGTCAACGGCCAGCACATCTTCACGTTCGACGGGCGCCACATGACGTTCCCTGGCAACTGCCGCTACGTACTCGCGCACGACCACGTCGACAGGAACTTCACTCTCATGATACAGCTCACCAACGGACAGCCTAAAGCTCTGATCTTGGAAGACAAGAGCGGTTCCGTTGTAGAGTTGAAGGATAATGGACAGGTGAGAAACATTTTATATGGGTCTGAAATGTTCTTGCTGAAAGACAAAGGCTTCTTAAATAGAAAAGGTACACTAAGAGTCGATTAACACTTCAGTTCTTTAAAATTTAATTATTGAGCTAAATATTTCATTTAAATCGGAACAGAGGTAAAAGAATAATCAGCTGTCATCAATAAAATGCTAAAATTCAATGTATTGAATAGTTTGGCGTTGACCGAGTGAAAAAAGTAGCAGTATTAATCTACCTTTGTGGCTGACCGTACGAGCACTGATCGCTATTGCTCATTGCGTGTTTGTGTCTAAGACCAGAAGCACATTAGCTCAGACCAGATTTTTTTAACATACCTGCATCAAGACATTTTGGACGTCTACAAAAACTTCGAACTGTCCATGAAAATTTTTACTAACCCATTCTTAATGTTTCGCAGGTGACCCTAAATGGTGCCACTCACGGCTTCCCAGTCATGGAGAAGGACTCCTTCGCTTTCCGCGAGGCCAACGGCCGCATTGGACTCGGAACATTATACGGACTTATGGTCTTCTGTACTTCCAAACTTGAGGTGCGTCCCCATTGGATCAAATAACAACACAAAACGTTGAAATAGTAGTAATATCAGGACAAGCGAGTTACAGTAAACTGTCTAGACTTAAAAAAATAATAAGCTGTATCTTAGGGACTTCCCTGAGACCTGACAATCAAAAATATTTGCATATTAAATAGTATTTATTAGGTCAGTTGTAATATTTTGGACACGCAGGAAATTCAGAATTAGCTGAATGAATGTCAAATAGCTGATTTCATTATAGCAATTTAAAGCAGGTGTCCTTCACAAAATAATGTCTTATTGCCACCTTTAATTTAGTGATACTAAAGCTCTAAGTTTAGCATTTGCACACAGTTCTACAGTAATCTTTTTCCTTAGGTGTGCTACGTCGAAGTGAATGGCTTCTACCTCGGCAAGCTGCGCGGTCTTCTTGGAGATGGCAACAACGAGCCCTACGATGACTTCCGTCTACCTAATGGAAAGGTACGTCTTTATTTTATGATATTCCTAAGTAGTAAATATGCTTAACTTGACAAAATTAAGTCTGTAGAAGTAGTTACCGTTAAAATAATAGGCTCATTATCTCATAATCAGGTAATAAGAAGAGTAGTAACCATGACTGCGGTAACTATGAATTTACCGTTGATGATCGTCCTAATTGTTGCTAATCACTTAACCGTTCTACGGTAGCAAGAACTCCATCCTCTAATTACAACGTTCCTTACAGATATGCACATCAGAGAGCGAGTTCGGAAACGCATACCGCCTGGCTAAGAGCTGCCCCCAGGTCCAGGCTCCGGAACACTCCCACCACCAGCTCCACAATATGGCCATGCCACCTGCGTGCGAGGAAGTCTTCGGAGGAGCCTCACCACTCAGACCACTAAGCCTGTTCCTCGATATTGCACCATTCAGGTAAAGCTCAGGGACAGTACTGTCAGAATCGCATCAGTTTGTTCATATTTGTACATTAGGGGTTAGGGTTTTAACCACAGGGAAAAAGCAAAGGCTCTTATGAGAACTAAAGTTCGTATTGAATAAATTTTATTCTCATCACCCTAGATTCCGGGGTTAGTATTTTTCGGGGGCTTAGAAGAATTGTATACAAAGAACAACCTACTGTGTAAGTCTTCAGATCAAGTACGAAGTCTAAGCTGACGCAGACTTGGGCGGGCCGCACCGCATTGCAAAAATGCTCCTATATCAGTTTCGTACATTTTATATGAACCATCGAACACTACAGTCAGGGCGCACTGCGCTTTTTTAAATTGAAATACAATGCGCTGCGGTCCGATGATAGGGCTGGAATGAGCGCATTACTTAATACGTTCTGGTTTGATACTAAACTCTTGTCTCGTCTTCTTTTGATTATTTAATACGATACAAGCAAACCGTGGATCACAAACGGCTTACCTTCCCCACCCCCCACTCCAGACAAGCCTGCATCCACGCGTGCTCGGGCTCGCCCGAGGCCGCGCTGCAGCAGGCGTGCGGCCTGGCGCGCGGGTACGCGGCGCTGGCGCTCACGGGCCTGCTGCCCGCCGCCGTGCCCGACGCGTGCGTGCGGTGCACGGACGCGGACACTCCCAGGAGCGTTGGAGAAAGCTACGAGTTGAAGGTTCCCAACAAGCAAGCTGATATTATTGTGGCTTTCGAGACTACTGCCGTAAGTGTTCATTTTAATTCATATTCATTTCAATTCAGTTCTTTATTGCATATCTCATGTGTTTCACACGATCTTATATTAATAATTGGACTGACTGTCTGATTTGACTGTGGTGTGATTATCATTAGTCTGACATATAGGCTTTACTGCTGGTTAAAAGTTCAAATTCAAAATTCAAATTTATTTATTTGCACACATGTACATGTGTAGTGGTACACGATGTTATAATAGTCACTATGTGCTGCCTTGCAAGGCGTACAAATATTACTACACAGTTGGTAATAGGTATACAGGTAATATAGCCTATATAATTTTATATAATGCTAAGTGACCGTCTTAAATCTTTAGTAATAAAATAAACATAAACAAAATAGTAACAAACAAATTAAGGTAACAAAAATCTCATTTCTGATTAAATTGTCTGTTTAGTCTGAACAGACTAAATCAAATAACATCTCTAAAGTCATTGTTATTACTAACTGACTGTAAATTGGAAGACATACTTTGTTTACTATGGGGTTAATTTATAAGTAGAATTCAGTGTCTTTGAATTCAGACTAACTTACCCTGTAGCCTAATATTTAAATCCATTAAAAAAATACTGAAAAAGAAGTCGCTTTACATCATTCTTTGATTTCAGGATAACGAATTGAACTACAAGAACATCGTGGTTCCCCTAGTAGGACAAATCCTGGACGGCCTGAAGAGCAAGCACTGCACTGACGTGAAGGTCTACCTCGTGGGCATCACACCCAAGTTCCCCTACCCCATCCTGTATGATACTGACTGTGAGTAGACGTTGTTTCATCATTTAGATGAGAGCTAGTGGTTTACTGTTAAAATTGTCGATTGATTAATCTTTGGTCGACAAGTGTTGCTAAAATTACAACAATAATCATCACCTAATTGAAAAATATTTAAAATAGGTGTCAAATTGAAAAAAGTACTTTGACGGCACGGTTGGCGTACAGTGCCTTGCCTTCAACTGTCATTGTGAACTTGACTTTGTAATTTGAAAAGATTTCATTGGTTAGAGGGCGGGGCTAGGCCGACGGACAATGATGATTCACTGCATTCTTAACGCGAACGAACTATAGTGGTTAAGCGATTGACTGCTGTGCTGCGTGTCGCGGGTTCAATTCCCGCACGGAACAAATACTTGTATGACCTACAAGTAGTTGTTGTGTGTGTCCGGCTATTTGTGTTTGTGACTTTAAATGCTTGTAAACGCACCCACAATACAGGAGAAAAAAAGGGCCATCATGGCCAGAGATCGCAAAAACAAAGAGGTTAAGAAGTAAAGGGTGAAGACCTTTGTCGACGAGTTCTAATAGGAAACTCAAAACCTGCTTTTGCATTTCCCTAACCAACAATAATCCCCATCATCTAATTACAGCGAGACTGAAGACCGCGAAGCCTGTGTTCGACGACAAGAACCGCTACCTGAGACTGGCCGACCCCGCTAGGAACAAGGAAGGTGCTTACAACCCCTACATCAACGAGGTGCTCTCCATCGTCGATGCTCTCAGAATCCAATTCGGTAAGTTAACTGATAACATACATGACATGACGTGTAGGTAGGTACTTAAATATGGATGGCCACGAATAATCTGAAAACAGTTGATGATCGCATGTTTCTTATCAACTTTTAATATTATCCTACAATGTTGTGTAAACCGGCAATAATTTGTATGTAAGTACAGTCAGATAAATTACTTGTTCAGCAAGTTACCACCACTACCACCACCAACTTAAATGTAATGGTTAAAACACGGCAAATTGACACCCTACGTCAACTGTCGTGTTGTAACCACTTCAATATACAGCTGGATGAGCTGCATGCCAGTATTTTACATGGAGTTACGCACTGGTGTGTCAGACCGAATTGTCAACAAAATATTAAAATGCTGGACTTTACCTTCTTTCTCCGTTTGAACTTTACAATATACTATTGTTAACAGTCTACTAACGATTAGTTTCCATAGGAGTACTGTTTATGACACTGACAATAACCTTATCCCTCTATCTTCCAGGTCTAACCAACATCGTAGCTGGCTACCAGTCTATCTTCGACCTGCCCCTCCGTGCTGGAGCTGTCAAGCACACCATCAGCGTTGTTGGAGAGAAATGCTACAGTCAATTCTTCTTGGTAAGTTTCAATGTCTACTATAATAGTTCTGGACCCTCAAACCCTTCTGTGTGTAGGTCTAGCTTACAATCTACTAAAATTGTCTATGAATATTTCTACAATTTTTGTCTTATTTTTAGAACGAAAAGAATTTCTTTGTATCTAAACTTATATACTTACCATTATTACACACATAACAACATAAGATCACGCCTGGAATCTCCAAAGGGTTAAGCATTATTGTATTTAACAAAATACTTTTGTTAACACCCAAGTAATTATCAGTTCAAAAGAATGTGTTTTTCTGATTTCACTATCTATTTGATCCCGTGCTTCTTTTTTTCTCTGTATTTTCTTTCTTATTTGTATTATCTTTTGTATTTATAATAATAATATAACCTATCCATCGTGTTTGTAAGTATTTACTTGTTACTCATTGCTAATATTGCTTTTAGCTCGAGATTGCCCGATCCGTGGCCTACAGTGTTGCCTTCGACAACATGGCCTACACACACTCCATCGTGACAGTCACACCTGAGGGATCCCTTACAGTTGGCAACGGCAAGAACGCTGCCCAGATTGTCGGTCAGTATACTTTTACTCATTTATTAAAAGTTTATGCACACGGCTGAGGTATTTTCTACCGGACAACCTTTTATTTTTAATCTTTTTTAACTTTGTCGATCCGACCTTGGGCGTGTCGCTAAGTACCGTCCCATCGAACTTTAAGTGAGGGAAGACGAAGTGCACACGTGTGTGAACTATGACGTCTCTTGCGTACTTGTCTAGACTCCGTTAAGGTTTTAATTTTTTTCTCGTATTGGCTCAAACTACATAAAAATAGCTCATGCCATTATAATAATACTGCCAGGTCAAATATGTGGTAGTGACGTTAAAAGCCCAACGAAAACCCCGAAAAATATAGTCTGCTCGTAACATAAACATGTGAATAATTTGTGCAGGCTACACCGAGAAGGCTGTAATTATGCTGGGAGACAAGAAGGTCGGCAAGGATGCCGAGAACCTAAGGAACACATTCACAACGACACCTGACGCGTGCAGGGATTTCGTCGAGTCGGTGAGTACCTTGTTTTATAACACTTCACGTATAAAAGTCAGTGCTGTCAATTAACTCTTGAAAAATAAAAAAGTTATTTGGTGGCCAACCCGAAAAGCACTTGGACCGTGGCTACATTTTAAAATATACTAAAAGAACCGACTGCTAACGTAAGGCTCTGAAGATCAGGTCGAATCGTTTTAGTTAATTCGATATTATAAAACGATTCAAATCGGTAGAAAATTCGAGACTGGTGATACATTTTGTTCAAACAAGACTTATCTAACTACCCAGTTATAATCCAAAATCTTTCAGAATCTTAGATTTTACAGTTAGATCTTGAATCAAAATCTAATCTCCTTTCTCCCACAGACTGACGGCATCGTGTTTTCGGCGACGAACTTCCACGCGCTGGACGCTGGCAAGCAGAAGCAGTTCCTGCAGACGGCAGCCGCCGCAATCAACCAGAGGCTTATGCACCAGACCATGGTGCAGGACTGCACCTGCGTGTACGCAGACCCCTTCAGGGTCCGCTCCGTATGCGTCACCAAGGATAGGAAGGAAGTGGTAAGGAAATTGATTTTAGAAAAATATTTTTACCTTGTTGGTCTAGCGATCGCAAAGGTCACTGCTGAGCATGTGATCCTATGTCGATACCCGGGTCAGGCCAAGTATTAATAGGGTTTTCATCCATCCTCAGCCCGACTTCACTCACAGCTGACGTAGGCTTTTCTTTAATTGTGCCAATGTCATCGCTCCTGCGGTTCTCCTTAACAAAATTCTCAGTTCCAGCACTCTGTATTTGTGCCCGGCTAAGGTCAATATTCACAGAGCTTATTCTAAAGCTGATAAGGTTCATATCCGCTAAATCCTTGCGGGAAGCTCTCGTTCCCAATAGCAAACTACCGTGCCTCCCGGGTACCAGTTTACCCGGCCCTTTTATCAGCTTTAATAACAAAAACAATCGAATACTTACCCATTGTTTACACTAGAGTGACGTTGACGTAATTTCGCACGGGCTACAACTGTAAAAAACCGCCGCGCCACGGGTTCTGAGTAGATATTCGTATAAGCGTATGACAGCAAGCGTTTCGTACGAAAATGAACCTTAGCAACTTAAGAATGCCTTTCAATATTTTTGTACCGTATATTCTTTTCTAATATCCTTATTCCTTGTCTACAGGCTCGCAGACGGAAGTAAGCTCTGCGCCCGAAACTGTGATCGAATCGAGCCAAATACCAAATACTCTAGCGTTATGTAGTCGCGTGGGAGCGAGACGCACATATACAAATATAAGTGCGTCCCTCTCGCACGCTTTCATCAAATAGTCTCCCACGGAAATATAAAGCATTGTAGTTTCCGTTGCCGCTTCGGCATTCAATAATTTAACGTCATTTAGTAGTAGACCAGCTATGGATGGTACTCGTAGATAGTTTTATAGTGTTGTATGTTTCCGTGGAAGAAATAAATAATTATTCATTATAATTGTCATCAGCAGAATCTGTTGTATTTATGAATTGCGCGTACCATGAGGTATTGAGTGATCATGATCGACTCTGTATTAGATTTAATAAAATATGTTATTTAATACTAGATTTTTATTTAATTTCTAATGTGTGTAACTTCTCTGTGAGATCCCAGCAGATTGACACTTAAACTTGTGGCGATTAACACATCGTCCTCCTGAATGATGAGGGTAACATCACTAAGATGGTGAGACACCACTAGTGTCTTTGACAGGAACAAATAATCACGAATCTCCCAATATATTAATGTACTCTTCGGCTACTCTTTTTGATCCTCACTATTTCTAATGTGTGACTAGCACTAGTAATTTATGATTGTATCAATGTACATATCGTACGTGATAAGTTTGTGAGCATTTCTGTTTGATTAACTGCATGACTTCTAAAGTCACAGTCCTTTAGTTTCATTTCATATAATTGGTGGGAGCAACTAACTCCCGCATTGGTGACCGCGACTAAAACTTCACGTTTCCTGCTGACCAAGCAGCATCAGAAGGTAAACTGCGATCAGTAACTAGACAAACAAGTGCCCACGCCGGCGCCGGAGTGCCCACTCCCTGCGTCTGTCGTCGTCTTTCAAACGAGACCAGATACCATATTTTGACGTTGATTACGACGCCACCGACGCGCAACCAAAGACCCGACGCTGCGCCGGTCTGTCTACGGTACATCTACGCTACGAGAATTCATCACGTTTCTGTAGAAGTACAGACTACAACTTGCAGTCGGTACCTAATGACTGCAAGCGCCGGAAGAACTGCCCAGAGTGCATGATTGCATGTTGTGTGTGCTTTGAGTGCAACTGCAACTACTTAGCCTCGGGTAAGTCAATATTTACTCAACTCCTAGCGGTGTTTCCAGATATCACTCGACCTCCAGGCCTCCCTAGAGTCATCAAGCATGACACAGTGCACTACATCAAGACCACCGACGGACCACCTGTCTCCTGTCGACCTCGACGTTTGGCGCCGCAGAAACTAGTTGCAGCTAAAAATGAATTCGAGGAAATGGTAAGATGCGGGACAACTCGGCCCTCAAAAAGTGCGTGGTCTTCACCGTTACATATGACCGTTAAAAAGACAACACCTGGCGCCCTTGTGGCGATTACCGCGCCCTGAACGCCAGGACCGTACCGGATTGATACCCGGTTAGGCACATCAATGATTTCGCCCATAACCTCGCTGGTGCCAAGGTATTTAGCACACTGGATCTCGTCAAAGCTTACCACCAAATTCCGGTTTTTGAAGAGGATATTGCAAAAACTTCCATCGTGACCCCGTTTGGCCTCTTCGAAGTCCCGTATATGACCTTCGGTTTGATGAATGCTGGTCAAACCTTTCAGCGTTTCATCGATGAGGTCACACGGGGTCTCGAATTCTGTTTCCCTTACGTAGATGATATACTCATATTTTCCAAAGACGAGCCTACCCACCTTCAGCACCTGTGTGTCCTCTTCAAACGCCTGCAAGACTACGGAGTGGTTATAAACCCTTCGAAATGTGTCTTAGGTATCAACGACCCGTATTTTTGGGCTACCACGTTAGTGGTGATGGTACACGCCCCCCTCTAGATCGAATTCAAACATTGCTAGATTTTCCACCACCTGAGACAGTACAAGGTATGCGCCGGTTTCTAGGTATGCTTAATTATTATCGTCGACTCGTGCCTCATGCAGCGAAATTCCAGGCCCCATTCATTGATGCATTGGTTTCAACCAACAGTAAAGGTGCAAAGCCATTTCCATGGTCGCCCGAACTCTTGAAACAATTTGAAGCTTGTAAAAAGAGCCTCTCCAACGCAACACTGCTGCAACATCCATTCAGTAACGCCAGGTTGGCTTTATTTACTGACGCATCTAGCATTCACATTGGGTCCTGCCTTCAGCAATACCTAAACGGCCATTGGTATCCACTTTCTTTTTTCAGCAAAAAGTTGACTCCGCAGCAGGCACAGTGGCCAGCTTATTACCGTGAATTGTTAGCGGTCTATGAAAGTGTCCAACATTTTCGATACATTTTGGAAGTCCAGCATGCAACAATTTTCACAGACCATAAGCCCCTTTTGTACGCCTTTTTACAGCGACGTGAGAAACTTCCACCTCCACAACTTAACCAGCTATCATTCATTAGCCAATTCACGACAGACATCCAGTACATCAAGGGTGAAGACAACATCGTGGCCGACGCTATGTCACGGATTGACATAGACGCCATCACTCTGGACCTGGATTATGAAGCTTGGGCTAAGTCGCAGGCATCAGACCAAGAACTTGCTAATTTATTGCAAGATGGTTCCAGCTTAACACTCGCCAAAATCAGTACATCAGGGACCAACACTCCGGTTTACTGTGACATCTCTACTGGTAAGCCACGTCTCTATCTGACCCCTTCTTTCCGCCGCGCTGCCTTCAATAAGTTACACAATTTGAGCCACCCCGGTGCTCAAGCTACGACTCGTTTGGTGGCAGACCGTTTTGTCTGGCCTTCGGTTAGAAAGGATTGCCGAGCCTGGTCCCGATCTTGTGAAGCATGTCAGCGCAGCAAAATTTCAAGACACAATTCTACCCCCATCGGTAATTTTGACATACCATCCGGTCGTTTCATGCACGTCCATATCGACATCGTTGGTCCATTGCCCGTCTGTGACGAATACCGTTATTGTTTGACTGCAATAGACAGAGTATCCAGATGGCCCGAGGTTTGGCCCATGCGATCCATTACTGCGGAGGAGGTAGCCGAGACTTTTACCAAAGAATGGGTATCTCGATTTGGCGTACCGTCCGTTATTACCACAGATCAGGGTTCTCAATTCGAGTCTGGCTTGTTTCTTCGATTACTGCAGCAATTCGGTACCAAGCGCATTAGAAGCACTTCATATCACCCCTGCGCAAACGGGATGATTGAGCGAGTCCATCGGCAACTTAAAGCGGCATTAATGTGTCATAATGATTCGTGGGTGAGGTCCCTCCCGATGGTTCTGCTTGGAATGCGTTCGGCGTATAAAGACGATCTCGAAGCCACGGTAGCAGAAGCACTTTACGGAGAGCCTCTCAGGCTCTCTGGAGAATTTTTGGTCCAACCTTTACCATCAGGAAGATTAGACCCAGTTGATTTCGTTGTACAGCTGCGACAGAAAATGTCATTGGTACGACCACTGCCAGCTAGTCGTCATAACGAACCAGCTTCATTTATATTTAAGGAATTGTCGACTGCGACTCATGTATACCTTAGAGACGATACCGTCCGAAGAGCTCTGCAACCACCCTATACGGGTCCATTTAAAGTCCTGGAGCGCTCATGTGATGGGAAAACATTCACCCTAATGGTGAATGTTCCCGACTCAAACCGGCCTTCATTGATCATTCCGATCTGCAAACGACCCACACTATGCAATTGCCTGCCCCGGCTGATCCTCGTCCACGGCATGCCGAAAGAGAGAAGTCCCTCGAGCCCTCAATCCCGCAACAGTCAGTACAGGTTCAAATGCCAGTAAAGCAGTCCTATACCACAGGCTCGGGTCGGCGCGTTAGATTTAAGAATTTTGATTAATTTCCTGTTTCACTGTTTATTAATATGCTATAATTGTATGAGGTTAGTCATTTTAGCCTGGGTTGTTCTCTCCGTAGAGGGGTGGTGTGGCGATTAACACATCGTCCTCCTGAATGATGAGAGTAACATCACTACGATGGTGAGACACCACTAGTGTCTTTGACAGGAACAAAAGCTGCAGCGGCACACTCGCTTTGCTCGCTCGGTTCATGAGTAGGGCGTCGCTGTTCTAACCTAACCAAACCTTTTGCGAGTAAACATATTATGATAGAAAAAAATATAGTCAATTAGAGAACAAACAGTCCGAAAAGTGATACAAGTATTTCAAAAGATACTTAGGTACCTACCTAATAAGATCCTCTTGGAGTAGTAATGTGCATGTGTCGTACTGTTTTAATAAGAATTTTCATGTTATCGGCGAATGTTAATAAAATATTTCTTAATATTTGCAAAAAAATAATATTAAATAGAGGAGGCCCCAAAATTTATCCCGAAGTAACTGCAGATGGTAACAGATTCCAACTGGAGGTAAACCCTGTAATACCTCCTTGCGATCCGTTTTAAAAGTAGGAGGAAAACCATCGATATAGGTCGCCGTGAATTCCAGCTGTGGTCAATGCGGTCAAAACATTTACTGTAATCCGTACAAATTACATCCAACTGTGCACGTTGCTCCATACCTTTAGAGATAAATTCGTTGCAAGAATAAGGTTAGTGGTAGTGGATCGATAAACAGAAAAAACTATGCTGCCTATCACCAAAGTCACATTCTAAGGCTGAATAAACTGCAGAGGAAACAACGCGCTCGATGACTTAGGAGAATATGCGTAGCTTCGAAATAGGATGATAATTCTTTACGAGTGACATCAACTTTTTTTTTAAACTGGCGTGATATTCATCACGCCAGAAGGCACTGTTGGAACAGTGCCTTCTGTTAAAGATCGCTTGAAATATGATACAGATAGGTTTGACTAAGCTTTTCGCACTGAAGACGATATTTTTTTTTATGAGACAACATCCACACAAGGTCTGCAGGTCCCGAACTAGGCAGAGCCTGTACTACGGTAACCTGATGACTGATATACATATACTTATATACATATACACACCCAGACACAGGTCACACAGACCTCTTCATGCACACAAATGTTTGAGTTGTCCGGGGATTGAACCCGGGACTAGCGGCTCAGAAGGCAGGGTCGCTACAAACTGCACCAATCGGTCGGTCGGATTATCGGTGGTATTAAATCCAGGCCACCTGATCTAGAGAAATCGAGCATTTGAAGTAACTTTAGTACTTTTTGCGGCATAAGGTATGCCGTGAGCTGGTGCTCGCCGCTCTCGTGGATAGTGTTGTGACTTGATCCTGGTCGTCTATATCTGACTCTTGAAATGTTGACAGCGAACAGTTTGACAGCGAACCGCCAATGTTGTTGCGAACAGGTTACTGATGTTTTCTTCAGTGCAGCAGTGTTTGTGGTTGTCTGTCGGGTGACCACTGAACATCAGCGCCGTGCTGTTGTGGGTCCCCCATAGCAAATACATATACAGCATCATGCTGGGGGAAGCCTTCTTGTCACAGTCGCGACGTGCAGCTGTCGACTATTTCTCAGCTGTCGGGTATTTCTATTTTTTTCTTTGTTTTGTGCTCGTGATTAGAGATCATTTTTGTTTTTATTTTTTCTGAATTATTAGAGCTAATTACCTTTTTTGTATGCGTGTGTTTCTGTGACAAATAAACCTATTTTTCTTTCTAACTATCCTGATATTTCAGTAAACTAGGGAAGCTACTATTATTTCTCTTTCATAAACAGGACCAAAAAATAAAACGGATTTTGATTAAACGACGACTCTACTTTATCCATGTGCGTACGGTAACAAGATTTCTCTACTTCTGCAGCTCTATTACGCAATAAAGAAAAGGTTTGGTAATCAAGTCGCAACTAGTTCCGTTACTAGTCGACACTAGTCCGAAACTAGTCCAATACTAGTCTTGACTAGTCCGAGACGTCTACGTGGATGTACGAAGTGACTAAGTGGAAAAAAAAACAGAACGATAAATCAGCTCTTTATTACAAAAAAAACATTTCATTTACAAAAATAAATCCAAGACAATACATTTAACTTTGGCATCGAATCAATATGGAATGTTATTACTTTAATACATGTTGTCAGCACAAACGAAATACTCTAAAAGAGTGATAGCTCTCGTGAAAATGAAAAACTTCTACTATGGGTCCAACTCAGCTGGTCCATACGTTTATGTTCGCATGACTCGACTTATTTTAGGAAACTGCAGATTTTTGTTTATTCTTCGGAGTTGATCCCGTTGCAAAAGTAATTAATATTCATGAATACTTCACTCCCTTAAAGTACGTCCCCCGTTCAACGTAACACCCTGTATCATTTTACACAAGGGGTCTAATGCATCATCATTACTTATTTATGAGATAAAATGGTACTATACAAGGTTATATTAAATTACCTAGCGAAACTCCACAGACGTGCCAAGACGTGACGTACCGATATCTAAACATGATAAAAGAAAAAGAAAAAAAGATTTTTTTTGAGGGTCAACGACCTCTGGTAGTGTAGTTCCTTGAAGTATGAGTTTACAAAATATATTTTTTGTTCTATCACGTTTAGTTCGCTAGCAAATTTTATTTGAGCCTATATAATATGCTTGGAATGTAACGTCCAAGTAATTTTGTAGTATTTGAGACGTCAGTAGACGGTCTTGTGCACCCACTTCATCCTCGGCCCACGTTGAGACATGATCTTGACGGAAGCACTTGCAGCGCCTTTCACCACGTCTTGGATCTGAAAGAAAATGTGTTTTTTCACTAGAAAAACGCCAGTTTAAAATGCTTACAGTCGAAGTCGTCGACTTTAATAAAATTATTGACTGGTCGCAACACTATACTTAGGTACCATTATAAAAATGGTATTTTTGCGAAAAAGTTCAAGATTGATTCCAGGTTTGAAAACAGATAACTATACAGCATGTATCAGAAAGGTGTGGTCAAATTTGACGGTGTGGTACAGACCATAAAACTGAACAACTTTCACCATGAGCCCGACATCGTCATCGCGAAATAATCAGCCGTGTAGAGGTATCTACAACGCTACATGCGAACTACGCATCACACTGACGTCACGCAAAATCCTGCATCGCACAAGCAGATTTTACCGCGCAACTAGCATATGTATATTATTTTTATTTATTTCAGACGTAGTCCATATACTGTTATTAACATAAAAAACCTTATAAAACTATTGTTAGTATATACAAAAAACAAAGCCACAGGATAAAACAAAAATCACAAAGTGGCACCGCACAGGAGTGCCAGTTTGTGACACCCCTGAACGCGTCCACCCGCAGTGTGTAGTCGCATCCAGTGCCGCCACATCGGCGAGTCCCAGCGGCTCACGAACACGCTCAAGGCTCAAGGCTGTTCGAGCTGGCCCGCATGCGTTTCATAAGAGACGCACAACGCTTCCGCATGATAGCGTGGAAACCATCCACGCTTTTCACCGCAAACATTGCTGAAGCGCTGCAGTGGCGCGGCAGCCCGAACAGTACCCTGAACGCGTTATTATACTGTACCCGCAGAGCACTGTATGTACGCTACATGTACTTAGTCCACAGGCTGCATGTGTAAAAATATTGACAGAAGGCCTGAAATAATGTCACTTTGACCTGCTCGGTACACCGTGCAAACCTGCTAGCCAGCATGTAACAGCGCACAGACAACGCCCTACGCTTTCTCTCCAAATTCATGTTGTCACATAGATCCTCCGAGACCCAGTGACCCAGATATTTAAAATTAGACAATCTAATGTACCGCAAAGGTACAAGGGCGGCACATTAGCGAGGGATTTATTACCAGCCTTAAACACCAGCACTTCACTCTTCTTCACATTATATTGTGAATACTTTTCACAAACATCCAGCAATCTGCGCATGGCACTGATCGACGGGCTCAGCAGCACCATATCGTCTGCGTAGCTGCACTGTCCATCTATATGGCACCCTATGCTTCTTCTGCTGAGCTCGTATATACAACGTCCCGACATCACTCGTCGGGCAGTTGTCCACCAGACACGACACCCGTCTGGTCGGAGCCTCCTCCCTTTTCCATAGAGTATGAGTGAACTTTACACCCTGTTCCTCGTACCTCTATAGCCGTGCCGAGCCCTTACATTTGGGTCGAGATAGTATTGATGTTTTGTGTGACTGTGTGAAAGGTATTATGGTTAGAAAGGGGTGACTGCCGAGATGACGACTAAAGGACGACCGACGAACGACGAACTACGACGGTATGGATGACAAAGCTTTGTTGCACCGACGGCTGATAAATTGGGATACGGGCAGGAGAGCGATGATGAGGTATTAAACTTTTGTATGGGACAGTTCAATTTGAGCACACCTTTCTGTAAACGCTGAACACAAGTCAGGTTTCTGTTGTCCCATTTCAAAAATGAATTCTATATTTTTGGATATCGCGAAGCATGACGTTTTATCTGTCGATTCTACATTTTAATATAATTCTATAATACTAACACTCAACATTAAACTCTGTGCGTTGCCCACGAGCATGTCCAACGCTTCTTTGTCTTCTTGTGTACCTGGAAAAACAAAATGACGATAAAGTATTAGGCTAGAAAAGAAGAAAATCAAATGAAAAGAAGATAGAAAGTTGAAAAAACTACGAGTATTACGAGTGAAATCCACTTTCTGGCAAAATTTTATTTTTCAAATATCTGTATTCCTTCATTTACACCTAGTCGAGTTAAGTAAGTTAAACAGGCGTGTTTTATAAGTAAAATGCATTGTATTACCGTGGCGTCCGAGTGAGAATCCTTTGACCGTGGTCAACATCTTGAGCTGACCGCTAATAGTCGGGATCCTCTCGCAGGTTTGTAGCAGGTTCTAGTAAAAATATAATTATCAGTTTCTAAAGATAGAAAAGTTAGGTTCGGCAAATTAAGATATCTATTAGTCCCGAAGGCTAATTTCCGTAATTAAAACCGTTCAAGGTCGTTTCACGGATCACAGTGATTTTTATTCTCATTAAAATAAAGTTGCCATTTGGTTGCTGCAGAAGTGAAATAATTGTAAAAGGACTGTAGTCGCAATCTTATATCAGCGACATTTTTTTTTTTCAGAAATTTAGGGAATTTAGAGGTATTTCTGACAGATCGAGCCAGAGATTAGAATGGAAACGTTCTTAAAAATACCGGAGTTGCCCTTCGGGACCCGTACCAACCGTTTGCCGCAGGGCTTGTCAAGCTGACAAGTTTCCCCTCACTGTGTTTTCACAATTTATTGATTGTCATTTTGACACTTACTAGGTTTAAAACTAATATTCAAGGTGGATTTTTGAGATGGAGCAGTAAGGACAGGTACCTCAACCGTTGAATCTACAGGAAAACAGTCTTAGGAGACTGTCCTTAGCTTTTTGAGAAATTTTGATCTGCATACACTGATTTATACAATTATTGTACAGTCAGCAAGAAAATGGGCAGTTTTCACCAAAAGCATTTTTATTTATTTTTATTTATTTATTATATAAGGCACATCAACAACATAAACACAAACATTTACAAATAACAGTGGACAGAGACATGGGCTAGTGTATACGTCAATTACAGACGTGCAATTTTTGATGCCAATCGATCCTGTTTCTTATACGGATCAAAAAACTTTATCGGAACAACTGAGGTTTGAGTTCTCTAGAACTCAAACCTCAGTTGTTCCGATAAAGTTCCTTCAGTCCTTCTAGAACTGTCTGTTCTGACTTCTAAGTCAGAACAGACAGTTCTAGAAGGTAGGAAAGAAACTCCAACAATTTTTTTTTTATGATGGACAGACTAGCCGAAAATAAACAAAAATAACTTCGAACGAATATGCGTTATAATTTTATTTTCATAAAGGACAAGACACTTTGTTGCTTGCGATTTTCGACGATCTAAGAAAAAAAATACCTTAAATAATTTAGAACTTTCAGACTTGTATGGGAAACGTTAAAGAAGACTGTCCGCTACAAAAGTCCGAAATCATAAAAAAAACCTTTGCATAGAGAACCTTTTGCATGCAGCCTGTGGGTCAAGCATACGCAGAGGGCCTACAGCGCTCTTCGTGTCCAGTACAACAACGCCTTCCGGGTGTTGTTGGGGCTACCGCGATTCTGTAGCGCGTCAGCCATGTTTGCTGAATCTACTACCGACAGTTTTTCAGCAATCATGAGGAAAAGAACGGCATCATTGTTACGCAGGATTCGTGGGAGTGCTAATGGCATCCTGAAGGTGATTGGGGATAGGCTGGATGGCGTTTTCCTGGAGTATTGGACCCGCATGCATAGCTACGGGTCTGGTAGGTACTGCAGGAAAATACATGAATTAATATAATTGTAGGTTTTATTTTATTTTTAATTAAATGTAAGTACTAACATAGTTACGTAAGTTGTATCACTAACAAAGATCTATGGAGCAAGTTTCCAAAATAAACGTTTTATTATTATTGTGGCTTGAGATTTCTCGGGACCCTGGGGTCCCGGACCTTTGGAAGGCGTACGAGGGGCCGAAGCCAACTTGCAGAGGCCCCTTAGACAATTTTAAGCGTTGAGGCACCAACCGACGATTATCCCTGTATGCACCATGCAAGTGTGTATGCACCATGTAATTTTTTTTTCAAAATCTGTGATTGCAGACCGAAATGTCTCAAAAAGTTATGGGACAGTCTCCTAAGGCAGTTTTCTTGTAGCGACAACCGTTAAGGTACCAGTCCTTACTGCTCTATCTCAAAACTGCACCCTGTTTATCGGGGAGTTATAAATGCAGGTCTTCAACTAAATAGATACTAACCGTCTTGATCCTGTGGTCAGTACACTCGTGCGCTAGTTTCTTGGCGAGACGCGCGACTTCGTGCGACTCGGTCACTATCGACTTAGACGTCGCCAGGACTTCACACTGCTTATCTGAAATAAAAGAAAAGGTTTTATACTTAAATTATTTATTATTTATTCATTGTAATCTGTGAACAGCGCTGTGGGCTACATTATTATCTAAGTTATTTATGTTTTTTTTGTTAGTAATATTGCAGCTGTTTGTTGTTCCTATATAATAAAATAAATTAAATTAAATGCAAAAGTGTTTTTCCAAAGTGGACTAGAATACAACAATTGTGATTTTGAACTTCATACAAAAACAGTTTTGATAACGCTCATCTTTAAAAACTTACGCCTTTTTCTCCTGGGGGTAAGCAGAAAGTAAACAATAGAACGACAACCTGTTTCTGTTGTTTAAATTTAGAAAGCAGTCTGTATATCTCGGAAACTATTTGGTCTTTCGCGAACTTTGTCGATGACCTTTTGCGCAGAATAAGACAACAAGTACATTTTGTTTCAACCTAACAACGTCAAACCAATAGTTTACGAGACATTCGCAAAGAACTGATTATTACGAGCTTTTCAGATAGTTTTACTCATATAAGAAATGTAAGTATTCAAAAGTTAGAAGTCCTTATTAGGATTCGCAGACAGTTTTATTTTCCTGGGCTAATGGGGGAGACTTTTACATCAACAGTAAATGATACTAAAATTAATAGAATCTTACCATTATTCATGAAGTTGGACAGCTTCGCCATGAGCACAGCCATGCGCTTGGCGACGGCGACGATCTCGTTGTCTCGAGACGACCAGTCGCGGATGGCCACGTGCAGGTTCAGTGCCTCGTTCTGTATGGGACCACACCGATATCACAAAATTAGTGAAATCATTTAGAAATAAAAGTCCGGCTTTGCTTTACTGATTATAGCTTCCGTGTCATACGCAGCGTCAACTCAGGTGGTGTGGACACGTCCTTCGCATAGACCACCGTTTACTAAAGTGGTCCTCCACTCTTGAGATGGAAGAAGGGAAACGGAAGCATGGCGGTCAACATTTCAACTTAAGGATGTGTATAAGAGACATCTTATCGCTTGTGCTTTGATGCAACAAGTTTGTTAAAGGCTCGCTTTACATAGGTCGTCTTGGCGCTCCACTATTCATAAAATATAAAATTCTGGAATCACCGAAAAGGTTGGATATGAGATACATTGGCTGGCAACAGTCACTATAGCAGAGCTTCGCATCGATGGTTGAGTGGCTGCTGTGTTCTGATGACAGAGATGAAGTTCGGGGAGCCGCTGTCGTACCACGTTCACGATGAAGTTGCTGAACCACTACTACGATGACCAGTTCTGGTAAAGGCTAACTAGGGGGCCTATTCTCTAAATCCGTTAACGAAGATACGGGCCCGACAGAAAGTAGTTCAAAACTTCGAAGTGAACCCTACACCTGATTAATAAACTTTTTCGGACGGGTGAAAACACATCGGGAGTAGGGAAAACTGTCAAATTGTTGTCATTTATTCTTAGGTTGGGCCTCAAACTAATTATATGTCCGTAGGTGATACGGAGTAGTGATCGCCCGGAAGTACGTATTTCGTGCATAGAGAGCAGAGGGGCAATTCCCGTATTTTTAAGACCGTTCGCATTCTAATCTCAGTCTCAATCTGTCAAAATTACAATCAATTTACATACATTTTTGACAGGTCTTTGACATTGATTGTCGCTGAGATGAGATTGCGACTTGAATTTGAACGTTTTTTAAGTACGAGAATTGGCCTACAGACCTCCTGCGCCGCTAAATATTTCGAAGAAAAGCGACACGAAGCTATTATTGAGAAACGTAAATACGTAGAGGGAGGCCTAAGCCCTCCTACATATATACATACGATTTCAACACTGCAGGTCCACTTTATTGTTGTAGTTGTAGCCACACATTAAAGGGTCACCGTTTTCGAAGTCGATGAGAACTATTAACGTATATCATGTTGAAGTATTAACGTATATCATGTTGAAGTATTAACGTATATCATGTTGAAGTATTAACGTATATCATGTTGAAGTATTAACGTATATCATGTTGAAGTATTAACGTATATCATGTTGAAGTATTAACGTATATCATGTTGAAGTATTTCAATGTTTATTTTGTAACATCCAAGAGATAGTTTATACTCACGTAGATGGGTTGATTCGGTCCCGGTTGGTTCTTGAAGATGGTCTCGCCGCATAAAAGTGATTCCACTTCCTCTGTCGCTTGCAGAATCTGTTGACAAATATTAATGCGTTTTATAATATTAAATATAGATGAAGACGTTCAAGCTCAGAGTCACTAGTTTGTAGGTGGAGGAGCACGGTAAAAAAAAAAATTCGTACCGACGATTCCACAAAATCTATATAAGCTTCGACCGGCCACGTCGACAGCGTTAGCATTGGCCTAACAAAGGTCTTTCATGGTGCAGGTTGCACAGAGAGCACGAAAGGAGATAGGACATGATTTGAGTTACAGCTCCGCAAACGCATTCTTCTCCCTAAAGTGTCGATAGCAGTAGGTATAAATAAAGTCGGCCCAGAATTCGGCTACGAGTTTGGCACCTTCGTAGCGTCCATCATTATGTGCAGGCAACGACACGCTGGGCACGATATTAAGTGGTGTCCCATTGTTTGTGGACACTCCAGGGCAGAGTCATCTGTGAATCTCCACCAGAGCAGGTTTTATTTGCTTCGGCCAACCTGGGTCCGGAGTCTATTCAAACAGAGGTGGTATCCTTCCAGTTGGGCATCCGAATGGCGCGAGTATCAGCAGCCGGCGTAGCAGCGGTGAGCTGTTGTTGAGCTACTGTTGAGCCTCTGTCAGTGTTACCTTGGCAGTGGTATCCTTCCAGTCGGGCATCTTGCTGGCGCGAGTGTCGGCAGCCGGCGTGGCGGCGGTGAGCTGTTGTTGAGCTTCTGTTAAAGCCTTCTGCAGCTCAGGGTCGCTACGAGCTGTGCTTGAAGACATGCCCACGTGGATCACACGGTTCGCTAACCTGGGTACATACGGGGTTTTTCAAATTATGTTCCAATAAGAGGTATAAAAAAAGTCTATTTGGTTTTCTACACACTCGAATAAAAAACTAGTGTTGTGGTGTTGACAACAATAATCGGTTTTACGAAAATCGGCAAACATAGAACATAATGAAAATTACATTCAACTTGAAGACCAATTAAGTCAGTGAAAATCTGTTTTAATAACGGGAACACTAATAAAAAAAATCACAAAAAACGTTATCATTTATTTATAGTGTCTCATATCCGAAACCATGAGAAACCTTTCTAAAAAAACTTACATACCCTACGGGGTATGTAAATATTTTTTTAAAATTTTCCGCCAACCGACCGCCAGTGGAGAAGGATCGCTAGTGCCATCGCTAAATCCACGCTCGCACGCTCATAGATAATATCCATAGATATACTGATTACTTGTTTCTTTGACTGTGTAAGTACTCTGTTTTTATGTGATTATATACATTTTAAACCGTAACCCCCCTGAAGGAACCCCTGAAGGAAAAATTTCCCACACGATGTATAAATAAAGATGTTAGTATATGTATCTCACCTGGTGATAGCGGCCGACGTGTACGCACACTTCATGGGGTCGTTGTGTTTCGTGGACTCCTCGCGCATGCGCTCCATAGTCTCGCCTGCAAACAATAGTACGCTCAGTTTGTACACGGCCATTTTTAACCTGAACAGCCTTTTTAATAAACAAGATTTAGGTATCTTAAGATCGAGCTATTTTTTTATTTCGAATTTTATTCCGACATGATAAAGTTCGCACTAAAAAAACAAATTTCAAACCTGAGTTTAAATTGCCAACTTTGTATTTAGAACTTTACCTCAGGCGGAATAAGGTTCGAAAAACAAAATTTGGCTGAAAAGTGTGAACTTGGGCCATAGTTAGAACTCTTTTTGTAATAATGGTTACAAGTTTCAATCCTGTAGAATAGGTTGTAAACCTATAAGCATTATGCAGTTAACTTGAGTAAGAAAAAATCCAATGAATGTAAATTGTTGGTACTAACAACCAAAGCTTTCTGCGGGTTGGCTCGGTAACCAACAACTCGACAGATTAACAACGCAATTTAATTTTCATGCAATACGAAGTTTTAGGACCCATTTCAAACCTCGGTGACCGTAAGAACATTTGAATGGTTTTATAGATACTAATTCGCAAAGGAAGCTAGACTATTTTGATTTCACTAGCTGTAAAATAGTATTTGTGTTGGGATCTTCACCTGCAGTCTGTACAAAGTCCATAGGATCAACAGACTGGTCACACAGGTCTCGAATCTTGGACAACGACTCTGCATATCTTGTTAGCAAGGTCTTATATTTCTCTATCACAGCCTGAAAATTAACAAAACATTGATAATAATGGCTTCAAAAGTTTATACCATGTCGTAAAATCAAAATTATGATTAAGTAAATTAAAATCAAAGTAGTAGTTTGGTAAGTCCTCAATCTTACCTTGTCGTCCGGAGATGCAACTCTTTCCTGTGCCGCCTTCACCAACATTGGAGCCAGAAGCTCCGCCTGAAAAGATAACAATGTTATAATTTTATAATCTAACTAAGCTGTCTAGTTTGGCGCTCACTGGCAAATATTATATTGTAACCTAGCGGTAGGTAATATTTTAAGCTCCTCATGTCGTCTCAACTTGCTGTTAACCTGTAAATTTGCTTACTGTATTACCTGCAAAATAAAAAACGTTAAAAATAATTTTAATTTCGGAAGTCGGTGTCTGCTTTGTTTTTTCGTTTTTTGTCATCGACTTCCGAAATCCAAATAGGTTATTTTTCACTTTGTAGTGTTTTTTTGGAAGTCGGTTGTGATTTTTCTTTTTAAGTTTTTTTTTCAATTTTTTTGCGGTAGCTACTCCACAAAAATTCGTATACCGCTAGTCCGCTACTTACAGCTACGGAAATAACACTGGCAGGAAGATATTATAACATCATCAATATACACTAAGTGGAAAAAATACGTGTTATTGAAGCTAACTGAAAAACTACCTAAGCAAAGTTAATAAAATGTATATGGGACCACCCTTAGGGCATACCCAATACATTAAATAAATATATTTTTCACTCCTCTTGCTCAAAAAGACCGTCATTGTGGCGTACCAGAGCGAAGAAAAAATAGCAATTCTTCCTATAGGGGAAAAAGTTTTTTTTTTAATTTTTTTGTGTCAAATGACAATGAGCCTACAAAAACGAAAAAGTCTTTAGTTATAAGTAGAATAATCATTAATATAGACTCGACTTATTACTGTTTCATAAAAAAAAACTTCATTTTATTTTTGAAAATGGAACTAAAATCGGCGATCTCTTTAGTAGAATGCATGCAATGCGTTGCGGCTGCAGAAGAAAAAACAAAAAAAAGACATTGGCGCGAAATCTTTATGAAATTAAGTTACCGGGAAAAACATCTCGTTAAATATCCAGAATTATACAAATTGTACATTTAATTTTTAATAAAATAAACTACATATTTCATATTATTGTATTGGATTGTTTTATTTTCTCGCAATCGTAGTGAAAAGTAGAGTGTAACACACGACGCTAAACACCCATTAAAACTCGGTTTCTATTTACTCCCGAGCTTTAAACTACCTCGTATATCGCCTGTAAAAAGACCCTTTCCGAAGCCGAAAGCCACATATTCTACCCATTATTTGGATCATTTTTTTCCACTAGACCATAGCTGGGAGTCCGCTGGTTCTGGAGATATTGAAGGTTGAAGTCGCGTTTTATTTTTATACATTTTTGCGAAAACGGATTCCTAGTGTTATTACTAAACTTTTTTCCAAACAAACATTACCTGAGTTTTCGATTTTTCTTAACAAATTACGCACTTGAAGTTACAAAAACGCAATGAATATCAAACGCACACTACTACATCACGATTGCCTGTACACGACAACAAGCGCACGATACAGTATCGTGGGACTAGCATGTTACGACGACCCGTGTTTGTAACAGCTGATCGGTTGTTGGTGCTACTTACATTGTTACAGATTTCAAATACGTTGGTTTACGAGTTGTAGCCAAGTCCGTTGTCTGTAATGTGATGTTGAAGAGCACGCCCTTGTAAAAACTACAAATCTTATCTTTAAACTTCTTGCAGATTCAATTAAAAATGTTAAAGTTTGTCCTCATCCGTGATATTTTTACAATAAAAGTAAACTAGTTACTACATTCAAGATACTGGCAAATAATGAAGATTTATTTTATGATTACTGCACAAAAAACACAACCTACGACCTACAACTCGTAAGTCGCGGCCGTTACCACTGGGCCACCACCACTGCTCAAAAGATAGGTCTACCTTTAAATTCATACCACTTTATTCACACGAAGCCATACTGCCAATGGGGTACTTTTTTTTAAATAATTTCACTTACGTAAAACGTCGATTTATACAAAATTTTCCGTTTGCGCGCGCTTCGCAAGATAAAAAAAAAACGCCGCTCCTAGTCCCTTCCAACAAAACGTAAAGTTTATAAGTTTTTGAGTACCTACTTATTATTAGTTCGGTTTCTTGTGCTATCGAGTGTGCTTGTGTTTATTTTCCGAAAAACATTACGTGTTTATTTAGTGTAGGCACTGTGACTGCGTACTAGTTTTTTTTGTTGCCTTTGTGTTACTTGTGTTTTAGTTGCAAAGATGCCGTTTCGTAATTATTCTGAGCGCGAGTATGTTAACATGGTGTACTGCTACGGTATGGCCCGTGGAAATGCTGCCGCAGCCCTACGACTACTTCACGGTATTGAATATTCTACCGCGTTTCAGCCCGCAGATTCTCGTATTTTTACTCGGGCAGTGCAACGGTTGTTGGACAACCAGCGAATCGCGCCGGCTCCTCAGGGAGGGGGCAGTCAAATTATACCGGCGGCAGAAATGGCAGTCCTATCTCTGGTGCGGGAAAACCCACGTTTGGGTGTGCGTACAGCGGCAAAAATATTGCGTAGGCGGCCGCGGCGGCGTGGCCATCGCGCTAGGTACGTCTTGTCTCATTCCACTGTGCACAAAGTACTGAGAACGGATAGACAACGGCCTTACAAAATTCACCGCGTTCAAGCGCTCGTGCCGGGCGACACAACACGCCGTATGGTGTACTGCAGGTGGCTGCTAAGGCAGGACCTAGGATTTGTGAAAAATATTATTTTTACGGACGAAAGCACCTTCACAAATAATGGCATGTGGAACCGCCGAAATGCACACTATTGGTGCTCCGTGAACCCAAACGAAACCCAGGAAACGGGCTTCCAGACACGGTGGAAACATAATGTGTGGGCAGGCATTGTGGGAAACCAGATCCTGGGCCCCGTTTTCTTGCCACCTAGAATGAACGGACCTGCCTACCTCGACCTCATTAATGGTTACCTGACCGACACGCTGGATGTCATGCCACTGATCCAGTGGCGAGATGTGTGGTACCAGCATGACGGTGCGCCGCCACACATAGTGAGACCGGTTCGCGAGCAGCTGACGCAGCTATTCGGCGACCATTGGATTGGGCTGTATGGGCCCCACGCATGGCCTGCACGATCGCCAGATTTAACCCCTCTAGATTTCTTTTTGTGGGGCTACGTCAAGGATAGGGTGTTTGACCGTCCCTGCGAGACCACTGCTGAGATGCGTCAGAAAATCATTGATGTTTTTGAAGAACTCAAGCAGCGGTCAGAACGAGAAGGAATCCTGGAGCGGGTACATCAAAATACGCTGACTAGTGCGCGTGTCTGTCTCCGCGTGGGAGGTCGGCAGTTTGAACCGCAGCTCGTGAGTGTCGAGAGGCCACCGATGTTTGATGATGACAACGATGGACAGTAGGTAAGTACCTTCACAGACTATCTAAAAACTAGTGTTTTAATTGAAGAAAATCGTAGGTATTTTTGTACATTTATCACTTATCACCGACAAACGACAATTACCTACGCGTACCGCGTAGAGCGAACGGGCGGGGCTTAACTCACACAACAGCACTGAGACCGTTTGCTTCGGTTCGCGTTACATTGCGCGCAATAAAAAATAGCTTTTTTTTTAAACCTAAAAATTAAAGTCGGTTCCCAGCAATCATTTTTGCGCAAAGCTACTTAGTTAGGTGTACAGTATGCGTAGTTGACGGCTATGTGATGTGTCTTTTTACACCCTGTATAATGGGTCATTTTAGCTCCTTGTATAACAATCTACTATTTAAATCGATCCAAATTTGCCGGAGATATGGCGTAACAAACAAAAAAAAACCCTCCTCCTTTTTGAAGTCTGTTCAATTATTGTTGATTTTTTATAAAATCGCTTGAACCATTTCGATAAAATATAATTGGGAGCACTTGGGAAAAAAAAGTTTAATCGGTTTTTTATGTATGTTCAGCGATTACTCGAAGACGAGTAATCGCTGAACATACATAAAAAAGGTTCCGACGAATTGAGAACCTCCTCCTTTTTTGAAGTCGCTGATAAATATTTTCTGTTTATTACTAGCTGACCCGACATGCTTGTTCTCCTGTCATTTTCAATAGTTCATACAATAATTCCATAGCAAACAAGGACGTTCATTCATTAGCTGGTTGCGTGGAAGTCGCCACAGCATCTTGAGTGCCATTGCTGCTAGGCACGATTGTCCCCTGACATGGATGTTAGTGCAGCGGACCAAGTCCCTGCTTACTATTTTGTACTAGTTGTATGTCTCATGTATGGATCAAAGTTATCGAATAAATGTATATGTATTATTATTATTTCCTGAATTTGAAAATTTTCCGGAAAACGTTTCAAATGTTTCTTTCCATAAAACCTAATTTGGACTATTACAAAAATAGCCAAATCGCTCCAGCCGTTCTCAAGTGACGCTCTTCCCAGCGAACAGCGTTTCATTTTTATTTTTAAAGAAGATGAACATTTTTAGAAAGATGGAGCAGATGCTAGTCACGCGGTAAACTTTACTTGCGCGATACAGGATTTTGCGTGACGTCTGTGTGATGCGTAGTCCACATGTGGTGATGTAGATGCCGCCACAGAGGTAACCTTTCCAAGTAGTACATGGTGAGGTGTTTACCTGATCACTGCAACTATTGAGCTGTGTGCTGACAGTAGTTCCCGCGTCCTTATCAGTGTCTGCGATAAGCCTGGCTGTCTTAGTGACGCGGCTTAGTTGAGCTAGGAGTTCAGCTATCTTCTTTTCTAGTAAGAACTTGCGTTTCGATTCATCTGGAAAAATTTTATGTTTAGAAATATATCAAAATATATGGTAAATGTGAATATTGATTAATGCTCATTCTTTTTCTGTTTGAGAAGAGGGCTTATGACAGGCATATGTAGAAATATTTTGGTATTACGCTGCTTTTGGTTAGACTGGAAGCCGACCCCAACTTAGTTGGGAAAATTCTAGGCAGATTGATAGACGCAGTAATATATATGTCGTGGATAACGATATCATTTTAATAAAAGTCACTCAATTGATTACTGTAGTAGTAGGGCAAACGCCGAAACGTCATTTGTTATTTTTTTGAATGACGGTACGTGGACAGAGTCGTGTTGGAAAGTGCGGAGCGAAAAGTTAGCAGTTCACTTTGAGACACAGGTCGAGGCACTTGTCTAATATGAAACTGTCGGTTTGCCTAGCGTATTATTAAGTACCTAGTTATACTGTGTGTAGTGATAAAGTGCTATTTGAATTGTGTATTGCGTTTGTGATTAAAAAGTGAGGTTATAATTACACGTGGTGTTATTATTTTACAAACGCTTATAAAATGGACCCTATACCACCGAATCCTCATGATGACGGGTCTATCGCTCAGCCATCGCCGACGCCGTCATCAGAAGTGGGATCTGAATCTCACTGGCGTACTATGTTTGACCTTCAGCAGAGGAATATGATGCAGTTGATCGAGGCTATTAAAACCCCAGCCTCGTCGTCCAAGATAGCTCTGCCGGAGATTAATCCAGAGCAACCGGATTCTGATCCACGTGCTTGGTGCGCTACAGTTGACATCTGCATGGATGAACGCCCACTGGAGGGAGCATCGCTCATCATAGCTCTCAGTAAGGCACTCAAGGGTGGCGCCTCGTCATGGCTGTCGCAAATCTCACACGTGGGTATGACGTGGCATCATTCGTGAGTTGTTTCTTGCACGCTATGATTCGTCGGAGACGCTCGCGGCGGCGCATATTAATCTGAATAACGGCAAACCAAAGGAAGGTGAATGTCTGGCAGCATACGCGAGTCGAATAATGACGTCGCTGTTGACTAAATGGAAGAATCTGAGCCATGAAGAAATTGCCTCTTCTTATGTACTCGCTCACATTGCTCAATTTGATTCGAGGCTTTATCGTCTGGCATTTACGAGTGAAATTAAGACCCGTAATAAATTGCTGCAAGAAGTGAAGGCTAGTGCTAGTTTGAAGCGGAAGTTTGACCGTAGCAACGGATCTACTGGACGAGCAGATGGACCGGATGTGAAACGTTTTAAAATGCAAAACTCTGTGTTCAAGTGTCATAATTGCGGTAAACCAGGACATAAAGCGGTTGATTGCCGCTCAAAGTTTATAAAACCGGTGTCTATCGCTAACAACAATAAGGGACAATCGGTGTCGACGGCTGCGCCTGGAACCAGTAAACAAGTGATATGTTACCGTTGCGGTGAAAGCGGTCATATTGCATCCAAGTGTCATCGTGACAACCAGGGCGCTGGTGGCCCATCGTCTGCAGGTCATGTGGCCTATAGCAGCGGAACCAGTACCGGCACCGTGCGACGCGTCGATAGCTGCCAGGTGGCAGGTGTTTGTGGTCAAATTACATTATCACGCCCGAGAACTTACGAAGGAATTCGGTTACCATCAATGTTGGGTTGCAAACGGAAAGGTTTATATTCGTGAAAAAGACGGAATGTCAAGCCGCCTCATAAAAACTGACGAAGACCTCGAGAAACTCCGTAAGAAAAAATGACTAGTACTCTACCTACCACTACATGCTATATTTTTAATCACAGTCTTGTTAACCCTAGTTCAAACTTATACTATTCCATTAATAATTAACACTTACACTAAAAATAATCAATTGTACATACACTGTTCAATACGAATAAGCTTGTTACTAACATTAACTATACATACACAATACAATATACACAATAAATACTCAATCACGTTACTTGTACTCCACATCAAAAACGCACACAAACCTAACCGGCCGACATACTTTATAATGAAAAGGCAACTATATGTACTATCGTACCAGCTCTGTACCAGTATACTAAACTTTATTGTTATGCTATTATGCAGCACTCAAAACATAAATGTCAAAATGGAAAATTTTAATATTAATATTCGATAACACACAAAACAACCTAAACAACCTGGATGCTGTCTCGGTGTCGGATGCTTCGACTTGTGACCTGGAAAACTGTACTCCACCAAATTTTATACCTAACCAAACACTTAAAATCATTACACAGAACATAAGAAGTATTAAAAAAAACATAACAGGCTTTATGACTACACTTGCTCGGACAAAACTAGACTGGGACATAATCGCATTGACCGAGTGTTGGCTCCCTAATACCCACAATATTCCCGAGTTGACGAACTATAACTATTACCTTACCAACAATAATCATACACAAAATGAAGGTGTAGTCCTGTATGTCCATAAAAAACTGCAGCTAGTTGTAGAAGAGCCGTCATTCTTAGATGCTAACTGTCTCGAAGTAAAAATCGATAGAAATACTGTTCTCTTAGCAATATACCGCCCGCCAGGTTACAAAGACTTAGATAATTTTCTAAACTCCCTAAATATTACCCTAAGTAGGCTATCCAAATACAATACTATAATTATTACGGGAGACATAAATATAAATATACATGAGCACTCAAAGGATTCAGCTAAACATTCCTACCTAAACTTACTGGCTACCCATGGCCTTTTACCTGCTCATACAATACCTACGCGACAACAAGCTTGTCTTGACCACGTAATACTGAAAACTCGACTACCTGCTTCTACTTCAGTCGCACACTCTGCTTTAACTGATCATGAAACAGTAATGTTATTCTTGTCAAAACGGATGCCTAAAATAATTACAAAAAATTGCATTCGTTTTAATTATGCTAAGATAGATACAGACCTGAAACAACTAGACTTCAGTGAAATTTACAAGACCCAAGATCCTCATGTGGCCGGGGAAACAATAACTAGATTAATAAAACACGTGATAGACTCAAACTCCAGAACTAGTAAGACTCCGAACCGTAAACAAATATTAAAGCCGTGGATTACACCTGGTTTACTTCGCTGTATGCGACATCGAGATACATTGCATAGAAAATTTAAACAGGCGCCTAATAATGACATTTTAAAAATTACTTTTACTAGGTACAGAAATTATTGTAATAAATTATTAAGGAAATTAAAAACCGAATTTGAAACAAATGAGATCAGAAAAGCTGGAAAAAATACTAAACAGTTATGGTCGGCTATAAATAATATCTCAAGCCGGTCGACAAGGAAAGCCAACACATCATCACAATTATTAGCCTCCTCAAGTACACCACAAAATTCTATAAATAATGTCAATGACTTTTTTGCCAAAATAGGTGAAAAACTAGCTAAAAAGATAAAGAGTACACAAACAAACGCTACAAAGGGAAACTTAACTAATAGAACGCAATCCATGGTAATGCTCCCAACAGATGAGAAAGAGGTAACAGGAATATTAATGTCGCTCCGCAATAACTGTGCCGCGGGATGGGATGGGATATCCGGCGACCTCTTGAAAAAGCATGCGGCAGTAATTGTGCCTCCTTTAACGTACATATGTAACCTTGCTCTTTCCACAGGTAAATTTCCTAACGTGTTCAAAAAAGCCATAATTCATCCGATCTACAAGAGTGGGGACAGGAGCCGTGTTGATAACTACAGACCTATATCTGTGCTAACTGCTTTTTCCAAAATATTGGAACGAGTAATGAACAGCAGACTTGTGAACTACTTGGAAAGCAATAATCTTGTCGCACCAGCGCAATTTGGTTTTCGCTCAGGCAAATCCACCTCTGACGCGGTCCATGAGTTAACAGACTATGTGGTCACAAACATGGATAGTGGGGATAAGGTTATGGCCATATTTCTAGATCTTGCTAAGGCATTCGACACGGTTTCTGTCCCAATTCTTGTACGTAAGATGGAAAGCTTGGGAATCAGAGGACTTCCACTGGACCTCTTTAAAGACTATCTGAGTGAGCGTACCCAGAAAGTAAAGATAGATGAATTCATCAGTGAGGAACAAATAATTAACTACGGCACGCCCCAAGGTAGTGTCCTCGGACCTTCACTCTTCCTCATTTATATCAACGACCTGGGTACGCTCACTATTCCTAATGGCAAAATCATTAGCTTTGCTGATGACACTGCCCTCTTGTTCAGCGCGAGCTCGTGGGAGGATGTCTTTGAGTGTGCACAATTGGGCTTTAATACGGTATCCAGCTGGTTACGCGACAATCTGTTAACCCTGAATACAACAAAAACCAATTACATAGCTTTCTCCATGAAAAACAATGGATCCTCCCAAACATTACCTAATACTATTGTAGCTCATTCTTGCGCAAACCCACTCAACCGCAGTTGTAACTGCGAACCACTCACCAAGGCTGTGAATGTAAAATACCTGGGAATAACAATCGACAACAACCTAAAATTTCAAGACCATATAACCACCCTTAGTAACAGATTACGGAAACTAATATATGTGTTCAAAACGCTGAGACATGTAGTCGATAAAAATATTATGAAAACAGTGTACTATACCCTTGCACAATCTATAATATGCTACTGCATCACCTCTTGGGGTGGTGCTCCAAAAACTACCCTAATAGAAATTGAAAGAGCCCAAAGAGCTATACTGAAAGTGTCGTCTTTTCGACCGTATCGTTACCCCACTGAACAGTTATACAAAGAAAATAAAGTTCTGACAGTGCGTCAACTATTTATATTGCACATTCTGTTGAAACAGCATACTCTCTTGGTTTATAATCCAACGCTGTCCATTGGTAAAAGACGATATGACCCAGTGGAACGCCATCATCTACGTTATAAAACTATTTTTGCAAGGCGTTTCTTTTGCTATTTAGGTGGCTACTTATACAATAAAACTCATAATAAGGTGTTACATATATTTAGTCTCACAAAGAATAAATGCAAAAAGAGGCTAACTGAATGGCTACTAAAATTAAACTATAATGATACTGAAAACATCCTTATAAAGTCCTAAACGCACAATCATACACTCTCACACACCCACACACTCACACACCCACACAATCACCCACACTACACATCTACTAACATTCGTCTCGCATACTTAACCTAGATATTAGTCAAAATAAATAAAACTATCAAATGTTGTATAATAGGTACCTTATTACATTCTGTCAGCGCGCTTAGTACATAAGTTATAAAAATGAAAATGTAAAGGGGTGGGATCCTGGTGTCCTGCAACACAGGCCACGAGCCTAGCTTAGGCACCAGTCTCCCACAATATTTATGTATACTTACCTGAACTATGTATCATTGTCGAATCTGACCAATGTAAAACAACTTGTACTATGTATTGTGGTGAGAAAATAAATTTGATTGATTGATTGAATTTGAACTATCTGGTGAGTCGTACTATTTTTATTTTGATTCCGGTGCCGAATGCTCTCTTGTTAAACAATCTGTTAGCAGTAGTTTTAATGGTGAACGTACACACGCAATTATTCGTATACAAGGCATAGGTTTCGCTAACCTAGTGTGTACTGAACAAATTCTTTGCGACGTGCTTATTAATGATAATAATTTGTCAATTTTATTTCACGTTTTACCTGACGATTGTTTAAAATATGATGTAATGATTGGGCGTGAAATTTTAAAACAGGGTTGTACTTAGTCAGTCTCCATTTGCAAGTCCAATCTTACTTGTAAAGAAGCGTGACGGTTCTGATCGTATGGTGGTAGATTATCGCGAGTTGAACTCTAATACTGTACCTGATAGGTTCCCGTTACCTCTTATAGCAGATCAAGTGGCTAGGTTATCTGGTGCGAACTTTTACACGTGTTTGGACTGTGCTAGCGGTTTTAATCAAATTCCAATCCGAGATCCTGATAGTATTGAACGTACAGCCTTCATCACTCCCGACGGGCAGTTCGAGTACCTCGCCATGCCTTTTGGACTACGAAACGCGCCTAGTGTATTTCAAAGAGCGGTATCTAATGCTTTAGGTGATTTGCTCTTTTCGTATGTGGTACTGTACTTGGATGATATTTTGATACCATCAGGTTCTGAGGAGCAGGGTCTCTTTAGGCTGCGTGAAGTGTTAGAAGCCCTAACTAAAGCCGGATTTTCTTTAAACGTTTCTAAGTGTACCTTCCTGAAGCGTCATGTCGAATTTTTAGGCTATGATATTACTGCTGGTGAGCTTAGACCTAACCCCAGAAAGACGGAAGCTTTGACGAAATTACCTCCACCCGAGAGCATTCATCAGCTCCGACAATTTATTGGTCTTGCCTCGTATTTTCGGAAGTTTATTAAAAACTTTTCTCAAATTATGACCCCTTTATTTTTGCTGACTACCGCTAAGGAATTCACGTGGAAACCAGAGCATGAGCAAATAAGACAGCAGATGATTTCGGCTTTGACGACTAAACCGGTGTTGACTATTTTTAATCCTGAACTTCCAACTGAATTACATACCGACGCTAGTGCAATTGGTTATGGCGCTATTTTATTCCAGAAGGTGGACAGTGAGCTTTTAGTAGTTGAGTACTTTAGTAAGCGAACCGCGAAAGCTGAGTCTAAATACCACTCTTATGAGTTGGAAACTCTAGCTGTGGTAAATGCGGTGAAGCACTTTAGGCATTATTTGCAGGGTAGGCATTTTGTAGTTATTACTGATTGTAATTCGTTAAAGGCTTCACGTAACAAAGTTGACATTACTCCTCGTGTACATCGATGGTGGGCCTTTTTGCAAGCTTTCGATTTTCAAATCAATTATCGTGAGGGACGTCGTATGGCTCATGTTGATTTCTTTTCCCGAAATACTTTACCATCTTCAGATACCGTAAGTGTCTCAAAAGTTGAACAAAAGCGTGTTGATCTCGCTACCTTAACAGAAAATTGGCTTTTGGCAGAACAGTTGCGTGATCCAGAGATTCAGTCCATTGTAACTAAACTCAAAAATAGTCAATTACCGTCTGATATTGCTAACACCTACGAAATACGCTTAGGTGTCCTACATCGCAGGGTGCAAAGAAAGAATCGTACTCGTTGTCTCCCAATAGTCCCTCGAGCCTTTCGCTGGTCAGTAATTAACCATGTGCACGAATCTCTTATGCACCTTGGGTGGGAGAAGACCCTTGAAAGAGTATACGAGCATTATTGGTTCGAGCACATGGCTAAGTACGTCCGTAAGTTTGTCGATGGATGTATAACTTGCAAGCTGTCAAAGTCACATTCGGGTCGTGTCCAAGCCGAACTTCATCCAATCCCCAAGATTAGTGTCCCGTGGCATACTGTGCATGTCGACATAACCGGAAAACTTAGCGGCAAAAATGATTCCAAGGAGTACGTAATAGTTTTCATTGATGCGTTCACTAAATTTGTTCTTATGTACCATACTCTCAGAATAGATTCAACCAACGCAATTAAAGCTATTAAATCTAGTGTGTCTCTGTTTGGAGCTCCTGCTCAAATTATTGCAGACCAGGGTAGATGCTTCGCGAGTAAAGAATTTAAAGATTTTTGTGAGTCTCATGGTGTTTCTCTACATTTAATCGCTACGGGTTCAAGTCGTGCAAATGGCCAAGTTGAAAGGACAATGAGTACTTTGAAAAGTATGCTTACGGCCGTAGAAACGTCTGATAGGTCTTGGCAAGAAGCGCTAGGAGACGTTCAACTAGCCTTAAACTCCTCTGGCCATCGCGTAACAGGGGCGAGCCCACTTGAGCTTTTGATAGGACGTGTAGCTAGACCATTAAATCTTTTAACTTTAGACGATTCAGAATGCGAGGTTGATAAATAAGACAAGAGAGCAAGCGGTAACGAATATGGAAAAGAGTGCTAATTATGAAAAATCTAGATTTGATAAGAGTAAAGCTAAATTAGTTAAATTTGATGTTGGTGATTTGGTTTTAATTCAAAATGAAGAAAGAAATCAAACTAAGTTGGACCCAAAATACAAGGGACCATTAAAAATTGTAGAGTTGCTTGATGGTGATCGTTACCTATTGAAGTCTTTGACTGGAAATCGAACATACAAGTACGCCCATGATCGCGTACGAAGGATTCCTCTAAGTGATGTACCAGTTGAGTTAGATTTGCCTGATGTAGAAGATGGTGAGGAGGGTGCCTCCACCAGCAAATAGAACACATACGATAGCTAGGTCGCACTGCACGCACTAGTCTGTAGTCGTATCTGTGACTATTGGTAGTTATTCAGGGAGCGATGGGCAGCTAGTGGTGTGGCGAGGACCCGGGTCTCGGAAGAGACTATTGTGTGGTCATGTATTGACCTGGGAGTCTGGGACTCTAGATGAAGTGTTGGTCGTATCACATGAGGTGATGACGATATGGGTGACAATAGTGAATTGTCACTAGCTGCTGGGGCAGCCGGGCTATTGATGTATGTGATCTATTGCGTTGATGATGTGATGAATTGAGATTCGATAATTATGAGACTTAGAGGAACCTTTTGTGTTTAGCTTAGACTATTTAGAAGTTTATTTGGTTATAAAAACGTACTTGTAGTTGATGTAATGTAACGGCACGGTCAGGTTGGCCGAGTGTGCGCGGACGCTTTTAAGTTGGTTATTTTGTTACAGATACTGGAATACACGAGGACGTGTAACATGTCAGGCTGGCTGTGTCGTGGATAACGATATCATTTTAATAAAAGTCACTCAATTGATTACTGTAGTAGTAGGGCAAACGCCGTAACGTCATTTGTTATTTTTTTGAATGACGGTACGTGGACAGAGTCGTGTTGGAAAGTGCGGAGCGAAAAGTTAGCAGTTCACTTTGAGACACAGGTCGAGGCACTTGTCTAATATGAAACTGTCGGTTTGCCTAGCGTAATTAAGTACCTAGTTATACTGTGTGTAGTGATAAAGTGCTATTTGAATTGTGTATTGCGTTTGTGATTAAAAAGTGAGGTTATAATTACACGTGGTGTTATTATTTTACAAACGCTTATAAAATGGACCCTATACCACCGAATCCTCATGATGACGGGTCTATCGCTCAGCCATCGCCGACGCCGTCATATATATTTTTATTCGTGCAATGGTTAAAATGACTTGTGTCGACTGGAAATGGGGGAACAAGTGACTATGACAGATGATGATGGATGGGGGGGGGGGACAGAGTTCCGAAGTTTTGGCACAAGATTAAAAGATTATTGGGCAACGCTTACGGCGGAGGGTCAAGTCCAGCAGCAAGTTTATTTCGTTACTGGACCAAAACCAACGGGCCAAGTAAAATATTGGAGTAAGTTTAGGGGCCCTACTATGACGTGTTAATTCCATCATTGTTCCAGTGTGAAAAAGAGACTGAGCTATACATGACAGATAGCACTATCTCTTTTTCGCAACGGAATCATGATGGTGTTAACACGTCATAGTACGGCCCCAGCACAGAAAGTCAACTGCACTCAATTAATTGGCCATATTCAGCAGAAACGACCACTACGAAAAGTTTAGAACAAATACATTAATACCTAATACAGTACAGCAAGCCAAGTGTTTTAAATAGTAGGCTTTAAGTACTTTTAATGTGGCCTACGCAAATGTCCTACAGATCTGGTAGCGTCGTGTGACGGGTCGTTGAGCTTCCAAAATAGAGTTGAGCAACACGATCTGTCAGGACAGGTCACCTCAAAGCTACAATGGCTCTTTCTTCAAAAGGCCCTTCTAGACTTGGCCCTGCATTGTTTGGCTCTTAATAATGGTCTTTAAAAGAGACCATGACCTCTGAGTTTGTTTCGGAATTTCTTCTCAGGGAACAGTTCGCTAGGAAATTCCAGCGCCATGTAGTTATACTAGGTATGTTGTGGTCAGCTTTCAGTCTCATCGGATGCAGCTGTGTATTTTACATGGAGCGACTGCCTATCTGACTTCTATAACCCAGTTGCTGGGTAACACGATACCCCTTGGTAAGACTGTCAGATGCAGCAAGCGTAGCTTAATCTTCGATCACCCTGTGCGGCTGTTATCATTAGCCACGAGCCCCTCTATCTACTTACAGAAATAAACATTTCATTTCATCGACAGCACCTACCCTGTTCGTAATCGGCCACTAAGTCCAGGTCTGCTAGCGGTGCCTCTGCATCCATGAAGTCCTGCACGACTCTCGTCACTACTCCTCGCTCGATGCCCTTCTTGAGCTCGCGAACGCGTTCCATCAGCACACTAGGAAGGTAAGGGAGTTTTAAGATCATGAGATTTTTATGACATAATGATGATGAAGACGAAATAAATAAATATTTCTGTAAATTGGTTCAAAAAACAATGTTACACTTCAACGTCAAATTATGTATTTAAAATAAGATGAGTCCGCTGTTTCCTAAATGAATACTCCGAGAAGAAAGACCGCAACAATCTCATAGTACGTAAGTCTAGATTCAACGACAAAATGTTAAAATTCGTAAGCAATGATGACTTTCACTTTTTTTTACAGCTTTATATTTTTTTATTTAATAAGTTTTTGGGTGTCGAAACTATTTCACAGAAAAACGGACAAAAAATAAAGTCTAAACATAATTATATTTTTTTATAGTTTTAAAGGTGTTTTGTTTTTTGCTGTAATGTCAATAAACGGATTTTCTTTCTTTCTTTCTTTCAAACTCCTCTTTTCAAGTAACTACAAGTGATCATGTGGTTGTCAAATGTCGGGTCGTGCGAACTGCGGTGGCCTACTGTAGGTTTACTAAGTATATTTTACGATTTTCAAGAACTGAAACTACTAACATGCAGTTGTTTCTACAATCGTAAAAATAACACTACAAAATGAAATAAGTCGGTGTCTTTGGTTTTTAGTTACGTTTTTGCCACCGACTTCCGAATTTAAAATAATTTCTGATTCTACAGTGTTTTTTAGGAAGTCGGTTGTGTTTTTTTGTATTTTATTTTTGATTTTTGTCTGTTTTGATATGGTACATGATTATGTGTATGTGGTGATCCCGCACAAATTGATATAACAGTACTTGCTGAGTTCACAACATTACAGTGAAAGGAACTTACATATAATAACACCATCAACATAGACAAAGTGGATTAAGTATTATTGAAGCTAGCTCAAAAACCACTTAATAGAAGTTGAGCGAGGAAAACAATATTATTCAAAATCTTTCCACAATTGATGAAAATATCGATGAAAATACATACAGACGAACATAGAACCTCCTCCGTTTTAGAAGTCGGTTAAAAAGTTTAGTGACCGTAACACACAGCAATATTCAACATTATTTCTCTACATACCTGTACTGCTCATGATCATATTTCTTGCTACATTCAGTGAGCAACTGTTCGGTTTCCTTCACCAAGTTCCTCATATCCTCCTTTTCACTGCCCTTCAAGTCTTCCGTTACCTGAACGAAAAGTATCACATAAGTACCGAAAACTTTCAAAATTGAGCTGAGTTTATGGAGAAGAGACTGTAGGGAAGATTTATTTAGGATCTCCAACCAAAACTAAACACGATACTATACACATAAATAGAGGGTAACATCAGGTGTACTCCAGTTCGAGGAGAACACAGAATGCACAATAAAGCTAACAAAGTTCAAATATCAGTAATAGTTAAAGAAAACTTACAGGTATGACAATAAAATTTAAATTTCAACGATGATGCCTAAGGACGCCGCGGCATCGTTGCCGTTGAAATTTCAATTTTATTGTCATACTTTTAAGTTACAGTTCTATTCGTCGCTTATAAATCTCTTGCCGTGTCGTGCCGCAAGTGGGCGCAGTCCCTTAGAAAGCCGGATGTTTATATTTTATTCGTCATTTATATTTTACCCGTCTGCAGCGAAGCCCAACATGAGGATAATGTATTTTTATAAGATTCGGTATTCGTTAAAAGGTGGTAGCAGTTTTACAGAAGACCTTCCTTCCTACGAAGCTCTATCATGGCGGATTATAGATTTTCTGTATATTTGTAAAATTACTGATTTTTAGTTAAATTAGAGGTATGAGGAACAAGGTGTAAAGTTAACTCATCCTCCAAGTAAAGGGAGAAGCATCCGAGCAGGCGGGTGTTGTGACTGGTGGGCTACTGCAAGACGATTGATGTCGGGACGTTGTATGTAGTATTTGCTAGTCGCGCGGTAAACTCTGCTTGCGCGATGCAGGATTTTTGAGTGCGTCAGTGTAATGCGTAGTTCGCATGTGGCCATGTAAGTGCCGCCGCAAATCTTACCTTGTTAGCAACTTCAATAAGGTTGCGTACAGCTTGCTGTCCGTTTGTCTTCACCTCTGCCTTGGATACGGGCTTGAGAAGCCATTTGGACGCAGAGTCGAACCTGACACACAAATAATAGAAATGTATAATTAATCAAATTAATTAATAATAATAATAAAAATGTTTATTTGCACCTTCAAAATTAACATACAGAAACAGGTTTACAATAAAATAGGCTGAAAGGTTGTTTTACATGTTAGAGTTGCAACTAATACCTAAACTAAGATAACTTAATATCTTGTAATATAGGTATCAGCGCCCACCCTCATTTGCATTCACATAATATTAATTATACATTAGAGCCAAAAAGCTTAATATAGTTTTAACTTAAAAAAAAATATATAACTTCCCATTTTACAGTTTAACAAGATATAAGTAGGAGCATTCTATGTACAAAATAAACTAGATAAGTAAACCGTTTGTTTTTTAAATAATTTGAATGCTTATAAATTTACTATGCAAAAGGAATATATTAAATTGAGGTAAGTAAATAACAATAGGCTCACCTCTATTACATAGGATTGAAACATATCTGGCGACATGTGGGGGTACTGTATAGTTACACCTCTGCCTGACCCTTCGGGATACAGGCGTGATGTTACGTTATCAAATATAAAAAAAATGGTATCTAACAAAATCGGAACTGTGGTTCAGATTAAAACTGAACCCATTTTTCGATGTTCAGAAATATTTAACTAACTACAGGAATACCAAAAAAAGTATGCGCTTCGGTAATTTTCGTGATTCCGAAATAGCACGAACGTCGCGCCTTAGAATAACCCCACACACGAGGCAAAGCTTCCAACTTTTGTAGTGCACCTATCATTGCTCGTTTGTATAAAGTTCTCTCCGTCGGGTTACCTTCTCCGGTCGCAGTTCGTCATCTGTCACTCAAAAGTTTTAGAAATGTTTTTAGAATTTCATAGAGTTGTTAATTTATAAATGTGTAATCATATTCTCCGGTCGCAAGCGCTACTGCTGAACATGAGGTCCTGGGTTCGATTCCCAGGTGGGTATCATCAGGATTTTTTCAGTAATAACTCGGAGTCTGGATCTGTGCCCGGTTGATGGCAATAGGTTCGCCCCCTATTACGTGGGACTATAAACATAGCTCGCGAAATGTGAGTGTACTATAGGTACCTACACCTCTGCCTGACCCTTCGGGGACACGTGTGTGTATGTGTTGTAACCACGGCAATACAAAACAGGCAAGTACTAACAGCTCTAAACAACAACGTAGTTTAAGAGCGTTTATACCTCATGAGTTGCAACGTCGCAATTTAGTGTCATATTTCGTGGTTTTAAATTTTTATCATTTAATCGGAGCTATAATTTAAAAATCTGTTTAATTAACTTTTTAGAATTATCCGAAAACTGTGTAAGAAAACGTTGCGTTTACAATTCTATTTATATGCAAATAATACATTGGAAACTTGCAGGGCGTTATTTTCATTGTAAAATAACTGTAAGCATTACGGTTACTTACTTTTTAAACACTTTCACGTAATTCTAAAAAGTTGTTAATTAAACAGATTTTTTAAACATAGCTCCGATTAAATGATAAAAATTGAAAACCACGAAATATGACACTAAATTGCGACGTTGCCACTCATAAGGTATAAACGCTCTTAAACAGCTCTAAATTAGATTTTATCGCGCGTTTTTCCGAACCGCATACTGTTCCGTGGATGTCTGTAAGTACCATTTATTTAAAACATTGATTGATACTCACTGTTTCTGCACATAGCTCTTCTTTTCTTCCTGTAAAAAGAGGTTTAAGAATTAGATCGTACCTAACATATAAAAAAACAGCTTTTTAACCAACCAGTGATTGCTCTGGACTATTCACTAACGTTTAATTAAGTCATACAAAATTAGGATACCTCTGAATCGTCCGTGGAACCTTCTATAAGTTTGACGCGCTGGCCACTGGTCCTGCAAATACGATATTATTGTTACTTTACACCAACATCAAATCAATCTGTCGTTTAACACTGAACGGTAGACGAATAGTACAAAAAGAATGACTACCTATTACCACGAAAATCATATTATTTAGCTGATCACTTGTCAATGTTTAGTCAATGTTATTTGTTATAGTAGTAACGGCAAGCATGTCATATGGTTTAAATGGGCTTTTATTTTTTATTTACCTTTTATAAAGATTATTTGTATTTTGTGAATATGAGAACGTTGTAGGCCTAACTTGTAAACTTAAGATTTGTGGACCATTTTCTATCTTGTTAAGTACCAGGTACCTGTTGACATGTTAAAGAGCATTTTTTGATACCGTGAGGCACACAATACTATTTTAAGTACTGTTTTTGTGTAAGATTGTGTGCTTTAACCTGGGTCAAATAAATTTATTTTCTTTCTTTAAACCCTGCTGCTATCATTTTCATGACAGCCGTCAATGCGGCCGTGGCTCTTCTAGGAATCCGATAAACAAAAAAATTAAAACATTAATTTATACTTTATAGGTAATATGCGTTATACGTAATGTTGCCTGTATACTTAATTTTAAAAAAAACCGTACAATAAATAAGGCCTTGGTTACATTTAGTAAAGCTACGGATTCCTAGAAGAGCCACGGCCGCAGTGACGGCTGTCATGAAAATGATAGCAGCAGGGTTTAAAGAAAGAAAATAAATTTATTTGACCCAGGTTAAAGCACACAATATTACACAAAAACAGTACTTAAAATAGTATTGTGTGCCTCACGGTATCAAAAAATGCTCTTTAACCCATAACTATAAACACTGTAATTTGAAAACATTGTAAAAGCCAATTATTTAAAAAAAAGTAACCGTGGAGTTTCTTGCCGGCTCTTCTCCATAGGAAACGACCAATGTGAACCGTGCACCTAGCTTCTGACGTTTCATAAGTGCCCATGTAGGTTTAGGTGAAATTAATTATTTTGATTTAGAATGTGATCACCCCCCGTGTGGCGCTTAGTAATTTGAAATATCTATCTATACTAATAATAAAGTTTTTAATTTTTTTTATTTACGAGTATGTTTAGTTTGCCCTTGACTCTGGTCTAGGTCAGTGGTGACAGAGACAGAGTCGACGGTGGAGTGAGCTTACCCAGAAGAAGCCAGTTCACTCTCACTTTGAAGAGATTAGGGATGTATGCATTCGGAATCGTTTAGTGCTAATTGGTGGAATAGCAACTAGTTAAGGATGGTCACTTGCAGTGCGTCTAGATGACCGATGGAAGATGGGGGCCGGTGGTATGAGGTCGTGGAGTTCTCGGGCACACTCTCCGAAGTACAATCTGTAGAAGACCGACAAGATGAGCCAAGCTGTGAAGCTTGGCATCTAATCATAATCTAATCATCTCATCAAAGATATAGAGTTTGTTTGTTTGTTTGAACGCACCAATCTCTGGAGCCACCAGTCTGATTTGAAAATTTATTTTGTATTTGATAGCCCAATTCCTGAGGAAGATAGGGTATTTAACATCACGCTACGACCGCTAGGAGCCGAAAAAAGAAAAATGCTTAACGAAAACGAAGTAACAGCGCAGGTGGGCCTTGTGATGTGGTGCGGTGGCTCCGGGGACATGTTTTATGTTAGAAGTAACAGCGCAGGTGGGCCTTGTGATGTGGTGCGGTGGCTCCGGGGACATGTTTTATGTTAGAAGTAACAGCGCAGGTGGGCCTTGTGATGTGGTGCGGTGGCTCCGGGGACATGTTTTATGTTAGAAGTAACAGCGCAGGTGGGCCTTGTGATGTGGTGCGGTGGCTCCGGGGACATGTTTTATGTTAGAAGTAACAGCGCAGGTGGGCCTTGTGATGTGGTGCGGTGGCTCCGGGGACATGTTTTATGTTAGAAGTAACAGCGCAGGTGGGCCTTGTGATGTGGTGCGGTGGCTCCGGGGACATGTTTTATGTTAGAAGTAACAGCGCAGGTGGGCCTTGTGATGTGGTGCGGTGGCTCCGGGGACATGTTTTATGTTAGAAGTAACAGCGCAGGTGGGCCTTGTGATGTGGTGCGGTGGCTCCGGGGACATGTTTTATGTTAGAAGTAACAGCGCAGGTGGGCCTTGTGATGTGGTGCGGTGGCTCCGGGGACATGTTTTATGTTAGAAATAACAGCGCAGGTGGGCCTTGTGATGTGGTGCGGTGGCTCCGGGGACATGTTTTATGTTAGAACAAGCAATTGCACACGGACGAAGTCGCCGGAGAAACTAGTGCATTTTTTTTTCTTGTGTGTTTTTATTTATATGTAGGTATTAGCTTCCGATATCCATAAAGTCTATGAGTTTTTGGTGGAATAGTTTAATAAGCCGTGTATTACTTACTTGACATTCTTGAGCAAGTTCTCAAACGCATCGAGTACGTCCTTGCGTTTGTTGAACATCACCCACTTCATCACTTCCGGCTCATCCGGAGCTGACTTCACCTGCTTTATTAGCTCCTCGGTGTTTGTGAGAAGCGCTCTGTGAACAGAAATGGTTGTTTTTTATTATTATTATTTTAACAGAAACGCAACTCAGTTTAAAGACGCAGCTAAACTCATGCTGTCTCTGTCACTTTAGAGGTTCTTGTAGCGACAGAAATACTTTTAAGAAGGTCATAAAGTAAGTTGTCCTTTTTTAAATAGGTAAAAAACTCTTTCTAGCTGTGCGAAGTTACTAGTAGTGATTTTTATCCTTTTTGTCAGATTACATCTTTGTTGAAAGATAACTTATAAAAGGAAAGCTAGAACGTAAAAAACTGGTCAGATTTTAATAATAATATACGAAAATGCGTTACCAAGATGAGCGTTCATTTTCCCAATACGAGCTAAGGAACCACAAAATTTGACTAGTAAATGGTTTCTTGAGTAGGTACTCACAGAGAACTGTTCACGACCTCGTCGATTTGCTTCCGGGTCTCGGCAGAGACTTCACCTGCAGTTGGTACGAGGTCAGGATGCTCTATCAAGTTGGATGCATCGTTGAGATCATCCATCAAATCCATCACCTTTGATATTATATCGTCCTAAGAAATAAAAGTTAAGCAAATTAATATAATTTTAAACTCAAACTCAAAGCATTTATTTCAAATAAACCAATTACAGGCACTTTTGAATTGTCAAGGGGTCGGTCAGTCAGAAAGATGAAGCTAGTTGCCCATTCCAAAGCGTAGTAGGTACCTATGGAGAAGAACGGGCGAGAAACTCCATGGACACTCTTTTAAATCAAACTATTGTTACAAAAAAGTGGTTACATCATTCATGTTGTAAATATACATGTGAGAACGATGTAGAAATACGTGGACGTTAAAAGCGTCCGTAATAAAAAGATAAAAACAATTATGGAATTAAAATAAGCCGTGGCAGCTAAGAAATGACCAGTGCCTACTGACAGCGCCCGTTCACGAACATGACGTATGGATCAGCACCATTCAGCTCAACTATTTTGAAGGGAAATCAATGATTGAATAAAGAGGTTCGACATAGCCTTGTACTGAAGAGCTTAGGCCTCTCACACGGTAGATCGACCACCTACGTCGGTCGATCTATTTTATGAATTGAAGCCGCAAAATCTCCGACTACTAAGATACAGGTCCGCGTACCTAGTTTAGGAGCCCGGAAAGCTGACTATAATTTTAAACTTGGTAGTACAACCCTCTGTTTCCTTATGCTATGTATCGACATAGCATATGGAAACAGAGACACAAAAAAACATATAAAAACAAACAATACCCAAAAAAACAACAAAAATAAAACAACATAAAAAAGACAACAATCTCTTTTTTATGTACTAATAAACCTATTATTAAAAACATAACTATTAAAAAAACATTAGGTATCTAGTCCAGTAAAATATATAATATGTTGTCGCAATTGCTTTACTTTTCCCTGTAGTTTTGATATTTATTTTCCCTAACATACCGTATCAGTAGCGTTTCCTGCCACACCCTTGAACAGAGCTCTACTCGAGCTATCGAGCTCAATCCTGCACTGTTTCAGCATATCCTTGAGCTCTCCATGTTTGGTTTTCTTGATGCTATCGTCTAAGCCGTGCAGGAGATCTTGCACCTGGACGTTTAAGATTGCTGTCTCTTCTTGCACCTGAAATACAGTCAAATTAATGCATGTGTAATCTATCAGTCTCCTTGGATAATTTACTTAGCGTGCAGAAGTTATTCGGTTTTTGAAATATTATTCGATGAAAAATTCGAGCAAAGTTTTATGACTAAGTACAAGTCCTATCCTGCGAATATATTTAGCATTCAAAAGCTGTTTAAAGAGACATTAATTTAATTCCACAGAGAAAAGATGCAATCACAATGGATAACGAATAGGACGGTAACCAATCAGTTCACATTTAAAGTGAAAGTTCGAGAACACATTCGCAAGAAGTTGGCAGATTCGTCTCAGAATTAGTTTAATCAGTTGTTGTTGGTTTTCTTGTTAACTCTCATAATGTTTTTAATTTTATTTTTTTGTTGTATGTATGTATATATGTATTTATTCTTATTATTATTATTTTTTTAGTTATAAATATTTTCTAAGTTATTTTTGCACCTACTAAGTATTGTCTCTGCATCACCCTAAGGTAGACTGGTAGAAAATGCCCAAGGCATTAAGTCCGCCTTTGTACAGTTTTTACTTGTGCATAAAGTTTTAATAAATAAATAAATACCCGTATATTTCTAGAAATATTGTTTTTGTTTACTTAAACGCTTTTTTGTGAAAAGTATTACAGGAGATACTTCATTTACTTTTGAAGTAATTTTACTTAAATAAGTGCAATAGGGTTTATGACAAACAAGACGGCAATCATTATATCGACCCGCAAAATAAAAAACAAACATGTGTTCGACAGCTAATCTGTGAAACGAAGGGTGGGTCATTTTTTTTGATGACCAGTATAGTTATCGAACCGATAAACTGCACACATTGGTCAGTTAATTCAGTTTATATATATAGTCAATAAGTCAGTTTGTTTGTTACGCTTTCACGCCAAAACGGCTGAACAGATTTGGATAAAATTTGGTACATGGGTAGACCATGACCTGGATTAGGGCCTAAGAAACTGTTTAGTCCGATATTCCTATGGGATCGAGTATTATGCGGGTGAAACCGCGAGGCGCAGCTAGTTTAAAATATATATATCAAATTATGATTTTTTCAGACAAAAACAAGCTCAAATAATCTGACTACGTAGTTACCTGTTCTTCTTGACTGGCCATGATGATGGACACACAAGTCTCCTCGATCGCTCCGACAGCTTTGTGCAGTTTGGCCACATCCACTACACCTTCCTTGCCTATAGATACATCTTGCTCGGATACAGCTATCTGTGGATTAAATACAACATATCCAAGGCTTATTTTTTGTTAATAGGTGGTAAACCAGCAGGCGGTCGACTCGATGTAAAGCTACGGCTTCCTAGAAGAGCGGCGGCCGCCTGGACCGGCCACAGTGACGGTTTCCATGACGACGATGGCAGTGGTAAAGATTTAAATCGTACGATTCGCCCTACCACCATAAAAGACAGTAAATTCAAATAATGTTGGTCATTGTTGCATAAAATACTAGAGAATCATCGAGGTATATAACTGACCAAATAAGCAGCTTGAGCAGCACACTCAGTGCTGTTGCTGACTGCGGAGGCCACGTAGTTCAAACTCTTGAGGAACTCTTCGCGGGACATAGCCTGGTCACTGTTTAGTTTTTCTGTAATAACAATAATATAGAATTAAATGAAACACCTCTAGTTGACGAAAGCCAAAGCAAGAATTCAGCTAATGAAGGGACGCGAAGCAATATTTTTCTTGTCCGATCTTACACCCTGCTGTATAGTTTACGGGGGTCACACTGAAAGTTTTGAGAATAGGCCAGTATGAAAAATTTATTTAAATTTTGAATTAAGAAGTTTTTGGGAATCTGTAGATGTGTACTAATGAATTCATATGTCATTTGTTTTTACAAGTTGGCGGCAATTTAAAAGTGTCTGTCGTACGTCGAAATGGATTTGACTAGAGAAAATGTTCGTTTAATGATTTATTACGACTTTCGTTGTGGTCTTACTCAACAACATGTTACGAAAGACTTCGATTAGCATTTCACGACGAAGCCCCATCCCGTCCCACTGTTTACAACTGGTTTAATGAGTTTAAACATCGAACGGTCGAAGCTAACTCACTGATGATTCGCAAGAAGGACGTCCTTCTGCGGCGACTACTGAAGATAACGTGAATGCTGTGCGGCGAATGATAGTAGCTGAAAGAAGGGTGGCATATCAACAGATTCGGGCAGCTCTAGGCATTGGTATGAGCTAAGTACAAAAAGTCTTACATGAACATTTAGGCGTCAGAAAGCTTTGTACTAAATGGATACCTCATAATTTGACGGATGATCAAAAACGCCGTCGATTGGATTGGTGCCGCTCAATGCTTGAAAGGTATGACGGAGGTGACTCGAATGCTGTATATGACATCGTCACAGGTGATGAAAGATGGATATTTTGTTACGAACCCGAAACCAAAAGACAATCTGCGCAATGGATGTTTCCATTCGAAGATTTGCCGACAAAAGTAAAGAAGGGCTGAAGTCAGGGGAAAACGATGGTTGCCTCATTCTTTTGACGGACGGATCATTTCGCAACAATTGTCCTAAAAGATAAAAAGACTGTTACTGCAGATTAGTATGTCAGTCATTGTTTATCAGTTGTCTTGGAAAATGTTAGATAGCAGTGCCCAAGAAGCAGGATCCTCCTCCACCACGACAACTCTTCAGCTCACTACGCCAGACGGACTATCGAATATTTGTCTATCGAAAGTGTGGAGTTAGTAAGTCATCCTTCAGTCCTGACCTTGTGACTTTTATTTATTTTCAAAAATAAACTTAGAGGAATTCGTTTTATGAAACCTGAAGATACCGTGGCTGCGTTTGAAAAATGCGTGGGAGAAATCCCTAAAGAAGAGTGGGCCCACTGCTTCAGTCAAAAGTTCCATCGTATGGGACGCTGACGATACTTAGAAAGGAATGGAGACTACTTCGAATATTACCAGGCTTCTACATCATTCCGTTTTTTTATTTTCTAAAAACTTTCAGTGTGACCCACGTACATTGCTAAGATCTTATAACAGATTTACTGATCGGCGAGTTGATCAGGCAAGACGCAGTAACGGGTGGTAAGGGTGACATAAAATTGTAAACATTTCTAACAAGTTTGAGCAGCTTGAGTAATTTATGCGGCCTACTCAAATGTCCTTTCTTTGGTATTGTTCGTCGAATCGTTGAGCTCCTTAAGTTCTGAATTGAGCTGCACGATTGCTGACAATTGCGTGCACCGACTGGACAGGTCCACTCAAACTGTGTGGTTCTTTCTTCAAAAGACCGTTTCAGACACCAATCTACATAGTTTTCACATGATCTGACTTTAAAAGAGACTGTGACCTCTGAGTTTGTTTCGGCCTTTCTTCTCAGAGTAGTCAGATAGGAAACGCCGGCCTCATCTACTTTAAAAAAATATATGTATATTTTTATTAATATATGTTTTGACGTGTAATAGTTATTTGTTATACAAGAGTGCAAAGTTGCTTTTTAACCGCGTGTTCAATTTTGATGACCGAGCAAGCGAAGGATTCTAAAATTGAATCACGAGCGCAGCGAGTGATTCAAAATTAGAATCCTGAGCGTTAGCGAGGGAATCAAAAGAGCACGAGGTGAAAAATCTTTGCACTCGAGTGCAACACGTAACTTTTCATTCCACCTCAGCGAGGAAATGACTAAATGCAAAAAAAAAACGTTTACAATCACAAGATAGGTACACTTTTATTTCAGTTTAGGTATTAATTACTACATTATGACAGGTAAGTATTACAGAATAATCTTTAAATTATAACAAAATAATACTAAGGTATAATTAAGAAAATTTTAAAGTAATGTTGCTACAGTTATTTAAATTGAGTGTAATATTTTTGTTTGGTACTGTAATATTGGTGTTAGTCACTTGTGTACTGTTTTTCGGTAAACTATCTGTCATACTTAATAGTTGTACCGATTCATCGGATTCCCTTGGCGTGAATGTTGGAGAGAGAGGGAGATGGTTAGGTGTTTCATAACGGCTTATTTTTGATGTAGAAGGGCCAGTCCAAGGATCCGATTGAGGCTCTTTCAGTGTAATGGCTCCTACGATGCCTTCACATATTTTAGACTTATTTTGGATGGAATCCTCTATGTATCCCTCTACAACTGCATTGGACTTCCAGCCTCCGTGGCGCTTAAGGGACAGGAGATCAGCTCCGGAATCAGCCAAAAGTGTGGCTGAAGTTCGTCGGAAACAATGACCCGTGTACAACAGGGGTTCTGGAAGTTCAAGAAATGTTGCTATTTCTCGTGGGATACTGCCAATTTTATTAGTACCCATAGGCTGTCTAACACACTTTCCATTGCGATACTGTAGAAAAAATCTATTGATTGGAGTGTTAGGCGGGCGTAAGGCTTGATATTTCTCAACAATCGTTACGTATTCCTTGCGAATGACGAAGTTGCGGTCTCTTTTTGTCTTTGTATTAGGTAAATTAATTAATAGTAAGTCATCTGAATGTTTCTCAATGTTTTTGACATTAAGTTGTGTTAGTTCATTAGTTCGACATGCTCCGTTTATTCCAATAATAAGAACAACCTGTAACGTAAAGAGTATTGTAGTAGATAAATGAATAAAATTGATATGAACGCATAATTATGCCTATCAACATCTACTAAGTATACTATTTAATTGAGATTAATATACTTAAGTAGATACTGAATGTGCAACTGACTTACTTTTGCCGCCAAATATACGGAATCGGGTGCTTCGTTAAGAAACTTTTCAATATCAGATACTGTGAAAACCTTCGATTTTTTTGGTTGATGACCAGATGAGGCTCTTTTTAAAAATGCCACTAATTTAGGATAGGTATCGATATGTTTGTCTTTTTTCATCTTTATTGTTGCTTTTAGCATCGAATACGTACTCCATAGAGTGCTTGCTTTCTTGTTCTCGGATAATTCTATAAAATATGCCAGCAAAACGTTTTCTGAGAAAGTTTTGGCTCCTTTTGCTAGTCGCCACGTGTTGAACATATCGTACTGTTTTAAATACTTCTCGCGTGATTGTTGAGGGAGAAAGCTCATTTGCGCATTATTAACAGTTTCAGTCAATTCTGTTGGCGTCAAGCAAACTTCCTCGTCGCTAGAATCACTCATTTTAGTTTTTTCACTTGTTTTCAAGTTTCTTGTTTTTAATATAAGGTTTAACAATGACGTGAAAAAATGCCGCGTAAAGAACCGCGTACAAAGCAAATTGAAAAAAGAACACCAAGAAGGTTCCGAGTCTGAGTCTTTAACAAATTAAAAAAAAGTTGTATGATATATTCGGCACCATAGAGGTAGCAGTAAATAGGTTTAATGTTTTTTTTAATTCACAAACTTAGTGCACACGATGTTCTAAATTCAATTTACTTTATCCTCTAGAGAATAAAAACGGCTTTTCCACTCAGATATTGAAGATTAAAAATACTCTTTCCGAGATGGTGGGATGAAAAAGTGTTTTACAAACCTACTTACAGAAATAAAACTCATTTCATTTCAACAAGTGTGATCGAGGTCAAGAACAGTCCAATTCATAAAAAAAAAACAATAATACGAGTATATATAAAAAACAAGGAAATTTTTTTTGCTTCTAGAATGTGCTAGAAGCTTCGACTCGCCCTCATTGGCTGAGCGGGAACGAGAGATGTTTCCACCAGAAGCGCGTGGATTGTGGCGGGAGCGATTGGAAATAGTTTTGCGTTATAAGTTTTAATATTTGGAGTTAAACAATACTCTTAATTTTGTGTACTTACGCAACACATCTCTCTGCGACTGCAGGGTGTCCACACAGTGCACATAAGGGAAGGCTCCACACGGCTGCGGCGTTGCTTGCATCAAGCTTCGTTGTAGTTTTAAGCATCGGTGCACTTCACCGCACTCCTGGTTGACGCGACCGACTGGGTTTACACTGCGAACCTGTGGAGTTATGGTTAGTAAGTACTGTGAGCTTCGTCGCTGTAGTAGACCAATAAAACTGTTGGCATGTGAATAGGACCATTTACTTTTTTTATTGATTGATTTTTCAAGGTCTTTATCACCTAAAAAGGTTGTTACAATGGTGTTTACAAATGATCTTATTCTATTTGTACACAAATCGTGATTAATTTTGTTACATAGGCTATATTTCGCCACAAACACCAAAACATGTTTTTATTATCATAATTGCGTTAGCATGGATTAACTTGTAATGTGCATCGTTTAACTACTATATGGTATAGGTATGTGCAAGTCTTAGTATGGACCCACATAATATTTAATGATAAAGTTACAAAATGTACGCTTTATTATAATTATGTAATAATAATATAAGTTACGTAGCGGGTAGTCCGCCAAAAACCTTACATATACGGCCGGTCAAGTGGCTAGCAAGCGAGCCATCGTCATTTTTTTATTGGTAGACCGATTGCTATCGAAGATAAGGAAAATCGAAAAAAATTGTGTTTGCTGGTTCACCAGGTTGATAAGCCCTATCCTAGAAGTCCATCACCCATACTATTGGTGGACAGTTCTGACCGACTTCTATCCTTATACATCCTAATCAATATTATAAATGCGAAAATAAGTTTGTTTGTTTGTTACGTTTTCACGCCAAAACGGCTGAACGGATTTGGATGAAATTTGGCACACAGATAGACCATGACCTGGGTAAGGACATAGGCCACTTTCATCCTGGATCGCAGAGGAAGTGGCGGGCAACAACTAGTAATATTATTATTATGAAGATTAGAGTCATGCAAAAATTTGGATGTTTGTTACTGAATCATGCAAAAATGGCTCAACGGATTTTGATGAAATTTGGCGCACCGATAGTTTTGTAACCTGGATTAACACATAGGGTACTTATTATCCCCGTAATACGATCCCGTAGGATACTTTCCATCTTACCCGCGGATGAAGCGCGGGGATTGGCTGATAAATATATTTAATGTGTGAGAGTAAGTTAGATACCAACCAATTTATTGATGGAGTCGTTGAGGTGACGGCACGCTTCCAAAAGCTTTCTTCTCGTGTCATGATGGTTAGGATCCTGAAACCATACATACGATTGTTTTAGTTTCTTCTATTTTTGCAGAAGACGAATAAAACTATTCTTCCTATTAGATATTCTGTACTATTAGCAAAACAAGTATGGTCTAAATCTAGAAAAATCTATAACGTTTCCACTGCTGGGACACAGGCTGTCTCTCAGTGCGAGGGAGTGGGCCGTGTTCAACCACGCGGGCCCAGTGCGGGTTGGTAGATGGCACATTTCTTCGAATTTTGTGAAAAAATTATTAAAAATATCTAGAATTTACTGTCGAAAAAGCTATTTGGTATACAAGCAGCCAACTTACAACTACTTTTTAAACAGTAATGTGTGTGTGCTGAGCAGACTCTTTACCATCGCTCTCTTAAGTATGTCATGAGCTTAAAAACTTATTACGCACATATAAATTAATATTAGCAATGTAGTGGAAAGATTAATATTCCTGTGTATCAAACAGCTTTTTCGATTGTATTTTAATATCGTGTTTCTAAGCAAATTAAATAAAAATCATTCTATTTGTTCTAACCTGGCAGACGAGCTCTGAAGTGGTCAGCAAGTTGTATGTAGCGAGACACGTCTCGTGCGAAGCTTCCTCGATCTTCTTGCATTGAACCGGTCTCTGAAAACGACCAACGATCAATTATAGCTATTAATTTATTGACATATGGTTAATATTGTTTAGTATTTTTTTCGTATTATAGTTTGCATGCTAGTTACATTTTCTTTATCTAAATAATATTGGTGCCGATTCCCTTGTTCACAAACTAAACTAAATTTAAGTTGAGTGCATATTTTTCTTTCTATTTCTTTATGAAAAGGACAGAAGATAAATATTAGTTTAGTCCTGTCAAATTAGTCAGCACCTGACGTAATTTGATGTCATTTTAGTAGTCAACTTTTTAATCACGTCTAAACTTCTAAGGAGTAGTGTCAGGCGCTGATTAATTTGATAGGACTAAACTAAAATTTATTTTCTGTCCTTTTCTTATGAAAACTAAACGAACTAGTTTGTGAACAAGGGAATCGGCACGTGTCTAATTTTAATTGAATTGTATGTATTCTTATATATTTGTACATCAAATACTAATGTTAATGTTTCATGCTGGAGTATATTCGAACACAATGGGAGTTGTTACTGAATAAATAAATTGAATTCAAATAAACAAATTCACAATTGGGGGCCACAGAGAAGAATGGGGGAAGTGGAGAAGGATGGGATACACAGGGAAAAATAACGGAGGGTGTAAAAGGGACCGGTGGTGGTATAGATTACTAGACCTAAAGTTGTTGGTAAAGTCTGTTCCAAAAGTATCTGATATAATTGTAAACAAATCCTGTTCAGGTTAAATTCGAGCTAAAGTGGTTGGTAAAGTCTGTTCCAAAAGTATCTGATATAATTGTAAACACATCCTGTTCAGATTGAATTCTTACGCAATCACTTTAGGGGATTAGTAAACAGTCATCTGTATTTAGAAGGTTATAACTTTATATCTCACTACTTTTTCCAACAACTGTAATTGAAAGATTATCGACGAAAATCAACTGCGAATATCAAAATTAGGAGTGGGTTTAATTATTCAAATAGTCGAATCAAAGTACTCAATTTGTAAGAGGTACTACAAATTGGCATGCAAAGATACATTTCTGATCCATTTGTTTACATTTTTGTCTCATACTTTTGGAAAAGACCATACATTTGTTAAGGGGCTTTCAGTGATAGAAAGCTACACTATTCCAGAGTAACTCAGAATACTTTTAATGCACGGTTCTTGTAGTAATCTCTATGGGAGTAAAACCGCGGCGCACTGCTGTTCTATAAATTCTACTAAACTTCACAATGGGTTTTAATGCGGTTTTTATTAGCATTAGAGAACTTACGAGTATTTTGGAAGTTTTGTGTTCTAGTAGTTCCCGCAACATGCGACGGATAGAATGCGACTTCTTCCTCGGAATAAGAAGGTAGTTTGTACTGTAAGCGTTTTATCTAACTATCAAAGTCAAAGCATTTATTTCAAGTTGGCACATAAAAGGTACATTTGAACGTCAACATTTATATTAAAATAGAATTTATCCTAGTCGCCCCTTCCAAAAGGTAGTTTCGTATGGAGAAGAATGGGAAAGAAACTCCATCGGTACTCTTTTAAAATGTGTTACAATATTTTTTATACATTAATAATATAATTAGGTATATGTGAAGACGATGCACCTATAAAACTACCATACCACAATAGGTAAAAATAATTCAAAATAAATCAATAACAAATTTATAAGTTAATTAAGTGATACACTATACACGGTGCACCCCACAGTAAAATGCCTTACGACATAATGCTGTGGAAATGCGGTATAATGTGTGTTTGGTTTATCGTTAATAAATCAAAAAAATATACGTAGATATTTCATATAATGTCTGCACAAATTTGTTCGTATTATATTATCAAAACTAGCTAGGTCCAAACTAGCTAGTTTTACCGAATAAATTAGATCTAAAAGCTGACGTTGACTTCTGTGACAATGTGTGGTGCAAACTGTAAATAAAGAATAATAAAAAAATGCAAATAATTATCTTTGTAACTGGTTACACAGAGAATTATTTGGATTTTTTACCCTACAGTTTGACGAGTTCTGCAAACATAAATGTAGGGAACAGCTGTTTTTTTTTTCGATTTCATATTTGGTCCCATAGTAAAAGTTGTTCATAATGATGAGTACAATGACCCCTTAAGAGGTTGATGGTGTTTTACCAATAACCCTGTATATTAAGGGCGAATTTCACCAAATTTTTATAGTTAGAATAAGTCTTATCATGAGAATAAACTTTGAATTTTTGACAGTTTTTCCATACTAGAACTGTCAGACGTCAATTTTGTTCCACGGGTAAAAGATATCTGACTGTGGTAAAATCAGCCCTTAGAATGTCATTAATACAGAAAGAAGACAAATAAAAAATGCGTGGAAATCAGAGGTAACTTTGTGATGTGTTATCATTTTATGTTTCTGTTGCACTAAAAGTTTGGAAACATTATGTAGTTACTCATATAATTTTTATTGTATGCCTATTTCTCATCGGTTTCGTGTAATATAAAATGTACAATAAGTTTTCTTACCTTCTTATCCTTCAGCGCGTGCGCCGTGTCGGTGAGCTGCATGGCCGTGTCGGCGGCGGCATGCAGGCTGCGCGCGAGTGACTCCGGCTTATTCACGCTCAGCAGCACCGTGCCGCTCATGGACGACAGCTTCGTAGATAGCTGGTGCAGCTTGTCTTCTAGTTGCCTGTCATTGAGTTAAATAATGCTCTCAATAAGTACCCTAGTCACGTCAGTTAAAATATATATATAGTTACTACAGTACGACAAAACTTATATGTAGCATCGACAAAATTCGTAAAACCGATCACTTCCGATTTACACAACCAATAGAAATCGTTCACTATTGCGACATTCAACACTATTCGCGCTATACAGGGTTATTTGTAATACGTCGGCAATCCACTAAGGGGATGCAGGGGAGGTTATTACCAACCTTTTTTTAGGACTTTTTTTTTTTGTAAAAAAGTTATTTTTATTTTTCACTCACTTATGCAATTTTTGTCAAAATTGATCTGAATATGAGAAAAACTAGCTAATTTACCCCTATAACTGGTGAGTAATTGTCATTTGTGTAGTGCGTATACTTTCCGCGAGAGGGCAGTTGTGCCGTTATTGTTTTGTCACGAATCAAGCCGCTACTAGGAGAAAGAACGTTTTTTTATTACTAAATTGTGAGATAATTTGTGTTTACTTTAATATGAAGTTCAAAGTTGTAGTTTAAATATTACCAGTTCATTTCTTTAGTCAAGAAGAACGATAGTCATAATAAGATGTCGAATTTTCAAACGCTTCTCCTGAAAAATTACATCATTTGCATAAATGTACAGAGGCGGACTTAATGCCATAGGCATTTTCTACCAGTCAACCTTTGGGTGATGCTGAGACAAACAGTGGTAGGTGCTATTTATAATGAAAATTTAGTAATGAATATTTTTAAATATAAAAACATGCATAAACCTAGTAAGACTATAAATATGACATTTATATATATACCTAATTTTATATAAATATAGGCACACATAACTGAACATAAATACACGAATATACTAAAACAAATAAGACGAAACAATGGTGCCGATTCCCTTGTTCACAAACTAAACTAAATTTAAGTTGAGTGCATCTTTTTCTTTCTATTTCATTATGAAAAGGACAGAAGATAAATATTAGTTTAGTTCTGTCAAATTAGTCAGCACCTGACGTAATTTGATGTAACTTTAGTAGTCAACTTTTTAATCACGTCTAAACTTGTATGGAGTAGTGTCAGGCGCTGATTAATTTGACAGGACTAAACTAAAATTTATCTTGTGTCCTTTTCATAATGAAATAGAAAGAAAAAGAAGCACTCAACTTAAATTTAGTTTAGTTTGTGAACAAGGGAATCGGCACCAATGAGAAAAAATTATCCTTGTGATGGATAATGCCAGCTTCTTGCGAATGTGCTCGCGAACTTTAGCTTTAAAGGATAATCGGTTGGTTGCCATCCTCATTACCTGGGGGAGCGCATTCCACAGAGGGATAGACTGAACGAAGAAGGAAGAACGAATGATGTCTGTGCGGTGAGTGGGACATTGAAGAAGAGGATTGTGTGATGAACGTAGATTTATATTGTAGTTGGCGCAAATGTACTGAAAGTGGGGGGCTAGATAACCAGGGGAAGAGGGAGAATCAAGAAATGAAAACCATGTAGTCAGCGCCCTTTGCTCTCTGCGCTGGCGTATGGGTACTTTAGAAGCCACCGATGCGCAGAGATGTGATCTCATTTACGCAGATTAAAAACGAATCGAATGTAGTTATTGAGAAGACGGTCAAGTTTGTCGAGGAGATCTGCATTCAGGTCATAGCACACAATCATCACCATAATCGATGATAGGGAAAATTAAGGACTGACATTATTACTCGATGGTAATAATGTTTTTAATCGGTACAGCCCGCAGCGTCCCGGTAACCTTCTGGCTTACTCCAGCGACTTGAGTACGCCAGTTCAAGGTACTATCAATGTGCAAGCTTAAGTTCTTCACGTCAGTGATTAAAGGAACGATCGTACCATTGAAGAGAACTGGTGGCAAGGTTGTACCATCCACCTTGCTAATACTACGAGAACTGCTGATGATCGCCTGACACTTCGCAGGGCCTACAGCTGCACCAAATCTGTCAGCCCAGGTTTTTATGGCAATCAAATTCCTATATAATTTGTCGATAACTTCAGATAATTCATCAACCTTCCCTTGACATTACAACTGCAAGTCATCTGCATACAGATGATACTGAAGTTCGGAAGTTATAAGATTAATAAAAATAGAAAACAGAAGAGGAGAAAGTATACCGCCTCGAGGAACGTCAGTTCCCAAGTCACAGCAGCAAGAAGAATGTTGAGTCGATTATTTAAAAACAAAATAGCTATTCCACCCTGTATTTATGCTCGTGACTGTACCGTCACATCCAAAATATATGGTCGTCACCTTAAGGGCTATTTTTATCTGGTCATTGCATGATAGAATCTGCATTAATGTGTTTACATAACTCGGGGCTCGGGATCATTGGTGTTTCGTAGTTTCTGCCGGCCCGATACTTTTTAATTTTATTATTCTGTCATTGTATATGTATGTATACTTACTTAGGAGTACCCTCGACCGGTTGCTTCTTACACAGTAATAACTTGTTAATATCCTCTGCGTTCAACACTGGAGTGTTTATCTTCCGCGAAGAAATCATGGGGTTCGAGTCATTCAGTTCCTGAAAATTTACCCTTTTAAAAAAGAACACATGAGGAAAATATTATCCCTAGCAATCCAACTTTGCGTACAAAAAAACTACGTTTGAAACAGTTTCTTTTTTGTACACACAGTATAAAAATTGGTCCCGGCTGTCATTCATTGAATTTCCTCAAATTGTCGATGAGATGTAACCATATTTGTAAATAAATAAAATTATTATTATTAATTCGTAGATTATTGACAGTCGTTATGGGTAGTCAGAGGCCGTAAGGTCTGACAACTGGTTATGCTAAAAGATTATCTTAATGCCCAAAAACTGGGTTGTGGAGGTGAGATAGGCAGTCGCTCCAATCGAATTTTTGGTATTCAGCTGCATTCGGTAGGACAGGAAATTGGCCCCAATACAATTGGGTAAAAGCTGAGTAGATGACGACATACAGTATAAGGCTTTTAATGTGATAAATGATGTGATGATTTTGCGTGCCTGTGACTTTGTTTGAGTTTAAAAGCTACAGACGTTTTCTTAATAGGTGTGGGATACGGTTGTACGAACGCGGTCGTAAATATGGCAGATATATATATTTTTTTAATAATTACTTGGCTTTGTATAGCGTCACCTGAGCCACTCGTACAGGAGGGTCAGTTTCCACCCAACTGAAAAATCCTCACGGTTGCTCGAGCACTTCTTAAATTTCACTGAATAAGTAACTGTATCAATATTGACTTTAAGTATAAAATTTAACACAGACATTAAGCGTTTACTTGCACATGCTCGAGATTGAGTGAGCGCCCAGTCGCGGATATCCACGAGCTCGTCCTAGCGTCCTCGAGGCCACGCAAACACACCCGTAGTATACGATCTGTTGATACTCCGCGGCGCTTCAACGTCCGAAGCGCACTCTTGCGCTTGGTGTGAATGAGCGGCCAGGAGGACGCCCGAACATGCACGGCGATATTTCCGCTTGATGGAAATTGACCCTGACAGTCTTTATACAGGGTGATTGGTAAAACACCATCAACCTCTTAAAAATTAACCAAGTTGCTGGTGAATAATCCTGGCTACTTGGTTATGCCTGTACAAGTACTCGTCGTTAGCCAGGTAAGAACAATCAGAGATAATAATATGTCTGATGGACTCTCACGGACGGTGGCATGCCCGACCTACGTCAACCGGCCTTCATAATATGTCTGCGGTAGTTATTCGTGAAGATAGCTTCATCCATAATTGCACAGACGAAACATACCTTCTTCGGGCGACCAAAGAAGCGCTCCTTCAACGATTGCTTCATGTAGCAACGTTAATGCCTAACGCTTCCGACATACCCAAATACTTATAGCTTTCGGAAGAGGAGAGGGGTTTAAGGTGTATGGAATCAGAGAGTTGCCTTCCCTCGAATTCCATAATCTCCCCTTGATTTACATGAATGCACATTTGTCCACACCAAATTCCATCAGTGTTACTGAAAGTTTCAGTTACCTTCAGCAGCTCCATCATTCGCAATTTGTTGAGGGAAAAGAGTTTTAAGTCATCTATGTAGAGGAGGTGAGATATGACCTGACCATCTCTTTTCAACCGATAGCCTAGACCTGAATACTCCAGCAGTGTGCTTAGAGGATTCAGAGCTAAGCAGAACCAAAGTGGACTCAAACTGCCGCCCTGAAATAATCCCCGTTTAATCCATACAGGGTCATCATTCCCCTCGATCTGTCGACACCATGGATAGCAAAAGACCGTCCTCAATTGCCCCATCCACGAGTCAAGGAAGGTGCGTAGAGTTACATCTATCTTGTTCAACTCCAGCACCCTCATGAGCCATGTATGTGGCACCGAGTCGTAGGCCTTCTTATAATCTATACAGGATGTCGACAGATCCTTGAGGAATCGATGAACCTGTTGGCTTATGGTCATGTCGACCAGGAGGAGCTCCTTAGTACCGCGGGACTCGTTCCTACATCCATTTTTCAGAGAGGCAGACATAATCGAGTTACTGCCAATGTTCGTATGAATTTTCGCTCTCAAAATTCATGTAAAAAGTTTATAGATCGAGGACAAACATGTGATCGGTCTATAATTCTTGGGTTCCGCGCAGGGCATGAAAGTACAGGTTCTGTACCGGTACCTAGTGGTTCTAGCCATTTCGGTACCTGGATGCCTGTTCCAGAAGGGTAACAGTTCCAGACGGGAACCAGTACTCCACCTTACAAGTACTGGTACCAAATTCAGGTACCCGCCGTGTACCACAAATGTCGTATTTGTACCTCAAAGTTATTTTACGAATGACTATTAACTATACCTTATACTTACAATATCTGTTTTCCCACTTTAAGTTACGGAAATATTTGTTTCGTACCGTTTTTGGTATCGTTACAGCAGTGCAAGTACGTAGGAATCAGTACCGATACTGAAATACCAATAGTACAGGTACTACGTCTGGTACCAATACCAATAGTGGAATAGAAATGGCGAAACAAACTCGGGAATCTATTTATTTTTAGTTGATCTTTGTCGTAAATACTGACCTTCAATAAAATGTGCGCTTGTGTATCGATGCTGCCCGTATCAAGATCGCGTTGGCACTGTGGCATTGAACACATAAATGTCATATTTTGCGTCGTTTTCAGAATGTTCTTTAGGTCTCCAGTGCTAAAACAAGGATTGTAAATAAAATTTATAACATAACATGAAACATGGAACATGAAACAACATGAAACGGCTCTGGCCTAATATTGTTCGGACCTAATTGCTTTTCTTTTTTAATTTAGCCGAATTCCGCGGCGTGAGTAGATACTTTTCGGTGTATGTCAATCAAGAGAACAGTTTAACTTGTGGAACCTCGAACCAATTATCCTACCTATGGACGGAGTCATAGCTTGTTGCCGCTCTTGCGTCCATGTATCAAATAAGTTATTGTTTTCTTAGTATTTCACGGAGCTTAAGTACGAGTAAAAGAGTTAGATGGTGTAAGGCTGACAACGTCGCACTGTCTGTGTGAATTTTGTCACTAGCTGACATCCTAGCGTGTCAAAACATTGCGTTTCGGTGTAGTATTTTTGTGAAATATAAACATATCTCAGTGATATGGCAAAAAAAAAATACAAAAAAGGGAAACTATATCCTGTGCAGCTGTGTTTGGTGCATCGAGAACCGCAAAAGGAGGTGTAAAATTCCCAGCATTATCATTTCACGTGTTAGTCTTTGAAATCAGTGCTATAGTTTAAGCCAGAAAATCTATAATAATAAAGATATACATATTACGAATGACTTTCTTACTCAATATTTATAAAAAAAGCTATGTTTCATTCAATTAGTTAGTATTCATATCTGCATTGTTTTTGGCGATATCTAGTGATGTAATAAGAAAATACTACAAACTCTATCGATAATTAAACAATTAGTCGATTATTAAAGATTTATAAGACAAAATGTCAAGATTAGTGTTCAGGGTTTTTTATTTTATTTTACAAGCACCGTTATCGCTAATGACGCAAGAATAAGATATAAGTTGAAACTGAGTTCTAAAAGTTTAAACAATTTTCAGGCTTTGTGTTATTTCGGAATCACTTTGTTGTATCTTTATATAAAACATTTAGTGATATATAACATTTGCTTACTCTTACAGGTTACAAAAATATATTTCGTTCTATATATAATCATGTACCTATTAGGGCCGGTATTTCAATAATAGCTTATCTTGAAGTGATCCAGGGTTGAAGATAAGTACGATTTAGGTGTATTTCATTATAGGATTAAAGTTAAGCGGCAAATAAAGTCCACCTTAGCTAGCCTTAATCTAAGTGGAGGATTTCTGTCGCTTAAGTTCCGATCTGAGATTGGCGTGTGGCTACCTCAAAAAAAAGTTGCTTTGAAGTAATTTATTTTTGACCCGCAAAAATCAACACGCTATGATACGTAATGAAATAATGGCTGTTTGCTTGTTAAAAAATTATTTTCTTACGCTAGTACGTGAATTAATAGGAGCCAAGCCTTTAGCGAAGCCTAAACAGTTTTTCTTTCACTAATTTGTTTTTTATGTCGCATAAAGAATAGCAACATTTGTCAGTTGATAGAAAGTTTATTAAATGTCAAAATTGTTTGTTGTGTGTGAGTTGTGGTCGCGTGTGATTTTTTGTGTGGTGATTTGATTATTTGTTTCAGTATTGTTTCTTGTTCGGAATCATTTCAAAATGGAGAAAAAACGATGCACAAACTTCAGTGCAATCGAGATAAATCTGCTGAAAGATATAGTCTTGAGTAAAGCACATATTATTGAAAATAAAAAAAGTGATGCTAGTACATGGAAGGCGAAAAAAAACTGCTGGGAAGAACCTAGCGTTGAATTTAACAGCAGATCTTTAAATTCAAAATCTGCTGAAACACTTCGTAAAAAATGGGACAACATGAAAAAAACTGTGAAAGATAAGGTGACGGGCCAAAGAAAATATGCTCTTGGCACGGGGGGAGGTCCTCCAATGCCACCTCCCAACCTCACCAAAGAAGAGGAAGGAATATTAGCCTGATTAGTGTTCAAGCAGCTGGCACTGAGTCTGTCTGTGATAGTGACTATCAACCTGATACTCCTGTACAAGTTCCAAGTCAGGCCTCCATAATACTTACAGATATCATATAACTTGATTTTAAAACTTGTTATTTTTAGATAAATAAACAACATAATAACAGGAAAGTAAAAACTTGGCAGACAGAAGTGTCATGTTAATGTCAGTCAACTATCAATGACAACAAAAATCACAGACAAATGACATTATTCTGTTCCTTATGTTGCAATATTGCGGTTTATCCTAGATTAATTAAAGCGAGGAAGATCCGGATTGAAATACGTTTCTGTCTTTCAAAAGTGAGACTAAGCTTAAATGCAGTACTTAACTTAAGCAATAAATTAAGGTTACATTGAAATACCGGCCCTTAGAGTTTGATTTCAGGAGGATCACAAATATATTTTAATAAAAACTATATGCGAGAAGTATTTACAACTTAGAATAAATTTTATAATGAAAAACACTGTATTTGAAAACAGTGTTACAAATTTATACAACAAATTGATTTAATTTTTTCAGCCTTTCACGTAATTCTAAAAAGTTAATTAAACAGATTTTTAAAATATAGCTCCGATTAAAATGATAAAAATTGAAAACCACGAAATATGACACTAAATTGCGACGTTGCCACTCATAAGGTATAAACGCTCTTAGGAAAATAAATCTTTTTTTTTTATATTAAACAATTTGTTAGTGGCTCTACAAATTGGCACCCACCGGTGCGTTTTCTAATCTATTTGTTTATATTAAACAATTTGTTAGTGGCTCTACAAATTGGCATCCACCGGTACGTTTTCTAATCTATTTGTTTATATTAAACAATTTGTTAGGGGCTCTACAAATTGGCATCCACCGGTACGTTTTCTAATCTATTTGTTTATATTAAACAATTTGTTAGGGGCTCTACAAATTGGCATCCACCGGTACGTTTTCTAATCTATTTGTTTACATTTTCATTAGATACTCGTACTTTTCGAACAGGTCATGTATTCATGTCACTATGATCTGCCCTGTGCTTTAACCACCCCGCAAATGGTTTACTTGCTTTTACCGTATTATACATTTATACAACGAGTCTTACATATAGATATTATACAACGAGCAGACTTGCTTATATCGTAGGCTATGTCGACTTCTAATTGATAAATGAAGTTTATTTCTGTGAGTAAGTCTATACAAACACTCTTACACGACAATATTTTAAAAACTAGATGAGGTCGGTATTTCCTTTCCAAGTACTCTAAGAAAAAACACCGAAACTAACTCACAGGTCACAGTCTCTTTTAAAGTCCAGACATTTTTTATCCATTCTTGTTTACTTTCAGGGTGTCATTACTGCACAGGACAGTAGAAAGTCAGGCCATTGCAAAGAAAAGTGCTACTAACATAGTCTTAAGCCCTATTTTTTAACACAATATTGTTTTTATTGAAATATGTATGTTTAGGTTATGTGTGTTCGGACCAACATCAGCTGAAATGGATTATAGTTATTATTTTATTTTGTACTGACACTTTTATCCATTCTGTGTCCTTTTCAGCATTAGTGCCCTGCGCGGCCACGCGCGGCTCCTGCGGCGGCGCGCGCGCGGTGGAGGTGGCGGCGGAGACCGCGCGCGCGCCGCAGGTGACCGCGCGTGCGGCGGCGGTGACCGCGCGTGCGGCGGCGGAGACCGCGCAGTGCGCGACGGCCGCGCCCAGCGCCCCGGGCGCGCCGCGCGTCGCGCGCAGCAGGCGCGAGCCGGCGCGCTGCGCGCGAGCGCTGCTGCCCAGCGGGTGCGAGAATGTCTGGGGAGGACATGGTGCTCATATATAAGGGCTAATTAAATTAGCTAGCTGATCCTAGGCCTCGATCTCGCCTGGTGAAAAGCTATGGATGAGGACTAAGTTGGAAGGAGCGAGCCCAGAAGATACATGTTCTCTCTTGCTTCGAAGGCTAAGGCTATGGCTGCTTGCTCCTGGCACAGAACTACCTTCTGGGTTAGTTGATATTTGGTAGATTTGATATTCGATTAGCATGGTTATGGTAATTTTTTTCTGCTGGGGAGTTTTTTGCGCCATTTCTTCTTCCCAGCTAAAGCACAAGGAATGTGAAGGGTGGGCGTATTTGGAGACTGTCTTATGTAATATTGACGTTTAAAAGTGCTGATTCTCAGCCTACTTTTAATAAACGACCTTTGATTTTTGGAGTTTACTCGTTAAGAATCGTTTCATATAAAGCGCACGGTATGAAAAACAGATTGGTAGTAAAATCATGTGTTAAGGCGCCTCCTCGAACAAAACGCCACGCAAGCCGTTTTTGTGCAGTTTTTTGGAGCTATAAAGATAAAGATAAAGATAAAGATATTTTATTTTGCAAATACGGGTACAAGTCATGGTGGTACATAATATAAATACAGAAACAGCCATATTTTGCCAATTACATAGCATGCAAAAGTATAGAGATTACCTACAATTAAAATACATATTATAATTCTAATTCATCATTCACTAATAATTATCAATGTTCAACTATTCAATTCATTCAATACATAAAATAATTCTGATTCATCAGTCAATAATATCATTAATGTCAACATTTCTAATACTTATTTGAATACAATATATAAACTAGTCAAACAACGTCTTTTTCCAATAAAAAATCTTCAACCCTATAATAAGCTTTATCTACTAAAAAGTTCCTAAGTCTTTTTTTGAATAATGTAAAAGTATAGTCCTTCCAACAACTTGGTATTTTGTTATATATCACCGGTGCCATGCAGCAGACACCCTTGCGCATCAGAGCTATCTACTTGTTATTTAAAAGAAATATCAACTAATAAAAAATATATAAAATTTTTACATAATCTTGATTCCATAATTGCAGATTTATTTTAATATTTTATTGAGTATATCTTTAATAAATCTCCTTACAACAAAACCCCCGAAATGAGAAATAGTGATTAATAACACGCATCTCCTCGTAAAGTAAACATTATTTAATTTTGCTACTGACACTAATAGATAGACAATTTAATAATAAACATTTTGGCACAATTTTTTTTTCCAAAAGACCAAAATTTTATTTTATATAGATTTTATTCTAAAATATGGGCGTATTCACTACTGTAACTCCTGCGCCCCGTATCGGGATTCAGTGTGCCGCAAGCTCTCGAGGGTGAAACCGGTGTCATTTGTTACCGCGTCGCCGTCGGCTAGCGCACTTGCTCGCTTACGTCACATTAATAATAATTAGTTTAATGACATTTGTTTTGATCATAGTTTTTTTTTTGTGTTAGATTTTATTTATTGCGAAAAGACGCGTTGTGTGTGTATTTACAACTATTGAGTTTTGCGAAAGGACGCTAGTGTTGTGTACAAACACTCAAAATGCCAAAGTACAAGAAAGCTGTGCGAGTAGGACGTGCAAGAATAGCAAAAATGAACGAAGTCAACGAAGCTCGGTGAGTTGTCTTGTAGTTATATTTATATATGGTATAATATATATTATCTATGTACATATAATGATAAACAGTGCAAATTATTTATCAATCTATTTTTTTGTTGTAGCTGGGCTAAAAGAAAAGCCCAAAATAGTTACGACGAAACACCAACAATATCTACACATTCTCAACAAAGTTACGTATATAGCGGGTATGTACCTAACTACTATATACCTACTAAGTACTGCTCTAAGATGTTGTATTTAGTAAAGTGATAACATCTCATGAATCTTCGCACAAATCTTCGTTATCATGCGTGTGCCATAGAGTTATGAACCTACAGACATGAACATTCACATTGATTCAGTACTGACGTGGTTCAGTGCTTGTCATGTAATGATTTTTGTATGCAAATATTTGAGATTTTATGTATTTTAAAATAAATAATCTTTTTTAGGTTAAAAGAGAACCAAAGTGATGCACCTCTAATGGAAATTTCTAATATACAACCGATGGAATTAAGCAATAACGAGTAAGTATTAGATATAATCCTTTTCTCGGTTACGTAACGTTTACATGGTAAATTTCCTTTTTAGCATGCTAAAGTACTATACAAATTTATTACATGTCATGCTAATTCTATTTGGAGTAGTGCAGGCCCTGGTGCGGGCGGGAAAGAAAGTATTTGCTAGTGGAGCACGGGCAGAGCTGGAACAAAGAAATACTTACTTGCATAGGAAATCAACCCATGTCGTCATATAAATAAGGAGCACAATCGTATATGCCAAAAAAAAATACTTTGAACGTCTTGAACTTGAAAGTTTTATTTTTTCGCAAAAACGATTGTGCTCCTTATTGGTATAGTAACACGGATCGATTTCCTATGCAAGTATTTTCATCTCTGGAAGCCGCAGGCGCGGGCCTCACGGGGCGGCGCGGCGTTCGGCGCCGCTGGTTGCGAGTTCGGGGCTCGCTGGCCGTGCCCGATGTATTCCGAAGCTGCCCGAGTGTGGCGAGAACACGAACTAAAATCTGTATTTATGTACTTCGGGAACGTGCGAGTCGGTCGAGTCGGGAAAAAGCTGGCATATACCAATCATAATAAGGAATATAATTGCATAAACACAATTGCTTCTTCATAAGTTTACCGAATCGCCTCAACTTCTTTTAGAACAGTTCGCGCCATTTATCCTCATTATACAGGGTGTTTTTGACAGCCCTCCGCAAACTGATAGGGTGGTTTCAGTACATCATATTAAGATGACCGGTACATGAAATTCTTTCAGGAACATTAAGGGAATCCAAAAAACCAGATTTGTTTTATGGGGGGACATCGTGATCACTTACCTCACACGCAATGCATCGTTACCGTGGCAAAACGCACGTAGCGGACGGCAGCGCAGCGAGCTTGAGCGAGGCTGCCCCCGCCCCGAACCTGGACGACAACCAATTCGGTTTTCGTCGGGGGCGCTCCACCATAGACGCCATCATGCGCGTGAGGGCCCTGGCGGAGGAGACGGTGTCCCAGGGTGGGGTGGTGATGGCGGTGTCTTTAGACATCTCCAACGCATTCAACACCCTACCCTGGAGTTGTATTCGGGAGGCTCCATACCATCAATATTATCATATCATCAATACCATCGCGTGCCTCCCTACCTCCGCCGTACAGTAGGGGCCTATCTGGAGGATAGATGCGTCACCTATTGGGGACGTGACGGTGCCGGTCGGCACCTCATGTCGTGCGGTGTTCCACAGGGATCGGTCTTGGGACCGCTCCTGTGGAACATCGGCTATGACTGGGTGCTGAGAGGCGAGCTCCCGTCGGGCGCCAACTTGACGTGTTATGCGGACGACACGCTTGTCGCTGCCCGGGGGAGCTCGCACAGGGAAGCGACGTTGATAGCCACGGCTGCGGTGTCACAGGTGGTGAACCGCATCCGGCGCCTGGGCCTGGAGGTGGCCCTAAACAAGTCGGAGGCCGTGGTGTTTCATGGCCCCCGACGTGCGCCGGCGCCGGGATCACACATCGTGGTCAGCGGGGTCCGGATAGCTGTCGAGTCCACCATGAAGTATCTGGGATTGGTGCTCGACAGCCGATGGGGATTCGGGCCCCACTTCCGGCGGCTGGCGCCCAAGCTGATGGGTGCAGCGGGCGCGCTTTCAACGTTGCTTCCTAACTTGGGGGGCCCGAGCGCCGCCTGTAGGCGGTTGTACGTGGGAATCGTGCGGTCCATGGCCCTGTATGGGGCCCCTGTGTGGGCGATGGACATGACGGCCGGCACTCTCGCCATTCTGCGCAAACCGCAGAGGGCGATGGCCGTCAGAGTCGTCCGCGGGTACCGCACGATTTCCTACGAGGCGGCTTGTGTCCTGGCCGGATCTCCGCCCTGGGACCTTGAGGCGAAAGTACTCGCGTCATTATATCGATGGCGCGAGGAAGAGCGGGCACGGGGCTCGAGGCCGGTGCAGCGGCAGATCGCGCTGCGCCGAGAGGAGCTCCATCAGGTCTTGGTGGCGGAATGGCGGCTAAGACTTCTGCGCCCTACCGCCGGCCTCGCTACCGTCGAGGCGATCCGGCCAGTACTCGACGACTGGCTCGGGAGAAGGCACGGCTCCCTGTCGTTTAGGGTGACGCAGGTGCTGTCGGGGCACGGCTGCTTCGGCAAGTACCTGTGCCGCATAGGCAGGGAGCCGGACGCTCGGTGCCACCATTGCGTCCATTGCGGGGAGGACACGGCGCAACACACGCTCGCCGAGTGTGTAGCCTGGGAGGAGCAGCGCCGTGTCCTCACAAATGAAGTAGGAGGCGATCTGTCGCTGCCGGCCGTAGTGCGGAGGATGGTCGGTAGCGCAGAGTCGTGGGACGCGGTGGTGTCCTTCTGCGAGGACGTGATGTCGCAGAAGGAAACTGCGGAACGGGAGAGGGAGATCTCGACTCCCTTCCCCGGCCGCAGAAGGCGCACCGGGCGCAGGAGAAGGGCGGACAACGCCCTTTTCCGGCCCCCATGAATGGGTCCAGGGGCGTGGGACTTGGGGAAGTCCTCGCCCCCTATTTGATGGACCCGAGGTGAAGGCACGCGCGGGGGTCGGCGCGCGCCTCTGAGGCGATGCACGAGGTAGTTAAACACCTCACTACCCCGTGCAGGAGACGAGGCCCGGACAGACCGGGCCAGCACTAGTGTGGGGCTGCGGAAGAATTTCGATTCCCGCGGCCCCACGCGCACGTGCGAGGAGACACCCGGGGTGGTTTTAGCCGGTAAGAGTCCGGCACGCCCCTCCGCCTTTTCCCCAGGCGGAGGTAGTCTATGAGGATTTCCCCCCGAAAAAAAAAAAAAAAAAGGCTGCCCCCGCCGGGGTGCATGTTGAAGAGCCTCCTCGTGGCGCACCCTGGGCAACGTCAGCTCCAATTGCCCACCACGTCTTGGTGGACAATTGGGGCTGACGGCTAATCTTCAACAAACGGGGAAAGGTCATGGTTCCAATCACCGATCATGCTTTGCATGGTTCCAATCACCGATCATGCTTTGATGGTCGGTGAAGGGAACCGGGCTACAGACGGTCAATACGTCCACTCCTCCTCTGCTTACAGAGGTAGTTGAGTGGGCGTAGACTGGGAAGGACCGCCGCTGCGGTGCAGGCGCACCAAAGCGGCGCGTGTTTCTCTCATCGAGGAGAGAACTTTCGGCGGGTTCGCTGAGCCGGTTCGGCTGGACAGCGAACGGAGGCATGCCTAATGCCGCCGCCAGGGGCTTGGCTTAATTGCCTGGCCCAGAGGAAGGCTACCTCTAAGATAAAAAACCACCCAATCCTAAGCTTTGAAGCGCGGTGAGAGGATGCATGGCTGGAGGGAGCCCAGTCGTTAGCACTTCCCCTGTAGAGCACCTGCCGCACTCTGCAGTATGTAGGCTTACCGGGCATCTAGGCTCTGCCCGGTGGACATTTAGGACCTATATATACTCGTGGGATATATTATGGAAAAACAAAAAGAACAAAAATCTAAATCGCCGATCGTATTGGTCGAGCAGATGGGTATGGGTGCGGTGTCAGACTCTGACACCACATCTGAGAAGAGGAGTGTGGCGAGTGTGGCGAGCGTACGCTCAAAGCACTCGTCGCAACCTGCGTCGCAAGAAAAGGAGCTCTGGGTTAGCCTGGAGCGCCTGTGCGACGCAGTGGTACAACCGCTTGCCGTCGCTGACGGTAACAAGAACCGAGGAGGCTCATGTCCTGAGAGGGATGTGGACTCGCCCGGGTGCTTCACCAAATTTTGGAGGAAGCGCCCGCTAAGCAGGGACCCGGCGTCGATGGGCCTCTCCTCTAGTGAGGAGAACCTGTCGGCCGCCAAGGAAGGGCGAGGTCGCACGATGGCAGGCGGAGCCCCCGCTCGGCTGCCGAGCCGCGACCGAGCGGGTCGATTCGTGCCGTTCTCACGGCCCGCTATACCAGCTCCCGTTGAGCGTCCACCAGGTGCTGCCGCTGCAGGCCGCTGCTGGCGCTGCAGAGAGTGCGGAGAGTGACCCCGGGCTCGCGTTAGTGGACCTGAGCGAGGGCGCCTTGCTGGGGTCCAACAAGGCGGAGGCGAACGCCGCCAAGCGGGCGCAAAGGAAAGCTGTCGCGGCTGACAAAGTCAGCGAGTTGGCCCGACAGGCCCGAGAGCGGCGGTCCACTCGGATGGCTGCCGGGGGGAGCGTATCGGCGGTGGCGCTCAGCCGCCAAGTTATGGACGGCGTGGATGTCGTCCTGAAGGTTGCCACAAAATCGGGCAACCTGAAGGGCACGTTCACGCGCGCCCTGAAAGAGGCGGCTGAAGACATCAGGGACGCGGTTGGGGTCCTCCTTACTCGTACGAGCACGGAGGAGACGGCGAAGTTATGGGAGGACAACGGCCGTCTCCGATCTGAGCTGGAGGACCTCAAACGGCAGTTCGCCGCCCAGAGGACAGCTCCCCCGGCTGTCAGCACCATGCCTGTCACGGCCCCAGCGGCGCCAGCAGCGTCGTCCGCCTCTGCACTTGGCGATGCGGAGGTCGAAAGGATCGCACGCATCTGCATGATGCAGTGCGGAAGTATGGTGGGTGCCCGGTTGGAGGCCATAGAGGCAAGACTCCTCCCAGAAGAAACCCTTCGCCCACCGCTCGCTGCGGACAGGCGAAGAAAGGAGGCGGCCAAAAGGCCCGCCGAGGGGCCCCGAAAGCCCGGGAAGTGCACGTCCGCGCCCACTTCCCGGACGGCCGCGCCACGGGCAACCGCACCCCCGCCGACCACACCCTCGGTGACCGCACCCGGGTCCACCAAGGAGACCTGGACGACGGTCGTCAAGAAGGGCCGCCGCAAAGGGAAGACGGCGCCGCCGGTACCCGCTAGAGCACCGGCACCGAAGAAGGCCCAAGGATCGCCTAAGGTCAGAGCCCCACGCTCCGCGGCTGTAGTAATTACGCTGCAGCCCGGAGCCGTCGAAAGGGGCATATCATATAAGGCGGTTCTAACGGAGGCGAGGGCCAAAGTCGCGTTCCCTGACCTTGGCATACCGTCCGGCCTCAGAATGAGGCCGGCGATTAGGGGGGCGCGACTGCTGGAGGTGTCGGGTGCCTCTAGCGGCGAAAAGGCGGACATCTTGGCCGCCAAGCTGCGAGAGGTCCTCAACCCGGAGGACGTCCGGGTGTCCAGGCCGATGAAGACCGCTGAACTGCGTGTCGATGGCCTGGATGACTCGACGACCGCGGCTGAGGTCGTGGCGGCTGTCGCCCGAGTCGGCGGATGTCCGCCCGATGACGTGCGGTCTGGCGAGATTCGCGTCGACGCTTCCGGGCTCGGCGCGATCTGGGTGCGGTGCCCGGTGGCGGCGGCGAACAAAGTCGCCGACGCTGGGCGTCTGTTGGTGGGGTGGGTGGCAGCGAGGGTGAAGCGGCTGCAACCCAGGGCCTTGCGGTGCTACCGTTGCTTCGACATTGGGCATGTCAGAGCACGGTGCACCGCTGAAATAGACCGCAGCGAGCAGTGCTATCGCTGCGGTGAGGCCGGCCACAAGGCGGCCCAGTGCTCCGCGGCGCCAAACTGCAGCCTCTGTACAGCTGCGGGGAGGCCCGCTGGGCACAGAGTGGGTGGAAAGGCTTGTGGCACGCCCGCCAACAAGAAGAAGAAGAGAGGGGCTGCTAAGGCTGCCGGGGGCTCTTTACCCCCCCCTCAGCCTGGCTGCCCTTCGGCCGACTCCCGGCCTAGGAATGGTGCGGAGGGAATGGATTGTGCATAATTGCGCTCTACCATTTCCTCCAAGGCAATATCAACCACTGTGCCAGAGCTCAGGATCTCTTGCTCCAGAGCATGGCAGAGTGGTCGATTCACGTGGCTGTTGTCGCCGAACCGTACTTTGTGCCCCCCAGGGATAACTGGGTGGGAGACCTGGACGGTTTGGTGGCCATCATTGGCGGGGCTCTTGTCAACCCGTCCCGAGGTCACGGCTGGGTAGCCGCCCTCGTGGACGGCATTGGTATGGTTGGGGCGTATTTTTCGCCCAACAAGAGCCTCGCCGACTTCGAGAGGTTCCTTGTCGAGTTGGGTGCCGTCGTGGGCCGACTCCACCCTCGCCCTGTGCTGTTGCTGGGGGATCTCAACGCCAAGTCTGTGGCGTGGGGATCTCCTGTGACCGATTCTAGGGGCGAGGTGCTGGAGGAGTGGGTGGTCACGACTGGCTTGACCGTCCTAAATCGGGGCTCGGTCCACACGTGCGTGCGGCAGCGGGGCGGCTCTATAGTGGACGTCTCGTTCGCTAGCCCCGCTGTCGCGAGCCGTGTCCGTGATTGGCGTGTCGCCGTGGAGGTGGAGACGTTGTCGGATCACCGATACATCCGTTTCGACGTCTCCGCCCAGACCAGCGGCGGCCGCAGTTCGATGGCCCCGCGAATGGACGGTCCGCGCTGGGCGCGTAAGCGCATTGACAGGGAGCTTCTCGAGGAGGCCGCTATTGTCCAGGCCTGGTTCCGGGAGTCGGCAACGAGCGGACCCGTCGACGTCGAGCAGGAGGCGTTGTGGTTCCGCGGGGCGATGACGCAAATCTGCGACGCGTCCATGCCGCGGGTCCACGCACAGTCAGCAAGGCGCCAGGTGTACTGGTGGACCGCCGCGATTGCGCAGCTGCGCGTCGCGTGCGTGGCGGTTAGACGCCAGTACACCCGATACCGGAGGAGACGTCGTCGGGTCCCTGACGAAGAAGCCGCGCTGTATGAGGTGTACCGCGCGGCGAAGGAGGCTCTGTGGCTGGCCATCGGCGAGGCGAAAACGCGAGCCAGGGAGGAGATGTTGGAGAGTCTAGACGGGGGGCGCCCTTATCGCGTGGTCCGAGGGAAACTTCGAGCCGCGGCGCCCCCACTTACGGAGAGTCTCCAACCCGAGCTGCTGGAGGAAGCAGTTGCAGCCCTCTTCCCGGCGAGAGCGGAGCACAGTCCGCCGCCGATGGCTGTGCCCACAGCCGCAGAGCCTACAGGAGAGAACGCCATCAGCGTCCCAGAGGTGACACAGGCAGAGATGGGGGCAGCCGTGATGCGGCTCCGGGCCAAGAACGTGGCCCCGGGGCCCGACGGGATCCACGGCTGCGTGTTAGCCCTCGCTCTGAAGGAGCTTGAGCCCCAACTGAGAGGACTCTACACAGCGTGTCTTGAGCGGGGCCAGTTTCCCACTTTGTGGAAATCTGGTCGTCTGGTCCTGCTCAGGAAGGCGGGGCGCCCTGCCGACTCGCCGTCCGCGTACCGGCCCATAGTGCTGCTAGACGAGGTGGGCAAGCTGTTTGAGCGTATTATCGCAGCCCGCCTCGTCAGCCACTTGTGCAGAGAGGGGCCGGACCTGGACGACAGCCAGTTTGGTTTTCGGCTCGGCATGGGCGCTCCACCATCCACGCTGTGTCGCGGGTGAGAGTCCTGGCGGAGGAAGCGGTGTCCCGGGGCGGGGTGATGTTGGCGGTGTCCTTGGACATCTCCAACGCCTTCAACACCCTGCCCTGGAGTTGTATTCGGGAGGCACTGCGCTATCATCGGGTGCCTCCCTACCTCCGCCACATCGTTGGGGCTTATCTGTCGGAGAGGAGTGTCACCTACGTAGGACGTGATGGCGGAAACCAGCGCCGCATGTCGTGCGGTGTTCCGCAGGGTTCGGTCCTAGGGCCGCTCCTGTGGAACATCGGGTACGACTGGGTGCTGAGGGGCGAGCTCCAACCGGGCGTAGACCTGACGTGTTATGCAGATGACACGCTGGTCACTGCCCGGGGGAGCTCACACAGGGAGGCAGCGTTGCTGGCGACGGCTGCGGTCTCACAGGTGATGGGCCGCATACGTTGCCTAGGCCTGGAGGTGGCCCTCAGCAAGTCGGAGGCCATGGTGTTTCATGGCCCCCGGCGGGCGCCGCCGCCCGGCTCACACATCGTGGTCGGGGGGGCTCGGATCGCTGTCGAGTCCACCATGAAGTATTTAGCATTGGTGCACGACAGCCGGTGGAACTTTGAGTTCCACTTCCGACGGCTGGCGCCCAAGTTGCTGGGCGCGGCTGGCGCACTTGCGACGCTGCTTCCCAATCTGGGGGGCCCGAGCGCCGTCTGTAGGCGGCTCTACGTGGGGGTCGTGCGATCCATGGCCCTGTATGGGGCCCCGGTGTGGGCCTCTGACCTGACGGCCGGCAGCATCGCTGTTTTGCGAAAGCCGCAGAGGGCGATGGCTGTCAGAGTCATCAGGGGGTATCGCACGATCTCCTACGAGGCGGCTTGCGTACTGGCCGGATCCCCGCCCTGGGACCTCGAGGCGAAAGTACTCGCTTCGTTGTATCGGTGGCGCGAGGAAGCGAGGGCGCGGGGCGAGGGACCGATGCAGCGACACATAGAGCTGCGTCGGTCTCAGCTTCGCGAGGTCCTGGTGTCGGAATGGCGGTACAGGCTTTCACGCCCTACCGCCGGCCTCGTCACCATCGAGGCGGTCCGGCCGGTGCTCGAGCGCTGGCTCGGGAGGAGGCACGGCTCCCTGTCGTTTCGGGTGACGCAGGTGCTTTCGGGGCATGGCTGCTTCGGGAAGTACCTGTGTCGCATAAACAGGGAGCCGGACGCCCGGTGTCACCACTGCGTCGACTGCCGGGAGGACACGGCGCGGCATACGCTGGCAGAGTGTGCCGCTTGGGAGGAGCCGCGCCGTGCCCTCATCTCAGAAGTAGGCAGTGACTTGTCGCTGCCGGCCGTAGTCGAGTCAATGGTCGGCAGCGACGAGTCCTGGGACGCGGTGGTTTCCTTCTGTGAGACAGTCGTCTCGCAGAAGGAGGCTGCGGAAAGGGAGAGGGAGATCTCGTCCACTCACCCGGCCCGCAGAAGGCGCACCGGGCGTCGGCGGAGGGCGGACAACGCCCTCTTCCAGCCCCCCTAAATGGGTCCAGGGGCGACGGACTCGGGGACGTCTGTCGCCCCCCACACACCAGGACCCGAGGTGGCGGCGCGTAGTGTTCCACGCGCGCCCCTCTTAGACGTCGCGGGGGGAGTCAAACACCTCACTCCCCCCCAGACCCGGAGTGGCCCGCAGTGGCGGGCCGGCACCAGTCGGGGGTTGCGGAAGGATCGTACGTTCCCGCGACCCCCGGCGAAGGTGTGAGATGGAACACCGGGGTGGTTTTTAGTCAGTATGAGTCTGACAGACCCCGCCGTCCGCCCCAGGGCGGCGGACATCCATGAGGATTTTCCACCCCGGAAACAAAAAAAAAAAAAAAAAGGCTGCCCCCGCCCCCCGCGCGCTCCCCGGCGCACCTGGGCCGCGTCTTTTATTACGTTACGTTACGTTACGGCATATTTTTTTTTTTTTCCTGAGAAAATTTCCAATGGGATATGATTCAGAATAAGGAGCTGAATCAATCCTGTGTTTTTGTGGAGGGCTGTCAAAAACACCCTGTATATATATATATATATATATATACTAACATTAAAGAGGTATTTTTTTTTTGTTTGTAGTCGAGGGTAATCTCCGGAACTACCAGTCGGATTTGAAAAATATTTATGCATTTAATAACCCAATTCTTGAGAAAGGTTTGCTAAAGCCGATACTGAGGTCAAAATGTAAATTAAAGATGACGGCTGCGAAAATTTTCAAATTTTTCGTCATGGGTGTCGTTTTCATAGTTTTCGACGGTGCTAAAGCTGATACTGAGGTCAAAATGTAAATCCAAGATGGCGGCTGCGAAAAGGAGATTGGGCAGATTTGCCCAAGTATTGTAGCACTTTGAGTAATATATCATTACAAAGATATAACTTAGACAAACAATTTGTTGTATGACAGCGATGCTGAAATCTACATCAGTAAAAAGTTACAGGAGCTTAAAGTTCCTTTACATCACATTAAATTGTTTACATCTGTTTAACGTATTTGTCAGCAATTCTACAAGAAGTTGACATATCATACCGAGATACGTAAGGGTGTTACTACACCAATCGATCGATCGTCGATTGACGGCATCGATCGATGGTAACATCGATTAGTCGACGTCCATCGATAGTTTCTTCCAGACCGATCGATCAATGGTAGAATGAATTAGTCGACGTCGATCGATGGTAGAACAGATTAGTCGATGTCGAGCGATCTGCAAGAGCCGCGCCGCGCGCCGTCCGCTCCCCGTTATCACCCGCCTGCAGCCCACGCGCTGAAGGGCCGGCCACACTGCCAGCTAGCGAGCGAGCGAGCAAGCTGGCGGGCGAAGTGAGGCGAGGGAAACTATATAAACTAAGCGAAGCTTTGTTTGTTGATGTGGGTTCACGTCAAAAACTACGGATGGACGGCGAGCGGGCGGTCGGAAGAGCGAGGGGAGCTAGGGGTGGGGGAGCGACGGGGTGGGAGAGCGAGGGGGAGGGTGGAGGAGTGCAGGGGAGGGTTAGCGAGCGGGCGGGAGAGCGAGGGGAGGGAGGGGAGCGGGGAGAGGAGCCGATGAGAGTATTGTCAAAACGAAAACGGGCGAGCCGAGCGAGCATCATTTCACCTCTTTTTCATACTTTGGTTCACACCGCGAACTACAGAGCTAAGCTACGCTAACGAGGTGAACGAATAGCAACTGATGGATTATAGCCGGGGTTAATCGATCAACGTCGACCGATGCCATCGACCGGCAATCGATCTAGGTTATTCTAACGGTATCCATCGATCAGACAAAGCCACACCAATCGATCAATGTCGAATCGATCGATGTCCGATTTGTGTAGTAACACCCTTAAACTACCACGTGTAATAATACAAATCAAAATGGCGTCACTACAAGCGCTCTCACCAAGTGCGCGTGAGTGAGTCACACAACGAGTGAGGGAGCGAGAAAGGTAGCTACTGTTGTTAAGGCTTGCTTTCGCTCTCGCTAATACTAAGTGCGAGTGAGCGAGATAGTATGCAAACCTAAAACAAAAGGAACAACAAACAGACAAACTATTCATCCCCATGTCGCCATTCATTCGTGAATACTGTTCTGGTGCTAACGTGCGTTCAGAGTGATTTGATTCCTGTACTTACTAACGACTCGGCTGTGTTTGGACATTTTTATGGTTTGATTTCTTTACTGACGACTCGGCTGTGTTTGGACATTGTTTCTGTTATTACCTACGATTCGGTTATTCTAAACGGACTTTGATTACTCCAAGTTACCGGATTTTGGTGAAAATGGAACCACATAGAGAACAATGTGTGACTTGTGGTCGGAGTGTGCGACTAGACAGGTCGCGACATATTTTAACTCGAGGCGAGCTTGAAGAAAGACCTGGATTTGCTGAATATGTTCTACAAAATAATATCAACATACATCAGGTAATTCACTTCACAGGTGCAATGTTGATATAATGCAAACAAACAATACAAACTAACTAAAGATTAAGACTATTATCATTGGAAATAAAGAAACAATATTTTTGTCCGTATTTTTACACAAGAAGCAAGTACTTACCGGTATTCCACGACCTTAATATCCCGACGACTATCGCAGTATATTTGTATGGGGTTTCGTACACAAGCACACGTCGCCGACGCATAACAAAATGGCGGCAACGCGTCCCTGTATACGAGGCCCCATACGAAAACGAATGTAATATGTACAGTAATATTCGCTAATATACTGATGTCTCGGAGTATTGGACTACCTAGTATCCGTTATATTTACTTATATGTATATTATTATATTATTAATATTCCACGAAAGTGGCGGATACGATTAATAACAATATAAAAGTTGAGTTTTTTCGTTGTTGTAGGCGATTGCAAATGACCGAATGATGATATGCTATCGCTGTTTGGTGGCTGCAAGGCGTCATGAAGACCGAATGAATCGGCAGAGTGAGCAGGCTGTAGCAGATCAACCAGATGACCAAGCAAATGCTATAAATGTGAACGTACAAGATCAGTCCGTGGTTTTATCCGGCTATAAAAGATTGTCGAATACGTCAAATCGCTGTATGTTTAGGAATTGTTTTGAGGTAGAACGAATGACGATTCCTAAGAACATAATTATATATTTATTAATGCATTTAAAAATATACACTCCAGGCAGTGCACGCGTATGTCAACGTCATTTGCGATCCAATATATGGGCCGATTTAGACAATGATGACTTATTATGAACTGTTGAGTCTTTTTCTGTGAGCCAATTAACAGATGTGCTGGAAACTCAACGCAAAGCATATTTGGAAAAAAAAATATTCGATTTTGACACTGTTGAAAATATAGACGCAGATGAATTATATTTTTGCACTGGCTTAACGCTTGTGCAGTTCAACAATTTACTGTTGGAAATACCTTCTTTGACAGACTGTTGTAATCGTCCAAAAACCGCACTGGGCATTTATTTGATGAAGCTTCGCACGGGAGAATCTAACGAAAGACTCGCGAGTCGCTTGTCAATGAGCAGACGAGCACTTGAGCGATACATGAATGTTGCTCGCGACTGCCTTTCATCTCAGTTTGTACCGCGACACCTTGGCTTAGATCATATGACCCGAGATGAAATCATATCACACAGCCTGCAAATCCCAAATGCCATATACGGAAGTAGTGAAAATAATCCGCCAAAGGCAATATTAATCTTGGATGGCACTTATATATATATTCAGAAGAGTAGTAACTTTTTATTTCAAAAGGTTTCATATAGCTTGCACAAGTTCCGAAATCTATTAAAGCCATTTGTTGTAGTTTGTCCAGACGGCTATATTTTAGAAGTGTTTGGCCCATACTCAGCCAGGACTTCTGATGCAACTATAATGTCCCGTATTTGCAATGAGGAAGATGCACCTTTACATTACCTTCTTCATGAAGGAGATACGTTCGTGCTTGACCGTGGATTTAGGGATGCAATACCTGTTCTTGAAAGCTTCGGCTATGAATGGCATATGCCACCGTCAAAAGACCGTAACGCTACGCAACTTACCACTCACCAAGCAAATGAATCCCGGCTTGTAACAATAGTCCGTTGGGTAGTAGAAGTTATTAATGGGCGCATCAAACGAGACTTTAAGTTATTCCGTCAGGACTATTTTAATAGAGCCATGACCCATATGTTTACTGACATACGAATAGCCGCTGCTCTTCTTAACGCATTTAGAGCGCCTTTAGAAAATAATGCCCACGCTAGCGAGATTATTAATATTATTAATGAGAGAATAGATGTACCAAATCGTCTTGGTAATTTCGTAACAGAAAATAATATAAACAGGCGAAGGGCGCAATTTATCCAAATAAATAGTGACACACTGAATATTCCTTTTCCTATTTTAAGCGAAGAAGATTTGATATTGATTGCTCTTGGAACTTATCAAATAAAACTGGCCAAATCGTATGTCGGTGAACATTTAAGGGGTGGTATATATACTATAGAAGTGTGCCACGAAATAAGTCCAAACCTAACGGATTATGAAATAGATGCAAGTAACTGTGCGTTATTACGAGGACAGATTCATTCACGACATGTGTATGTGTTTTCAGATCCTTATTTTAGTACAGTGTGTTATTCTAATACCACTACTTTTATAACAAAGTTGAAGCATTAAATAAGCTTTCCACAGGTACCAATATTTTTATTCTACGTATCAGATTTATATTTATAAAACAACATTTTGTTTCCATTGTCTTGGCGGCCATTGTTATTTTTTTGCCGTCGGCAAATTTTTTCAACTTTGGGCGCTCGTAAATAGTACATATTGTACTAATGCTATGTGGTTTTATTAGTTTTGCGTTAAGTATATACACATAATGTATTTAAAACCTTAAACAATATAGGTCATCGCTCGTTTTTTCGAACTATAACCATTTATTTGAAAACAAAGTTATGATTTATGGTTGCGTCATACTAACGAACGATTTGATTACATGAATACTATCCTATTTCAAACGAAACTCCGCTATCTTAAAGCCCCGTTCCTTACCATAACAAAAAACACAAGTGTTAGCACCATTCAAATAAACCCAAGTCGTAAAAATGCTTTGTTTACATTATCGGGCGGCCGAGCGGCGCCCCGCCGCGCCGGTGACGCATCTGGCATTCAGCCCAGTCTTTTTTTTTTCGCGCGCGGGTTCATACGACCGGATAGTTTGGTACTTGGGATTTGCAAGACATCAAAATGATTTTCAAATCCCGGCAAGTTTTCTAGATCATATTATTTTAAATGATGAGAATGATTAATAATAACGGAAAATATAAATATATATATTTTATATATATATTATATATATATATATATTTCTATTGTAGGTACATGATAAAAGTGTAAGTCTTAATCTTATACTTAGTTGTTTTTTTCTGATATATTGTTGTTTCAAATAAAAATAGCGATCAATGCACTTTTACTTTTATTTTTTATCCCCTTTTGAACTTCACTCGCCACTTTCAAATAAAATAGCATGCAGCAGTAGGCTACATACATACACCATACATATATATAATATTATGATAGTGAATATAAAATATCCGTAAAAATTAAAATATCAGACAATAACACACTAAACAAACAAGTAGGTTATTTGCTAAGGATGCAATTTTTTAAATATTCAAAAAAAATACTTTGACGTCGCTGGAAGTAAAAAAAAATACATTTATGTGATGAGGGCAAGTAGTACAAGATATAACCATATAGCCTTTATTGCTACAATGGTTGGGCAAACCGTCATACAAATATGCCCAATCTCCTTTGTGTGTCTCATGTCTTCGAATTTTTGATTTAGGGACATCCCGATGTTTTCCTTCACCGTTTTGGTATTTTTACATACCTACTCGCACTTGGAAACGTATTGAATTTTATAGGTATATCTCATCCCTATCACTAGCCACCCGAATCATTGTCATCATTATGCAAAATATTTTTCTTTTGCAGTTTACGAGAGGACTTTACAGGAGACTTGATGGAAGCTGAAAACACTGAAGAAACCAATAAAACATTGAAGAGGTAAGTTTCTGATACCTTTCACGTGTGTTCTGAACTTCAATGAAAGTTAGAAAGGGTAGTCTATTTATATTTGAAAATGTGTGTTTATTTGCAGTTTGGTCAAACGAAAACTCTCCGCTAAAAACGGAATACATCGAGAGAGATGATACATTCTGTGGAAGGAGAAGATAAAATAAAAGCTTACATCATTTTATGTAGATTGTTTGTTGTCAGAATTAGTCGACCCCCGCTACCCTCGAGGTATGAATATAAGAAATCCTCCATACATTGAAGAGGAAAAAAAAATAAACAAAATATTGAACCTCAATTACATGAATATATTGAGACAGCAGATATGATAGAAGGGAAGGTGATGAACCATCTGACGTCGATATGCCTACATGTAGGTACTCGTTATTTAGATTTTAGGGATATGTAAAATAGAAATTAGTTAAATTAATAATAATTTGTATATAGGTACCGACTTTAAAATAATTAATGATAATAAAATTGACTTTGTTGTTTATTTATTATTTTTCAACCAAACCTTCAACCTCCTATCAACCTTTAATCTAAAAAATAAACACCGCATAATGTTTGGAAACGCATCCAAACATCAAACATCGTGGGGACGCATCCAAAGTTTGGAAATTTCTTAGATCATTGGGGGTCGGTAAAACCCGACAAGAGACAATCCCAAAAGACATAGACATTGATGCAATGAATAATCATTTTAGTGCTTCGTCCAATTTTAATACTCGTAGCACAATAAAATTGAATACACTGAATTATCTTTCTTCTCTTCCGACTCCCAGTTATTCTCCATTTGCTTTTGGTCAGTTCTCCGCGTGTGATGTTAAGAAGAGCATACTATCGATTACTTCCAATGCAGTAGGAAGTGACTGTATCAGCCGTAATATGCTGGTCCCTGTGCTGGATGTTATTCTTCCTGTCATTTGTCACATTCTCAACTTTTCTGCATTTAGTGGTGTCTTTCCATGCTCATGGAAAGATGCACAAATAATACCTTTACCTAAAAAGTCTAATCCCACATCCTTTTCCGAATACCGTCCAATATCTGTCTTACCATTCCTTTCCAAAGTCCTTGAACGGTTAATTCATAATCAAGTAAGCACATACCTGTCTAAAAATAATCTCCTAAACCCCTTCCAGTCTGGCTTCCGTACTGGTCATAGCACAACCACAGCGCTTCTGAACATTACGGATGATATAAGGTCTGCCATGGAAAACGGTAATCTAACGGTCTTAGCTTTGCTAGATTTCAGTAATGCTTTTAATACTGTTGATTTTGATGTTTTACTTGGCATTCTATGCTTTCTTAACATATCTCCATCGGTAATTGACTGGTTTCGTAGTTACCTGTTCGGTCGCCGCCAACGTATATGCATTGGAGAGACCTTGTCTTCCTGGAGCTATACTTCTGCCGGTGTACCTCAGGGTGGCGTTCTATCCCCTTTACTTTTTGCAGTTTTTATTAACTCAATTTCCGACGAGCTAATTTCTTTCTACCATCTTTATGCAGATGATTTGCAAATTTACTCGCAAGCTCCTCTTGGAAATCTATCTGAGGCTATCTTGACGATTAATCGTGATCTGGCCCGAATATGCGACTGGAGCAAGAGATATGGACTTATGGTGAACCCCATAAAGACGCAGGTTGTGGTGGTAGGCAGTTCTAGGACGGTCTCAAGGATCGACTGGACGACACTTGCCCAAGTTTCTTTTGACAACTCAGTTGTTCCTTTTAGTGAGAAAGTTAAAAACTTGGGGATATTCATTGATAGGAACTTTTCTTGGACTGCCCAGCTACAGGAAGTTAGCCGCAAGCTTTTTGCATCCGCTGCATCTTTGAAAAGATTGCGTAATTTTTTACCGACTGCCACCAAGATTGCGCTTGCACAATCGCTTCTTCTACCCATCCTTGACTATGCTGATGTCAGCTATCTTGACCTTACCCAAGACCTACTCGATAAACTTGAGCGGCTTCAAAATTTATGTATAAGATTCATATTCGGTTTGCGCAAATATGACCATGTTTCCGAATTTCGTGTGAAGCTCAAGTGGTTACCAATTCCCCTTCGCCGGAACGCTCATATCCTTTCTCTTTTGTATAATGTGCTCTTCTCCCCTTCCACTCCTCTCTATCTTAAGAAACGTTTCCAGTTTCTTTGCGACTCCCACATGAAATTTCTAAGGTGATCAGATAACTTGAAGCTTAAAATGCCTATGCATTCCACAACTGTCCTCGACAAATCCTTTACTGTCCAGGCCGCTCGTTTGTGGAATGCATTGCCAGTTGAAATTAAACGCGCGCCGTCATTGCTTGTGTTTAAAAGACTCGTGAAGGAACATTACTTGTCGTTGTGATCGTGTTCTCATAATTGTAATTATCTATAGTCTTCATTTATTTTAGTTGCATATAAATTTAGTATGTACGTATTTATGTATATATGTATCTATTTTAGTGTATTGTTTAGATACTTATTATTTGCACCAACAACAGCCCCATTTTATGTCCAGGAAAATCTCTGTCCATTCCAAGGTTGCCTGGAAGAGATCGCAGAAAGTGATAAGGCCGCCCATTGTATATTAAGTAGTGTTCAGTTTAATTTTTGTTGTTATGTTTTTTGTGGTGTACAATAAAGAATATATATATATATATAATGTTTATTGAGTATCACGAATTGAGTATCTTGTATATAATATGTATAAAAACATGTGCCCCTGGCAGGAACGAAGTTTAGTTCAGTATTTAGGATATAAAACTTACGCTGACATCTGCACTGCGAAGCGATGCAAAACATATTTTAACCAGAGATCTAGATAAATTGGACGGATTGGAAAGCTGTTCTAAATCTCCGATTACAACCAGTTTAGGCTGACCCCCGACTACCACGTGAGTGTTTGAGCTTTGTGTTTACTCAATAAAATATTATTATGTCGCTTACCCGCACGCCGCCGAAGGAATGCAGCGGGTCTGCCCCGATCTTTCAGTTATCAGCCTTAGTGAAAGTACACCGTCGAATAATATAACAACCAGACAAGAAAAACGTAAACGAGGGGACGTCTTGGAAGAAGAATTAAAAACCTTTATGGCCGACATGAAAAAGATGTTTTCGTCCGCGGCAGAGGCGCAAAATCATAAGTTTACTACACTTCACTCATCCATAGAAGAAATAAAGTAACAAAATAGCGATATCACAAAGTCTATGGAATTTATGTCCGTGAAATATGATGAAGTTTTGGCTAAATTGGAATACAGCGAGCAAGAAAGGAAAAAACAAGTGGAATTTATTACCGTATTGGAGAACAGGGTTGAAAATCTGGAACGTATCGCTCGGAAGTCTTGTATTGAGATACGGAATGTTCCTAAGCGCGACCAAGAAAAAAAGGAAGACTTGATCAAAATAATGAAAAGTATTGGAACGTCCATCAACGTTGACATTCATGATACTGATGTCAAGGACGTATTTCGCTATAACTCGAAGTCGTCGTCTAAAATGCCAATAATCGTCGAGTTTTCCACGGTAATAAAAAAGGAAGCTTTGTTGTACACCGTGAAAAAATTAAAACAGGAGTCAAAAACTTACTTGTCAACTACGCACGCCAAAATTGACGGTCCTAGTGAACCCATCTACATTTCAGAAAGCCTAACCGCGGAAAATAAGAAAATCTTTGCAAGGGCTCGCACATACGCCAACGAAAACAACTATAAGTACTGTTGGACCGCTCATGGCTTTGTATACTTACGCAAGGAAGAAGGTGCCAAAGCAATCAGATTATCTAGTGAAGAGGACCTCAATAAACTGGTTTCAACTATATGACTTAATGACCTGCAGGTTTACATGCACCGCTGCAGTCAGTCTTTTTTTCTACATTGTTTTGTTTACTGTTTAGTTTTATATTCTTAACTTACATAAACCGCATATACTTAACACACACACACACATTGTACACATTTCATACATCTTATCTCGCTCATACACACAAATCTACCAATATTACTCACCTTTGCTTTGCATACAGAAGACTGCTCACACATTACAAATATTATAACATAGGTAACCATAATAGATATCATACGCACGCAGCTATTCTTATACAATTAATGTACCGTAGATTTTATCGAAGGGATTTCTGCAGAGTTGTGCTGTCTGTACTTTGTTTTGTTTATTTATTTAAATATTGTACCCAATCGGTTCACTCAGATATATCACTAGTTATAGGCCATCATATTCACAACGGATAACAACAATAGTATCTCTAAAATACAAAATGATTTAGATAATACAACAGTTTCAGAATCGGCAGTAGTGGAGCCTAATGACTGTCATCACCTAATAAACAACTCTGGCAGTAACCTAAAATTGATAACGCACAATATCAGTAGGCCAATTCTCGTACTTAAAAAACGTTCAAATTCAAGTCGCAATCTCATCTCAGCGACAATCAATGTCAAAAACCTGTCAAAAATGTATGTAAATTGATTGTAATTTTGACAGATTGAGACTGAGATTAGAATGCGAACGGTCTTAAAAATACGGGAATTGCCCCTCAGAAGTATTTATCGGAACATAGATCAGTTTCTTGTATTTCTAAAACGCATAGACACTCACTGTGACATTTTGGTTTTTACAGAATGCTGGATCTCGGAACATAAGCCTATACCACAAATAGATAATTACAGACTTTATTACTCCACTACTAACCATAATAGAAGTGATGGCGTCGTTATATACATTCACATGGATTTATGCCATACTGTGGAGGAACCAGTACTTGTTGATGCTAGCTGTCTACTAATAAAAAGTAACAATATTGCCATTCTTTGTGTGTATAGGTCGCCATCTAACCGTGACATAGACCCCTTTCTTACATCGCTTGAAACAAACTTACGATCGATCCGAGAGTCTCATACAGTTGCTGTTCTTGGTGATATCAACATTGATATCAAACCCTTCAACGACGATCGGAAAAGCGAACAGTATCTCAATCTTTTAGCTGAAAACGGCCTTCTGCCACTCACGTTTTTCCTACACGTGAGTCTAACTGTTTAGATCACATTATCCTTTAAACAAATAGTAAAGCGCAAACATTTGTAATCAAAACTAACATCACTGATCATTTACCCGTCTTACTTAATTTAATACAACCAAAGCAAGACAAAGGCCTAAAATTCAAACAAATTATCAATTACGATAACGCGGTCAATACGCTTGAGAATACTGATTTATCAAGTATTCTTGATATATATGATCCAAATAATGCAATTGATATTTTGATAAAGTACATCAAAGACGCTTTAGATATAAACACCACAGTTCGTAAAGTTCCTAATAGGAAGCAAATACTTAAGCCATGGATTACTACCGGTTTACTCAGATGTATCACCCACCGCGACGCCCTACACAAAAAACTGAAGGCCTCTCCTTCAGATGAAGTTCTAAAGATCTCCTATCATAGGTACAGGAACTTTTGTAATGATGTTCTAAGCAAGGTTAAAGAGAAATATGAAACCTCGACGATTGAAAATTGTAAGAATCCAAAACAAACTTGAGAAATGATACGAAAAATCACTAATACTACTAAAAGCAAAAATCCAGCGGAAGAATTAATAAGTACTAAGCCACACGAAGCCCAGCAATCCGTAGACAAGATAAATCAGTACTTTGTAAGTACTGGTCAAACACTCGTAGACACTATTACTAAATCCTTTGATTTAACTAAAATAAATTGTGAGATTAAAACCCATCGTAGATTAAAATCCATCGTACTGCTGGGAACCGATAATACCGAAGTTGAATCCTTAATTCAAAATCTTAAAAATGACTCTGCTACTGGATATGATGGCATACCTACTACATGCCTAAAACGAATAAAAAGTATAATAAGCCCCTCACTGGCTCACATTTTCAACCAATGTATAAACAAAGGTATTTTTCCAAACTGCTTCAAACATTCACTAATTCATCCTATTCATAAAGGTGGGTCTAGAGGCAGTGTAGAAAATGATCGTCCGATTTCGGTCTTGCCTGCAATGTCCAAGATATTTGAAAAACTTATCAACAAACGCTGTAGGCAACTTATTGTATTTATTAATTTAATAATATTTATATATTAAAAACTCAACATAAGTACATACTAATAAATTTATATATTACTTATTTATGTATTGCTTAACACACAGACATACATCACTCATACAAATCGCACTTACATTCATCCACATCACAAAACCATATAAAAACTATAATTAAAATAATTCACAAGCATCGCCGGATGACACTCGGTAGTATGCAGCGGAATGGCTAGTTTCGTATAACATACGCATAGCTATGCACCGGCGCACGCGCATGCCGACGAGTGGCTGTCGACGCGATCGCAGAGACGCCACACCTACCCACAGTCGTAATTGATACACCGCCGCGAAGCTCGCATCGTTTAATGTATGCAAATTCTTTACGTGTACCTTCTACTATTGTTTCTCTAAATCTATGCTCTTAAATCTATCTTCCTACTATTGTGATTCCTCCTTCTATCTAGCTACATTAATAAACGATAAGTGACTATTGAAGTGGGTGTTTATCTTTTTTGCCATAAAACATCTACAACTGGTGACCCCGACGCGAAGAAGAAAATAAGATTGATGTCTAGCAGCAGCGAGGACTCCAGGAAATCTCAGATGACTGAGCGTACACGGGAGCGTCGCTTCAAAATGGCGGAACCAAATCCAGGACCGGTGACCATATCCACTACGCCTGCACCGATACATATGAAGATACCACCTTTCTGGCCCGAAAAACCGGCGATATGGTTTGCGCAAGTAGAGGGGCAGTTTGCCGTTATGAAAGTTACGGATGAAACCGCAAAATTTTACCATATTTTAGCCACGCTGGACAGACAGTATGCCGCGGAAGTGGAGGATGTACTTACCGGCCCACCCAACTACAAGAGGTTGAAGAACGAGCTTATAAAACGCTTATCAGTGTCTCGAGAGAATAAATTCAAGCAATTATTGATGCACGAGCAGCAAACCTTCACAATTTTTACGGCATCTTCAGCACCTCGCGGGCCCAGAGATACCCGAAGATTTTTGAGGACAATCTTGAGCAGTCGTCTACCTACAGGTATGCAGTCGATCGTCGCGTCGCAATCGAGGTTGTCATTGGATAACCTAGCAGAACTCGCAGACCGTATAAACGACATTGCGACACCGACGCAACAGGCTGCAGCAGCTTCACCATCACCGGTGGACGAGCTGACGCGGCAAGTCGCGGAGCTGACTCGTCAAGTGAGCGCACTCACGGATCAGGTGAATCGGCAGTCGAGACCTCGCGAACGAGATTCACGACTTCGGCAACAACAGCGAAATGGGACACCGCACAGGTCACAATCCAGTTATCGACGGTTCCCGATCTGCTGGTACCACAACAAACATGCCACCAGCGCGAAGAAATGCCCATGCCAAGCCCTGTGACTTCAAGGCGGAAAACCGACCGGCAGTCAGTGATGGCGACGGACGATTGCCTTAGTTCTACGGGTCGCCTCTTTGTTACGGATCGCAAGTCAAATATACAGTTATTGATAGACACGGGCAGTGATATTTGCGTTTACCCAGTGACCGCGCTTTGTGATCGCCGCCGTTGTAAAACGTCATATCAACTAAGTGCTGCCAATGGTTCTATTATCGATACGTATGGTTACATCCAACTAAACCTAGACTTAGGGTTACGTCGTGACTATCCGTGGCGTACCGTCATTGCTGACGTCACGAAAGCTATAATAGGGGTAGATTTTCTTTCTTATTACCAACTGATTGTCGATGTCAGTAAACAAAAACTTATTGATACTTTAACCACTGTTAGCACTGTAGCCACTATATATAAATTAGATTGTAATGTCCTAAGTGTAAAAGTTACGACTGTTGGTGATAGCGAATTTAACAGAATTTTGTCCGAATATCCGGAAATAACACGCCCTGCTGGTATTCCGGGTGTCGTCAAGCACAACACTGTTCACTACATTCGCACTGCACCAGGCCCCCCAGTATCATGCTTACCTCGTCGTCTCGCGCCTGACAAACTTAAGATAGCTAAACAAGAGTTTGAGGCCATGTTAGCTAATGGCACTGCACGTCCGTCTGACAGTCCATGGGCATCACCTCTCCACCTAGTTTCCAAAAAGGATAACGGTTGGCGTCCGTGTGGTGACTATAGGTTACTAAACGCTAGAACCATACCCGATCAATACCCTATTCGTCACATTCAAGATTTTTCTAACAGTCTGTCCGGTTGTAAATTTTTTTCAGTGATTGATTTAGTGAAAGCCTACCATCACGTACCTGTAATTAAGGACGATATACCAAAGACTGCAATCACCACACCCTTCGGTTTATGGGAATTCCCTTTCATGACGTTTGGCCTACGAAATGCAGGCCAAACTTTTCAAAGATTCGTCGATGAAATGACAAGGGGATTAGATTTTCGCTACCCTTATTTAGATGATTTTCTAATATTTTCTAGAACGAGCCACGAGCATAAAGACCATCTGAGGCAGCTTTTCGCCCGAATGAGTAACTACGGCGTACTTGTTAACACTAACAAGTGTGTCTTCGGCGCCTCACAAATAACATTTCTGGGATATCACATCTCAGAAGAGGGCACCAAACCCCTCGACAGTAAGGTGAAAGCTATTGCCGACTTCCCCGTCCCCAAAACCGTTAGGGAGCTCAGACGTTTTCTGGGGATGATCAATTTTTACCGGCTGTTTTTGCCCAACGCAGCACAAATACAAGCCCCTTTGAACGCATTGTTGACTGGATCAGTTAAGGCTTCCCACCCTGTTGACATTACAGGAGTTTCCCTGCAAGCTTTTGAGTACTGCAAAAAGAGCCTCTGTAACGCAACTCTTTTAGCTCACCCCGACACGAACGCTAAGTTAGGACTCGTCACTGACGCCTCTGATACGGCGATAGGTGGAGTACTACAGCAGCGTAAAAACGGAGTTTGGCAGCCTCTAGCATTTTTCTCGCGTAAGTTGAGTCCAGCACAGATCAAATACTCACCATACGATCGCGAACTCCTTGCAATTTACGAGAGTATTCGATATTTCCGCCATATGCTGGAGGCCACTCTCTTCACCATCTATACAGACCATAAGCCGTTCTGTTATGCTTTTCATGAGAGAAAGAAAAACTGCTCTCCACGTCAGTTTAGGCAACTAGACTTCATTTCGCAGTTTACAACTAATATTCGCCACATCTCGGGTAAAGACAATGTTGTCGCTGATACGCTTTCACGCGTAAATGAGCAGCAAATGCCAGTTGATTTGGAAATCATGGCCAAACTCCAGGCAACAGACCCTGACCTTGCAGCGAACCTCCAAGGCGAAACGTCTCTTCGCCTAAACAGGATGAAGATCCCTGGAAGTCGTACTGAGCTGTACTGCGACGTAAGTACAACGACTCCAAGGCCTTTCGTCCCCGTGCAACTTCGTCAGCAGGTATTTAACTGCTTGCATTCACTCAGCCATCCAGGTGCTAACGCCTCAGCCAAACTGGTTGCGCAGCGCTTCGTCTGGCCTCTTATGCGCAAAAACTGTCGTGAATGGTCTAAGGCATGTTTAACATGCCAGCGCACGAAGGTAAATAAGCATGTTGTGTCACCATTAGGGACGCTCGATTTACCATCAGCGCGTTTTAAACATGTCCATTTAGACCTGATCGGCCCATTACCGCCAGCTGGTGATTATCGGTATTGCCTAACAGCCGTCGATCGCTTCACGCGATGGCCGGAAGCTGTACCAATTACCGATATCACCGCCGAAACAGTAGCCAAAGCGTTCATACACTGTTGGGTGTCCCGATACGGCTGTCCTTCACAAGTTGTTACTGACCGCGGAAGGCAGTTTGAATCGGCGCTGTTTCAACAACTATCCAAATTGATCGGTTTCGATCACCGCAGGACAACGGCATACCACCCACAGTGCAACGGTTTGGTTGAGCGATTTCACCGGCAGTTGAAGGCAGCTATCACCTGCCATACTGACGCAAACTGGACTGAGACGTTACCTTTCGTACTACTCGGCTTAAGGAGTGTCTTCAAAGAAGACCTGCGATCTTCATCAGCCGAGCTGGTTTACGGTGAGCCACTGCGCCTCCCTGGCGAATTTTTCGGCCACGACGTAACAGCATATCAGGTTCGCGCGCGACACGCTAACGAGCGGACGTGTTTTGTTGTACGAAATGGCCACTAAAGTAGTGAAATGTAAAAACTGTAATATTGTGATAAACGAAGTCCTGGCGTTCGTTCATAACAAAATTCAAGTTATGGACGAAGAAAGTTTAGTTCGAATATGTTCAACTGCGTTTCTGGTGGAAGACATAGAAAGTGCTAAGAAACTGTTATTTGACGCTTTAACAACAAAACAGCGCAATATATCAAGAAAAAGAAGCGGAAAGTCCAGTCGTGACCTGTATGACATAATATCTGTACTTAAGCAAGCTGATCCAGAAGAAATTCCGATATTTGTGGCGAAGGAACTGCACAAACTACCACCGGTCACCTTCGATCATGTCGATGTTACGAGATTGTTGAAAGACATATTGATATTGCAGAAGGATCTGGCTGAGATTAAGGACTCGTACGTGACTTCAACACAGCTAAGTGATCTCAAAAATGAGGTGAAAAACCTAAAATATGCATCAATTGTGAATAACTTTGATTTAAATGTTAACCGAAACAGAGGAGGTAGTTGTAAAATAGACAGTTTTTTGTCTTGACAGCGGACCGGTTGGCCTACCCCACATTGTAGGAAAATCGAACACACAAGATAACGGCAATGCGTCAGCTGTTGCGAGTGAGTCATGTGAACAAGATTTGTCTTTGTCACACCAATCAGCAACGCATGTCGATGTTTCTTTCGCACCTACATCGGAACTACAGCGTCTCGACGAAAGTGAGATTGAACTACAATTGGGCAATAATAAGGAGCAAAATAAACCTTTGGTCCCTAATACTGTTCCCATGATAAAAACGTACGCGAGTACCTTAAGTGGCAGTGGTGAATGGAAACAAGAAAAACCCAATGAAGAATGGATACAAGTACAAAGGAAAAAACTGGGCCAACGGTTCGTTGGGTCTAAAGGAAAAGCTGAGCCAAATACAAAATTTAGGGCCGCTGACAATCGTATTCCACTTTTTATTAATTATGTGGACAAGGGGACGTGTGAAAGCGATATTATTGAATATATCATACAAAAGACCAGCATAGCTGTTACTATGAAAAAAATTAAAATGAAGACACAGAAATCGTATGATGCGTATAAGATCTTTGTACCACAAACAAAGTTATCACTGTTTCTTGATGACGAACTTTGGCCGGAAGGAATTCAGTTCCGGCGGTTTGTTTACTTTAACAGAAACAAGTTTGAGAACATTGCGGAAAATCAAGATGTTATTGAACGGAATGTACCAACCAAACCATCTAATAATGTATAGCTGTGTAAACAATGATAACGTTCCTGAGATGTGTTCAGTAAACTTAATTAGTTTTAACTGTAAAAATGTTGTGAGATCAGTGGACTGCGTAAGAAGGCTATGTGGTACTGCCGACATCATAGCGCTGCAGGAAACATGGTTGTTACCGCATGACCTCACGTACCTCAGCAGTATTGACGACGGTTTTGGATGTACGGGAACGTCAGCGGTCGACACCTCTGCCGGTATACTTCGAGGCAGGCCGCATGGTGGCGTCGCCTTGTTGTGGAAAAAGTCTGTGTTCCCAGTGGTTACCGTGGTGAAGTGTGACAGTGTGCGTTTAGCAGCGATAAAACTCGAATTATGTAATAATTGCTCTGTAATCGTATTTTCTGTTTATATGCCTACCGACTCAAGAGATAATTTGATTGAGTTTACACAATGTCTAGGTGAGATTAATGCCATTATTGAAAGTCAAAATGTCGAATCAGTGTATTTACTAGGTGATTTCAACGCCCATCCCGGTGAGTTGTTTGCATCAGAATTATTAAGTTTTTGTGCCGATCAGTCTTGGTCGTGTATTGATATGCAGTTGCTACCTATAGACACTTTTACTTTTGTAAGTGATGCGCACGGTAGCCAGCGATGGTTAGATCACTGTGTGGTCACTGAAGCTGCGGGTCACTCTGTACTAAGTAGCTCAGTTTTGTATGATACATACTGGTCTGATCATCTACCCATTTTATTAAAATGTAATTTTAATATCTTGAAATCCAAGATCAGTGCGTCCAGTACTTATTTCGAAAATAAAATAAAATGGGGTGAGCGTGACAGGGAACAGATTAGTATGTATCATGATAGCTGTAATTTTAGGTTAAAGGACATAGACTTTCCTAGTGAATTCACCTACTGTGCCGATCAAATGTGTAGTGATCCTACACATAGATTAATATTGAATAAAATGTATGACAGTATTGTGTCGGTGCTTTCTGAGGCCGCAGAATGTAGCTATAATGTCAGAATGAAACGGCGATGTAAATATATTACGGGATGGAACAGATATGTGCGCGGCGCTCATGAGAGGGCGCGGCTATGTTACCTCATATGGTTATATAATAATAAACCAACCTCTGGTGGGACCTACAATGACATGTGTAATTCTAGACGATCTTTTAAATGTAAGTTGAAATGGTGCCAAAACAATCAACAACAAATAAAAATGAATATTATCGCTGAACACCATGCAAATAATGATTTTAGTAAGTTTTGGAAGTCAACTAATCAGATGAATCTTAGACCGAGTCTTCCCGTGAGCGTGGCGGGAGTTCATGATTCTGGTAATATAGCTAATGTGTTTCGTCGCCATTTTAATTTAAAATCTCCTCTGAGGCCGACGTCGCCAACGATGCCCGATGCTGAGGCCCATGACTTGGAGGTTAGCGTAAGATTTACTGCAGCAGAAATAGCCGCTGTAATAAGGAAAATGGTGAGTGGAAAGTCTCCAGGGCATGATAGTCTCAGCATCGAGCATCTGCGGTACGCTGGATCCCACCTACCAAGAGTGTTATCTTTGTTTTTTAATTTATGTTTAACTCATTCATATTTACCTGATAAATTGATGCAAACTATAGTAGTTCCTGTAATTAAAAATAAAACTGGTGATCCTTCAGAAGTGTCTAACTATAGGCCGATTTCGTTGGCTACCATTATAGCGAAGGTACTGGACAGTCTTATTGACCGGCATTTAGGGGCACACTTGAAACTGGACGATGCACAGTTTGGATTTAGGCCTGGTCTCTCAACAGAAAGTGCTATTCTGTCGCTCAAACAGACGGTCCAGTACTATACAGCAAGGAAAACCCCAGTCTATGCCTGTTTTTTGGACTTATCCAAAGCTTTTGACCTAGTGTCCTATAATAAGCTATGGGTAAAGCTTCAGAATACCAGTGTACCCAGGGAAATAGTGTCTGTACTGATGCATTGGTATGCTAAGCAAAATAATCAAGTAAGATGGGCAGGCACACTCTCGGATGAGTACAAGCTGGATTGCGGGGTGAGGCAAGGGGGGCTTTCCTCCCCTTGTCTTTTTAACTTCTACATCAATGAGCTGATCGAGGAGCTCCGTAGCACTAGGATCGGCTGTCACATAGATGGTATTTGCATTAACAATATAAACTATGCTGATGATATGGTGCTGCTGAGCCCCTCTATCTGTGCTTTGAGAAAGCTTTTGCATAAGTGTGAATCTTATGCGGAGGCACATGGCCTTCAGTACAACCCAGTGAAATCGGAATTAATAGTTTTTAGATCAGGGGCTAAATGTTATGACTATGTACATGAAGTTTTTCTGGGAGGTAATGCGATAAAAAGAGTTACTAAATTTAAATATTTAGGACACTGGATCACCGATGACTTGAAGGATAGTACTGACATTGAGAGAGAGCGCAGGTCATTGTCTGTACGATGTAATATGTTAGCTCGTAGGTTTGCACGGTGTACAAAAAAAGTGAAAGTGACGTTGTTTAGAGCATACTGTCAGTCCTTTTACACGTGCAGCCTGTGGGTTGACTATTTGCAGAGGGCATACAGTGACCTGAGAGTACAGTACAACAATGCTTTCAGGATGCTGATGGGTCTGCCGCGGTACTGCAGTGCCTCTGGCATGTTTGCTGAGGCCCACGTAGACAGCTTCGCTGCAGTCATGCGTAAGCGTTGCACGTCGGTTCTAGCACGCATGCGTACTAGTTCCAACAGCATCCTGTGCGTATTGTCGGACCGATGGGATTCGCCAATGCTCGAACGCTGGATACGACTACACACAGTCAAATAAAAACGCGCGCGAGTATTGGGGTGTCCAGTAGGTCATGATTTCTATGTTTATGTTTTTTAGTTTTAATGTGTCTTGTCTTGTCATTACTAACATTAGTTATAAGCATTTCTGTGTTACTAACAATTTCTATGGATGTAATATCTGAAAATAAATCAATAATAATAATATACCACCGACATAACCGATTTCTCGGCACGACTGAAGTCCTATGCCGAGAAAATACGACCGGTCCCGGCCCAGCACCATTCTACTCGCAGAATCTTCGTTTACAAAGATCTTACCACATGTAGCCATGTATTTCTGAGGGAAGACATGCTACGTGGTTCACTTCAGCCTGCTTACACAGGGCCACACGAAGTACTGAAGAGGGGTGCCAAATATTTTGTAATTTGCGTCAAGGGTAAAGACTCGACAGTAAGCATAGACCGCTTGAAACCAGCCTATATATTGTCAGATGACCTAAGACCACCACAAAGCGTTACACATCCTCCTCAAACTCCTCAACCAACTCAGCCTCAGTCACTAGACCGTCCAGCCACACAGACGACACGATCAGGAAGGCGGGTACATTTCCCTGATTATTATCGTCCGTAGACACGGCCTCTGGAGGGGAGTGATGTAGGCAACTTATTGTATTTATTAATTTAATAATCTTTATATATTAAAAACCCAACATAAGTACATACTAATAAATTTATATATTACTTATTAATGTATTGCTTAACACACAGACATACATCACTCATACAAATCGCACTTACATTCATCCACATCACAAAACCATATAAAACTATAATTAAAATAATTCACAAGCATCGCCGGATGACACTCGGTAGTATGCAGCGGAATGGCTAGTTTCGTATAACATACGCATAGCTATGCACCGGCGCACGCGCATGCCGACGAGTGGCTGTCGACGCGATCGCAGAGACGCCACACCTACCCACAGTCGTAATTGATACACCGCCGCGAAGCTCGCATCGTTTAATGTATGCAAATTCTTTACGTGTACCTTCTACTATTGTTTCTCTAAATCTATGCTCTTAAATCTATCTTCCTACTATTGTGATTCCTCCTTCTATCTAGCTACATTAATAAACGATAAGTGACTATTGAAGTGGGTGTTTATCTTTTTTGCTATAAAACATCTACAAACGCCTAATGAGCTTTCTAAGACAAGAACATATTATACCAGATTCTCAGTATGGTTTCCAACCAAATAAATCTGCAGAACATGCGGCGATACAGCTTACAAATTTTGTAGCAAGTAGTTTGGACCAGGGTCAGAAATGTGTCGGAGTTTTCCTGGATCTAGCCAAGGCCTTCGATACTATTTCAATTAACCTACTTCTGACGAAACTCGAAGCGATCGGCATACGCGGCCTACCTCTGCAACTCGTGAAAGAGTTTCTTACCAATAGGTATCAATCCGTGAAGATAGGTAACTACATTAGCTCCCCCCTCCCCATCACCTGTGGAGTTCCCCAGGGAAGTGTTCTTGGCCCAGGTCGCTTCCTGATATATATCAACGAACTTTGTCAATATGAACCGTCAAAAGCAAAAATATTTTCATACGCGGATGACACTGCGCTCATATTTCGGGGAGATTCCTGGGCTGAGGCACCGAACCTTGCTGAAAAAGGACTTCATCAGGCATCACTGTGGTTAAACAAAAATCTTTTAACATTAAATGTCAATAAAACCAAATATATAACATATTCAATGAATAAAACAACACAACCAAATAACTTCATTTTAAAAGCACACGTCTGTAAATATGTCCAGTCATTAACATGCTCCTGCGCGCCACTAGTACAAACCACCAATATTAGATATCTCGGCACTCAAATAGATGATACCCTTTCATGGCATGCACAACTGGATATACTGTCAGCACGTACGTGTAAAATGATATGGATTTTTAGAAAGCTCAGAAACGTACTCAAATTGAAGATGTTAAAAACAGTTTACTTTGCCTTGGTTCAATCAATTTTGGGTTATTGTATTCCGGTATGGGGTGGGACCTGCAAGACAAAAATTATAAAAGTTGAACGCGCACAAAGGTCATTACTCAAAGTAATGCTAAGAAAACCCTTTCGTTATCCCACAATGATCCTATATAAGGACTGCAATGTCTTGACAGTGAGGCACCTATTCATCCTTCACACTACAGTTCGTAAGCATAAAGAACTAACTTACGATGCTAAGTTACCTTATCCTGCACGAAGAAATAACAGAATATGCAAGGCAACTAAACACAAAACTGCTTTCCCTAGGAGACACTCATGTTTCCTCGCTCCTTATTTATATAATAAATTAAACTTTCTTTTAAATATATTCCCTAAAATTTCGCATGAATGTAAATACATTATTCAAAAATATCTTCTAAAAAATTACAATGACACGGAATCCTTACTTATGATTACTAAATAACTTCTCTGTTCTGTCTGCAGCGAATCAAGAGCAGTCAAAGCTCACTCATCCATAACCAAACCATACTCCCACAAACACAACACACACACACACACACATACACCCTCACACACACACACACACACCCTCACACACACGCACACACCCTTACACACACGCACACACACACACACATACACACGCACTTGTCATTCAGCTATAAATTGTACCAACTTACTCGCCGCGGGAGGAAGACCTGGAGTCCTGAAATACAGGGCTGACCTAGTTTAGGCTCCAGTCCACTCCATTTATTATAATTCCTGTACTGCGTTTTTTTTCATTTGTGTGGAAAAAAAAAAGATGTAATCTTTTTTTTAGTATCTTAAGACAATCGTTTTTCAGCAGTAACTCCAGTCACGCGCCAGAGCTAACACGCACATTTATTTTTTATTTTGAATTAGTACTTGGTATACCATCATTCCCAACTAGCAAGGTTTGGCGCAGATAGATACATCGCCCTTCAGTGATATAGTTTGCAAAACCGCTTATTAGCAACTCACCAGATTCTCAACTACCTAGATTCACAACTCACCAAATGTACAATGAAACACAAAATAACAAAAAATAACTAAAATAATAAATAGGCAAAAAAAGCAAAAGAAAATCCAAACAAAACCAACTACGTACTACCTATACTACGTATATTTTAAAAGTAGCTAGATGCGTCATACAATCACTTAGGTACACAAGTTTTACTATTCAAGCAATCCGAAATAATGTTCTTAATTCTTTCATCTTTCTTGTAATAATTTAACACTTCTTTGTGTCTATGTTCATACCAAATTGTTCCTTTAGTACCCGAAAAAAACAATTGTATGTATTTTGACATTTGTCAGGAAGAAATACGTAAACTAGAGGCAAGGCCAACTGCATCTTCATTGTGTGATAACTTGATAAGTCCACATGTATTATAAATACATTTCGGAAAGTGCCATCCCCGTAGCCAGTAGCAACAGTTTTCAACGTTTGTTTTGCCAGTTGAGTACCAAAAATAATGATTTTATTGTCATCGCCGTCGTCAAAGAAAAGGAAACCTTTAACAAGGTGCTCCGGTAATTTTTTATTCTTAGTATTAGTTATCAAACCACGAGCTACTTTTAAATATTTTGTTCATGCCCTATATACTTAAACTATCATACTTAGAAAAAAAACGGAGGAATCTCATGCACATTCTCTTACAATGATATTGTTAGCGTTCGAGGTACTTGAGGTATTGCATTATTTTTTATTGGAACATCTCCAATTAGTACTTCCCGATTTGTTTTTTACATTAATGTGATAGGTACTTGTAGCCCGCATACAATAAAACCATGTTACCTCTTTCGACTCTTAATAAATTTTACTTCGCTCTCAGCCGTGTTAATTCTACGATTTACACTAATTGGATAAAAATCAAATTCACAATTAAAAGAGTAAATTAAATAAATTCGTCGTAAACATGTAAACAAGTATTCAATGATCGCAAACTAGAAAGTGCAATATGTCTTGTACATTTAGTGTTTTATCTATGAACTAGCAAACCCCGCGAACTCCGTTTCGCCAACAGATGGCTTCTTTTTTTTTTTTCACTATAAACCTCACGGAGCCCGAGACCTTTCCAACGAATGCAAAACCGTGGAAATCGGTTTGTGCGTTCTGGAGTTATATCGTCAGGAAGGAAAACCCTACTTATTTTTATATAGAAGATAATTATGTCAGTGTCACGTCACAATACTTCAAAATAATGTACAGGAAGCAAATAAACGATTTTATGAAATGCGGTTGTCTGTCAGCAATTTGATCGTCGGATCAAATTGCACATTTTACTCTTATACATTTGAATCGATTAGTTTATTTTATAGTTTTTTTCAGTAAAATAGTCGTAATAATTTATTAGAAAGTTAAATAATTTTATTTGTTGGATAGTACATTATCTGAAGAGTTGCGACCTGGTGAGTTAAGAATCTGGTGACTTGCTAATAAGGGGTGTGGTTGTGGTCCGACACGCACTTGCGACGGTTTTTTATGCTTTGCCTGTTATTCAAATTTGTGTTATTGACTTTAAAAATTTCGAGTAAATAAAATAAACACAACACAAATGTCATCACATTACCTTCTTCACTTTCTGGCTTTTCTGAGCGGCTACCTTAGCTAGCGGCGGCATGACGGTGTTCTGGAAGTGGTCGAGGTTCTTCAGCGCCTCGTCGAAGGCTAAGCTCGTCGTCGCCATTATGTGGCTGTGTACCGCGAACCTATGGGAAGAATATGTTAATGTTAAGGTTATAAAATAGTTGTAAGGGTTATTAAAAAAAACATACAAAAGTGCAATATCATATACAGGGTTATTGGTAAAGCACCATCAACCTCTTAATGGGTCATTGTACTCGTCATTATGAACAACTTTTACTATGGGACCACATATGAAATCGCGAAAAAAAAATCAGCTGATCTCTACAATTAGAAGAGTTCTGCAAACATAATTGCTGCAAAACATAAGCTGATTTTTTAATTTATTTTTTTTAATTTTAGTCTCACTATATTAGATATTTCGATGTTCGATTCTGAATTCCAGTTTAGTAAACACTTCAAGCTACTTCTGATGCCAATTCTCATACAATATAATATGAGATACGTTCAAATTCAAGTTGAACACACCAAAGCGGCAACGTCACGTTGCTCACATCTCAGCGACAATCAAAGTTATAAGTTTTTGAATTGAGAATTTACTTTAGTGTTTTTTTTTTTACTTTGAGTTTACTGCATGGCTTCATTCATATCTAATAAAATACCTACCTGAATGTTGGGAGGAATCGCCGCTATCGTTATTTAAAAAAAGGTTTCGTATTTTTTTGACAGTCAAAGCATACTATAGCGCAGCGCAAGATTACTTGACAGTTTGTTTTTACTTTGACTATTTACTTATAATGTATAACTTATGAATTATGTTATGTTTTGTTTGTAAAAAATTTGTTGATTAGTTTAGTGGATTCGTTTATTGCCTACTGGTAAAATTTGGATGAACTTATTGCCTAAATCATGCTGTACTGTACCCATATTTATACAAAATAAAACATCGTTATCTTTTATTGTTTCGGTGCAAACCAGCTCAAAGTTTGAAATTCACGGGCTACATTGAAGTAGTCAAATTCTTGATTCAGAAACGGGAAAGAAAAAATTATCAAAATGTAGATAATTAAGAAGTTTAAAAAAAATACGAACATGCGAACGTTCTCAAAAAGCGAGAATCACCACTCAGGTCACACATCGTTATTACTTATCTATATAATAATCCGTTTCGTAGTCATTATCAAACCACTATCTTACCTTAGCAAGTGGCAGCTTTCAGTCAAAGGCAAGGCCTTCGCTCGGAGCGCTTGCTTCGCCTTCTGATCATGGATGCCTTGTATCGTGCCGTTGATCTCCTTCACCATAACATCGCATTCCTGCAAACATGATCAGTTAAGTAGTTTCCAATCACCAGTCTTAGTTTTTACGACAATAGAAACACGATTTCCAGAAACAAGGGCTCAATCTTATAACTGAACTAGGTTCTTGCCGCGACTTCGGTCGCGTGAAATTTCTTGTCCCCCCCCCACCCCGTCGTGTCGCCCGCCCGCGCTATTACCTCGTTTTCACTTAGCGTTCTTTCTGACTTTTTTCTTTCTGCTCTGCTCATATTGGCCATAGCGTGATTTTAAAAACTTATAAACTTCCTCAAGAATTGGGCTATGAACTGCTGAAAGACTTTTCAAAATCGGTTCAGTAGATCCAAAGATTACCCCCTACAGCGTCACAAACTCACAAACTTTACCTCTTTATAATGTTAGTATAGATCAGTTCGGTAGTCACGCCAACTGTCAGTAAGGTTTACCAGTATTTCCATCTCTAATGATTGGCAAAGCCCACCTTGTTTAATTTTTCTTATGATACAGTGGACCTATAGAATCCTTGATCATAATTTATTCTTAGCGAACGAATTTCTTCTTCGTTTTTTTTCTTTACGATGCAAATGGCGATGTCAAAAATGACGCGTAAACGACTTAATACAATTGAGGCGAGTGACGACGACAGCACACAGATAATACTGATATCCCAAGAAAAGTATGCGCTATGGGAATCATCGTCTATCTTCAGAAATATGACCGAGCGATAATAAGATCTAAAGTAGCGCTGCCGCGCTGTTACAATTATGAAGGAACTTGCCTATTTTGTAGTACCATGATTACAAAATTAACAACGCCACAAAACTTTTCAAGACTTATACAGAGTTGATACGACAGAGGGGATTTTCTTTAAACTGCCTATACTAGGTACTATTTTTAAGCTCTGTACCAAAAATCAATTAAATAGGAGCAGTAGTTTAGTCGCAAATGATTTTTAAATTTTTTGTCCCGTTTGAACACGATGTATCTTTCCTAACAGCTGATTATGTCTACACGCATAGGTCATGCACCTTAATACGATAAATCTGAGTATAACCACAGTATTAATATGGAACAGTACGGAAAGTAAGTATATTTGGTGAAATAATTACCTACGCTGCATTGAAGCTTTGTAACTTTTAATGTTTTTGATTTTGTTTTTTTTATTACAACATTTTTAGTGATCAATCAATCGTATTGAAATAACTAGCTTACAAATACAATTTAAATAGGTATTTAAATTGTATTTGTAATTGTATTTGTAAATTGAAATAACTAGTATTTCAATTTCGTCGGTTAATCTCAGCAAAAGACGATAGTTTAAAACACGGAAAACAGTTTAATGCAAACACACAACAACCTAAAGAACTAAATTTTAAAAAAATACGATTGACGTGTAAAAGTGTTTGTACAAACCTACTTAGAGAAATAAAATCATTTATCATTTATAGATCTTTAACTTTGTCATTAGCAGCGTAACCTTTTGCAAGAGATGGCGGGAGCGAAAAAAAAATTAACAAAAAAAAATAAAAAAATAAATTATAACTATTGTAACCGCCATCTTGGATTCACGTTTTGACAGTAGTATCGGCTTCAACACCCTCGAAAACTATGAAAACGACACCCATGACGAAAATGTTTATAATTTATTGCAGCCGCCATCTTGGATTTACATTTTGACAGCACTATCGGCTTCAACGCCCTCGTAAACCATGAAAATGACAGCCATGACGAGAAAATTATAACTATTGCAGCCGCCATCTTGGATTCACGTTTTGACAGCAGTATCGGCTTCAACACCCTTGAAAACTATGAAAACGACACCCATGATGAAAAATTTATAAATTATTTCAGCCGCCATCTTGGATTTAAATTTTAACAGCACTATCGGCTTCAACGCCCTGGAGAACCATGAAAATTACACCCATGACGAAAAAATTGATAACTATTGCAGCCGCCATCTTGGATTCAGGTTTTCAAAGTCAAAGTCAAAGCATTTATTTCAAATAGGCACATAAAAGGCACTTTTGAACGTCAACATTTACATTTAAATAGAATTAATTCTATGTAGTCGCCCCTTCCAAAAGGTAGTTTCGTATGGAGAAGAATGGGCAAGAAACTCCATCGTTACTCTTTTAAAATGTGTTACAATACTTTGTATACATTAATTATATAATTATATTATGTGAAGACGATGCACCTATAATAAAAATTACCCTACCAAAATAGGTAAAAAGAATTTAATAAACGTAGCAATGATAAATAAGTTAATTAAATGATAGATACATGGTGTTCACATATTTACAAACATTGTAAAAGTATACGATTTCCCAAATTATGTAACCAATTAATATGTCAGTGTGTGAGTTAAAGTAGTCACAGAATGTAAACCAATGTCATAAAAATAACAAACCATACAATTAAAGTAGCAACAAGTTTTAATTTTGTCAAGACCCTAGATTGTCCTGTGGAGCTGGACCAGCATGTTTCCAAGCATTCTTATCTTGGATATAATCCTCTAATTTGTAATATGCTTGTTTACACAGTGAACTTTTTATATGAGTTTTAAATTTTCGTTCATTTAATTGCAATATATTACAAGGTATTTTGTTGTAGCATTTAACACAGTACCCCATAAAAGATGTATGTACTTTAGCTAATCTGAAAAATGGTTGATCAATTTTATCTTTATTTCTTGTATTAAAATTATGTCTATCACTTATTTTATTAAAAAGATGTAGATTTTTTCTTACATACATAATATTTTCATAGATGAATTGGCAAGGTACCGTCATAATATTAATCCTTTTAAATAGTTCCCTGAGAGATTCGCGTTGACGTAGATTATAAATGGCTCTGACAGCTCTCTTTTGCAAAATAAAGATGGATTCAATGTCAGCAGCCCGACCCCACAGTAAAATGCCATACGACATAATGCTGTGGAAGTAGTTAAAATAGACCAAACGCGCGGTTTCTACATCTGTTAACTGTCTTATATTTCTAACAGCATAATCGGCCGAGCTTAGCCGCCCCGCAAGAGATGTTATATGAGGTCCCCATTGTAATTTCTCGTCTAGCGTGATTCCCAGAAAAACTGTGTGATTAATTAATTCCAGTTTTTCTCCATTCAACATGATGTCACACTCGCTACTTCTTACATTCGGTAATTTAAATTTAATGCATTTGGTTTTTTTACCATTTAGTACCAAATTATTTACCGTAAACCAATCATGGACCTGAAGAATAGAGCTATTCACGTCGTCAAGATTTTGTGACCTTCGGTCTATCTTAAATATCAATGATGTGTCATCTGCAAAGAACACCATCTTCCGTTGATTTTGAAGTAATTGGGGTAAATCATTTATATAAACTAAAAAGAGGAATGGACCCAATATCGAACCTTGAGGAACGTCCATTGCCATTTCAGACCCTAATGAGTTTACGCCGTTTACTTGAACTGTAACTTTTCTATCTTTCAGGTATGATCTGAGTAAATCAAGAGCTGTATTTCTAATCCCATAGTGCTCTAGTTTCAGCAGAAGTGTCTGATGGTTTACGCAATCGAACGCCTTAGAGAGGTCGCAAAAGATTCCAATGGCAACTTATGCTTCTTCCCAGGCGTTAAAAATGTTCTTTATTAGGGTGACACCAGCGTCAGTGGTACAACGTCCTTTGGTGAAACCGTACTGTTGTTCATGAAAGATGGAATTTTTATTAAAGTGACGTAACATTTGATTGAGCATCAACTTTTCAAACACCTTTTTTGACAGTAGTATCGGCTTTAAATACCCTCAAAACCTTCTCAAAAATTCTGTATTTACAAATAAGTTCACGAATTCATTATGATCGGTCATACGGACTTATAATTCGATAACGATTATATGTATAACAATAACAATACATCATTCTTACCTTCCAAGATCAGCAGGAACTTTATAATACGATAGCTCCGGCTTTGATGAAGCCGAGTTCAAACAGCCGTATACCACGCAATACGCTCGGGGCATTTTTAAAAAGATTGCGGAGAAAAAAAATTCTTGACCACTCGTCTTGACGCGGCACTCACTACTGACCGCACCGCTACAACCGCTTCGGGATATCATCGATGCACATGTTTGTGTGAGTGTGCCGTTTCGAGCGTTTGTAGGTAGTTTCCGTACTGTTCCATACTTATTCTGTGGTATAACCTACGATGCGTTGTTGCCGCTCTGACGCAAGTCACAAGTACAACCAAATAGTTTCGCTAAAAAGATGGCAATGCAAACAAGGAAGCAATAAATACACACAAACTTGCACTTTCATTACCAAGGGTGGTTGCGTTTTACTCTGATTGGTAAGATATTTGGGTTGTTTGAAAAAAAAACCTCATTGTAATGCTTTTTATTAAAACCGACTTCAAAAAAGGAGGAGGGTCTCAATTCGACCGTATATATATACACTCGAGAGCAATGAATCCGGGTCACTTAAAGAATCCTAAAAATCTCGGAAACTGAAAATGCTAGGTTAATGCAATAAATTGTATTTAATAGACAATGTAATACTCCTTAAATGAAGGTATTAAAACTTCTTAGTTATTGTAAAGTTATATCATAAAAAAATCAAATTTGAAAAAGGGCCACTTTCGAAGATGGAACTACGAAATTACAGCATTTGGTTTTGCTTTTGTTTGTAATCTGTCATTTATGTGGGTACATAAACCATGTTGATAGTGCTCTATATTCATTATTCAAGCTGAAATTATGTCGCTTACGCCTGAAGAATGCACCAGAATACTTACAATGCTGGAAACCGGCCGGAGTCAGCGCGATACAGCCAGGACTGTCGGTGTGTCGCTGTCAACAGTACAAAGAGTTCTCCGACGTTACGAAGAAACTGGTTCTAACCTACGCAGACCAGGAACGGGCAGAACCAGGTGTACCACAGCACGAGAAGACCGATACTTGGTGAACACCATGCTTCGAAATCGCTTTCTCACAGGAACTGAACTCACCAATCAGTTTCGACGCCTCGGAGGAAGTAACCCAAGTGCATGGACAGTAAGACGTCGGCTTGCTGAATCTAACTTAAAACCCCTTAGACCTGCAAACGGCCCTAAACTGGAGCGTGGGCATCGTATTTCAAGACTAAGATATGCCCAGAGCCACGTAAATTGGAGTATTGAAGATTGGTCAAAAGTTATGTTCTCCGACGAATCAAAATTTATGCTCTACAAGCACGATGGAAGACACAGAGTGTATCGAAGACCAGGGGAAAGATTCAAGCAAGCATGCATCGAAGAAAAAGTAGCCTACGGTGGTGGGTCTGTACTTGTGTGGGCCGGAATTTCTTCTGAAAGTCGCACAGAGCTGGTGATCATAGAAAACGGCTCTTTAACTAGCGTAAGATATGTGGAAGAAATCCTCAATGATCACGTTGGTCCATTTATGGTCAATTTAGGTGAGGATGCTATATTTATGCATGACAATGCCCGACCTCATACAGGTAGGATTGTGAATGACTACCTTCAAGAGATGAACATTACTCGTATGGAGTGGCCAGCGCGCAGCCCGGATATCAACCCGATCGAGCATGCTTGGGACGAGCTAGGCAGATGCGTAAAACAACGAAACCCTCCCCCAATCACGCTTCGTGAGCTCAAAATTGCTCTCACAGAGGAATGGGAGAATATTCCCCAAAATCGTATAAGGAACTTGGTGTACAGCATGCCAAACCGCGTAAACGCAGTAATGGAAGCACAAGGAGGCAATACGAAGTATTAAAATTCAAGAAAATCGTAATAATGTTCAAAAATTTCATGTTTCCTATTTTTGTTTTAAGGAGAGATCAGCAGTTTTTTTCTTTATGTAATTTTGTGTTAATAAAATGTATTTTTTTTTACTTTCATTTAAGGAGTATTACATTGTCTATTAAATACAATTTATTGCATTAACCTATCTTTTTTAGTTTCCGAGATTTTTAACATTCTTTAAGTGACCCGGATTCATTGCTCTCGAGTGTATATATATTTTATATGTGTGTTCGCGGATAACTTCGTCGTTTATGAACCGATTTTGATGATTCTTTTTTTGTTGGAAAAGAGATATCCCAAGGGTGGTACCATTATAAGGAAACCAGGATCTGATGATGGCATCCCAGAGAAATCGAGGGGAACTACGAGGGCGACTAGTGCATTTGTTTTTTTTTTTTATGAAGTATTACAAAGCACTACTATTTAATGAAGGTCTGGAGTCGATCTGATGATGGAGCCGAAAGACAGTCGAGGGAACTGCTCAACGATTTACAGCAATTACCTGGTATTTGGGCTTGATCAATTCGTATTGATGAGAACTTTACACCTAGATGGGTTGTGACTGTCATTAGGGGTCTGATGATGAAGACAAAGGACAGTCAACAGAACTCCTGAACGTTTTACAGTAGCTACCTTGTGTTTAGACTCAATTCATTTCATTTGATGAGAACTTTGCACCCGTATGGTTTATAAGTGCCATTACAGGTCTGATGATCGACACCATAAACAGTCGAGGAAATTCCTCAACGATTTACAGCAGTTACCTTTTGCTTAGCTTACTTCAGACGGTTCGATATGCCAAAATGTTCAGTTCGTACAAAAATAGTACCTAATTAAGATTGAAGTTTTACATAGGAAGACCACTACCTACTAGGCATGCTGATGCGTCAATTTGACACTGAATTTAAGTTGCGTAATCGCGTCATCTCTAGTAATACTCTTTGGTCATGTGGCCTACTCAATAATTTGTTTGATTCTAAGTCAGACAACGCTATTCGTTCCAAGGTTTTAACACGACTCAGAGCAACATACACCTGTCCTTTAGCAAAATTTTCTTGCCTAGATCTATAACAGGTTTTTCTAGTGTAGTTCCCTGTAACTTGTGAACCGTAACTGTCCAACTTAAATTAATCAAAGGTAACATTCGGCGCTCGACATCTCCGTATCCTTTTGTTGCCTGAAATGTTGCAACAGTAGGAGTAATCGATACCCAGGCCTTATTCTTTAATTCTACTTTCAATCGTATCCTTTATCGGAACCGATTACTCGAAGACGCTTGAAACGATTTGGAAAATTCTTTTTTGTTTCAAAGGCTATAATATTTCCCAGGTGGTCCCATTTAAATTTTATCGAAATCGGTGGAGCGGTTTTTAATTAACCAACAATAAATTATTTTTAAATAAAAAAAAACTGATTTCAAACGGACGTGAACATGTACGACGATCGTTACGAATTGGTGTGGGGTGTGAAAAATAAAAACTTTTTTACGAAAAAAAACAACCGACTTCCAAAAAAAATACTAAAAAGTGAAAAAAAAAAATCGGAAGTCGGTGGCAAAAACGTTAACGTAATTTTTCACTTTGTAGTATTTTTTTTTGGAAGTCGGTTGTTTTTTTTGTAAATAACTTTTTTTTTAATACCGTAAACACGTATAGTATACGTAGTGTAATTTTTCGCCCCTCTGTCATATCAACTCTGTATATATGACAGATGATGTGCGACTGGAGAAAGTAATCCGACAGAGAGAAAACTTCATACAAACGCGCAATGATAGGTGCACTTCTACCAAGGGCGGCCGCGGCAGTACAAAACTTAGAGAATTTGCCTCTGCTTTGTGGCGGACGTTCGTGCTAGTTCGGAAACACGAAGATTACCGAAGCGCAAAATTTTTTTTGGTATAACTGTACCTACATCAATTCGCAAGTGACAAAGTTCAAAAGAGGCCAACGTTTTTTGTAAAGTGATTGTTTAAAAGGCTTTTGAATTCAGGGTTATTATTATTAATATTTGATATAGCACATGTGCATAGCACATGTGTGAGCACTATGTACCCACTATAAAGCTTACTGGGTTCGTCTTTCATTGACTTGAATGTGCCCTGGCGGCTGAGAGTATGTCATGCTCACTCAAATGTGTCGCTGGTGGTGGCGTGTGTATTGGATCATTGAGTTCCCTTCAAAATGGTTGAGCTGAATGGTGCTGATCCATACGTCATGTTCGTGAACGGGCGGCGTCAGTAGGCACTGGTCATTTCTTAGCTGCCACGGCTTATTTTAATTCCATAATTGTTTTTATCTTTTTATTACGGACGCTTTTAACGTGCACGTCTTTCTACATCGTTCTCACATGTATAATTACAACATGAATGATGTAACCACTCTATTGTAACAATATAAAGAGTGTCCATGGAGTTTCTTGCCCGTTCTTCTCCATAGGTACCTACTACGCTTTGGAATGGGCAACTAGCTTCATCTTTCTGACTGACCGACCCCTTGACAATTCAAAAGTGCCTGTAATTGGTTTATTTGAAATAAATGCTTTGAGTTTGAGTTTGAGTTATAGCACTTAGCAGCTAATTATCTGATGCGTGTATTTCAAGTAGCTTTGAGATTATTAAATAGTATGTGCAGTTTCTCAGGTAGATGTCAGGACTAACAGTAGTTTCTTAGTTGTGTGGTAGTATCAACCAAATGGACTGAAATAAAAGCTTTTTATTTATTTATTACCTGTCCAAACACATCAAAATCCATGATATCATCGACGCTGGTCATCACCGTCACTCCGTCGCCGAAGTTATCATCAGGCGGGTTCAACAACCTCGACGCGTCCTCGCTTATCTTACTGGACAGTATTTTGATGTCCTGTAAAAAGAACAATTTCACCACCATCATTATTGGCCTAGCCTTTTCTCAACAACGCTGGGCTCGGTAGATTAAGTTAAGAAGACCATCTCAGGCGCCAATCTGCATGTTCCTCACATGATCAGACCAAGATTATGTCTGGACTACAAAAGACTGTGACCTCTGAGTTTGTTTCGGTATTTCTTCTCAGAGTAGTCAGGTACTACTAAGTATATAAAAGTGTTTAGATGTATTACTTTGTAAAAGGACCTAAATAAAAGTTATAAAGTATAAGGTAGGAAACATCGACCTCATCTAGATTTAAAACATAATTTATTTTTGACAAGTAATAGTGTTTTTTATAAACTATTTACAGTAATGACCTATTTATTTACAGTAATTAATCATTTATCATTATGTATCACTAGCTTCTGCCCGCAGCTTCACCCGTGTGGATGTCGGAAAATATCCCGCGGGAACGTTAAGACTACCTTGATTAAAAGTGTGTTATTGCATGTTATAAACTATCTGTGTGCAAACTTTCATCCAAATCCGTTCAGCCGTGTTTGCGCCAGTCAGGAACATAATCTACATCCAGACAAACGAACAAAAATTCTAAAAAACTACTATATTTTCGGTATCAGGCTCGTCCCTACACCTCGTAGCAATTTCCCACTTTGTTTTAAATATTCTATGCTCAGTTTTGACTTCGTTATTACTTTACTATAAGTATAGATTATAGCTAAAACTGTAACTTACATCAGTAGTTCTCTTGCCAGCGGGACCTTCGTTCTTCTTAGCAGCCGAATGAAGTTCACCAGCTTCCTTCACCAGGTCTTGAAGGAAGTCCTAACGTAATAAAAGGAGATGTTTAAACACGTGATTCAGATCTTAAAGAAACAAAAATAACCATTTTTTTTAAGTCTAGCTACTTTTGCGTACGAAAATTCACAAAATTTTTAAATCCGTCAGTCAAAGCATTTATTTCAAGTAGGCACATATAAGACACTTTCGAACGTCAACATTTACAATAAAATAGAATTGATTCTAGTCGCCCCTTCCAAAAGGTACTTTCGTCTGGTTGCGGTCCAAGCTGCGACATGGACTAAACTTTGCCCCACACTAGGAATTTCTCTTGTATTGTGGGTGCGTTTACAGACATTTAAACTCACATGCACAAACAGCCAGACCCGGAACAACTACTAGTAGGTCATACAAATATTTGTTCCGTGCGGGAATTGAAACCTGCGACACGCAACGCAGGCGCCAACAGTGCCGTGGTTTGTACAGCGCCAGCGCATGCACTGTGTGGTGTACCTAACTCATTGCTACGTTCGCATAGTACGTCTCGAAACAGTTTGTGTGATAAATCCAAGCCCAAATTGTTTTAGTGAAGATTATACGAATTGAACTGCCTCGTTGATCTAGTGGTTGCAAGTGCTATTGCTAAACATGAGGTCCTGGGTTCAATTCCCGGATCGGGCAAACTGTTATTGGGTTTTTCCTATCTGGCATTTCTCAGTAGTAGGCCGGAGTCTTGATTTGTGCCTGGTGGATGGTAATAGGCTCGGGCCCTATTACTTGGGACTTAATCATAACTGGCCAAATGTGGGTGTACATAATAGAGTCACCTCTGTCTTACCCGGAGAATACACGCGTGATTGTACGACAATACATTAAACTTCGTATATCTAATGACGTTCCCAGTCTGCGTACGACAAGTCAATAAAATATATCCAATAGTTTAGTCACTATAGCTAGTCGGCTGATCGGCAAAATATATCCAATAGTTTGGTCACTATAGCTAGTCGGCTGATCGGCAAAATATATCCAATAGTTTAGTCACTATAGCTAGTCGGCTGATCGGCTAAATATATCCAATAGTTTAGTCACTATAGCTAGTCGGCTGATCGGCAAAATATATCCAATAGTTTAGTCACTATAGCTAGTCGGCTGATCGGCAAAATATATCCAATAGTTTAGTCACTATAGCAAGTCGGCTGATCGGCAAAATATATCCAATAGTTTAGTCACTATAGCTAGTCGGCTGATCGGCTAAATATATCCAATAGTTTAGTCACTATAGCTAGTCGGCTGATCGGCTAAATATATCCAATAGTTTAGTCACTATAGCTAGTCGGCTGATCGGCAAAATATATCCAATAGTTTAGTCACTATAGCTAGTCGGCTGATCGGCAAAATATATCCAATAGTTTAGTCACTATAGCTAGTCGGCTAATCGGCAAAATATATCCAATAGTTTAGTCACTATAGCTAGTCGGCTGATCGGCAAAATATATCCAATAGTTTAGTCACTATAGCTAGTCGGCTGATCGGCAAAATATATCCAATAGTTTAGTCACTATAGCTAGTCGGCTGATCGGCAAAATATATCCAATAGTTTGGTCACTATAGCTAGTCGGCTGATCGGCAAAATATATCCAATAGTTTAGTCACTATAGCTAGTCGGCTAATCGGCAAAATATATCCAATAGTTTGGTCACTATAGCTAGTCGGCTGATCGGCAAAATATATCCAATAGTTTAGTCACTATAGCTAGTCGGCTAATCGGCAAAATCCATAGTCGGCTCATCACTACTATTTAGTTTGTTCGAAAAAAATATAGGTATTTGTTAATTTAGATGTTAGGTTTTATTTGTAATTTAGATGTTAGGTCTCATTTGTTAATTTAGATATTAGGTTTTATTTGTTCATTTAGATGTTAGGTTTCATTTGTTAATTTAGATGTTAGGTTTTATTTGTGCATTTAGATGTTCGGTTGTATTTGTGAATTTAGATGTTTGGTTATATTGGTTAATTTAGATGTTAGGTTGTATTTGTTCATTTATATGTCAGGTTTCATTTGTTAATTTAGATGTTAGGTTTTATTTGTTAGTTTAGATGTTAGGTTTTATTTGTTAGTTTAGATGTTAGGTTTTATTTGTCAATTTTTTAATACAATTTTTTTTTAATTTTTTTGTGTATGCATTTATATTGTCAGTGTTTGCATTTACTATCGTATTGTCGTCTCCACATTCTAGAGTAACTAAAGCTAAACAACCAACAACTCCTGTCTTCACTTGACATATGCAATATGTAGATTGATATCCTGGGAATAAATTGACCAGAAACAAAGAGAATATACCCTGAAGTCCACAATGTTGTTCTGTTCCTGGCCGGCTCTTGAAGGTCTGGTCTGCAGCAGTGTCATCTGCAGGTCCTGGGTAGCTATTTCAAATTCTTCTCGCTTGTTTTTGTCCTGTAGTATGTAAAGACATTTTATTAGCAGTCTAGCCGTAAGCTTTACGACAGAATTTGGGTCACAAGACAAAGATGGCGGATCTGGAACACCTAAGCGTAGTGATTATAACGCGGTCACGTGGCCGTTGGCGCTCATTCCATACTCACGTATTCCTGTGTTTTGTCCCTGGTTAATGAATACGTTACTAGTCCAAAGTTTTTGTTAAGTTATATTTTTATAAAGTAATATACTACCACTACCTTGTCCCTCTGTTTTGTTTTTGCGCGTAATTACATTAATTAATTAATGCCTTAATGGTTAATGATACTAGTTCAAATATTTATGTATATATAACATGTATAACAATTATATTAATTTTACAAAATAATAATAGTACAGGGTGGCAGGCACATCGACGCACAAACGGTAACCACGAATTCAGCACATGCTCTGCTTTTCTGTAAGTGATGAGGCGCTTAGATTTAAGTTTGCAATGTACAAGTAACAGTGTACTCGTTGTTGAAAAGCCTAACAAAAAATAAACAAAGAGAATTATATTCTATCATTATTGGTACTCACATGAGGAGCTCGCTGGTACCTAGCGTTAGCCAGGTCAAGCGCACGAATAGCGTCCTCCAGCCGATTACTGTAGCCGATATATTCCTTCCTTTGATCCGCCGTCATTTCACCGTATTCCGTCATGCTCTGCAATGATATTGAATATTATTTGTTTGTTGCTTTTGAGCGGGTGATATTTATAACAAAATACAACACACAGTGCATGCTAAGTCATGAGGAAGTTGTCAACAACGAGAATACACACCGACTTGCTTGATACCAGTACAACTTTTTTTTATTTTATTAAAACACTAGCGTAGCGCCCCACTCCTGCTTCCCACAATGGCGACATGTCAAAACATCGAGATCTTTGAGCTATATCTAAGTTAAATATTAATGTATTATACTCACAAACCTTCCGGAATAAATGCTATAAAGGATGGAACAAACCGCATCAAAATCCATTGTGTAGCTTAGAAGGTCTCAGCGGTTACACAGACAGACAGACACGAAAAGAGCGACTTCTTTTTTAGATATAGTATGTATACTGCATCTTACTGCAAGTTTTTAAGATAGTTAAATGCATGTAAATACTAAAACCTTTCGAATCAAAAACAATCTCAGCTCGAAACACCAAATCTACGACATCACACAAAACCTCTACACCCTTATTAATAAACGCGGAGTAAACTTATGCCAAACTTAAATCCCGAAACATCAAAGATAAATATGAAGTTAATACTGGTTATAGAGTCAGACGGAGACTTAAAATACTTACCATACGGAATCAGAGTCGTTGCTGCGCAGACACTGCCTGCGCCGTTCAAATGCCGTGTTGTTTCAGAATTTAACATAAAGCACAAAATATATTTGTTATTAGTCACAAAATACATAAAAAAATAGGATATTAGTCACATGGGGAAAAAATTATTCAAACAAAAACCAACCTTAGCCGTCTCAATGATCTGTACAGTCATCTTCCTCAACGGAGAATCCAGGTTCACAGCCTGTTCCACCACCTTCGTCTGTCCAAGTTTCCCAGCCTTGATATCCTTCCTCAACCTTTCCACCAGGTCTTCAAGATGACCAGCTTCCTGGGTCAGTTTTTGGACGGACGGCTGCTGGGAGGAAGCCAGAGGGGCCCAGGTCTTGGAGAACTTGGTGAGAGATGAAGATAAGTTGTCTGCTGAGGATACGAGGGTATCCTGGCAGGTAGCGTGGTGGATGGTTGGAGCGATCAGCTGTGGAGAGATTAATGTATTTTACTAGTTAATTGAATGGATGACCATTCATTACATATCGAGACCCGCCGCGCCTCGGAAGGACTTTAAGCCGTTGGTCACTTAGTCCCGGCTGTCATTCGAAGATCTTTGACAGTCGTCACGGGTAGTTAGAAACCCAAAAGTCTGACAACCAGTCTTTGGTAAACCACGGAAGAGAGATCTTGGCAGCAGGCGGGATCACCTCAAGCGTTATCCACCCTCCAATTGCCATAATGGTATTCACCGTAGCCAACATTATTAGGTATGTACACCATACCTTGGCAGTATACACTAGCTTTCCCGCAGCATCAACACAACTAGCGCCAGCAGTACAGATGTGTTCCACACGCGAGTCGCCCGCGGCGTCCTCGCTCGGCGGGGCGACGCTACTGGCCACGCTACTCGCCTGCAGTGCTAGCCTGGATGCCGTGTCGCCGATGGCCTTCGCTCGAGATATCACCTGGATTAAAGAACAGAGTCAATTTAAGGTAGTGTCAAACGTAACAGTTTCAGTCTTAAAAAATAGCGCTATACGTCAGAACGTATAAAGGTACAAGTATAGCTCTGTCTCTTTTTCGCACTGGAACAACATGCAGCAAAAACGTTGCATTTTTAAATGAAACCTTTTTGGAAGTGCTAAATGGGAACTCTTTTTCAATAAGTTCGTTTAAATATTGGTTGTTTAAGGCCAGATTTTTTTTTGACACTTTAAGGGACTCAAAAGCAATGAAGAATCCCCGTAATGGGCATGCAAAAATAAAAGTTACTCTATTGTCAAGTATAATATATTGCACGCCTCATAACGCGAAGCGATTGAGGTAGTGCTTTTTTTTTTTTTTGACAACATTCACACGTCTTCAGGTCCCGAACTAGGCAGAGCCTGTACTACGGTAACCTGATGACTGATATACATACCTACTTATATACATATACACACCCAGACACAGGTCAAACAGACATGTTCATGCACACAAATGTTTGACTTGTCTGGGAATCGAACCCGGAACCAGCGGCTCAGAAGGCAGGTTCGCTACCAACTGCGCCAACCGGTTACTCGCGACTCGTCAAGGTCAAGTAATTTTGTGATCTTCAAATGCCTCTATCACAACTATATTGCACTTATACAATAATATGAGTAGATGTACATCGAGAAAACACTTAAATTAAACCGTGTCATAATTTCTAAAAAAATATTACTTTGCAAAAAAAACATTTGGAAAAAGTTTTAACGGACTTTTTTAGACGTCTTGATCTCTGTGCGTTGATTTTGTATGTACCAACGATAAGTCCCGAAAAAAAATATTTATCGAGACCGGGCTTTTTTTATAGTTCCAGAATTCGGTGAACTGGTGCCGTATTTCATATCAGTAGCCTAGTTTAGGTAGTTTTTTTTTATGAATTTTTATTTCAAGTCACTATGATACCCACGTACAAATATATAAGAATTTTTCTTAGTTACATGTATTTTTTTTATATTACTAATCTATTATCTTATTAATATCATCATAATCATTTCAGCCGAAAAACGTCCACCGCTGGACATAGGCCTCCCCCAAGCACCTCCACTTCGACCGCTTTTGTGCTTTGTGCTTCCCGCATTTGTTGTGCTTGTCATTTTGCGGGGGAGGGGGGGGGAGGGGGGGGGGGTTGCCATAATCGCTACGCTTGGCAAGCGGGTTGGCGATCGCAGTATGGTGGTAAAATACCTAGAGAACGCTGCTGCCCATTCTCCGCTAACGTCCCTTAGTCGCCTTTTACGACACCCATGGGATGTAGGGTGGTGCTATTCTTTAAGTCCGGCACCACACGGACAGCTTTATTAATATAAATGAGCATTAAGAGGCGTGCACTTTTGGATTTTCCAAACTTTTTTAATCTATGGTCCGAAAAGTTCTTCCAACCATCAACTTACCTACGGCTCGCTAAAAGTACAGTCAGTTTAACTCAAAGCAAGTTATAATAGTAACACAGATATTACATTAGGGTTATTCCTAAGCCTGGTAAAACACATACCTGTTTCTCCAAAGCCGGATCAACCTTACAGCTGACCACACTAAGCAGTTTGACAGACTGGTCACCAAACGATATGGCTGCATCGTTCAAATTCTGGGGAACAACAATACATGTTATAAAAGTAAGTAGCGTTTTCGAAGCCTGGTCCACTCTATCTTCTTTAAGCAAAGTTTTTCGATACACCGCCAAACGGTTTGTCAGCTCTTCATGTGACCAGAAGAGTGCCCTAGTTTTGGCCAAGAAATCAGCATCGCTACACAACGCGGCAATGCTGCCAGCCTTTTGGGCACTTTTCCTGTTGACAGCGATACGGACGAATTTTTTGATGCCCTATAGAATAGAATAGAATAGAATTTGTCTTTATTCGAGTATCCATGACTCATCTGTTAGTATAACTTACGACTATGTTAGTAAACACTGATAAACAAATAACACAACAAATAATGGTGGATCACTGCTGCGACAACCCATGAGTAATTGCACAACAGCGACCCACATAAACACAGTCCAGACGACTGGCAATCATTCTTAAGATACTGTTGGTACTGCCCCACACCCTGCGCACCAGGGAAGCGCACTTTTTACGCATTGTTGCATAAAAACAATCCACATGCGCATCCGCAAACATCCCCGACGCACTACAGAAGCGGGGCAGCCCCACCAGCATCCTAAACGCGTTATTATACTGAACGCGGAGAGCACTGTACGATTTTCGCGCACATCTAGCCCACAGGCTGCACGTGTATAATGAAGTACAGTACGCTCGAAAGAGCGTAACTTTGACTGGAAGTGAACATCGTGCAAACCTGCGAGCCAACATGTTCGCTCTAACCGACACTGCCCTCCGCTCTCGCTCAATGTCATCATCGTCCTTAAAGCCAGGGGTCAATATATGACCAAGGTATTTGAACTTCTGTACTCTTTGCAAAGGTGTGCCGTACAGAAGTACAGGAGGCACTCTGTCAGGGCTTTTACCCCCAGCCTCAAAGACCATGACCACAGACTTCGTACAATTATACTCCAATCCATGTACTTTGGCGAACGCCTCACACTGGGCAACCAATTTTCTTAAGCCACAGACTGACGCACTCAGCAGTACCATGTCGTCAGCATAACTGATATTATTGACACAGATACCGTCCACGTAGCATCCAACCCTGGTACTGCTGAGCTCGGCAATAAGTCCGTTCACATAAAGGTTGAAAAGCATTGGTGAGCTCAACCCCCCCTGTCTCACCCCACACTCCAACCCGTACGGACGAGAAAACGCCCCAGCCCATCGCACAGTGTTGATCTGGTTTCCATACCAAAACTTTAAAATATTGACAAGTTCTATTGGCAAATTAGCCCGCTCCAATTTATTCCATAACACATCATAGGAAACCAAATCAAAAGCCTTAGATAGGTCCAGGAAGCAGGCGTAAATCGGCGTCTCGCGCTTCGCGTAGTATGTGACAGCATGCTTAAGACACAAAACTGCAGTCTCAGTTGATAACCCCGCTCTGAAACCGAACTGGTTATCATGCAAAGTTATACTTTTATTTAATTGCTTATTAAGCATGCTGTCAAAAACCTTCGATATCACAGTAGCTAGTGAAATGGGCCTATAGTTACTACTGTCGGCGAGGTCACCAGTTTTGTTTTTAGCTATTGGCACTACCACTGTTCGCATCATCTCGCCAGGCAGGTAACTATGGCTCATGCAGAAGCTATACAGCAGAAGCTATATATCCTATGATTATTTCGCCTCCTTTTTGAATTAATGGTACCTACCCACATTTTACATGTCACATTTTAAATATCGCAGCATTAGCCTGAGAAGCCTTTATGACCTCGTAATAGTCTTTTTTTTTTCTTGTTTATTGTTGTTTTTATTGTAATTTTGTTAGTTTTAAATGCTCCTTTCCTATTCTGTTACTGTTTGTATTACCTGTGCGTCTCCCAATTAAAATATTATTATTTCTTTATTCTTTACACATTTTAAAATTCTTAGCTTTTAAATTATGTAAATATTATCTTGGAAACGGAAATGAAAAACAGGGTGTGGCGTAAGTAATGGTCCAACGTTAAGGGATCGTATCACCGTAAAATATATTTAGCTATGAAATACCACAAGTTGAATTTTTTTTTTACTTATTTATTTATTTATTTAACCATTTATGTACACACTTATATTAACAGAAAAGAAGAAAATAACAGAAAAATAGGTACAAAGGTGATGCTTATTTCTAATGAAATCTCTTCCAGCATACCTGCGATAGGATAGTAGATTTAGAGATGTAGACAGCGTGTGTAAGAGTAAAAGAGAAAATAAAATACATAAAATCAAAAACAATTTACTTAATAAAATAAAACAAATAATATGAGAATATGTATGTATATACATACATACAAACATACATACATACTTCTAAAATAAATAACACTAGAATATTAATATATACGCAACTATGACGAAGTGGAAAGATAGTGTTCTTTCACTCTTCTTTTAAAAACTGCAACAGTTTGGCAGTCCCTAATGTCAGGCGGAAGTGAATTCCACAACCGCACCGCGTGCACAGTGAAGGAGTAGGAGTAAAAGTCGGTGGAGTGGGGAGGGGACTTAAGGAGGTTTCTAAGATGCGACCTGCACGGCGCATCTGAAGGTCGGGCGTAGGAAAAACGCTCCCGCAGATAGGATGGCGTTTTAGGGTTGTGAAGGAGGTTGAATAGCAGACAAAATATCCGAGAGTTCCTGCGAAGTCGAATGGGGAGCCACTTGAGTATCTTGCGAAAGTTGGAAACGTGACCATACTTTTTAAGGTTGAAAACAAAACGAATACATATATTCTGCAAACGCTCAAGTTTATTTAAAAGCTCCTCGGTGGCATCCAAATAACAGGCATCGGCATAATCTATGATGGGCTGAATGAGAGTTTGAGCAAGAGAGATTTTGGTGTTCAAGGGCAAGACGCTCTGGAGACATTTCAACGAATGGAATGTGTAATGCACTTTGCAACTGACTTGAGCAACATGGGCAGTCTATGATAAATAGGAATCCATGGTCACCCCCAGATTTTTGACCATATGTGCGTATTCAATCTGAACACCATTCAGACAGAGTGGAGACAGCGACGCAACATCGAGCCTATTCCGCATATACCTGCCGCCGATAATCAAGGCCTGGGATTTCTTAGGGTTGATTTGCAGTCCAAAAGACCGCGACCACTCGCTAATCAAATCCAGGTCGCTGTTCATGGCAGACACCATACCATAGAACGCAGAATAAAATTATATATATATATATATTTTTTTTTTATTGAGACCTTGCTTTAATAAATTAGCTGCAAACAAATATTTTTTTATTAAATAATCCTTATCAAAAACTTTACACTAAATGTTTTAAATGGCCATTATTGGCGGCTTGCTCTGCACCATCGGATAAATGACTGTTTTGTTAGTCTCAATGTTTTGAGTTATTTTTTCTTCTTTCCTCTTTTTCGTTCCTACATTAACTTAAACTAAGGTTTAGTTGGTCAATGGAAGTGATTTCTTCTTTGTGAATTTTTCTGCTGTACATTTTATTATTTTATTTTTCTCTGTAGGTTGGTAGTATTATTATTATGTCACTTACCTTCACTTCCTCCTTGCTCTTGGCCGCGTCACAGATGTTCTTGGTGGCTTGGCAGAGGCCTGCCATGTCGTCAACGAACGGCTTGCGAGTGTGCTCGGGCAAAGAGTAGTAAATAGCACTGCCATCTATGATGGTAAAATTAAAATTAGAAAATTTGAGATACAGTTCTTATTTTAAAGTTTACGTCAAGTACTCTTAAGTTAAAAAAGAACTTTGAAAGAAGAAAAAGTTTTTAACTCATGTTTTTATATCTCAAGTAGATATTTTGTATTTCACATTTTTTCAATTTAATTTTGTCCTGATAAAGTAGTTTGCATTTTAGTTTTTAAGTTAATTAAGTCAATAATTTAAATCATGCTTTGGTCTCCTGTAAATTGAAGGAGTGCAGTACAATAAAACTTAATATCACTTATAACTTATAATTATGATTTCTTTGTGTACATATTTTGTTGGACTTCCTCAATTACAAATAAATAACATTGAAGTGTCTGTTTGTAATGCGGCAGAGACAACGAGTCACGAGTGTCGGCGGCTGCAGTTGCCTCTGCTGTTGACGCCGCTCGTATGTATGAGCACTTGAGCACTAAATTCCTCGTAGAACAACGGTTGCAACTTTGAGATAAGCCATTATGCTTTGTGTAAATCATTTATCACTATTTCATAATAGTAGGAGACACATAATCAGCCTATAATGTTCCCACTGCTGGGACACAGGCCTCTCTGTGAGACGGAGTGGGCCGTAGTCCAAGACGCGGGCCCAGTGCGGGTTGGTAGATTATCTGTCACAATGTTTTGAGAGCAGTGGTGATGAAATGATTTACACAAAAATAGTATGAGTTTCAATATTTTATGTTCGTAACAACATAAAATTACAATCAATGCAGTAAGAGAAAATCACTTTATAACATCGATATATATATACATATAGTGCTCGTGGCTGTGCTATTCAAGTATAGTCGACCGCATAATTGCATTATCACTTTTGACAACAATCCCCAGTAAATTGAAACATTAATATATAAAATGTCACATTGACAAATTATAGTGACATTCAACCTTAGGCTGGTAGTACGAGGCGGACTTTACACTCAACTAATTAGATAAATAAGCAAGCAGCTAACTACAATTCCAATGTCTGAACATAACACCACGCCTGTATTCCTGAAAGATGAGGCAGAGGTGTACCTATAGAGGCGTAACCCCGAAAGGTCATCTTTAACACTCTCACCGCCATACACATTTAAGGTTTTTGTAGAACTTCAGGCCATGTGGACGGCGCGCAGGCCATGCAATGTCTTTAACACCACGCCACGCTAGGTTTTGTGTTACTATTGCAGCACGCCATGTGGACGGCCGGCAAGATACGTCGTAAAGTTATTATCTAGCAAGCCAAGCTCTATAGAAATAAATGAATTTGTGGGATCACCGCTGACCACATGGCCTGCTGGTAAAGATGTACAAATCTATGGTGGCTTGCTGCACTGACATTTATGTGGGCGGCCAGCAGACCACATAGCGGTGAGAGTGTTAAAGACAACGCAAGATTTTGTTTATTTACCATTTACAACGCTCTTGACAGATTCTGTGAGAGAAACAGTAGGTTCCATCGCAGCTTTGTAGTCCAGTTTGTCTGCGTCTGAAACAATGAAATGAGCAATGTTTTCCATTTATTACCTTCTCCCGGAATGCGTCCGAAACGTGACCGAAACTAAAACAATAAACAATCACGCAATTTTGACAGTTTCTGCTAAATACGCACATGATGAAGCGCGACCAGAGCAAGAGAAGCAGTAAAGTTTTTGAATTTGAATTTAAAGATCGAGCATGTAGTGCGTGAGAGCCGAGCGTACCAGTGAAATGAAATGTTAATTCAATAAATACGATATCTGAATCACTAGATGGAGTCGAAATTTCCTAACTGACAACCCCTGAGAAGAAATGATGAAACAAACTCAGGGGTCACAGTCTCTTTTAAAGTCCAGACATAATCTTGGTCAGACCATGTGGAGACCGTGTAGATTATGTTTTTTGTGGAAAGAACCACACAGATTTGAGTGGACCTGTCCAGTCAGCGCAAGCATTTGTCAGTAATCGTGTAGCTCAACTCAAAACTTAAGGAGATCAACGACTCTACGAATAATACCAAAGAAAAGACATTTGGGTATTGGGTAGGTCGCAACCAGCTGTGAAGCCTGCGATTACATTGTATTATCGACTTTAATTTTGTGTGCCTCATATTGATATTTATGTCAGTAAAAACTACTCTGCTCTGCGCTCGGCCAGGTGTTCACCGGCACTAGGAAACTTTTACCGCAAGAGAACTACATGGAATTTTACCGTGATGTGACATGTCATGTAATGCCGGTGTAATCCGGCGTAGCGGTTCGTTCTCAAGCAAATGTCACGTGATCACCCGGGAAATATATTTACATCACTACATCACAGCATGCAAGCGCACACTGACGGGTACAATGCCGCGGTATCCTTCGGCATGCCGCGATATTGTTTTTCATTTTATTGTCATTCTATTATGTTATATTCCTATGCTTCGCATAAATCCTTAAGTCCATAAATCCTTTACCGTTCCATGCTACCTGTGGACGTAGGCCCTTAGACTTCCTTTCAAACAACTACATAAGGTTTTAAAGTAAAAAATACTTACAATTGGCGGCAACGAGAGTCGCCACCTGTACTCCCGCCCTGGCGAGGCCGTCTTCCATATGCTGTTCCCTCCGCGCTACCTCTACAGCAGGAAGAGGTTTACCGGCTGTGGCAGTCTTTGAGTTGTGTAACTACAATTTTAACATCAATTTTATACTTTTATATACAGAAGAATAAACTTTAGGAAATAATATTGACAAGATAAACAGTTTTTCAGCTCTCAAAACGGTGAAGGAATACATCGTGAGGAAACCGGCATGTCCTAGATCCAAAAATTCGTAGACATGTGGCATCTACCAACCCGCACTGGGTCCGCGAGGTAGATTACAGCCCACTCCCCATCGAAGAGACGAGGCCTGTGTCCCAGCAGTGGAAACATTATAGGCTGATTATGTACTGATTTTTAGTCACCAGTCATGTTTCTATGTATCAGAAAGGTGACATAATAGTCCGCTCTAAAACTCCTATCGAAAATAAACTAGAGCATGACTTTTTGGTCGGAAAACCCCGAAAAAATATATGTGGAAGCAACGTAAAAGAACGATTTTAGGAGATTCCAGCGCAAAAGTAGTTACAATCAAAATACGAAGAGCTTGTTTCGCCAGCGTCGACCAAATAAATAAAAAAAGCCGAACAAATTTTTTTAATATAATTAATTGCCAGATAAATTAGATTGAACTTCAAAATGTAGATGGCTATAAGAGTAGGGGGAAACCAAAGAAACGACGAATGATGGACTGTGTGAAAGATGATATGGCTGGAAGGGACGTGACTACCGAGATGATATGGCTGGAAGGGACGTGACTACCGAGATGATATGGCTGGAAGGGACGTGACTACCGAGATGATATGGCTGGAAGGGACGTGACTACCGAGATGATATGGCTGGAAGGGACGTGACTACCGAGATGATATGGCTGGAAGGGACGTGACTACCGAGATGACGACTAATAGAGAAGTATGGTAAAAAAAGACAGGAGAATGAGGATGATGGCATTAGCCTAAACTTGTCTAGAGCTGGTGAAACGAACCATAACAGTTTTAGGCATACAAAAATGTAATATTTCACTTTATTTTATAAATCTTTCTAGGATTGCTGCCTACCACTTTTAGCCCATCTTCTGCAGTCTTCAGCCCCTTCTCTGCGCTGTCGACCATCTCGCAGAATTGCTTGTACGCCCTCTTCGCCTCTTCAGAAGCTGCCAGCGCCTTCTTTGCGTCAACACTCACTATTTTCACTTTATCTGTTAAAAGAAAACTCAAAGCATTTATTTCAAATAAATCAATCACAGGCACTTTTGAAATGTCAAGGGGTCGGCCGATCAGAAATATGAAACTAGTTGCCCAATCCAAAGCTTAAGTACCTATGGAAAAGAACGGGCAAGAAACGCCACGGACACTCTTATAAATTAAAATATGGTTACTAAATATTGGTTACATCATTCATGTTGAAATTATGCATGTGAGAATTATGCAGAACGTTAAAAGCGTCCTTACTAAAAATATTAAAACGATTCAAATACCGCCAAAGACAGTGAGACATTAGTGAACATGACATACTCTCAGCCGCCAGGGCACATTCAAGTCAATGAACGGAGTATGTGGGGAGGTATTTTATTGTAACATTTTAAATAGTACCCCATGAAAAATTTATCTACTTTAGCTAGCCTGAAACCTGGTTTAACTAGTTGGTCCTTATTTCTAGTGATATAATGTGTCTTTCACCTCTTTTACTAGAAAGATATAGATTTTTCCTTACGTACTTGATGTTTTCATAGATATGTATATTGAATAGGCACCGTCATTATGTTAATATCTTTAAACAGTTTCCATATAGAGCGGAGGCCATATGCGGCTCTGATGGCTCTTTTCTGCAGCAAACAATAGACTTGATGTCTGCAGCCCGTCCCCATAGTAAAATACCATACGACATAATACTATTGGGCAAGACACGACATAATACTATTGAAACAATTTTGGATTACTTATTTTTTTGGCCAAGTGTGAGTTGTCCATTAAATGAGTACAATTGATCAATTTTTTTTAATGCTTATCGTCTCATTTTCTTGTAAGGATTACCTATTCCATTAATAAAATTATACTAATAGGTTTATTTGCATAAAAACAAGGTAAAAGTACAATTTTGAGAAAATTTAATTTTTCCAATATATTGTATATAAGGTGTATCAATTCATAGACGAAATATTTCAAGAGATACACTTAAAGCAGCTACAGAAGCCATAGAAACACTGTTTTTTTTTTATTTTAACTGAGTATGTTATTTTAAAAACTAAATAATTCAAAATTATTTGACCAAAACATAATAAATACTGGCTCCTTCTTAGTTTTGATCATCCATTACGCTAGTTTCTACGTAGTATTCCTACTGTCATTGAAGCGGGTGGCGGCATCAGATGGCGCGCGGTTTTTACGAATGATCAAAGAGAAGAACGCGAGCACCTCCCTCTCCCGCCACCCGCGCCTCAACCTTCAGTCCATATCATCAGCTTTACCAAATAAATCCTGATGATTTGTAACAAACATACATATCTCATAGATATGTATAAAGAGACGGCAGCAAGTAGTAAGTTTTTTTAATACAGGTCTCCACGATTCGTCTGGTTGGAGCTCGTATATTGATATAATGCACTTTTTTTGAGCAACGAATGCTCTAATAGGATCATTGCTGTTACCCCACATTATTAAGAAGAGATATTGTATTTTTGTATCGGAGGTATAAAATCTGGACAGCAGAAGTTGGTCCACAGACCGCTTACTTGTTTTTCATCCAATAACATAAATAATGTCGTTTCCCTTACCCTGGCTCTCCTCACCGCGGAGTGTATCAAGGAAGTCTTGCGTAGACTCTGCATGTGTGGAGGACCTTACTGCTTGAGCAACAGTATGCTTTGGATTCCGCACCGGTGTTAGTGGAGGAGCCTTCCGTACTGGTACTGCTGGCTTCGAACCTAACACAGAAACATAGGTCTTTTTATTTTCGCACAGGTAATCCGCGAAATTAAATTTTGTAATTTTTTTTTTACAATTTCCTCGTCAGTTCCAGTGTTGTAAGTTGATATAAATGTGAGTCGCGACCGTAACAAATATGTATTTACAGAATTATAATGTGTGAAATCTTCAATAGTAAGAATTGGCCTCATATGTCGTGATTTCATGAAATAGTAATTTAATAAGGCTAATTGAAGTTTGAGTTTTGATACTTTCGATTTATACATGTGACATCTCGAAGATGTCACATGTATAAATCTAAAGTTAGTTAAAAACTTATGACTCGTACCCCTTCTCACACGAGGTCACAATTTGTTAACCCTCTCCCTCCCTCTTAACGTGCAACGTAATTTATGTATGGCCCCTTAGATATTACTACAAGTAGTCTTACCTTGCGACCCCTCAGGACTCACGATGTAAACCAGTTTGCCTGAAGCGTTCGCAAGCTTTGCGGCAGCCTCGTTCAATTTCTAGAACAAACAGGACATTACAGCACCCGTCTTTTAATAATATGACACTTCGAGCTTTATACAGAAGCCTTGAGTGGCTCGTGGATAAGTAAAAGTAGTACGGGTCGATCAATCAAAGTCAATCCACTTTTGTCGAAGTCGGACCGTGGCTGGGTTATCTAATATCTATTTCGCTTCGTCTCTCGGAAGTCTCGGCTGTCATTCGTAAATCTTTGAAGTTCCGCAGTCAGATGCCTGAAAGTTTGACAACCAGTCTTCTTGGCAAGACTGGTTGTCATACTTCGGGTATCGTGTTACCCAGTAACTGGGTTGTGGAGGTCAGATAGGCAGTCGCGCCATGTAATATACTGGTATTCAGCTGCATACAGTTAGACTAGAAGCCGACCCCAACTTAGTCGGGAAAAGACTAGGCAGATGGTTATCAAGCTTTAAACAGATACTGTTATACTGAGTGACAAAGACCAGTTGGTTTTATAACAAAATAAAGTTTTTCTGTAAACCGAGGTTTAAATCTTTGAGCCATTTTAAATTACGAACTTTATTCATTAAATCAAATCACTTTTATTTGTTAACACAGGTAAAGAAATACAGATCTTGAGTTTAGTTAACAGAGCGCTATGTTATGCCAGGAGGCGTACAAATATGGTGTGCACCTATCTAAATATTATGAATTTAAATAATTAAAAAAATATGTTTGAAAATCATGCATAATTAAAATTTCAAAATAAATCATAAAAATTATAAATTATTGTTTAAAAATTGAACGATATCAACCTCAAATTAATTCATCATTTACGTTTTTTATATAACATAGAAACAAAGCACTATATTGAGCCATCATTTAAGAATTCATCCAGTGTGTAGTAACATTTAGTATTCAAAGTAAAGTTCTCACTACAAAAACTAACTTTAAGCCCGAGTCTAAATTTACCTAAGTCGGAATAAAGTTCGAAATACAAAAACTGGCTCGAAGGTTTAGGCTCGCACCAAAGTTAAAACTATTTTTGTAATGAGACGGATTAGGTTCTACAATCTTTATTAATACGATAAAAAATACACTGGATAGAATTCTTATACAAAACTATCTAACAAACTATATAAATAATATAAAAAATAACTAGCTTAATATCTAGCTTAACTTAAACTATTAATAACCAAAAAAAAATGGCGTCGAGTTCCTCCGCATCGCTGTCGACAGGTAATGCACTACCCAGTAGCCGGCGGCGGCCTTCTCAAGTTCTAGAAAAGTTGTAAATAAATAACGTTACCTTCGGTTGCCCCGCACTGTCACAGATGGCGCGACTGGCGTCGCACAGTTCTCGGAGATGTTTCAACATGGCGGCCTGTCCCGCCGCGTCCTTAGTGCCGCACAGACTGTGGGAGTCTGGAAGATGCAAATAGATTTAGATTGAATTTACTATACAGGGTTATTGGTAAACCACCATCAACCTCATGGGGTCATTGTACTCATCATTATGAACAACTTTTAATAAGGGACCAAATATGAAATTGCGAAAAAAAAATCAGCTGATCCCTACATTTATATTTGCAGAACTCGTCAAAATGTAGGGACCAACATATTTTTTTTCGCGATTTCATATTTGGTCCCTTATTAAAAGTTGTTCATAATGATGAGTACAATGACCCCATGAGGTTGATGGTGTTTTACCAATAACCCTGTATAACACAGGAAAAAAAGAAAGAAAAATCGTTTATTCCGCACAAATAAGATGCACATTATGAAATAAACATAAAATACACATATTCATCAAAAATACACAAAAGTAATAAAAACAAAAAGTGAAATTGAAAATATAACAGTAGCAGGAAGAAGTTAACAAATAATATGCACAAGATACAAAACGAAGTAATAGGGCGAGCGGGAAACGTGGCTTACATTTTAGTATATTGTGGTGTCTTACGAATTCCAAGCAAATGAAGTCACGGGACGAAGCTAGTGGATGATACAAGAACTAATCTGAACTGTGTACATTATACAACAATGAACACTCTTTTAAATTATATTTCGCCAGAGATGTAACCAGTGTGAACTTATTGGCATTGCCAGGGAACAAATCCAAGATCTGGACAACTACTAAATACACTCTAATCGACCCGGATATCGTACTCGAGCCCCAAATAAAATCATTTATAACATATAGATTACGTAAATTAGGTAGCCCACGCTCAGCAGTCACGCTGCCAACTACTAGGCTGACATCTTCTTGTTTTCGTGTCGACGACGGTACTTTGATTTGACTTCGCTATGTGGCGGCATCTACAATGCCACATGCGAACTACGTATCACACTGACGTCACGAAAAATCCTGCATCGCGCAAGCAAAGTTTACCTCACGACTAGCATATAAACAACGTCCCGACATCACTCGTCGGGCAGTAGTCCACAATACACAACATCCGTCTGCTCCGGGGATTCTTCCTTTTTTTGTGGAGTATTAATGAACTTTACACCTGTTCCTCATATTGTTTGAGCCCACGTTGATGGTGGTATCAGTGGCATTTTTTAGGTCATCAAAGGTACAAGTGAACGTACAGGCACTATAGTCAGCGCGTTATCAACTGAGTCATGAGGCCAATAAATATAGGAATGTGCAGCGCGCCCGGACCGTTATCGGTAAACGGCTACCTGCTCACGTCGTGTCGATGAGTCACTAATGATCTGTACGCTTGTATGAACAAGATACGATAATAAACGTTACTTATCGATATATTTCTTTTATTGTTACGCCCTTCACTACGCAGCTCCATAAGGCCCATAAATGCAAGCGAGATAGACATAGGGAAATGATTTATGGCCTGACGACTCAGTTGATAACGCGCTTACTATAAGACACTCCAGCAAGTGGGACATGGTCTGATCAGAAGCAGCGTAGTTGCACTTTTGGATGGGTCGATAGTCACCCATTTCGTCAAATTGTTTTTGCAGCGGCCTATTTGGACGACTAGGCCGACGACACAATAAAATATAACAAAAAAAAATAAATATAAACGAACCTTGTACTACTTGCGGTATCAGCTCAGTGATGGTTGTCACAGCTCGCTCTGCCGCCGGGTAGTCAGTGTCCTTGCCATCTACAGTGCAACATATTATATTAAATTTATGTTGAAAGAAATCAGCTCACAAGTGTTATTTTATAGTCTGCTCGTAATGCATCTGGTGAAAATGTAAACAAGCCCTGTGTAAGTTACATTCTGACAGAATGAATAGCTAAAGGGAAGTAGTAACACAATCATCTGTATTTGCAAGGTTTCCACTTTATATCTCACCACATTTCCCAACCGTTATTGTGTCAATAAATAACATTACTACATAAATTGTAATTGAAAAATCATGAAACTTTATAGGGTATAAGGTTATAAAATTAATCTCAATGGTCAAATTAAAAACTTCTTTAAGGTGATTTAAGATTAGTTTCTCGGTTTATGTAATTTATTTATTTAAATCAGACCACTCAATTTCATAATCAGCCTATAATGTTCCCACTGTTGGGGCACAGGTCTCCTCTCTGTGAGAGGGAGTGGGCTGTAATCCACCACGTGGCCCAGTGCGGGTTGGTAGATGTCACATGTCTTCGAGTTTTTGGTCCTATTGTGTCTCGTTCAGTGTCCTTCAACCATCGATCACTAATTTAGTCATCGATGCCTTCAACCGATTAAGCTCGCCTTTGTATACCCGCTGTCCTTATAATAATGTTTACATTGTTTTGGTGCAAGAGAACAGTGGTGGCCCAGTGGTAACGGCCCTAACTTACGAGTGGATTCGGGGATTCGAACCCAGACAGGCGTTTTAGTTTGTGTAAATAATTTCATCACCACTGCTCTCAAAACGGCGCAGGAAAACATCGTGAGGTAACTGTCCTAGAACCAAAATTCGAATACATGTGACATCTTCCAACCCGCACTGGGCCTGCGTGGTGGATTACGGCCCACTCCCTCTCACAGAGGCCTGTGTTCCAGCAGTGGGAACATTGTAGGCTGATTATGCTTATTGTTTTGGTAATGTTTGTGTACAATAAAGAATATGAAATAAAGAAAGGATTTTGAAGGGCATTTACCTGGAGTGGCAGCGGTGAGTGCAGCGACTGCCGCGTTGAGCTGCGCCAGTGCACGCGATAGTTTGTGTTGCAGCGTCGCTCCGTCAGATTTATTCGGCTTCTGACTTACTACCGGCTGACAAAGAAGATGGGAAATAAGAAGAAAGTAAGAAAAATGCTTCCTTGTCACAGGAACACGTGTAAATTAAAAAAGACAATTTCGTTCGGATACCTACTTAGTACAAGAAAACAAATATATAATTAAAAGTATGGAAAAAAAGTAATCGGCAGCGTGTCACACGTCAATCACACGTCGTGTCTGTGACGCTTCGGCTTCCACTCAGCACGATGCTGTGCTAGGGGGACCCACCACACGGCGCTGATTTTCAGTGGTCACCCGAAAATGATGTTCGGAAACCAAGTCGGGTATTTATGACTTACTACCTGCTGCCAAATAATATGGGACATTTAAATAGCTAATCACTGAATTATATTTTTTTGTTAACCATTTAAATGCTGTATTTAATTGAGCCGTAAACTCCTGATGCGCAATTCCTGTATTTAACAACCTTTGCTTTCTATTCTGTCTCAATCTGTCAAAAAGACCACTAATTTAAGACAACACACATTTTGGACAAGTTTTTAACATTGATTAAATGAATGAAATGAAATGTTTAAGACACTTTAACACGTCAATATTTTAAAACTAGATGGCGCCGGCATTTCCTAGCTGACTGACTGAGATGAGATTGTGACTTACCGTGAAATATGTATATCAACATAATAATAAGCTAACCGTCTTAAAATAGTAATAATAATATGTACATGTATTTAAAGGGATTGCGACTTGAATTTGAACCTTTTTTAGGTCCGAAACCTTGACATTGACCTTCTAATGAAAATAATCTTGGCTAAATCCGAACCGTGAGTTTTGAGAAAGACATTATGAGAAATAGATGTTGGCCAAAGTCAGGTGTTATAGAAATAGTGTTCTCCTAGATTATTAGATCGCACAAGCAAAATTCAACAAGATAATTTCAGTATTGGTATCTCACAAAGCGAGACGCGCTTTTCTTGTGGTAAACAAGTGTACAAACACGCTGTCAATGTGTGTGTAAGCGCAGAAGCTCTCGGTGCCTTCCGAGACACGGGCGCAGTCGGAAGTGTGTGTATTATTTCCTGACGCTACTCATCCAAACGCACACATTCACAGCGTGTTTGTACATTTGGTTACCACAAATAAAGCGCGCGCTGCTTCTTAAGATAAAAATACCGTAACAATAGCAGACGTTTCGTTGTTATTGTCTGGTCAGAGGATGATATAGTAGATAATGCAATTCAAGACCGCACGTCATAACACTATGATCCATAATAATATTATAAGTGCGAAAGTCACTCTGTTAGTCTGTCTATCTTCCCTTTTTACGCCATAACGGCTGAACAGATTTCGATTAAATTTAGCACATAGGTAGACCATGACCTGGCTTAGGACTTTTTATCCCGGTAGTATGTACGTTACGTGAGATAATTTCCGACGTCCACGCAGGCAAAAGGTAGTAAGATATAAATTGCAATGATTGTCAAGTGTTCATAAAATGCAACATCTCTACGTATAAATTGATTGTACAGACGCCAGCAGGTCAAGCTACCCGAAACTGTCAAATTTTCCCAATCAACCTTGAACCTTAATGCTTTAGCGATAAAGTTGAAAATCTATTAAAGAAATTTGACAGATTGTAGTAGCTTGATGTGCTGGCGTCTGTACATATAACTAATATACCTAGTATTTTTGGCTAACGTTACCTTTTTAATCTGCTGTTCTGCGATATCCAGATGTTTCTTAGCTCCAGACACGCTGCTGACAAACTTGATGCGTTGCTGCTCTTGCTGTGGCGATAATACCACATCTGTACCTAAAGGAGAATATTTAAAATATAGTCTTCCAGACAGTATTTCGGCCATGGCGGCCAATCTCAACGGAGACTAGCCTCCGGCGCGGGAGATATCATAGTGCACAAGTGTGTGCGCAGACACAGGTGCACTCTCTCTTCCCTCACTCTCATAGTCCGATGGGACGGCAATCCGACACGACCGGAGAGAGATAGAGAGATCAGGAAAAAAAACGGAAAATAAATACATGTCAATCGAATTATTAGGGATGTGAAAATATTGCTTACTAATTGTGCTGTAAATAAATAAATACGAGTATAATACGCTTTCACGCTGTTTCGGTTATATTTTATATCCTACATACATTTTATCGCTCAGGGTGCTAAACGAACATTCAAATTCATTTACTGTCAGACAAAGCACATCCCAAACAGCTAGGTCTAGACCATGAAGCTTTGAACCGGAGTTCGTTATTTAACGAAAGTCAAAATTCATCCCCTAAAGGGGTTAAATAGGGATTAAACTTTGAACCGAAGTTCGTAATTTTTGTCGATGGGAAATGCGTGAAACCAGGAATGCGCGTTCGCTGCATGATGGCGGTCAAGATACCCGTTGAAACCGTAGATGCTGGCTGGCTGTGTGACTCGCCGCTCGAAAGCTTGAGGAAGAAGAGAATGGTGATGACGCCACGCTGAACTAGCTGCTCGAAGGCTGCGTCAATGTCCATGTTCAGAGGCACCAGTATAGAGGTATGAGGAACAGGGTGTAAACAGGATTTGCGTGACGTCAGTATGATGCGTAGTTCACATGTGGCGATATAGATACCGCTAAAAACCTATCGGGCACACGGCTTCTCGATAACAACTCACCATGTTGCGCTGTCTTGCAGGCTTCCACAAGCTTGTCGAGACAGTCAGCAAGCTGTCCCTGAGAGCTCAACACTTGCTGCTTCATGTCAGGACGCTGCGCAAGGTGCGGCGCACACGATGACGTCAGCTCTGATGCTGTACTGCGCAGCTTCTCCGCTGATGAGATGAGCTCCTTCTGGCAGTGAGGGTCTCCAATGGTTGGAGCTGTTGCCTATGTTAGAAGTGGGTGGGAAATAAGATTAGTGTGATGTATCAGATATATGTGTGTCTATGTGTGAGTGCGTTTGCGCCGATGCGGCGGTCGAGTCAAGGACGGACAGTCCCCAATAAACCACGGTACTAGCCACACGCTTGTTTTACTTGAACACCTCACTGGCGACGAGGATATAAATTAAAAGCGGGCGGACGATTAAATTCAAATATGTCTATCGGGAAGTTATCGGAGTATAATGTAAGATCGGGGAATTGGACAATGTACGTGGAACGTATGGAAATGTTCTTTAAAGTGAACAGTGTTAAGGAGGAACTTTGGTTACCCACTTTAATTGCAACAATGGGTGACGAAGCTTACGAACTATTGAGTAACTTAACGAGTCCGGACAAACCGAGTGCAAAAACGTATACAATGGTGGTGAAAATTATGACTGATCATTTGCAACCAAAACCATCGTTCATGGCAGAGAGATATCGTTACCGACAGAGAAGGCAAAATGCGGGTGAATCGATCTTACAATACATATCTGAGCTTAAGAAGATGTCGAAATATTGCGAATTTAAAGCCGTTTTAGAAGAGAACCTACGGGATCAGCTAGTATGTGGGTTGCGAAGCGAGGCGATTAGACAACGACTGTTCACTGAAGAAAATCTGCAATATACAAATGCTGTGAAAATAGCATGCACTATGGAAGCGGCGGAACGAGATGCAGCGGCAGTTGAACACACAGTCGGGAGTAAGGGCGAGCCGGGCAGTGGCGGTGACGTCACGGCAGGAGCACTGCACGTGGTGGCCACGTCGACTCGTGGTGGCCGCGGCCGGAGAGGCCGTGGGGCACGGAGCGACATATCGGCGGGCACGCGGAAGGGCAATACCGAGGAGTCGCGGATTAGCTGTGCAGCTTGTGGGGCCTCAAATCATCAGAGTGAAGGATGTAGATACAATCGGTTTATCTGCGGGAGATGTAGGCAGAAAGGTCACCTACGTCGGGTATGTCCAATGCGAAGAGGGGCTCGACAGCCCCTAGATCGATGTGATACCAACAACATGGCAGCGCATGTGCGGGCAACGAGCGAAGCGGCCAGGCTGAGAACCCCTGCGGACCAGTCAGGGGACGATGAAGCGCCGTTGTCAGACGAGGGAGACTGGGAGGCGGTAGAAGACGTCCACCAACTCAGCTTGAACAGTTATAAACCGGTGAGCCTAACCATGTGTGTCGATGGAACCAAGTTAGGTATGGAAATTGATACGGGGTCGTTAGTGTCATGCATCAGTGGGGAAATGTATTATAAACTGTTCAGACATAGACATTTAGAAAACTCTAAATTGGTATTTAGATTTTATGATGGCACTATAATTAAACCAATGGGGGTAATAATGCCACTAGTTACTTATAAAAATAAGTCGAAACAAATGGAGTTGTTTGTTATAGATGGGGGTACCACGTCTTTGTTAGGTCGGCAATGGCTTACAGAATTAGGTATTAAAATACCCATGTATCAAAATATGTTGACCATAAACACAGACAGAACGAATTGTAATAACTCCCGCAATGAAGAATTAACATTATTGCTTCACAGATATAAGGATTTGTTCTCGGAGGGACTGGGCCGTTTCACGGGAGGCAAGGCCCGGTTACGGATACGTGACGGAGCGGTGCCGGTATTTTGCCGCGCACGGCCTGTGCCGTACGCGCTGCGCGAGCGCGTTGAGGCAGAATTGGAGGGTATGCTGCGCGCTGGTGTCGTCGAGCCCGTGGAGAGCTCGGACTGGGCTACCCCACTTGTACCGGTACGTAAGGCTGATGGTGGACTCCGTATCTGTGCTGATTACAAAATAACCTTAAACCCCGTGCTGCTGGTGGACAAATATCCGTTACCACGTATTAATGACTTGTTAGTTAAATTAAACGGTGCAAAAATATTTACGAAAATTGATTTAACACAGGCATATAATCAAATCGAATTAGATGACCCAGACAATTGTACAGTTATTAATACCCACAAGGGTCTTTTTAAGTATAAAAGGTTAGTTTATGGCCTATCCTCGAGCCCAGGCATATTCCAAAGAATTATGGCTAACCTACTCAACAATATCCCAAACGTAGAAGTATTCCTCGACGATGTCATTATTGGATCACGCAATATTAGGGAACATTTAGATACACTGGGAAAAGTTTTAGAGCGATTGCATAGTAACGGAATGAAACTAAAACAAAATAAATGTGTGTTTATGACTAATGAAGTTAAGTACTTAGGATATATTGTTTCCGACGAGGGTATTAAAGTGGACCCAGAAAAGGTAGAAGGTATATTAAACATTCCCCGACCAGAAAATATCACCGACTTAAGGGCTTTCCTAGGAACAATAAATTATTATGCTAAATTCGTCAACAACTTGAGCACTATACTGGCGCCGTTGTATAGGTTATTAGGGAAGGGAGTGACGTGGAAATGGGACAGGGAATGTGAGGCAGCCTTTAAGAAAATTAAAAATGTTCTAATTAGTGCGGACGTCCTGGCTCATTATGAACCAAACAAACCGTTGTTTTTAACTTGCGACGCGAGCGCGAGAGGCATAGGCGGCGTGCTGAGTCAGATGTGCGAGCAGGATAGCAGCACAAGCGGAGCGCGCGAGCGCCCGGTTGTGTATGTATCGCGCACGCTTAACGCGGCGGAGAAACATTATTCGCAAATCGAGCGGGAGGCATTAGCTATTGTGTTTTGTTTAGAAAAATTACACCAGTATTTATACGGTCGACGTTTTACACTACGCACGGATCACAAACCGTTGGTCACTATTTTTGGCCCTAAACAAGGTATACCATCGATGGCCGCAAGTCGATTACAAAGATGGGCTATAAAGTTGTCAGCCTATACCTATGATATTGAGTACGTCACTTCTAAACAGAACGGGGCGGACGGCTTATCGCGATTGCCAGCTGTGGTTGCGAGTAAACAAACAAATACAATTCCGGAACAGTCATATTTACATTTCGCGCAGAATGCAATGCTATTAGACTATAACGAAATTAAAAAACAGACGAGCCGAGATCAGTTACTAGGCCGAATTTTAAGATATCTTCGCGACGAATGGCCATCCGATAACGAAATAAAATCGCTGCAGCCTTATTTCAATCGCCGAAAAGAACTTTATGAGGAATTAGGCTGTGTGATGTGGGGTCATAGGGTGGTCGTACCGGAGGTTTGTAGGAGTAAGGTTCTAATTGGTTTACATGAAGCCCATATGGGCATAGTTAAAACGAAAGCTTTTGCTAGGAGCTACATTTGGTGGCCGGGAATGGACGAAGCGATAGAAAACACATGCCGCGCTTGCAGTGTCTGCGCTGTAGAAAGTGAATCGCCGCCGCGACATATGCCCTGCCCTTGGCCATGGCCAGATAGGCCGTGGGCCCGTATACATGTAGATTTTTTAGGCCCTATTTCGGGGCAGATATTTTTAGTAATAGTTGATGCTAGAACCAAGTGGCTAGAAGTTAGTCAAGTACCTAGTACAGCGGCTAGTCACACAATAAACGTTTTAAGTGACGTGTGCGCACGTTTTGGGTTACCAAAACAAATAGTCTCGGACAACGGGCCACCCTTTACAAGCCATGAGTTTTCGCAGTTCCTTAATGCCAATGGCATTGAACACATATTTTCAGCACCATATCACCCTGCCTCAAACGGGGCGGCAGAGAATGCAGTTCACACAGTGAAAAGGGTGATTAAGAAGGCCATTAGGGAAAATTTAAACATACCTTTATTTATAAATAAATTCCTCCTATATTATAGGAACACGGAACACTGTACTACAGGTGAAACTCCGGCGTCTCTCATGTTCGGCCGCAGGTTGCGTACTAAATTCGACGCCCTGAGACCTAATACGGACAATAAAGTTAGGGACGCTCAGTGGCGACAACAAAAGTATGGCGCAACTGGGTCACGTCAATTGCATCCGGGGGATGAAGTTTGGTTACGTCAGTATAGGGGACAGGATAAATGGTTATCAGGGAAAGTAACGGAAAAGATGGGAACCACCGATTACAAAGTAGTAGATGCTTTAGGTAGGGAATCCCATAAACATGTTGATCAGCTAAAGCAACGGATACGGAGTTCATTAATCTGTCCTTCTAGCCCGGTTAGAGAGAAGTCAGAGATGGTAGATGTATCTGGGAACCAGGAAGCGCCCAGGGACTTCGACGACTCAGCCGCCGCAATTACACCTCAGGGTGACGGAGAACAAGAGCATTTTGAGGATTGTGTCGAACCAAAAACACAGACTCCTTTGCCTTCTCCTGAGCCGACCCAGTCTCGTCCCATCCGGGCATGTAGAACTAATAAGCCACCTAATTATAAGATATGATAAGTAATATTTCCTCTTTTGTTAGTTATGTAAGTTCTTAATTGTATAAGTACATATATAGATATATATTTAGATTAAGGGTGAAGGTGTGATGTATCAGATATATGTGTGTCTATGTGTGAGTGCGTTTGCGCCGATGCGGCGGTCGAGTCAAGGACGGACAGTCCCCAATAAACCACGGTACTAGCCACACGCTTGTTTTACTTGAACACCTCAATTAGAACATGGGATTTTAGTCGGGATGAGGAACTGTTTGTATCTGAAGCTTACAACCTTTATAAATCAGAAGAAAAGGCTTCGAGGCTGAACATATGGCCAGTAAGGCTGAGTAAAACATCCGGGTGGAAAAATGTTACGGAGTTTTGCATTTTCTTAGCAAGATAAAATATTTTAAAAATGAAATCTAAGCGAAAAAGTTGCACGTCTGTGATGTTGCCAAGATCTGGGGAATAATGGTCGCGAAGTATGTCCGTGTTTTCACCTACAGTTTATCCCTAGCTTTATAAGGAATGAGCAGGTTCATTCACCAAAGTCAAGACCAAGTTCTAAAGCTGAATATCATCTTGCAGTGGGGTTGTACGCTGGAAGCTTCGTCGCGAGAGAGCGATGAGTGTTTGTCACTTGTCAAAGCGATCTAGAATTAAAAGTGAACAATCAGCGACAAGACAAAAACACTTAGCGCCAGCAAGAACTGCATTAGCAGCTGAATTAAAGTAAAAAGTAACAAACACTTAGCGCCATCTGCGCGGAACTAATTAAACAGTTTTACTCCCTATTGTCTCCTCACCTGTGCCACAGTAAGCAAGGCCTGCGCGGCGTCGGCAGCGCGGGCCCCTCGGCTGTCGAGCTCGGCGGCTGCGCCAGCGTCCGGCACCAGCTCGGTGAGACGCTGTACTTGAGACAACAGCTCGCCCGCCTTGCCGCACGATGCTGCTGATAATGCTAGCACCTGGTGATAAGATTTTTGTTTAACCAACTGCGCTGGTTTCAGTCGCATCGATCTACTGGAACCATCGATCCATTGCTCCATTGCTGCGTAAACAAAGGACAAATCAACAAACACACCAGTGGCGTAACAATAGGGTGGCAGGACGGGCAAAATAGCTCGCCGTTCGATAAGGACCAGGCCCGGGTCGACGGCGCGTTGTGTTCCACGCACGCCTCCAAGAGATGTCAGCACCAATGACGGGTTCCGCTAGAGCCGATGCCTGCCAGGGTTGCGGGAAAGTCCGAGAGGGATACCGTGACCCCTGGCACAGGCAACTGAAGGAACACGGGTGGGTTTTAGTCAGTAAGAGTCTGACACGCCCTCCCGCTCCGCCCAGAGCGGGAGAAGTTATTTGACGATTAACCCACAAAAAAAGGACGGGTTAAATGAAACGGGGTCCCAGCCAGAGGAGGTCAGGCCACACGGGCCGTAAGCACATGAGGATCGACACATTTAGTCCAAAAATACAAAATGAGCTCATTGCTGTTTTGGTTCAAAAAGTGGAAACCGCTCTGGTAAATGAAATAGGTACCTAATGACCGCACCATTTATTCCATTATATTTGATACGACTCAAAATATTTCAAAATCAGATTGATTGTGTAAACTTTATCGAGGCGCTCGTGATTTTAAAGAGTAATTTTTAGGATTTCGTGAGGATTAACTGCCATAACAATGTCCAATCACATTGTAAAATTAAAAACTATAGCGTTCGCTGAGCTTCTGAACATTGAGGGACCTGTCCGATGTTTTTGCCGCTCGAACGGTGTAGTTACGCCACTGAAACCCACTTTAACATTTTTTCACAAGAGTGTTACTTATTTCCGTTGGAATCGTAAGACAGTAAAAATGACACAATCTCATCCCATTGCCTCACCTGTTTCTCGTGCACATCTTGAGCTTTGGGACTGACGATGTACACCAGCTTGCCGGAAGCTGCCGAGAACTTGGCTGCGGCATCGTTCAGACCCTGCCACACAAAAGATAATGCTAAAGTAAGGAAGTAAGTTTATTTATTTGTATAAACATGGTCTACATAAATGCAAGATATTAAATAGAGAAATCTTCTATCATGTTTAGCCGCGTATTGCGGCGTACAAATTAGTAAGAAGAGATGGTGCACAAACCGCGACTATAAGTATCAAAATTACATTATAAAATTACTTATTAAATCATAATTACTTATTAAACGTTATAAATGCTATTAAAAGCTTGCAAAACTAAAAAATTATAACACTGCTTTATTATTTTCATCTAGAAATTACAATGTAATTCAATATCTGAAGAAACTTGTTTGTTTGTAAGAGGTAGTGTCTAGAAGTAGTTACTGATCCGATTACAATAAATATTTTACCAATACAAAGCTGCACTTTGCCGTGTGTGTACAGTACGTCTACCTGACTTCCAAGCGGAGTTGCGGCCTGTAGCTAGTGATATCATGTTCCATAAAATATGACTATTGTATCTTTGAATTAAACAATTAGTTCTTTTGGTCGTTAGCTCGCTAATAATCTATCAAATCTGACCATGACAATGTTTGGACTCTATAAGAGACGGCGAATTCTGAGATTGTTTCATTGTTACTTCTCAGAGTAGTTGGATAGGAAACACCGACCTCATCTAGTTTTAACGTGTGAAAGTGTAAGAAAGAAAAATATTTTATTTGGGACACGCACAGGCAACAGAAACAGTAAAAAAAAATAAAGGAGCATTTAAAAGAAACAAAATTAACATTACAAATAAGAAAAGAAAGGAGACCTGTGTGAGGCCAAAAAGGCTTTAATTAAACCTACAAGAATCATCATCATCTGTCTGCCTTTTCCCAAATATGTTGTGGTCGGCTTCCAGTCTAACCGGATGCAGCTGAATACCAGTATTTTACATGAAGCGACTGCCTATCTGACCTTCACAACCCAGTTTCTGGGTATACCAATACCTCCCCTTGGTAAGACTGGTTGTCAGACTTTCGGGCTTCTGACGACCCGTAAGGACTGTCAAAGATCCACAAATGACCGCCGGGACCAACGGCTTAACGTGTTTAAAGCTACAAGAATAAATATCAATAATCGTCAACTGATAGTAACTCACCTGCGGCTGTCCTGCACTGTCGCATATCTCGCGACTCGCTTCACACAGCGCTCGCAAGTCTTGTAACATGGCGGCCTGTTCCTCGCCCGTCTTAGTGCCGCAGAGCGTGTGAGACTCTGCAAATACAATACAAAATCTCAATAAATTAGGAAATACTTTCGTATAAGAGTTAAAGCCTCATGAATTCTTTAGGCGGGAAACAGAGTTGCAATCGAAAATTAAACGCGACGAATTAAAATTTGTGTAGTGTTTTTCTATTGCAAATATTATTATTTTATGTTTCAGACGCGTTAATAAGGGTTCTCTGAAATGACGTTCACTAGGTGGCAGCACTAAGACGTCAGCAGTGCTATTCTGAAACCATCTCACCGTGAAAACGTAAGTGAAGTGAGCGTGGAGTGAGCTGTCAACAGTGTCAATACCTAGTATCAGGTGGAATTAAAGCTCACTTCAAACTCACTTCACCTAAGTTTTCACGGTGAGATTTTTACAGAATTGCATTGCAGGTCCGAGTACCTACCTGTCAAAAGTGTTAAAGCACCTATATTTTCTTTAGTCGTGACTAAATGATGAACTTCGTCATATATTTTATACTGTCTCATAACATACAGGATACCCTAGTTTAAGAGACGAGTTTAATCAATTTTGTACAGATTTCTGATTTATCCATTGTTTAATGTAAATGTTCTTCATCATAAATTCCAAAATTGTAAACTTATAGCACAAATTATTATCTGTATATTTTGGAAATAAAGATATTTATTATTATTATTATTCAGTATCGAAATTAAAGACCTCTTGTCAAAGTATTGGATCATTGAGTTCCCTTCAAAATGGTTGAGCTAAATGATGCTGATGCCTACGTCATGTTCGTGAACGGGCGACGTCAGTAGGCACTGGTCATTATAATTCCATATTGGCTTATTTTAATTCCATAATTGTTTTTATCTTTTTATTACGGACGCTTTTAACGTGCACGTCTTTCTAGATCGTTCTCACATGTATAATTACAACATGAATGATGTAACCACTTTTTTGTAACAATATTTTGATTTAAAAGAGTGTCCATGGAGATTCTTGCCCGTTCTTCGCCATAGGTACCTACGACGCTTTGGAATGGGCAACTAGCTTCATCTTTCTGACTGACCGACCCCTTGCCAATTCAAAAGTGCCTGTAATTGGTTTATTTGAAATAAATGCTTTGAGTTTGAGTGGCGCTAACTGGTGGCGTGAATTTTCATGAAAACTCTCATTGGAAACAAGAATGTGAATTTATCTTAAATATGGAACATGGAATATTGAAAAGCTGCTCGCAACATGACAACGATCCGTAACTCATACAGAAAATGTTAACCGTGGCCTGTGCTGGGTGACTTTCCGCTAAGCATATGAAAATGACTGACCTTGTACAACTTGCGGCATCAGCTCAGTGATAGTTCTGACCGCACGCTCTGCTGCCGCGTAGTCGGGGTGCTCGCGATCTGTGCCAACATAAAAGGATTCAAAAGAAACTTAGAATTGTACGGAGATAAATCCATACTCTGGGCTGCTGGGTCCTGGATCCAATGGGAAAAGAGAAAAAAAAATCGAGTCGAGCAAAGTGTTATTGGGTTTTTGTACCAGGATTAGTTTTTTGTAGCAGAGCTGCAGCTTGATTTGTGGCCGGTTGAAAGGAAAAAAGGACGAGAGAAAAATATTTTATTTCGGACACGCACAAGGAAAACAAACAATAAAAAAAGAACATTAAATCTAACAAAAGCAAACACCATAAAAAAGAACATTTATACTTTTAAGTTTATCTAAGATTAAAACTAACGAAATAGTGAAAACAACAAAATAAGAGAAGACCTGTGCAACACCAAAAAGGCCGATCTCAGCATGATGCTGCGATATTTGAAAAAAAAAACAAATACCGCAGCGCTGGCATTCTGATATGGCCCGCTTAGGTTGATGACAATAGGTTCCCCCCTAGCCCACACTATTACAAATTATAAAAATACAGAGAAATAAATTAAATTAAATTATTACAATTATAGCAACAACCCTAATCTCTTCAAAGTGAGAGTGAACAGGCTTCTTCTGGGTAATCTCACTCCATCGTCGACTCTATGTCTGTCACCACTGACCTAGACTAGAGCCAAGAGCAAGCCCATTTAAATAAAAATAAAAAGTTAAAAAAATTGGTACCTATATTGTTTTAGTAAAATCTTATGCCTTACGTTAGTCAACACCCATCACAATATGCATCCATTTGTTCTGGATAGCGCACTCCGCACCAGCCTGTCGATTCTGTAACAATCTCACCGTGATAACGTAGGTAAAGTGAGCTATCATTTCAGCTGATGCTAGGGATTGACACTATCGACAACCCACTTCGAGCTCACTTCGCCTAAGTTATCACGGTGAGGTTGTTACAGAATCGACCGGCTGTAATCACAGAAAGGTGAGAGGTGAAGGTGGTGGAGGTGGTGGGTGGTGGTGCAAAGCTAGTATGTAGTTAAGTGGCTAAACAATACTAACATTATTTTTAAATAAAACAGTAAAACAGAAATTCAGTTAGAAACTCAATGTTGTTTTTTTTAGACTCTTAGATACTAGCTTTGAATTAATATAACATTATCAATATAATTTGCATAAAAATATTATTAAAATAGCGATTATGATTGTAAATACTTGGTCAATCCCTAGCATCAGTGGGGCGACACTGACAGCTCAATCCACGCTCACTTCACCTAAGTTGTCACGGTGAGATGGTTACAGAATCACGCTGCTAATACAACCATCTGCAGGATACTGTTGCTACTGCCTCGCACGCGCTGTTCAAGGAGGCTACTTTCTTCCGTATAACCGCATGACAGCCGTCCGTTCGCGCCTCCACAAACATTCCGGATGCACTACAATAGCGAGGCAGCCGCATTAGCATCCTGAAGATGTTGTTGTATTGGACACGCTGAGCACAAGGAGCCCGGAAAGTAAAGGTTACCCACAGACTGCTCGAGTGTAACGATTGGCAGTACGCCTTGAAAAGAGTAATTTTCTGCCCTCGAACAGCGAGCAAACCTGCGTGCAACCATACTTCCCCTGACTGCCAATACTCTGCGCTCCCTCTCTGTGTCGGCGTCATCTTGCAACTCTTCTGTCACAATGTGCCGCAGATACTTGAAGCTGCTCACCACCCACAGAGCCGCACCATTAAGTATAATAGGCGGAACATGCATGCCATGGCATAGCTGGTGAAATAGGGGTGTACTATAGGTACACCTCGGCCTCACTCTTCGAGGGTGAAAGCCGTGCTGTAACCCCGTAACACTGACCGCCTCAGATATAACCCAGGGTCAGTATTCGCGCTACCGCGACACTAAACCAACGAAGCAGTAAATACATTTCCATATTGTTCTGAGATTCACAGCATTTAAGTGTTTCTTTACCTGCAGTGGCAGCGGCGAGTGCAGCGACTGCGGCGTTGAGTCGCGCCAGTCGGTCTGACAGTTTGCGCTGCATTTCTGCGCCATCTCTTTGCTTCATCATTTGACAGATCATCGGCTGTCAAAATAAACATTTTTATGTTAATCCGACGTAAAAAGCGTTACAAACATTTCCGAGTTTCGGAAGAATTAGTGGCGCAGATATATATATATTTTTTTTTTTTAACGTTGCCCCACACTAGGAATTTCTCCTGTATCGTGGCTGCGTTTACAAACATTTAAACTCACATACACAAATGGCCAGACCCGGAACAACTACTTGCAGGTCATACAATTATTTGTTCCGTGCGGGGATCGAACCCGCGACACGTTACGCAGCAGTCAATCGCTTAACCACTGCGCCAACCGTGTCGTCAAACATAACATACGCACATATTTGTCGCGCGGTTATAATCGAAGCAAGTTCGGGTGAAATAATCTAAACCTGACTCAACATATCGTTAGATCAAATAACTAGATTAGTTTAGTATTGTGATCTGAGAAATCTAAATATAGACAGTTTCAAAGGTATAACCTTCGCAAGGTGCCTGCATAGGTAAGTTACAAACACCACGCGTTCAACTTAATATGTTGAGAGTATGACAGAAAGTTTCTATAAGAAATTAATAACTTGTACTGCTGACCTCGTTGAGCTGTTTTTCGGCCGCATCTAGTCGCTCCTTAGCTCCGGACACGCTGCTGATGAACTTCAGACGCTGCTTCTCTTGTTGCTGAGCCGATGGCACATCAACTAAGTTACCTGTGTGATGTAACTCTGTATGAGAATCTTAGCGTATTTGAGCATACATACAAAATGGCGCGTACCTTATCACATTAAATTATACCACGTAAACTACATGGTATACTTAGACGATATACAAAATTTGAATGAACTCCATTCACAAAAAAATCTGCTGTTCCATACATTTTGTTACACGTAGCTCGACAAAATGTATGGAACAGCAGATATTTTTAGTGAATGGATTTCACTCATCATCATCTTCCTGCCCTTATCCCATGTAGTATAGGTGGTATAATTTAATGTGATAAGGTACGTGTCACCTTGTATATGGCCACGTGGTATGAAACTATACGTATAAAAACATAACGTATAAGAAGACCATTTGGTGAGTAGGTATATCGATCAAGCATAAAATAACAAGAAAGTAAGAAATTCACTAGTTTTCTGTACCTAAGGTGGTATGGTGTATATCCATTTTATCCATTGATGTATCCAACTTTGTTTGTGATAGGCATGGTGGGATACAATAAATTGGAAACAAGGAGGGACATAGCTCTTGCTACCTATATTTTTAAATTATTGCGTGGCAAGACTTCAAACCCAGGTATGTTGAAAGAAATAAACCTGTGTGTGTCCGACAATTATGTGTTGCGAAGGCGACAGCCACGTCTATTGGCGGTACCCAGTAGTAGGACCAATCTACAGAGTAGAGCCCCTATAACGCGTACCTTGCGTGTACTTAATGACGTAGCAGACAGCATAGATCTTTTTACTTGTTCTCTGAGAGTGAGTTCACAAAAACCACGATATAGGTATATAATATGTTATTTTAAAAATTAAACTGTAATTATGGCCGCACTATTGAATTAGGAGATTCCTGTAATGATAGTGATGATGAGTTAATAAATAAATAAATAACACTTTATAAGTTAAGTATATAAAACACGCTGTATTGTATAGACTCATTTTGTATTTTGTATAAAACCACGATGTATAAAATCACGTTTTAATAAATCACGCCGTGTAACATAATTCTGTACAAGTATAAGAAAGAACACACTGTATAAAATAATTTTGTGTAAAAACGCGCTGTTTATATTCATCTAGACATATGTATTATGAATGGAAGTCGGTTTTCGGCCACACAGACTGACTGTGTGACCGCGTTGTTCGTCTAGACCATGCCACGGATTTGATGTAAATTCCGGAAGGTTTAAATACATTTATATTAAACTTACAAATAACAAAGAATTCTCAATTTCTTGTGAAGTCGTAAAAACGTGTCAGTAGTTTTATATAATTACTTATCACGCTGTATACATTATAATCAGTTTAGGTAATCTGATTTATATTTTGATATGATAGTTTGATCAGAATCAAATGATGATGATGGATGTTTCTTTATCTCGACACTCACCACTATTTCCTGACTGGCAAGCGACCACAAGCTTGTCGAGACAGTCAGCAAGCTGTCCCTGAGAGCTCAACACTTGCTGCTTCATGTCAGGACGCTGCGCAAGGTGCGGCGCACACGATGACGTCAGCTCTGATGCTGTACTGCGCAGCTTCTCAGCTGATGAGATGAGCTCCTTCTGGCAGTGAGGGTCTCCAATGGTTGGAGCTGTTGCCTGTGTTAGACGTGGGTGGGAAATTAGATTAGAACATATGATGACAAATGTGTGAAACAGTTTCATACAACCGTACAATTCGATAGCTACTCTGATAAAATAAATCACATACAGGTGAGAGATGTTTTATATGTTCCACAATTAAGTATTAACTTGTTGTCTGTCAGCCAGTTGGCAAAGAATGGCTGTCAAGTAATATTTAATAAAACTGGCTGTGAGATATATAATAGAGAGAAACAATTAGTAGCAACGGCAAGGCTGACTGATAATATGTACAAATTAAACACTGTCAAAGGAAATGCATACATGTCAACTTTAGATGGCCCGAGCATAGAAGTATGGCACCGTAGAATGGGACACCTTACCTACAATGATATTAATAAATTGCCATCATGTACCGAAGGTGTAAAAACCAGGTGTATCAACATGACGAAACCTTAATTATCGGCATTTCAGAGTTGGTCCCATAGTAACCATTTTTCATATTCAGAAATACTTTAAACCCCTGAAAGAATGTCAATGATGTCATTACTGCCCTATATAAGATAAGATATACTTCACCTCACAGTTTCCATATACAGGGTGTAATTTTTGTTTTTCAAGATTTATTCAGTCATGGAAATTAATTGTTATGTTCTCATCACTGTTAAATTATGACAGTTGTGATTTGAATATACGACGGACAATTAAAGTTGAGAGTCAATTTGGACAACAATTAATTTTTTTCCCTAAATGTACAGGAATAGATTACAAAAAGAAAGCTATGATATTACAAAACAGACAATATCTTACGTGTGCAACCGCATACAAAGTATCCGCAGCATCTCGCACCCGCGCCGCGCCGGGAGCCAGCTGCTCGGAGATAGACTGCACGCGTGACAAGTGCTGGGATGCCAGCTGGCACGCAGCCTTGGAGAGGTCCTTCACCTGTGAATGCCCTGCGTTATTGACACTTTCTTACGTGATCATATAGAGACTATATTATGATAGAGATTCTTTTTATCTATTGTGGTGTAGTGACTTTATTCTAGGTGCATCATCTTCACATACAATTATAAAGGGTTATTTGTAATACGACGGCAATCCATTAAGCGGATGTAGGGGAGTCATTTACCAAATAACCCCTATGACCCCTATGCAAATGTCAACCATTTTCCAGTAATTTGTTTTTTATTTTTTGAAGATATCTGGTATCTTATTGTATCTCGTTAGATAGCTGAGAATTTATACATATTTTTGGAATGTTCTGTCAATAAAGCATATCCATGTTTTTTGCAGAACTCGATTTTAGTCAAATAACCTGCTCAAAATGACGAAAATAGTGTGCTCTCATTTAAAATTAAAGAGTATTGTCATTTTATGATTGATTAATATGTATTGAAGTAGAAGCAGATAGTTAAAATTAAAAAATAATCATGCTTTGTTTTTTTTTAATACATTTTCAAACTTGTATACCGCCAAAATATATAAAATGCCAAATTACTTGGAAATGGTTGACATTTGCATAGGGGTGGTAAGGGGTCATTTGGTTGCAAATTGCAATAAACGATTTGAGATTTGACCTCCTCTACATCCCCTTAGTGGATTGTCGACGTATTACCAATAACCCTGTATAATGAATGTATACTAAATATTGTAAAACATTTTAAAAGAATAACGGTGGAGTTTCTTGCCCATTCTTTCTACCTTTTGGAAGGGGCGACTAGAATCAATTCTATTTTCTTGCAAGTGTTGAAGTTCAAAAGTGCCTTTTATGTGCCTATTTGACATAAACAGTTTGACTTTGACTAGCGTCCCGTTTACATGACGATAGCGTCGCTTTTAACCTGCCTCTGCTGCAAGAGAAGCCGCTTCGTACTTGCGGCCTAATACTATAATTAAAGCGGAATCAAGTTACATTTTGGCATAACTTTACTCTGCGTTTATATAATTATAAGGGAGCAAGTGTTTAGCTGTTGTTATCACCTGTTTCTCCTTAGTCTTATCAGCCTCTGGACTGACGAGGAACACCAACTTGCTGGCAGCCTTGTTGAACTCTGTAGTGTTAACTTTAGGACTCTGCAACAGCCGAACAACATGCGAGTGTTAACAAACTTTTAGTGAAAGTATTTATTTATTTACTCATTTATGTTCACATATACACAAACAGAGAAGAATAAAATATCATAAACATAGATACAAAGGTGATGCTTATTTCTAAAGAAATCTCTTCCAGCATACCTGCGATAAAGGCTGTTTAATACCTTATAAGTAATCAAAAACCAGAAAAAACAAGAAATAAATCTTTCGTCCCGTGTCAATATATACACATACAGGGTGGCAGGACATCAAGGCACAAACTGTTACCATGGATTCAGCACATGGTTCTGAACCTCCTACGCTGAAATTTTACGTCAGTTATTTTTTTTAAAAATTGCTGTTGCATTTTGACCGCGTAGGTATTGTAGTTTTCTATGATACAGCAGATTTTTTTATAACCGTCGAAAAATGTATATACCCTAGGGGATCTACGATTATGTGTTGAATTCATGATTACAGTTTGCGCGTCGATGTCCCTACCACCCTGTATAACGTAAGTAACTTGTGATGTTTTGTTTTAACTTTTTTTTTCAAGAAAAGGCGGATACACTAAGGCAGCCCGCGAAATTACTTTTTTTCCGTTTTTATAATTGCCAAGGCCGTGTGAGGTTGTACGTTGATCAAAACATGGTTTGAGATCGTAACATATTTGTAATTACAGAATTATAATTATTAAAAATACAACAATTCAACTCTCAAAATCAAAATCAAAAGTCATTTATTCAAACTAGGCTAAGAATCAGCAGTTTTTGAACGTCAAAATCACATAAGACAGTCCCCCCAAAACGCCCACCACCCTTCACCACTTCCTAGTGCTTTAGCTGGGAAGAAGAAGTGGCGGAACAAACTCCCCAGCAGCACTGCTGTCTGTTCAGTTAGAAGAACTGGATTCTGTACAGTAATGTCTCGAAGTTAGAATTGGCCTCAAGTGAGAAATATTCATTCAATAAGGCAATTTGGACTTTAAGAGTATTTTTAATTTTTTTTATATACTTGTACATATTATTGTGTTAAGATTTAGCTTTCTAAAGTATGTAAATATTAGTTCAGTTTCAAATTGAAATAAAAACGTTGTAAATACGTTGTAATACTTGTTATTTGATCAAAATACAACCTGGTACTGACCTGCAAATTGCAAAACACGTAAGAAATGTATAATGTAACGACCTACCCTGGCGCTTTCTCCTTAAATTTAATTCTTGTAAACAACTTACGGTCTCAGTGTTCTCACATATACTGCGGCTAGCTTGACACAGTGCTTTCAAATCGTCCAACATGGCGGCCTGACCAGCTGCGTCCTTTGTGCTGGACAACTTGCGCGAATCTACAAGTTTATTAACAACATCACATCACATAAACATCACGCCTGCAATCCCTGAATGGTCAGCCAGATGTGTACCTATAGTACATCGTTGTGCTCCTTATGTTCTGAGTTGAGCGGCGCGATTTCTGACAAATGCGTGCACTGACTGGACGGGTCCGCTCAATCTGTATGGTTTTTAAGGAGGAGGCGGAACGCGTGAGGGAGAGGCAAAATTCGCGCCCTCACGCCCCTAGTCGCCGCAGGAGACGCCCTGGGCGTCGGGAATCGCAGGCCGATTCCCGGCCACCGTAGGCGCGGGCTTGCGAACGGCGAGCAATGGGCAGCTCGCCGTTTGATAAGGACCAGGCCCGGGTCGACGGCGCGTTGTGTTCCACGCGCGCCTCAAAGAGATGTCAGCACCAATGACGGGGTCCGCTAGGGCCGATGCCTGCCAGGGTTGCGGGAAAGTCCGAGAGAGATACCGTGACCCCTGGCACAGGCAACTGAAGGAACACGGGTGGGTTTTAGTCAGTAAGAGTCTGACACGCCCTGCCACTCTGCCCAGAGCGGGAGAAGTTATTTGATGATTTCCAACCCAGACGCAGTCAAGTCCGTCAGTTTAATAACAAAACCTATTTATCCTGAAAGGGTAGGCAGAGTGGTGTGCGGACCCACCATACCACTGGCCATACCCCTGGTGGTATGGTGGGTCTAGAACTATACCACTGAGAATTATTACTTGGTGAATCATTTGGGTTAGGTCAGGTTAGAACGGTGACCAGTAAAGCGCGAAGGAAAGCGAGCGTGCCGCGGTACCGGCCGCCGAGCGCCAGATCCTTGTAGTCCACAACACTATTTTCTCAGTGGTATAGTTTTAGACCCACCATACCACCAGGGGTATGGCCAGTGGTGTGGTGGGTCCGCAATGGGCAGAGTGTGTTTAGTAACCTACATTTCACAATAAGGAAAGACACAAACCTGACTCGACCTGACCTAGCTCTAAAAACTAACAGTTAAAGTCGTTAAATCTCATTCCATTGTCTGGAAGTTGCAATGTATGATATAATTATGGTGTCATAGTTTGTGTAATAATAACATATTTAGAGTCATATTGTATAGAATAGAATAGAATAGAATTTTATTTAGCAAATATGGCTCTAATATAGCTCTTTACCCATAAACGATCCACGTTATGTCAAAATCCAGGATAACAATAACTAACCTTGCACAATCAGCGGCATCAATTCAGATATTTCTTTGACAGCTTTCTCCGCCGCCACATAGTCTGGGTTCTCAGCATCTAGGGGATACATAATCAGCATTATTTATTTATTTTATTATTTATGTACAGATAGTAATAAAGATACAGATATATAGATGTCACGTTGGTTTTAAAGCAAAACTATACCTTGAGGTTTTATAATGTGACGTGCAAGTGACATTCATGTGACGTGCAAGTGATATTGGCCCGGAAGGGCAGAGAACAAATGTGTGTGGAAAAGAGAGAGAGGGTTTTGCCCAACAATGGAGCATTACGGTCTAAATTATTTATTTATTAAAACTTTATGCACAAGTAAAAAAAAATCCTGTACAAAGGCGGACTTAATGCTATGTAGATCGGATTTGATTAGAAGTGACGTTTAAACATAGGGTGGTAAATAAATTACGAGGTCCACTATACTTACGATGGTTTACATTTGGGGCAGGTAAAACAAAAAATTGTTTAATGTCGAGACGTTTTGACCAAGCACTAATAACACCTGACTTTCGATTAAATGTAAGTTAAAACTTGTTCCCACAATAACAACTAAATTATTTTCTAATACAGGGCTTCCTCTCTCCTACCCTTTTGCTGTGCCCTACAGGTACCATAATGATCTAAATTATATAGTTACCACCTAAGTACACATTATGGTAAAGCAATAAAGATATTGATTACAATAGAAGTACTGTCCTTTCCAGTACGTGTACTGACCAGCTTTAGCAGCGGCGAGTGCAGCGACTGCGGCGTTGAGCTGCGCCAGGCGGTCTGACAGTCTGAGTTCTAACGCTGCTGCTTCTTCAGGCTTCATTGCTTGTTTTGTCATCGGCTGGAGATAGATAGCAGTTATATTTACTCGTTTTGTGTTAGATAACCTCGCGCCTGAATTCGACGAAGAGGTAGGCAGAGGTGAATTTCGCAACACACATTTCGCCAGGTATAATTTCAACTTCCCAAGTATTACGACAGCTAAAATGTGAGAACGGTAGGATCAATTTGTTTATACCAATATCTCTTCCTTCGAGAAATACTAGCTTGATGTACGTAGTATTTACTGCCAGTTTATAAAAAGCTGATCAGCACAAAAATTAATAAGCACGCTGTCAAATCTCATGTCTACCGCTGTGATTGGTTGACTGAAGAAACAACAGCTAATCAACTCAGCTGACATGAGATTAACTGTTATGAAATGAATAAGAGAATATTTTAAGCGCGTTTTCCGAAAGCGGGAATAAATATGTCATAATTACCTGACTAAGCTGTTGTTCGGAGTCGTACAGGCGGTTCTTAGCACCTGTCAAGCTGTTTATAAACTTGAGACGTCGTTTTTCTTTCTCGGCCGGTGATAGGGTACTTTGAGTACCTGTTTGAACAAAATGATATTTAAGATTTTATAATATTAAATTATTTAAAGTCACACCCACACACTTATAAAATCAGTTTTTTAAACAAAAGGATAATTCCTGTATTTTTAAGAACATTCTCATTTAATCTGTCTCAAACTGTTGATAATACCTCTAATTTCCCAACTTTTTTGACAAGTTTTGTCGCTGAGATGAGATTGCGACTAGATTTGGAACGTTTTTAATTACGGGAATTAATCTTCTGGTGTTTTGTCGTTTTACACAATAGCAGGCCAATTCACGCAATTAATTGTCTGTTAATTTTATTTTACACAGACTGATTATAATTTAGGCAATGATGCGGTTTAAAAGAAGATGTAGTGACAAAAATTCAAAAGAGTATGCTGAGATGGTTTAGTCATGTTGAGAGGATGAATGAAAGGCGACTAACAAAAGGTATTTACAAGGCAGATGTGAGTGGAAACGCCGGGAGGGGACGTCACAGGAGGACATAGAGTGAACTTATTGGTGACGTTGTTCAGAAATGTCAGGTGCGTAGTGCTCGCAACCGGCGTGCGTGTGTGACCAGTAGGCCAATTCTCGTACTTATAAAACGTTCAAATTCAAGTCGCAATCTCATCTCAGCGACAATCAATGTCAAAAACCTGTCAAAAATGTATGTAAATTTATTGTAATTTTGACAGATTGAGACTGAGATTAGAATGCGAACGGTCTTAAAAATACGGGAATTGCCCCTCTGATATGATCGTAAACGAGGCAAAAGGAGTATGTACCCCCATTAGGACCCCCATTAGGACGAAGCCGTGAGTTTATTATGTATGAATGATTATAATTTATGCAAGGTGATCATAATACTTAAACAGAGTTACTAAAATTAATACAGAATGTTTTTTTTTGTCAAATCTATTTTTTATTGCTTCTATTTTTTATATTATTTTGTAATCCCCCAGTGGGATTTATAGATGTACGTAGGTGTGTCTGTGGCATCACAGCGGGCCCTATCAAAATACAGGCGCTGCGGTATTAATTTTTTAAATTTTGCAGCATTATGCTGAAATAGGAGGCAATTGGTCTCAAACGAGTCTTTTATTTGATTTTATTTATTTATCAAAACTTTATGCACAAGTAAAAACTGTACAAAGGCGGACTTAATGCCTTGGGCATTTTCTACCAGTCTACCTATATACCTACCTACCCACCTACCACCACCACCACCTACCTGCCTACCTATGTGTATTTGATTTTGTTTTGTTTATTGTAGTTTTTTTTTTATGGTAATTTTGTTAGTTTCAAATGCTCCTTTATTTAAATTTTTTTACTGTATGTATTGCCTGTGCGTGTCCCAAATAAAATATTTTTCTTTCTTTCTTAATTTATACAGGCCGATTATAACGTAGACATTACTTGTCATTTTTATGTCAGTGATCGTACTTATGAAAGAGAAAGGAGTGAATGATAGAATGACGACTGACAGGGGAGAACGGAAGATAAAAGTCGCGGTGTGCCGACCGCAAGTAACATGGGGCGAGATCAGTAGGCCAATTCTCGTACTTAAAAAACGTTCAAATTCAAGTCGCAATCTCATTTCAGCGACAATCAATGTCAAAAACCTGTCAAAAATGTATGTAAATTGATTGTAATTTTGACAGATTGAGACTGAGATTAGAATGCGAACGGTCTTAAAAATACGGGAATTGCCCCTCTGGAACATGCTCACGAGGCAGATTATAATATAAACTCTGTAAAAATTATTCTAATTACCCTCATAATATCTTTAAAGACTGTTCATAACTTATATAATTTTACTTCAGGCAATGGTCGTACTTACCACCTTGTGCAGACTTGCAGGCTTCCACAAGCTTGTCGAGACAGTCAGCAAGCTGTCCCTGTGAGCTCAACACTTGCTGCTTCATGTCAGGACGCTGCGCAAGGTGCGGCGCACACGATGACGTCAGCTCTGATGCTGTACTGCGCAGCTTCTCAGCTGATGAGATGAGCTCCTTCTGGCAGTGAGGGTCTGCAATGGTTGGAGCTGTTGCCTGTGTAACAGTTTGGTTTTTTAAGAACTTGAAATTATAACGTAGCACTGGAAGAGCTACGCCGTAACGTAGCCCTGGAAGAGCTACGCCGTAACGTAGCCCTGGAAGAGCTACACCATAACGTAGCACTGGACGAGTTACGCCGTAACGTAGCATGGGACGAGCTACGCCATAACGTACCACTGGACGAGCTACGCCGTAACGTAGCACCGGACGAGCTACGCCGTAACGTAGCACCGGACGAGCTACGCCGTAACGTAGCACCGGACGAGCTACGCCGTAACGTACCACTGGACGAGCTACGCCGTAACGTAGCACCGGACGAGCTACGCCATAACGTACCACTGGACGAGCTACGCCGTAACGTAGCACCGGACGAGCTACGCCGTAACGTAGCACCGGACGAGCTACGCCGTAACGTAGCACCGGACGAGCTACGCCGTAACGTAGCACCGGACGAGCTACGCCGTAACGTAGCACTGGACGAGCTACGCTGTAACGTAGCACTGGACGAGCTACGCCGTAACGTAGCACTGGAAGAGCTACGCCGTAACGTAGCACCGGACGAGCTACGCCGTAACGTAGCACTGGACGAGCTACGCTGTAACGTAGCACTGGACGAGCTACGCCGTAACGTAGCACTGGAAGAGCTACGCCGTAACGTAGCCCTGGAAGAGCTACGCCGTAACGTAGCACTGGACGAGTTACGCCGTAACGTAGCATGGGACGAGCTACGCCATAACGTAGCACTGGACGAGCTACGCCGTAACGAAGCACCAGAAGAGCTACGCCGTAACGTAGCACCAGAAGAGCTACGCCGTAACGTAGCACCAGAAGAGCTACGCCATAACGTAGCACTGGAAGAGAAACGCCGTAACGTAGCACGGGACGAGCTACGCCGTAACGTAGCATGGGACGAGCTACGCCGTAACGAAGCACCAGAAGAGCTACGCCGTAACATAGCACGGGACGAGCTACGCCGTAGACGCTTACTACGCTGCGTGTCTACGGCGTAGACACACGCATAGCTTATACCCGAATCGCTTTAGCGTGGCAATAGCGGTCATTGCCCGTTCCCTAATATCTCTCCGTAGGAACCCAAACAATAAACTATGTATGTTTTTCATTATTTGAATATAGATAGATATTGATTCAGCACGTTAACGGACGATATTTCACTTTTTTAAATACTGAATTTTAGCAAATGTAGGTGGGTAAAGGACCGCTATTGCCACGCTAAAGCAATTCGGCTATAGTAAAACGATTCGCAAGTTTTACAGTTTTAATCAGTTATACTTTAAAAAGTGTAATTATTACATAGGACGCGCATTTCTTTTTTTTTATTGAATTCCCTCTCTGTAAACAGGCGGTTGTCACAAAAATAATAACATAACTCACCTGTGCCACAGTAAGTAAGGCCTGCGCGGCGTCGGCAGCGCGGGCCCCTCGGCTGTCGAGCTCGGCGGCTGCGCCAGCGTCCGGCACCAGCTCGGTGAGACGCTGTACTTGACTTAACAGTTGCGAAGCCTGGCCACAGGCATCTGCTGATAGACCGATCACCTGCAAACAAATGATTATACAGGTTGGATTTGTAAGGCGAGCAAGTGAGGACAAACTAGTTAGCGTCAAGAATATGACATCGACATAAATGAATTTCATGTCTACGGAGAATAATTACTGACTCCTAAGTCACATCAAGTTGGAGTCTAAGTATTTAAATATTGAACTTTGTATCAAGCATTCAAATAAAATAAAAAAACGTTCCATAAATATTGTATCAATGTGTTGTCACTAAAAACATTGGGTACTTAATTGTAGCTACATATTAATACAGTATTATGAAACAAATTGTAGACTATTAAATGAATTCTTGTCGATTTAAACATCTTGTTGTGGCTGACTGTACCTTAACCAACTCACAGGAAAAAGTTTTTCGGAGAGCGTCCTAAAGTTTTTGAGTAATTGCTAACTACATTCACAGATTTTGGAAAAATGGTACAGTCAGCTAGAAAAACGTAAATTCTCGCGTTTTATTTTTATGATGCCAATCAATGCAGTTCTAAGGTAAGAGTAGGTACTAGAAAACCGACAAATCGCAAAAAAACTTTTCTCAAATCAACCTGAAACTTCAAACAGCTACTTGAAGTCCAAGGCAGTTCGTAACACAGCTAAAATAAAATGCGCTAAATTGATTTCAGCCAAACATCCAAATACAGTTTTAAGATTATAAAAAAGACTGGCAAAAGCCGTTTACACCTAATGTAAACTGAACTTAACTTTGTAAGACTTTGAATTCAAACTAGCATGCTGTCATATCGAAATACTAGAAACTGAAATCTAAACTAATATTACGAGTATAAAGAGAAAAGATTTGATTGTTTGTATGTTTGTTTGTTACGCTTTCACGCTGAAACGGCTGGACGGATTTAGATGAAAATTGGCACACAGGTAGACTATGACCTGGATTAGGAAATAGGATACTTTTTATCCCGATATCCTTAAGGGGTCGAGACTTATGCACGTGAAACCGCTGGGCACAGCTAGTTCGTAATGAAAACATAGCTGCTTCAAGGATCTTTTGGCGCTCGAATGACGTTGACAGAGGGCGCTGTTAGTAATATATAATAAATAAATATCGTCTGACATTGCACACAGCACCATCTAGTTCCAAGTTAAGCACTTAAGGCTTGTGTTATGGATACCAGATGGTTGATACACTACTTAAATACTTTTTTTTTTTTTTGTAAATACATACATATTATAAATATACATCCATGACTCGGGTACAAATGTCCATATTCATCATACAAACATTTGCCCCTACCGGGATTCGAACCCAGGACCATTTGGTTTCGCTGACTACACTTAGCCACTGTAGCCACTACACCAAACGTGTCGTCATTTATGAAATAGTTTTGTGAAATGTATTGAAATAAAAAAGGTTCCGTACCACCGTACAATATTTAACACTACATTTTTATTTTTAATATTTTAGTTACGAGCAAAAATACCCCCTTTAACTTTTAACTTTATTTTATTTTTTATTACAGCGACCATGGAAGTCCATACTCTGTGAAAATTTCAAGTGTCTACCTATTACGGTTGAAAACATAAGCCCTGTGACTGTCAGACGGACGGTCGGACAGCAGAGCTTTAGTAATAGGGTCCCGTTGGCACCCTTTGGGTACGGAACCCTAAAACGAAGAACCTTGTACAACTATTAGTGAAGTTCCTTACCTCATTTTCCTTATCATTATCGGTTCCGCGAGTGACGTAGAACACCAGGTTCCTGGATGCTGCATTGAATTTGGCAGCAGCATCGTTCAGACCCTGAAACAAATACATTTTTAACTCTCGAATCCCTAAGACAGTGTAAGTATTTCTAAGTAATCATATTACAAGGCTGATTTAGGTGTGATGCAAACACTCGTAGGAAACGGGAGTTTTTCCGAGCTAGTAAGAAAACCAGAAAAGGTATGCGCTTCGGTAATCTTCGTGTTTCCGAATCAGCACAAACTTCGCGCTACATGGTAAACCCCCACGTTTATATGACGCTTTCTATGTCCGGTTACATATTCCGGTCGAAGATCGTATGTCGAATAAAGTTTTTTTGGATTTGCATATTTAATAAGCTATAATTTTGTAATCATGGTAATTCAAAATGGGGAAGTAGTTCCTTGGTTGTAAAAGCTCTATATTAGATATCATCATCGCGCGTTCGTATTACCGAAGATAGACGATGATTCCCGAAGCGCATACTTTTGTTGGGATATCTGTATGTAAAGTTATGCTTTTAATAATACACTTTAATATTTAATGTTATACACTTCTCAATTTATGTAAGTGAACTGTAAAGTTCTTTCTTTTTTTGAATAATGTTCTTGATGATTATAAACCCCTTTTCTAAAATAATTTTGATCGCTTTGCTGTTTTAGTTAATGATAGCTCACCTGCGGTTGTCCAGCGGTGTCACAAAGCTCCTTACTAGCGTCACACAGCGCGCGAATGTCTTGTAACATGGCGGGTTTGTCCGCGTTGTTCTTAGTACCGCACAGTTTACGAGAATCTGCAAAATTACACCACTGAACAAATGATTTGGTCATTTACGGGAATAACACAAACAAAATCGTATCGCGGGAATTAGTATTTTGCGCACCGACACAATCATCTTCTAAAATTACGCGTTTTTAAGTTTTCTATGACAATTGCCTACACGACATTATTTCGGCCGAATGTCTCATAGATAATTTAAAAAGCATTGCAGGCTTTAACACGCCGATCTTTCCGTCGCGTAATTACTTTGACACACAGCTTTACAAATTGCAATACAGGCAATTTAAAAGAATTCTAAGAGTAATTATTTTAATTCGTTTCAAGTATATCAAACCTTTGACCACGTGCGGCATCAATGAAGTGATGGAATTGACGGCATCCTCGGCAGCCGCATAGTCGGGGTTCTCGCGATCTGAGCAAAGTTCACAACAACAAAATGTTATAATTTATTTTATTTATTTACTAAAACTTTAAAGTAATTAAGTTTTTTTTAAGTAAATAAAATAATAAAAATACCGTACACAGGCGGACTTAATGCCGGAAGTATTTTCTACCAGTAAACCTTATATTTTGTTATTGTTCTATTTTTAAAACCGTAGCTCAATTGATCAGAAGTGGTGTAACATTTTAACGAATTAAGTTAGACAAATTATTGATTCCAGGTGTTACATTTTTAATAAAATAAAACTAAAATAAGTACTTCAAACGTCGACGTAGCGGCCATTTTTATGCCGGGTACAGACTGGTGAAAAGTAACATGAAATGTAACACAAATGAGCCGTCCAAACGTATGCAATGTAACACAGATGAGCCGTCCAAACGTATGCAATGGAACATAATTGAGCCGTTAAACCTTATGCAAGCAACACAAATGAGCCTTCCAAACGTATGCAATGAAACACAAATGAGCCGTCAAACCTTATTCAATGCAACACAAATGAGCCGTCAAACCTTATTCAATGCAACACAAATGAGCCGTTAAACCTTATTCAATGCAACACAAATGAGCCGTCAAACGTTATTCAATGCAACACAAATGAGCCGTCCAAACGTATGCAATGCAACATAAAATGTAACACAATAACTATGCAAATTAATTTCACTGTGCGTTACATGTCATGTCACGTGTCGCCAATCGGTACCCATTAAGATCAACATTCCTTTGTAATATAATTAATTTATTGTTGCGAAAAATATAACGTATCCGAAAATAAATAAGTACTATGGTTTATTTCGCCGCCCACATTCCGAACTTTTCAAAAATTATGATTTTTCTAGATTATATGTAAAATAACTTGCAAACTGCCAAAATAATAATATTATTTTGGCAGATTTTGGCCGGATTTTATGCAAATGCATGTTTGCATATTATGCAAACATGCATTTGCATAAAATCCGGCCTATCCTAAGGATATCCATAGGTAGGTAGGTTATGCATTAGTTCGGTGCAGTCAAATATTAAACCACACAATTAAATAGTGCGACACTGGGACACCTTACTACTCACTACACTAAAATAACTAGCGCACAAATGTACTCCTGCACGGCAGGGAAATGCTACCAATCTACGTGCTTAGAGCAAGTCAACCCAAAAAATATCTAGCGTATATTGGGACAGTGGAAAGTCGCAGCATTGGGCAGCGGACTGTAAGTAACCTGCAGTGGCAGCGGCGAGCGCAGCGACGGCCGCGTTGAGCTGCGCCAGGCGGCCTGCCAGCTGATGTTCCAACGCTGCTGCGTCTTCTTCTGTCAGGATCTGACTTGGCATCGGCTGCGACAGAACAAAGTGTTGATATAATACATGAAGTGTTGATTAAACTCATTATCATAGTTTTAGGCGATGAAACTAGTTAAAGACATTAACGACTCAGGTATACCACTGTCTATTACGACATATTGGGTGAAATTTTGGTTTCGTTTCTTCAATGATAACACAAAACTTTTGAAGATTTCTTTACTTTTAAAATACATTCCATAGGACAGAAAAATATTTCGACCGCTCGACGCTCTCGTGCGGTTGACAAGTTACGAAGTAGTTTTTATTTTTTACACGCACCGCCACGAAACCGCGTTGACCCAAATCTGCAAGCAATACGTTTACGCGGCACACGCCGCTAATAGATAGTTATCAGTCGAACCCCTAGCTACTACAGAACCAGCTCTAAAATTGCTAAATGAAAAACATCCTTACCACACCGCGAGCTAAATTTACTTAGCTATATAACTTATAGCTTACTTGGCCGATGTAATGTTAGTTTAAACACACACGCGTAACGATCCAATATAGGTAATAAATAAAGCTTAAGTCGGCTTAGCGTGCGGTTTTATGAACGAACAGATTTTCTTTGTCTCAATAGTTTCGCCTTTACGCCTGCTTTTTTCTATAATGTATTTTTTTTTCTTTTGTGATTGTTTAGGGTAATGAATGGTGCTGTCTGTCCATAAGTAGTACTGACCTTAGTGAGTTGTTGTACAGCGGCGTCCAAGCGACGTTTGGCTCCAGACATACTCTGCACGAACTTCAGACGTTGCTTCTCTTGTTGAGCTGGTGAATCAGTGACCGAATCTGTTCAAGTCAAATAAGGTTTAATTTTCTTTTTGAAATTAATGCAAAAAAAACTTGTGCGCTCGGGGGACCCCCCTCTGGAACGAAGTTCTTTACGCGATACTCGCACGCATACACACTCGTATCTATAGATAATAGAAAGAGACAGCGAGAGAAAGTATGAATTTATTACGCGTTTTTCATAAAGAGCCATTTAGTATAAGTTTTCATTAGATTGTCGCCATCTTGGATTTTCATTTTGACCTCACTTTCGGCTTTAGCACCCTCTACAACCATGAAAACGATACCCATGATAGGAAAAATAACATTTATACTACACCTGCTTGGAAAGTACCTTGATACTTTATCAAATTTACGGTAGAAAGTACGTCATTGCATATCGAACAAATATGCGGGGAGAAAACGCATCTGAGCGGGAGAGAAAAGTGTATGAAAATCCATTTCTTACGTGGTTTTTCTTTTTTAATTTTGGGTAAGACTATGCGCCGGTAACCTAAATATCAAAAGCCAAAAAGTTTTTACAGTGAGTTTTTATCTCCAAGTTCGCAAAATGACACTGGCCACTAGCTGTGTGTTGGATGTTGGATGGTGTCGGGCTGGCAGTGCGACCCTGCGGCGGCAGGATAAACAATTTGAAAAAAGAACATGTGAAAATTGCAGACGCCATTGGCGCCATTTTCAATTTGTGTGTTGTTTGAAGATTTAATTTTTTATTTTCCTTGTGGTGTAGGTGTAGTATAAAGCACTATGTATCACTCGAGAGAAAGTGCGATTCCCGATCTCGGGAGTTTTAAAGCCCTCGCCTACGGCTCGGGCTTCAAACGACACCCTCGACGGTAATCGGTCACTTTCTCCTCTCGGTGAACAATGTACTATTTCGCAGCCGCCATATTGGATTTAAATTTTGACATCACTATTGGCTTTAGTATTCTCGAAAACCATGAAAACGACGCACATCATCATCAGCCTAAAATGTTCCCACTGCTGGGACACAGGCCTCCTATCGATGGGAGGGAGGGGGGGGGGGGGAGTCACGACGCACATGCAATTTTTTTATTAATTTTTGCAGCTGCCATCTTGGATTTTCATTTTGACCTTACTATCAGCTTTAGCGCCCTCGAAAATCATGAAACCTATGTCTCTAGAGAGAGAGAGTTGCATGGACGCATGACGCTTTTTCTCCACTGACGATTTCTACCAGTTTACTCCTACCGCAAACCGCGTTAAAGAACTTCAGTCCAAAAAAAGTGAAATACTGCTCAAAATCAAAAGTAATTTTTTCAAACTAGGCTGAGAATCGGCATTTTATCAGTCCCCCAAAACGCCCGCATTTTCGACCTTATTAAATGTTCCCCGACTACGGCACAGAGGAAGGACTATGTCAAATAAGTAGAATTCGTTTTTACCAGTGCTATGATTTCAGACAGGAATATTTTCTTATTCCATATAATTATTATCTTTCTGTAATGAAGGTTTTCAGAAATGACGTTCACCAGGTGGCAGCACTGAGACGTCAGGTCCACACATCTGTCAAAAGTGTCAAAGCGCCTATATTTTCTTCAGTCGTGATTGAATGACGAACAAATGATGAACGTCATCATATATTTTACATTCATTGTCGAAATGGAAGACCTCTTGTCAGAGTGGTGCCAACTGGTGGCGTGAATTTTCATGAAAATCCTCATTCGTATGGTGCACTCAATAAAGAGCATTCTATTATATTCTATTCTTTCATTTAGTTATTTCTCGTAATCGGATTTCAGGTCTTAAGACTTTTATATTTACCAACCAACGTTGACACTATACTAGCGCGCAAAGTTGCAGCGTTGCGTGTTCATTAATCGACCAAAATCACGGCAATCTTTACTTACCACCCTGTCCCACCTCACAGACTTCAGCCAGCTTGCCCAGACTATCACTAAGCTGCCTGTGTGCATCCTGCACGGCTGCACACGACTGCTGCAGCTGCGGCGACTGCTGCGTCAGGCAGGAGGAAGTCAGCTTGTCTGCTGAGCCCTGCAGCTTGGATACTGCTGAGCTGAGGGCGTCTCGGCAGCGATCTTCGCCTATGCTTGCGGCTGTCACCTGTATATATATCACATAACATTACGCCTGTATTCTGGGAAGGGGTAGGAAGAGGTGTAATCTAAACCTACATTGAGCCTGATAGGTTTAAGTCTCGTGTAATGGGTGGACGAGCAATACCAGGTTATAAAAAATAACGGTTTTAATAATACTTTGCTACGAGTATAACGATAACAAAACGATTACTGTCAGTCGCAATGTAGTATGTAGTACACGAGAAATCGTGCATTCGGTTGATTCGAGCAATTTGTCGCAAGGTGTGCGGGACAAGTGAACAATCGTGTATATAGTGAATATCTAAGTGTTTATAAGTGAATAGTGTAAACAAACTGATAGGGACAGTGATATCTAATAGTCGAGTAAGATAGTTTATAGTGTTTATACTCGTATAGTTGATTTTTCGTTATCGATGTGTGTTATGTTGAGTTTTCATGTTGAATTTAATTTTCCTAAATAGAAATAAGATAATAGAATGTAAAATATATAATTTGTCATATGTTTTATAGAAAAACGGAAATATTGTAACGTGGCTCTCTTTAAGGTAAAGTTCTGTTGTACTTAAGCAAACTGTGTCGAAACCGCCCTATTTCTGATTGGTAAAAATTCGCGAGTTCTGATTGGTCGACCAATGAGAGACTTTAGATTTTCTTATGAAATTTTGTATAAATATCGGGTGGGTTTTCCGTGTCGGCACTCCCCACCCTATCCGCGCAGGAGTCCCTCAGGGCTCTGTGCTAGCTCTCCTCATGTTCACCCTATTCACCAGTGACATCCCGAAATGTAAAAATGCGCAGTTGGCTCTGTTCGCACGGCTACGACCATTTATTACACTGGGCTCGTCCCCGACTCGATATCTCGCACTCTCCAAACCACAGTCAACAAGCTTGGTGCATGGTTCAGAAATAGGAGAATCGAAGTTAACCCCGACAAGAGTCAAGCGGTTCTCTTCTTGAAACCGCGTGTCAAACGTAGACATGACGACGCCCGCCCGATCAAGATGTTTGGCAAGCCGATCCCTTGGAAGAAGCATGCCAAATATCTGGGTGTGACTTTGGACAGACGTCTCTCCTTCGCAGAGCACATAAAGGTGGTTCGTTCGCGAGCCGCCTTTGCTCTGAGTAGACTACATTCCTTCCTAAATGCACGCAGTAAATTGTCACTCAGGTGCAAACTGCGCATTTATACGGCATGCATCCAACCTATTATGACATACGCCTGTGCTGTTTTCGCACAGGCCCACCCCCGGCACATCCATAGGATGCAGACCCTACAGAACCGTTTTCTACGTAAAATCACGGGTTCCCCCTGGTTCGTTCGTAACATTAACTTACATTTAGACTTGAAAATCCCCACCATTCAACAATTCATAAAACGCGCTTGCAAGCGTTTCTTCGATACCGCTGGCAGCCATCGCAACCCTCTGGTTGTGAAGGCCGCCAGTTATGTCCCCTCTAGAATCAGTAAAATCCGCCGTCCAAGGCACGCACTGACCGACCCCGACGACCCCACCACCCTCTTCCAGGAAAGCAGTAAGGCCACCAGTACAGTATACAAACACAGGCACAAAACGAAGTTCCGACCTCGCCGCCGAGGTCCTTCGCGTCCGCGTCCGCGTTCCTCCCCGATAAATTCCTCTTCCCCTCCCTTGATCGGATCCACAGAGCCAGCTGGTGGCGTAGCTGAGCCAGTAGTTTTACCCATTAATAATAATGAACCCATTCAGATCCAGCCTGTCCCCAACTTGCTGTCCCTCCCCAGCGACGCCCTAAGCCGAGGTTCGTACCCCACAGGGGCTGCCCTTAGGTGATGGTCGCTTAGTTTATAATTAATATTATGCCCCTGGCTGGAGGCTTTGAGTTAGCTCGAAGGCACCACAGGATTGACCGGTTAAGCAGTCACGGCCTCTCAAGGCCAACTGCGAGATGCCAAACACAAAAAAAAAAAAAAAGGTGTCGGCACAGTCGGCGGACAGTAGCACTAGAAGAAAGAAAAACAAGAAACACTAGAAGAAGAATAAATTTCAAGCAAGTGGTTTTATTCCTCACCAATCCAGCAAAGGCAAATGTGTATCCTGCACACAAGGTAACATGTCATATATGCAATTAATTTTTACCGTAAATATTGAGTACGAGTATATTCGTGTAAACCTGCATATTTTTTATGATATTACAATATTACATTTGTACAAGTTCCACTTTTAGTTTGAGATGGATCAGGGATCACGTGGGTCTGCAACGTTATCATCGGCTGCTTGGCTTAGTGATTTTTATAATGATTGAATACTACAAAGACAAGCCCGCCGACCTGTGCCACAGCCCGCAAGGCGAGCGCGTGCTCGCGTGCGCGGCGCGCGCGCTCGCCGAGCTCGGCGGCCGCGGGCGCGCGCGCGCACTCCGCCACGCGCTCGGCCGCGCGCACCAGCTCGGAGGCTTGCTGCTGTGCCGCGGAGGATACGTCGTTGATCTGTAACCACACGGGGGAGGAAAGATTGATGCGGACATTTCAATACAGATGATAAAGGATTAGGAAAAATAATAATAAGAGTAAAGCCGTGCATTCACTAGGGCAGAATCATCCGCAATCACGTGTCCAGAGACAATGCAACCCCAGACCGACGGTTTACTTCGTTGCTTTCAATGTCGCCAGACATGACGCGCGATTTCTCGGGAGATATTTATACCTTTTTCAAGACTATTATTTTATAGAGAAAATATTAGATTTTTTGTATTTATTTATTTAACACTTTAAGCACACAAATGTACAGAGGCGGACTTAATGCCATAGGCATTTTCTACCAGTCAACCTTTGGGTGATGCAGAGACAAACAGTGGTAGGCGGTATGTTTGTTTGTTACGCTTCACGCTAAAACGGCTGAACTGATTTGGATGATATCCGGCACACGGGTAGACTATGACCTGGATTAGAACATAGGATACTTTTTATTCCGATATCTCTAGGGGATCGACACTTCAACGAATGAAACCGCAGGACACAGCCAGTGAATAATATTCGACATCAATGGAGAAACTATCCTATATTTCACAAAATTAAATGAAAAGAACATAGTGTACTTACATGTTTCTGCTTCCCCTTATCAGCGTTTGGACTGACGAGGAACACCAGTTTACCGGACGCATCGGCGAAGTTGGCAAGTGGTTCACCCTGGGCCTGGAACCAAACGTTATATTTTAATATAACATCACGCCTAAGGTGTAGGAAGAGATGTACAGTATGTACACACGGCACCAGTTATGATTAAGAACTTCGGGGAGAGTCTGTTACCATCAACAAAAACATGTAAAGGTAGTCTCCAGCTCCAGGCTCCTACTGAGAAATTCATCAACGACTAGCTAGACCTACACTTTAGATACGCCTTTTACATAACAACACAAACCACTTCACATATAGATCTGAAAAACAAAATCTCAGTACGCCAAATTTTTTCTTTACCATATTATATCCAAGACAAGTAAAGAATATAATATAATTGACTAACATGTTGGTACCCGTCTCCCTCGCACATATCCCTGGCGGCGTCACACAACGCGCAGAGGTTCTTCTGCATCGCGCTGCGAGTTGCCTCGTCCTTGTCACAGGTTACTATCTCCGTGTCTGAAATATTACGACATTGTGTTATTATGTTACGTCATTTTCGTCTGCACAGCCTTTTCTCAACAATGTTGAGGCCGGCTTCCTGTCTAACCAGATGCAGCTGTATACCAGTATTTTGCATAGAGCGACGCGAGCTGATGGCTGTCAGATTTTAGGGCTTCTAACGACCCGTAACGACTGTCAAAGATCTACAAATGCCAGCCGGGACCAACGGGTTAACGTGCTTTCCGAGGCACGGAGGGGTCTCGGTATGTAATGCATGGTCACCCATCCACGTAACAACCTCTGCAAGCGTTGCTTAACTTTGAAGTTCAACCCTTGCGGCAGTTATTACTTTACTTTGGCATTTATAATATTCTTAGATATTACCCCTTCCAAACTACCCGGTCCGAGTGAAAGTGTATAAAAAGGCATGGCGCGCTGTGAACGGGCGCTTTTGCTGCTTGGCTTTCGGATGCAACGGACGTATTCTTCGGACGTTATAGTGTTGATTAGGGTCGTGATATACATACAACATGTAACTTAATTAACGCACATCCTGAAAATAGTTTGTTCAGAATCGTTTACTGAATCGATTTATATAATTTTTAATATAGGTAATTTTTTATCCCAAAAATAATTAAAACTACGGATATTATTGTCATATTAACCCTGTACAATCAAAACAAATTGAAATGGACCGTAAGTCAAAGTAATAAGACTTTTAAAATCGCAGTTTTATTTGTATTCATAAAAATTCCATCATTCAATACAAAATAAAGAAAAATAAACCTTATTCCAAGAACGTTAACAAATGCATTGTAAACTTAGCGATTTGACCGCACGCACACACTAACAGGAACTGGACAAAGGACACCGATAAACCCACGGAGCAAATACAATTGCTCCGTGGATAAACCACCTACTTACTTTCGTTCCCTTTCAAGTTTAGTCAACTTTCAACATTAGTCACGCGCGGGCAATATTAGTGGAAAGAAGTTACGTAGTTAGTGTTATCAAATAATTCTTTCGCGCGCAATGTCTTTCCAATACACTAATGTTCAGTATACCGAAATGGTGAGGACTTTGGCAACGTGTGGTGATAATGTGGCTATAGCTTGCAGAACATTTAACCAAAGGTATGGTACAAGAGTGGACCGCAGGACAATGTTAGCTGCTACTCAGCAGCTTCGCGACCACGCCACGGAACGTTCCGTCCAAACACAGCCATCGATAGGGGAGCCAACGTGCGTACACGTACTCGTCTTCAAAACGAAATCCTGGACTATTTCGATGAGAATCCCTATGCCAGTACCCGAGAAGCAGCGCCACACTTTGAATGTAGTCATATGCATGTGTGGAGAACACTTCGTGGTGATAAAGAACATCCATTCCACCTCAGAAGATGCCAGGAGTTGACTCCAAACGATTACGTACCACGTTTGCAGTTCAGCCGCTGGTTATTAGAAAATTGGCAGCGGAACATAATTTGGACCGACGAAAGTACATTCACACGCGTGGGGATGTACAATCAACATAACACACATTTGTGGATGCACGAAAATCCTCACGCATGCAGAGTGGATTCCTTCCAACACCGTTTCTCAGTTAACGTCTGGGCCGGTGTCATTGGTACACACATACTGGGGCCAGTCTTCTTACAAAGATTAACAGGAGACGCATATTTACTGTTTTTACGAGAAACTCTACCTACGCTGCTAGAAGACATTCCTCTTCATAATTTACAAGAGGTATTCTACCAACACGATGGTGCCCCTGCCCATTTCACTAGAAGTGTTCGGCAGCACCTTGATGAAGAGTTTGGAGAGCGCTGGATCGGTCGCGGCGGCCCTATCCAGTGGCCCCCCAGATCAGCTGATTTGACGCCTCTTGACTTTTTTTTGTGGGGACGAATTAAATCGTTAGTTTATTTTAGTGATACAACAAGTGCCGAGGACCTAAAAAATAGGATAGTGAACGCTTTTGAAATAGTGAGAAATGACACTGAAGTGCTTTCTAAATTAAAACATCAATTAAGAAAACGGGCATTAAAATGTATTGAACAAGGTGGTGGACATTTTGAAAGTGTGTTAAAAAGACAACGTCGTATGAGTGTTTAGGCCATCAGTATGTAAGTTATTTGATTTTTTAAATTACTTTAAATATTTTGATTCAATCTTTTAAACATGCCGTCTCTGAATAATGTTGTCGTACCGCCTCTTATTTTCAGCAGTTCATTGCCGATTGGCATTGTATCATATTCAATAAACGGAATTATTCAGAGTCGACAGTCCAAAGCCTGAAAAGTGTGATGGAAAGACGCAATCATAATGTTTACTAGACATAGACCGTAAATAAACAATTCTTTTCTCGGACGTTGTCGGTTAATGTTTCATAATATTTCTTTAACGTAAACAATCGTGTATCAAATTGTCGGCTTTTTCCGTAGTTTCGTTGTATTGTGTCGAGCGGCGCGGTAACTGCTTGTGCGACTGTGTGCGCTGCGTGCGTAGTAGTATGACCATAAATTTCTCCCAGAATTGGTATAACTAATTTAATAAATAACAATGCATATACATGTTAAATTAAAAATTAAGTGTATATATTATGATTATAACATAATATTCTAATTGGGGTGTTTGAGGGTGTGCGTTAATTACGTTACATGTTGTATAATTCTTGTGTACTTATTATTTACCTATGTGTTTGTTGCTAATTAAAAATAATTTGTAAGAAATAAAACTTTGTAGGTTATTTAGTGATTTGTTTTTCTTAATATATTTCGCTTCTGGTTTCTAAGAATATTATATGTAATTTAAATTAGTATGGATACAGTTAACTAAACTCACCTTTAGCAATTTGCGGCATCAGCTCGGTGATGGTAGAGATTGCCAGTTCAGCTGTATCGAAGTCGGGGTTCTCACGATCTAGAAACAATAATAAAATGTAATATCTTATTGTTACAACATAAACACAACTTTGTAATTCCCAAAGAGGAAATTTCAAAAAATAATTAAGAAGAGGAACGCAAATGTTTTGTGTAAAAAATACACTTAAATATACTCTAATAAAAATTGAGTAGTTGTTTTAGGCAAAATCATTCTGGTGGCACAACTGCAATTTATGGGCAGTAACGAAAACAAAAAAGGAGTGGAGGGTAAATATAGGACCTATTAAAAATATTTCGAGCTGAAAGTTGTTATACAGCATGTATCAGAAAGGTGTGGTCACATTTAAGGGTGTCACGCACTGTAGTCTGATACATGCTGTAGAAGGCAAATTGCATGGGTTACAGCTGAGATTTTGGTAAGCTCACCCGCAGTAGCAGCGGCGAGCGCAGCGACGGCGGCGTTGAGCTGCGCTACCCTCCGCTCCAGACGACGTTGAGCGGCTACCTTCTCCTCCTCGCTCGGGGCAGCCGCACCGGTTGTCGGCTAGAAGACAAACATGATGCATTTATAGTGATTAGGTATAGAAATTCAAAAAGGCACTTAATAGCTTGCTTAGTGACAAATGTTACTACACACTGGATGAATTCTTAAATGATGGCTCAATATAGTGCTTTGTTTCTATGTTATATAAAAAACTTAAATGATGAATTAATTTGAGGTTGAAATTTAATTAATATTGACATTTAATAATTTTTGACATTTTCAATTAATCTGATAGTTTTTTTTTTGACATTTTAACTAAATAATTCCTCATTTAAATCTGACATCGTTCAATTTTTAAACAATAATTTATAATTTTTATGATTTATTTTGAAATTTTAATTAAGTATGCATGATTTTCAAACATATTTTTTGATTATTTAAATTCATAATATTTAGATCGGTGCACACCATTTTTGTACGCCTCCTGGCATAACATAGCGTTCTGTTAACTAAACTCAAGATCTGTATTTCTTTACCTGTGTTAACAAATAAAAGTGATTTGATTTGAAATTCAAAATCAAAATATTATATTTCAAATAAACCTACATGAGCATGTATAGAACTTGTAAAGCACGGTTTCAGATGGTCGTTTTCTATTAAAAAGAACCGAAAATAAACTCCACGGTTACTCTTTTAAAATAAATAATTAGCTTTAACAATATTCTCAAATTACAGTGTTAATAGGTATGGGAGGGCAGTGTACAGAAAACAACTTTATTTGCTACGGATACCAAGTAATAAGGTTTGATTAGATGAGATTTGATTAGGTTTGATTAGAGATACTCAAAGTGGTCTATATCGAGACCCACGGGCCGACGACGACCTGTAGGTCGTACGTTGTTTTTTTCGTACAGTTAGACATCAGTCAAAACACATTTGAAGTTAATGCATTTTCAAAAAAGGAATATTAGCTAAGCTATTGCAAGCGGTGTATGAAACAAAGTTGTTTGGGGACCTCTGGTCATTAGACACGTGCCCTCTGTAGATTTAAACGGGTGCCCAATCATTGTATTCTACGCGTAAAATATGTAAGTAGGTACCTATAGTATATTCTGAATAATTATATGTTTAATTATAACAAGATAAAGGTACTGTAAAGGTTGTCTGCAAAAGGAATCCTTCCATCAGGAGGCTAGCAGAAAAATCATTATGGTTGCATTCAATCACTCAAGCAAATTAAGAATTAAATTGAAAATGCGACGCTTATTTTTAACATAAAACAGTTTTGTGATAGGCGCGTAAAATTGAACACGTCACGTCACGTGGAATAGCTAACACTCAGTATTGCTTCTTAGCGACTACTTGGTATCCTGGCCGGTGCTGCGAGAGCGCGTAGTCCTACGTCTACAGTACCTGCGTTAGGTACGATCATACTCTAGTACACGTCATGTCTGATTGTATTACAACGGGAAGTAACTAACGTGTAAATATTTATTTTTTATTTAAGTTGGGTTTGCTCTTGACTCAAGTCTAGGTCAGTGGTGACAGAGACAGAGTCGAAGTTGGTCTGAGCTTACCCAGAAGAAGCCTGTTCACTCTCACTTTGAAGTGATTAGGGTTGTATGCGTTCGGAAACACAGACGCAGGTAGAGTTCCATTCGACATACATGCTCGCTGTAAGATGTTCGGGTTCATATTGACGTGTGTGTTTACGTGAGGTAGGACGCCCTCAGGTGGTCTACTCTCTACGTCCGTCAACGAAAATACGGGTCCGTCCCAAAGTAATAATTGTTCCTTAAAAATTAAATATATATCAAACTCGTGAAAAAGATGTTTTACAATAAACATTTTTTCGTAAATTCGGAAAACATGTTTCGTGATAGTCATAACTTTCCATCAGAATTTACATTCCTCCTTTGGCACTGTTCGTTTATGACTGTAATGTTTATAAAAGCAATTGAAAAATTCAATTTTTCAGACGGGTATAATGCATCGGGTTTTAGAACAACTGCATAACGGTGTTGATATTTGTTATTAGTTCGGGCCCCGAACTAATCGACTTATGTCCGTAAAGTGATACGGAGTAGGAAACGCCCGTAACTTCAGCCAAAACTACGGTTTTCGTGACCCCCTGGTTAGGTGGAGCGACGATCTTCGCAGGGTGGCTGGTAGCAGCTAGATGAGAGTTGCCGAGAATCGAGCTGAATGGCGTTCGATTGGAGAGCCCTATGCCCAGCAGTGGATTGCTGTAGGCTGGTGATGATGATGAGTAGTTGTTGATTTGTGATTTTTATTACAGAAATGTAAATGTGATTTTCCGTTTTTCAATAAAGTTCTATTATTATCGTATATTTGCATTTAATTTTAATACATTACCACGTGGTCTGAAGGTCAAGTATGTACTTATGCACAGTAGATACCTACTCGTACACACACACAGGTATACTTGTATTCTCAAAGAATAGTACCTACAATTTAATCTATTGTTAAATCTCATGTCAATTAGTTTGATTGTTTAGTCCTCCAAAATATCAAACGTCATATTTGACATTAGAATCTTATGTCAAAATATATCTAATGATTACATTTGCTTTGGTTTCTGAAAAGTCAATCAACACCCTAGTATCTGTCTGACATCTAATTATTTTAATCTACCAAACATAAGCTGAAATTGTATCAAAATACTTCGAAATCAATCTCTTATACCTACTTCTTATCTTTCTGTTCAACATACGTATTGTACAAGTATGTACATTTAAATATTTTGTATCTAAAACTATGTGTATAACAAAGAGTCCATAATTTTTAGAGTGTAGTCCATCGGCGCCGTGGCTTAGTTGGTTAAAGCGCCTGTCTAGTAAACAGGAGATCGCGAGTTCGAATCTCGCCGGGGCCTTGTGGTTGAATAAGACTTTTTTCTTTCACTGAAATTTTGATTCTAAAAAGTTAATAATATTTTATAGAATAAGGAAAATACTTTACTTGATATGCACCAAAATGCGCTTGATTTTAACTAAGCATCCATATAATGAAACGAGGAGTACCTGCCTACCCCATAAGTTTTTATATGAAATACGTTCCATCACTGTTAATGGGTTTGTGGTGTTAGAGCAAAGTTAATGCATAGCATAGTTAATGTTTTAATTAAATTAAGTAATCCTAGCTATTTTTTATTTTGTAAAAATAAAACACTGAAGCATTTGTAAAAATAAGCGTCATTAAAATTAATATTAAAGCAAATTAGACTACCAACTTAAGTTTTCCGTATGATTTCAATCTCAACGGTCATTATTTTTAGTTTTATTGCATGGTTATCACACGGCCAATTGACGTAGGACGTATTTGCTTAACAATTTATTTCCCTGGCTATACATTGCTTCTGGGCCTAGATTTCGTAGGTTATACAATTTTTATATCCACTTAGATGTTGAACGAACCTTATTCCACTCATCAAACTTGACTCCAAGCAGCTTACTCTTGGCTCCAGACAAGGTAGTTATGAACTTGAGTCGCTTCTTCTCCTGCAGCGGTAACCCGATTTCTGCATATTCACGATCTGTATACCACACAAGAAAAATAAAAAGTACATAATTATATAAAAAATATTTTTTGTGTTCAAATTAAATTAGCTTCCGAAACTCTGCAGACGTGATCGGTATCGATATCGAAACACAACTAAACAAAATAGAATCACACTACATCACTCACGCCTGTACGGGTGCCGTGGTAGCCAGAGGAGTTTCATTCATTTATATTCGGCCAGTTATGATATGAGTCTCATGCAATGACGTATTATAAAAATATCATTGGTCTCATGTTATAGTGGACGAATCTATTGCCATTTAAAAAACTAAAACCCAGAAAAAAACGCCCCAATAAAAAAGGTAAAAACTAGACATCACAACATCTTTTATTTGTCTGTCTGTGATGTGTTTTTTTTTCCTTGGCTTTGCCGGAGTCGGGTTAGACCCAGACCGACTTCGCGCTTTCTGACTCAAGGATGGAACCCAGGATCCCATGCTTAGCAGTCAACCACTAGGTATATCAATAAGGCATTCGGGAAACTTACCTTGAGTAGATACCTACCCAATATTTCAATAAAATAAAATGTTATATAAATAGATAATGTAGGTATTAGCAGTGTGAATTGCACACAGTATCGTTGCACATTAATATCTGTTCCAAAATAATGTAAACAAATTAATCATAAATGTACCTGTGCAAGCCAATTTGAAGTAGGTACCATTTACACATTGAGTAGATACTTTGATTTGATTATTTGAATACTTAAAACAGAAATTCTAATTTTAAATCACCCTAAAGCACATCTGCCTAAACATTCGGGATATACATGCGAAATGTTATGAGTACATCACTAAAGAGATTTTTTTTTATTTGACAATAATAATTGAGGTTAATTTTATAACCTCAATTCGTTAATTTTTCAATTACAATTGAATAGTTATTGAAACAATAATGACTTGAAAAAGTGGTGAGGTATAAAGTTGAAACCTTCTAAACACATAAGTAAATGTGATATTACTTTATAAATAGCTAGTCTTTGAAATGTCGTGATGGCCGTGAGTGGTTTGGGTCTCGCGTTTCGTGCACGAGGTTGTGGTTCGAGCTCCGAGCCGATGTGACGTACCAATGTGGCTTTTTCAATTCAAATTATTATGTAAATGCTGAGTATATCTTGGACATGACTGACATCGGGGAAGGAAAAACATCGTGAGAAAATCTGGATTTATAGTTAATACCTACAAGGTGTTGTTTTGCATCCTCGTCAAATTCGAGGAGGTAACTAAGCTAATGATTCTCGCCACGAATCAATAATAAAAATAAGTAGGTATTTATTTTTATTTTTTGTATTTTTCGGAAATCGGCATGTGTAGGGCCCGTGTGATACCGCCCTGTAACTGCGCTGTAACTGTAACGCATGCACACAGCGACATAGTCGTACGACACTGCCTACCGCATACGCAACGGGGTGATTTTGTTCTTTGAAAGTGGAGTATTCTGAAATACTGTCAAATTTAATTACCTAAAAAAACAAGTACCTATGTATTAATAATTGAGCAGGATCGTAATTTTATTTGATTATTTATGTCTTTCATAACAGCCTCCTGAAATTTGACGAGGATGCAAAACAACACGTTGTATAAGTCTGAAATTGCTGCTTCGTTGGTCGAGAATTTGCACGCGCTAATGCTGAGAATGAGGTCCTGGGTTCATTCCTAGGTCGGGCAATGTGTTGTTGAGTTTTTCCATAATGAATTTCTTAGTAGCAGCCCAGAGTTTGCATTTGTCCCCGGTTGATGGCAGTAGGCTCGCCCCCTGTTACATGGGACTAAAACATAAGTGGTGAAATGTGGGTGTACTATAGGTACACCTCTGCTTAACCCTCCAGTTATACAGGCGTGAGGTTATGTAATGTTATAAAATTAGCCGTCTTGAGCGAGCGTGGTGATCGATGCTCGTGCCTTCTCTGTGTGAGAACAGGACTGCGCCCTGTGGTGGGACATGTAATGGCCTGGTATTAATAGGTACAAAAAAAATAAAATACAAAAATATTTATTGCATCTTAAACATTGGTTTCATACATAAATTGAGGCGGCCCCAGTAAGTGACAAAAGTACTTGTGTTGGAGCTGTCTCGCCCATCCCTAACATAGTAGCTGAACAATGTTAAATTATACCTACATTTTAAATTAAGTGGGAGATTAAAAAGAAAACAATAAAAATAAATACATAAAACACTATTGATTAGCACCTCTCGATGTGTGAGGTGTGCACTTATGTGTGTAGAGGGGTAAGTGTGCTGAGGGTGTGTATGTTGGGGAGGTGGGTTTTTGAAAGTGTAAAGTATGATCTAGGTTATCCGAACTAAAATATTTTCTGTTTGTTCGTATGTAAGGGATTTTAACCATTCAGTTATATGTTTAACTTATGGTTTAGTTTATTGTAGATGTATGTTGATTGTGTAACATATTGACGGCCAGCAAAAACTGTTCGAACCCCTGGGGAGTGAGCCACGATATCTTTTCGCCTTCTCTTTTGAGTAGCTGAGTCAAACGGGAGACACTTATGGAGGGTTAAGGATACATTTAGGACATACAATTTCCTAACTGAGAGCAAGTTGCTAACTTTATAAAATTATTATTATTTTAGTATCTTACCTTCCAAGTTTCCGTAAGCATCTTTCAGCCTCTCTAACGCCTTCGTGACGTCACTGGCCCTCGTGTGCAGCAGCTCGGCCATGTGTTGCCTGGTGGGCTCCTCCACCAAGGGCCGCCACGTGGCCTCCAGGCCGCGCACGGCGGCCGACAGGCTGGAGGCCGCGGCCGTGAGCGCGCTCTGGCAGTGCGGCTCGTGGATCGCTGGGGCCGTTAGCTGGACGAGGAAAGATAAAGTTCAAGATCTTGAGACGTCTTAGAAGTCTTGGAAAAACTCCTTTTTTCATTCGAAAATAACTGATCAGCTGTTAGTTGGTAATGAAGAAGTTTCGTTTTGGATGTTTAGACATGTTAAATAATCTTGACAAACCTCGCAAGTACAAATAGAAACAAAAAGGTGGGAAAAAATGCGGGATCGGCCATTGTGATGATATTTGGGGGCGGGCTATGTCCATTTATTGCCCTATTGAAATTAAACAAAAACATCTATAAAGATTGATTAAATAAAATGTTTTCCTAGTAATATGTGTAAGTCGACGAAGTAGGTACTCTCGGCAAGACTCGCGATTTGGCTTGTGCTGGATTTTTCACCATAGAATGTTGACATTAAAAAAGGTAAAATCAAAAGTTTTAAAGGTTTTCATTGCCTAAAATAAACAATAAGTAGTCTGTGTGTATTTCCGCCGTTAACGCGTATAACACAATCGCAGCGATTACATACTCAATATGAGTTCATCCAAATCACTTTGCGGAGTGGCCATGTTCGTTGTAACAGGCGAAAAAGATTTTCTGGTGTGTGTGTAACTTTGTACGGCATCCATTTTTGTCAGAGCTCTTCTTTGAAGCAGATCCCATGCGTGCTCAACGGGATTCAAGTCTGGCGATTTGGCAGGCCATGGTAGGACGTTGATATTAGCTGCGGCAAGTGTGTTTGCAACGACTCTGGCAGTCCACGTGGGCGTACATTATCATGCATAAGCAGAAATGAAGCACCAAATTGGGTCCGCAAAGGAATGACCTGATACAATCATTTCATTTTTAGATGTCAATGTATACATTTTTATAATAAACTTCCTAGCCACATTCAAGAACTAAGCCTTAATAAATTCAAATCTTTTATAAAAGGAAACTATGCCAGAAAGCCTATTATACTGTCAAATAGGTACTTTATTGAGGACAAAAAGGCTTGGGAGTGAGCTGTTCCAATAAATTTACACAGGGAACGTTGTTTTTTTTTTTTGTTTTTTTTTTTTGCTAACTATTGTACTTTTAATCTTTGCTATAAGTATCTATAACGTTTTACATATACAATGACATGAATATTTACTGTATAAAGTATTATATTATTTTAATTGTTGTGAATGGGAGGACTATGTGGGTCATTGTTCCAGTTTGAATCATGTTCTGGCAGTTTGAGTAGTTTATGTGGCCTACCCAAATGTCCTTTCTTTGGTATTGTTCGTCGAATCGTTGAGCTCCTTAAGTTCTGAGTCGAGCTGCACGGTTACTGACAAATGCGTGCACTGTCTGGACAGGTCCACTCAATCTGTGTGGTTCTTTTCTCAAAAGTCCATTTCAGACACCAATCTGCATGGTCCTCAATGATTATGTCCGGATTTTATATACACATTGACATTAATTAATTTTATATACATATACTATGACAAGAGTATTTACTTTGTAAAGTATTATGCTATTATTTTAACTATTGTGAATGTGAGAACTATGTTGGTCATTGCTTTTTTTGTATTTTTACTCTTAGTGTAATCATGATCTGGCAGTTTGAGTAACTAGTGCGGCCTACTCAAATGTCCTTTCTTTGGTATTGTTCGTCGAATCGTTGAGCTCCTTAAGTTCTGAGTTGAGCTGCACGATTGCTGACAATTGCGTGCACTGACTGGACAGGTCCACTCAATCTGTGTGGTTCTTTCCTCAAAAGACCATTTTAGACACCGATCTACATAGCCTTCACATGATCTGACCAAGATTCTGTCTGGACTTTAAAAGAGACTGTGACCTCTGAGTTTGTTTCGGCCTTTCTTCTCAGAGTAGTCAGATAGGAAACGCCGACCTCGTCTAGTTTAAAAAAAAAATATGATTGACGGGTAAAAGTGTTTGTAAAAACCTACTTACAGAAATAAAGTCATATATCATTTCAGCATTTGAATCAGGTTGCCTCTGATCCAAATCAGTTCGGTTCTTCCGCCGTTCCAAATACCCGCCCATATCATGATTGTTCAACCACTGTATACATGGACTTCCTGGCACAATTTTAAACATTCTTGCCATCCAGGGGACCTCCAATCCTCGCGCACATATGGGAGTGTCGCGAGGAGGCGAAACGCCGGGGCGTAACTCCGCTGCCGCGAGAAATCACGGTACAGCGGACACAGCTTCAGCGGGATCTCAGGGCGGCCTGGAGAGTGCAATTGTCGCAACCCAGCGCTGGGCACGCCACAATTGTGGCGATAATAATAATCGTGTACCGGGCGCATTTCTTCGGAAACCACGTCTTCTCCATGTGCCTCAAGTCAGAGCTATCTACAGACAGAACTCGTACGTGATAAGAGCTTGTCGTACTTTTAACATGGTGTGTCAGGATGTCGAGGTTGATTTAGATTTATTTACTAGTAGCGTTAAGGAAGTAAAGAAAAGTTTGAACAATTGTTTTTTCGATGTATAACCATTTTTTTATTTATTTTTTTCTCTCAATTTTATTGTATTTTTTGAGCATGTGATAATTCATGTGCGTATCTCTTACGTCGCTGTTTTCGCGTATTTGTTAATGTTACTCACATTAATCGTTAGTGGAAGCTTGTAATTGGCCATTGTTTACACATTGTACTTGATGTTAAAATGTATTAGCTGTAAGTTTTCCTAAAATTAATAAAATAAAATAAATAAGTCCCCCGTTTGAGGAGTGGCTAGAGAGGCGCCACGGCGTCCTCACGTTCCGCCGGACGCAGGTCAAAGTCAAAGTCAAAGCATTTATTTCAAATAGGCACATAAAAGGCACTTTTGAACGTCAACATTTACATTTAAATAGAATTTTATTGATTCTAGTCGCCCCTTCCAAAAGGTAGTTTCGTATGGATAAGAATGGGCAAGAAACTCCATCGTTACTCTTTTAAAATGTGTTACAATACTTTGTATACATTAATTATATAATTATATGTGAAGACGATGCACCTATAATAAAAATTACCCTACCAAAATAGGTAAAAAGAATTTAATAAACGTAGCAATGATAAATAAGTTAATTAAATGATAGATACATGGTGTTCACATATTTACAAACATTGTAAAAGTATACGATTTCCCAAATTATGTAACCAATTAATATGTCAGTGTGTGAGTTAAAGTAGTCACAGAATGTAAACCAATGTCATAAAAATAACAAACCATACAATTAAAGTAGCAACAAGTTTTAATTTTGTCAAGATCCTAGATTGTCCTGTGGAGCTGGACCAGCATGTTTCCAAGCATTCTTATCTTGGATATAATCCTCTAATTTGTAATATGCTTGTTTACACAGTGAACTTTTTATATGAGTTTTAAATTTTCTTTCATTTAATTGCAATATATTACAAGGTATTTTGTTGTAGCATTTAACACAGTACCCCATAAAAGATGTATGTACTTTAGCTAATCTGAAAAATGGTTGATCAATTTTATCTTTATTTCTTGTATTAAAATTATGTCTATCACTTATTTTATTAAAAAGATGTAGATTTTTTTCTTACGTACATAATATTTTCATAGATGAATTGGCAAGGTACCGTCATAATATTAATCCTTTTAAATAGTTCCCTGAGAGATTCGCGTTGACGTAGATTATAAATGGCTCTGACAGCTCTCTTTTGCAAAATAAAGATGGATTCAATGTCAGCAGCCCGACCCCACAGTAAAATGCCATACGACATAATGCTGTGGAAGTAGCTAAAATAGACCAAACGCGCGGTTTCTACATCTGTTAACTGTCTTATCTTTCTAACAGCATAAGCGGCCGAGCTTAGCCGCCCCGCAAGAGATGTTATAATATATGAGGTCCCCATTGTAATTTCTCGTCTAGCGTGATTCCCAGAAAAACTGTGTGATTAATTATTAATTCCAGTTTTTCTCCATTCAACATGATGTCACACTCGCTACTTCTTACATTCGGTAATTTAAATTTAATGCATTTGGTTTTTTTACCATTTAGTACCAAATTATTTACCGTAAACCAATCATGGACCTGAAGAATAGAGCTATCCACGTCGTCAAGATTTTGTGACCGTCGGTCTATCTTAAATATCAATGATGTGTCATCTGCAAATAACACCATCTTCGGTTGATTTTGAAGTAATTGGGGTAAATCATTTATATAAACTAAAAAGAGGAATGGACCCAATATCGAACCTTGAGGAACGCCCATTGCCATTTCAGACCCTAATGAGTTTACGCCGTTTACTTGAACTGTAACTTTTCTATCTTTCAGGTATGATCTGAGTAAATCAAGAGCTGTATTTCTAATCCCATAGTGCTCTAGTTTCAGCAGAAGTGTCTGATGGTTTACGCAATCGAACGCCTTAGAGAGGTCGCAAAAGATTCCAATGGCATCTTGTGCTTCTTCCCAGGCGTTAAAAATGTTCTTTATTAGGGTGACACCAGCGTCAGTGGTACAACGCCCTTTGGTGAAACCGTACTGTTGTTCATGAAAGACCTCTCCGGTGTCCTCACCGGACACGATTGTTTCGGGAGGTTCCTGTTCCAGAAAAGGCAAGACACCCGGGCGTTTCCGGGAGGAAACGCCCGGGTGTCTTGCCTTTTCTTTCTTTTCTTTTCCGCCCGGGTATCATCATTGTGTGGATCGCCCGGAGGACACGGTGGAGCATACGGTGGAGGTCTGCCTGGCTTGGGCGGAGCACCGCCGTGTCCTCGTGGAGGCGATTGGCGATGGCGATCTCTCGCGTCCGGCCCTGGTTCAGGCCATGGTACGGAGCGAGAGGGCTTGGGCCGATGCCTGCCAGGGTTGCGGGAAAGTCCGAGAGGGATACCGTGGCCCCTGGCACAGGCAACTGAAGTAACACGGGTGGGTTTTAGGCAGTATGAGTCTGATATGCCCTCCCGCTCTGTCCAGAGCAGGAGAAGTAATTTGAAGATTTTCCACCCTCAATAAAAAAAAGGCTCCTCCAATACCGTGTACGTCTAGTAACTGGCCTCATACCAAAGTGAGATTCGTTAGAAAAACACACAAACGCCACTCTTCTTCTGCCAAATTGTTGTTTTTACGAGCCCATTGTAAACGGGCTCTGCGATTGAGGGGCTCAATAGGTGGTACACGTAGTAGCCTTCGGGAAAGGAGGTTGACTTCATGCAAGCGATTTCTTATGGTTTGATGACTCAATAACTTCCCTGACGAGCTATGAAGCCTCGTAACCAACATCATCGTGGTCATTGTACGATTTTGTCGACCAGTAATTTGTATGTAACGATCTTGTCTGCGTGTGGTGATGCGAGCTCGTCCTCCATGTTACTCTGCCACGCTGCCAGTGATGCGGTAACGTGTCCAAAGGCGACTTATAACACTCTGCTTAGTGCCCAGAGCAATTGCCACAGCACGTTATCGAGAACCAGCTTCCAGCATTCCCACGGCTCTAATCATTTCTTCTCGGCTCGAATGACATATTCTCGCCATAAAAACGTTCTTTTGTATCGATGTTTGTATTTGCACCCTCGACTTTCCGCGATTATATCCAGATGTTAAAGACCCAGCCAAGATATGATATTATGTGGGCGTCATTTTGTTGAATTACTATGATTCTTACGCCCAGCAAGAGATTTAAATAAACTCACGCCTTTTTCCCATGGGGGTAGGTAAAAAACACACACCGCCACCTGCTACGATCTTAGAGGTCTACACACCAGAGCCGCGAAAATGAGCCCAGCGGCCCAACACGTGTCGGGCTCATTTTGAACAAAAGTTTTCCTACTTGCTAGTAGTTCTGAAGCCGGGCTAACCCGCCGGTCCAAAGCCGCCTAGTCGGCGTCCTTGGTATGTAGACAGCTTTACATATTCTTTTCGCTCCGTTTACGTTTTCTATTATTATTATTATACATCTGGTCACACACACACGCCGGTTGCGAGTACTACGCACCTGACCTTTCTGAAGAACATCACCCATAATATGATACTATGTCCTTGTGGGGCGTCCCTTCTGGGCCTTTAGAGTCCTGCTGGTTTGGGTTTCAAAGATCTGCGAGCTCCTTGTTACCTGTGCGCTGTGCAGCAGGTCCCGCGCGGCGCCGGCCGTGCGCACTCCCGCGCCGTCCACCAGCGACGCGGCGGCCAGCGCGGGCGCTTGGCAGGTCAGCTCGTTGGCAGTCACTAGCAGGCGAGACACGTTGGCTCCAACGTCCTTGGCTAGCTGGACGATCTGCATAAAAGAGGTTATTGTTAGGCAAAGATATCAAGGCGACCGTGGGCTGTGGACCCCATTTAGGTACCCAATAATCCAAAATTTACTAAAAGCCGTCCGTAAACAAAGAATACAAAATATTACAATTTTGTATATACAAATTTTAATTAAATAAACCAATAGACATTTTTTTATTGAGTCACCGAGGAACAATTTTAATTATTTCTGAATAAAAATATTGATAAGTGAGTAAATTTTGTTAATAAACTAAACTCAACTCAACCATACCATGAACTGACATGATATATCAACGTAATCCTTGTACATACCTCGTTCTCCTTGTCTGCATTAGTGCCTCGCGAGAACTTGTACAGCAATTGGCCAGCAATGTCCGCGTAGTCGTTAGATGCTTGTTGCATTTCCTGAAAATACTTTATTTATTTACTTATTGCATGGATTTACAGACAAATAACATCTGTAACTTAAAATATTTATTTATTTATTTATATCCTCACTTACAGCTATTTTTACAGGTGTAACTTAATAACTAAATAATAATATAAATTATCCGGTGCCAATTAACAAATAAAGAGCATAATCAGCCTATAATGTTCCCACTGCTGGGACTCAGGCCTCCTCTCTGTGAGAGGGAGTGGGCCGTAATCCACCACGCGGGCCCAGTGCGGGACGGTAGATGTCACATGTCTGCTAATTTCTGGTTCTAGGACATGCCGGTTTCTTGACGATTTTCCTTCACTGTTTTGAGAGCAGTGGTGATGAAATAATCTACGCAAAGTAAAGCGGCTGTCTGGGTTCGAACCTACGACCTATAGCTCGTAAGTCGCGGCCGTAACTACATGGCCACCACTGTTCAATTAAAAAATAATTAACAATAACAATTTTCACGACTGCCTCGCTGGTCTAGTGGTCGCCAGCGCTACTGGTGAGCTCCTGATGAGTCCTGGGTTCGATTCCCAGGTCGGGCAAAGTGGTACTGGGTTTTTCTATCTAGAATTTCTCAGCAGCAGCCCGAAGTCTAGATTAGTGCCCGGTTGATGGCCACAGGCTCGCCTCCTATTTCTAGATTAGTGCCCGGTTGATGGCCACAGGCTCGCCTCCTATTTCTAGATTAGTGCCCGGTTGATGGCCACAGGCTCGCCTCCTATTTCTAGATTAGTGCCCGGTTGATGGCCACAGGCTCGCCTCCTATTTCTAGATTAGTGCCCGGTTGATGGCCACAGGCTCGCCTCCTATTTCATGGGACTTAAATATATGTGGCGAAATGTGTGTGTACTATAGGTACACCTCTGCCCAACCCTTTGGGGAAACAAGGCGAGATGTCATGTTGTGTAAACCAAACCAAGCAACCAACACAAGCTTAAGGTGAAAGAGTCACGGTAGCCCGCGAAATTCTAAAGTTGTTACGTTTTTTGCAATTTGCAGGTCAGTATCAGGTTGTATTTTGATCCAAATATTTAGTTATAGAATTGTAATCATAAAAATCATTATTAAACTATTGAATGACTATTTCATGAAATCTTGACGTTTGAGGCCATAAGGAGGTTTATTCTGATTCCAATGTTTATAATTCTGTAAAGCCGTATTTGTTACGGTAGCGAATCATATTAAATTAGCATACAACCTGACACTGATCTACAAATTGCACAAAACGTAAATAAATTTGAATTTCGCGGGATACCTTAGTAGGGTATAATTGGGGGTTCTGCATCACTTGCTCTCGCGTGCGCTCGAACTGCGCGATGCAGAAGCCCCCCAATTATACCCTACTAGCGCAGGTCATCAAGTGCATATCATAATCAATCACAAAAAAGCTGTGAACATGCTCTGACCATGACACATCCTGATAGTGCCAGTCCATGAGTCCACTACCGCAGAAGTAACAAGCTGCTACATCACATAAAGTGGACAAGACTCGGAACCGGTTTAAAAATTACCGGTTGATACCGGTTTATTTCGGGTTTCCTCCGAACTTTTCTTAAGAACGCGAACGTTTTAAGAACCTTAGATTAACCTAAATAAACCGGTTTATTCAACGAGCGGCATGTCGGTAAACGCGTTGCAACTTGTGACTACTTGTAAGGATGCCACGCATAGCGGCGCGCTACGTAGATGTACTAACCGGTTTTTATTGCTCTAAACCGTTTAATCAAAATAAACCTTTTTGTAAATGCTCTTTCAAATACCGGCTAGAAAAAAAAAACATGCGATACATATATAATAACGGTTTGAAAATTTAACCGGTATCTGAGCCTTGATAGCGGACCCGCCTACCACCCCAACCTTGGATACGGATACATTTTATTTAGCTTATTTCATTAACAGCGATGGCATAAGTACATACAACTTCCTTTTTAGAATTTCATCTCAAGTATCCGCGACGGTGTGGCGCCATTGACCAAATTGGGATGGGAAGGAATTTGATTCCACGTGTAAGCCGCAATAAATCAATTTGAACTCTATGTACCGAGTACATAGAATTTATTTGATAGCAAGCTTTTCTTGTTTCTATAAGGAATAAAATTGAACTTTAATGACATGCTGCTAGTTCATATATAAGAGTGAAATTAATATAAAAATACATTTAATTTGAAACAATTCGTGAGAGCATTTCTGTAAGATAAATCTAAATAAAATGTCGGTGAATATATTTTTCTTTTAAATATTTATAATCATTCTGTTATCGTAAAATATTATCTTATGTTTTTTTTTTGTTTCAGGACTCTGAAGATCTTTTTAATTTTATTGCAATTCCCCAAAAAGAGCCAATTGCAAGCGAGTCAGCTAAGCTCAATTTAAAAAGAAAAGGGGAAATCTCATCACCCCCGCAAAAGCGCAAGCGGATCCAAGCATACTCATATACCAAAACGAGGGCTCAAAATACATTTTCTACGCGGTCAAGGACGATCAAAATTGAAATTTATGAGGCTGACAATCACCCTGATAAACCTTGCGAGTGCAACGCAAATAAATGTGTGCAATATGTAATAGACAATATGACAAGTAGTGATATTTACTTAGATTTAGAAAATATAATTGGAAAAATTCACGAAAACATATAGATAAAAAAATATGTATGATTTCATAAACTTTTACAATTGTATGGAAAAGTATTTTTTTTTATGTTATTATCTGATTTTATAGGTTTGTAGCATAAGATTGTATCTGTATAATTATACTGTACCTACACATAGATAAGTAATAATATTATAAGCTTAATAATATATTATAAGTTCTTGCATTAAAATATAACTAAATCCAAAATATTCAATAATAAAATACATATATATATAGAAGGATAGTGGTTTTTGCAAGTAGTAGGCAAGATGAAGTTGATCAAACAACCCATATCCCTGAATGTGAAAAATATAAATTTTAATGACTCTAGTTGTCAGATCAGACACAGCGCTTTATTGCCTAATACAATTCGTTGCATAATATGTGGACCCTCAAACTGTGGTAAAACAAACGCTATGATCAGTTTACTGCTGCATGAAAATGGGCTTAAATTTAAAAATCTTTATCTTTACTCGAAAACTACTTTCCAACCAAAATATCGTTTTTTAAGTGAAGTATTAAGAAGAGTGCCTCAGATAAAGTTCAATGAGTTCAATGACGACAAAGATGTTATAGCTCCATATGAAGCTTTAACGAATTCAGTTTTTATTTTTGATGATGTTGTGTGTGAAAAGCAAATAAACATTCGTAATTACTTCTCTATGGGAAGACATAAGCAAATTGACTGCTTTTACTTATCGCAAACCTACTCGAAAATTCCGAAACAGTTGCTACGTGATAATGCAAATTTTCTTATAATATTTAAACAAGATGATGTGAACTTAAAGCATATCTATGATGAACATGTGAATTCTGATCTACCGTGGAATCAGTTTAAAGACATTTGTAAAACTGTTTGGAGTAACCCTTATAATTTTCTACTTATTAACAAAGAGTCACCACTAAACAATGGAAGGTACAGACAGAATTTTGATATTTTTTAAACTTTGAATGAAGGCTCATTCTTATAAATGAATTACATACATAAATGTTGTTAGTATTATTCCTTTCTTACCTGAATACAGTTGTTATTTATTGTAAGATGGAAAAAAATATTAAAATGGAATTAGTGAAGTCTGTCGACTCCATAAAGAATAAAATTAAACAAATGAAAAATCAGGAGCATTCAATGAACTTGTCACTTGATAAAATACTAAAACCTGTCACAGATCCTCTAAAAACTCTAGTTGATTCTAATAGATATGCAGAAAAATATAATAACATTGAAAATACAACTCTGAATAATTCTGAAGGAATGGAGTCCCATGAAAATAATACTAGCTCATCTTCAAAGATCAATGACTATTACGATCCAAAACCTAATTCTACACAATTCGTCGAACAAAATGCTAAAAAGGAATCGATAGATAATTGAGAAATGTCATTAGAGGGTGATGATATCTTTGGTATTTATAATGGTATTAGTATACCGTTTGGAATTAGAAGTGAAAATAAAACTTTATTAATGGGTAACTCAGCAGTATCTTTTTCTAAAATTGATAGTGTGAATAACGATAGTACCATTTTAATTAAAATCGGCGACAAGGCTTACAATTTAACGGCTGGTCTAAAAGAACTTTTACTCCGAAGAAAACCTGATTTAAAGTTAATATCGGGCGAAGATAAACTTGTCTATAAGGATATATTACATTATACAAATGCCCATAAAAGAGATTTTAATCCTAAAGGTCAAATAAGAGGTGACAAAGGCATAAAATATTGTAAAATAATCAAACCCCTATTTTCCGAATCGTCAAACCATGATAAACTTGCGCACGCTAAACTTGGAGGAAACTTACCAACGCTAAAAAAATACAAAAACAACACCGACTTGGTATATTGGGATGATCCTAACGAATTAGTCGAGAGATTGAAACTATTAGTAGCTTCAAGAGATGCTGGCAACACAAACCATGATAATGAAATTTTATCGATAGTTGAAGAACTGAAAGAAGCTGGGATAATTAAAGAATAAATAGTCATAATAATATGCTTTGCATTCAGTATTATACATAAATTCAAGACAGTTGTACTGAATTCTGAACATGAGCAAAGCCGACGTGGTAAACGAAATTCATAAAAATGCAAGAGTAAACTTTCCACGAAGACATGTTATTATGAAAGATATAGACGACCTGTGGCAAGCAGATTTAATTGATATGCAATCAATTTCAAAAGAAAATAAAAATTACCGATTTATTCTTGCTGTTATTGATACTTTTTCGAAATATGCTTGGGCCTTTCCTCTGAAAAGTAAAACCAAAGATGATGTATGTAACTGTTTCAAAATTTTCCTAGCTATAGGACGTGTTCCTAAAAATCTGCAAACGGATAATGGAGCAGAATTTTATAATAATAAATTCCAAAAGCTTATGAAATCTTATCAAATTAACCACTATTCAACCTTCTCAACAAAAAAGGCTTCGATAGTTGAACGATTTATCAGAACTTTGAAATCTAAACTTTATAAGGGATTTAGTTTAAAAGGCAACTATAATTGGGTAGCTAATACCCTTAATGACGTTATTTATAAATATAATCACACTTACCATCGGACAATTGATGAAATCCCCGCTAACGTGGATAACATTAATAAAAAACGAATATTAGAAAGATACTTAAGGTTGGTAAAAAATGATAGTACAAGAAGCAAAATTAAAGTAGGTGATTATGTGCGTATCAGTATGTACAAAGGAACATTTGAAAAAGGATATACCCCCAACTGGTCATCGGAAATATTTAAAATTCGAAAAATACAAAATACAACTCCTATCACCTACTTAATTGAAGATACAATCAGAGGTCAACCTATTTTAGGAGCATTTTATGGGCAAGAGCTTCAAAAGACAAAACATCATAATGTATATCTAGTCGAGAAAGTTCTGAGAAGAAAAGGAAACAGGGTTTTAGTAAAATGGTTAGGTTTGTCTTCTACTGAAAACAGTTGGATTGATAAATCGAATATATTAATTTAAATAAAAATAACATAACAAATAACTCAACAACAAAGTCGATGATGAAGCGTGTAAGTATTTATTATAGTGCTCGATTCAGATTCATTAGTCTTATGATGTGTATTGGAGAGAGTAGTCTTCTCAATTGGCTTACAAACAATTTACCATTTGAATTACACTTACCAGGATACAATTATTGTGGGCCTGGTACAAAATTAATTAAAAGGCTTACACATGGAGATAAAGGCATTAATCAATTAGACGAATATTGCAAAGAACACGATGTTGCTTATCACAAATCATCAAACTTAAAGGATCGTCACAAAGCTGACTTAATTTTGTTAAAAAGGGCAAAAGAGCGAGCAGTTGCTTCGGATGCGAGTGTATGCGAAAAAATCATGGCACGTTTAGTAAGCAAGGCAATGTCTACAAAAATTAAAACCGGCTCTGGCCTAAAAAAAAACCACAAAGAGTGTTCTCGGAAAGTTACATCGGGAAAAGGGTTAAAAAATAAATTTAAAAATGTTATTAATAAAACTAAAAGACATATGAAAAAATTAAAACCAAAATGCAAAAAAGTGGCAATAGAATTAGCTATGGCCGCAGCTAGAGAATTAGCTGATGATTCATCCATTAAACTTCCTAGGGTTATTCCTATACCAAAAACTGGTGGGGTATTACCTTTGATTCCTATTTTTGCTGGATTATCAGCGGCGGGAGCGTTAGCAGGCGGTGCAGCTGGTATTGCCAAAACCATAAATGAATTCAAGTTAGCTAAAAAGCTCTTGGCTGAATCGAAGAGACACAATGAAAAAATGGAAGCTCTTTGCATTGGAAAAGGATTACACCTTAAACCGCATAAAAATGGGCTTGGAATTTTTGTATCAAATAAAAAAAACTAAGATATCGGCTACCCAAACGAGCCTTAACTAACTTTGACATTTTGAAGTATGGAAATAATATTCCTTATTTTCGAGGTGTATTTATGAGAGATGAGCTCCCTAAACAATCTTTTAAAAAAGAGTGTGGAGTGGTTAATTTAGATAGTTCAAAAAATCCAGGTTCTCATTGGGTAGCCTATGCTAAAAATAATGATTATATTGAATATTTTGATAGTTATGGAAATCTTAAACCTCCAAAGGAATTTATAAAATACTTAGGTGCTAAAGTACGCTATAATTATGATAATATACAACGCGACCACCCTTATAATTGCGGACACCTATGTTTACATTTTTTAAATAATTTTTGGTGTAGTCAAGGAATAAAATAACAGGATCTTCTAAATGTATTCAGTCTGCAAGCATGTCTATAGCGGTAACCATCTCTGGAAATAAATCAGAATTGGATACGTTCTTTCAACCACCTTTGGATTTATCTGGTCAATATGAGTGTGGTTTGTTATACTTTTCAGTATTAAATTCAATACCAAATGCGCGTATTAATAACGACATTTTTCCTATGATCAGAATCGAATGTGATCTTGTACACGGTTCATATTCTAACGGGCTACCAACTCATATTATTCATGAATTTGTATCTAATACTGCTACAGGTCACCGAATCATAGAAATACCGCAAAACGTTATTTACTTTCCAGTGAACAAAAATACTATTACATCAATATCTATTAAGATAGTTGATCAATTTGGTTTCTGTATTAAATTTAGAGAAGAACATAAAAATATTGAACTACGCCTACATTTAAGAAAAACAAAATGATATTATATTATAAAAACCCTGTAGTTAACAAAAAGCGCCCTATTTCTTGTACAACCACTAAGGTGCAAAGACGTAAGAAAAAAGTTATAAAGTTAACAAAAGCAAATAAAGATTTTCTTAAATCCCTAGGTTTTAAAGTATGAATATACTACAGATTACTGAATTACCGCACTTCGATACTTCGATTGAAAGTTATGAAGTCCATTCGTACAATCCCTACAACAACAGCTTTAGAGAAAACGATGAAATCAGAATTCCCATACACCAGCAAGACATATATGTGTTACCGTCAGCCAGCTCAATTTACGTCAAAGGACAAGCTAAGTTCTTGGGTAAAGATGGTAATCCTATTAAGAAAACTATTACGTTCAGTAACAACCCTGTTATGTTTTTGTTTCAAGATATCAGATACGAAATAAATGGTATAGAAATAGATCGCATTAAAAATTCTGGAATAACATCGACAATAAAGTCATACGTTTCACTGAATGAAGGAGAAAATAAAGTTGCTGCCTTGTGGGGTTGGAACATAGATGGATTTAAAAGCGATGGTAATTTTAGTGCTATTGTACCTCTTAATAAGATTTTAGGATTTGCAGAGGATTACAATAAAATTGTGATAAATTGTAAACATGAACTTATTCTGAATAGAAGTAACTCCAACTTAAACAGTCTTATAGTAACTGACGATGTTGCACATTTTCAAATAGATATACAAAAAGTGCAATGGCGGGTGCCGCATATAAAAGTATCAGATCGCGAACGACTGATACTTCTTAAACATTTAGAAAGAGACAAATCTATTCAGATAGCCTTTAGAAATTGGGATTTATACGAGTATCCTTTGCTTCCTAAAACTACAAAACATTGTTGGTCTGTTAAGACTGCTTCGCAATTAGAGAAACCTCGTTATGTCATTTTTTGCTAGCAAACCAATAGAAAAAATAATAAAATCAAAGACAGTTCTCTGTTCGATCACTGCGCGGTTACTAACTTAACTTTGTTTTTGAATTCACAATATTATCCTTACGAGCCTCTAAGCTTAAATTTTACCGAGAACAAATACAATATATTATATGAAATGTATGTGAAATTTCGTCAGTCGTATTACAACTGTCCTGCAGACCCGTTGCTTGACTTTATCGGTTTCAAGGAGAAGGCTCCTCTGTTTATCATAGACTGTTCAAGGCAAAACGATAGTTTGAAAACAGGTCCCGTAGATGTGCGATTGGAGATTGAATGTTCAGCACCAATACCAGATAACACAACTGGATATTGTTTAATTATTAACGATCGACTTGTGGAATATAAACCTTTGAGTAACATTGTGCGCAGGTTATCATGAATGCCATTGTAGATGTTCAAGGTTTTAAAACAGAAGCAAATGAATTCATAGTGAAAGAAATTGCAATATTGTGCGATAATAAAATACAGGTGCTTTTGATTAAACCACCTTTTCCATATCACGAATTGACAAAACAAGAAAGGAGGCAAGTAAATTGGATTGAGCGTAATAGAAAGATATATTGGAGTGAAGGATTTGTGACTTACTCAAATCATCAGAATTTGATTGTAGATATTTTAAGAGATAATAGTTATTTGTTATACAAGAGTGCAAAGTTGCTTTTTAACCGCGTGTTCAATTTTGATGACCGAGCAAGCGAAGGATTCTAAAATTGAATCACGAGCGCAGCGAGTGATTCAAAATTAGAATCCTGAGCGTTAGCGAGGGAATCAAAAGAGCACGAGGTGAAAAATCTTTGCACTCGAGTGCAACACGTAACTTTTCATTCCACCTCAGCGAGGAAATGACTAAATGCAAAAAAAACGTTTACAATCACAAGATAGGTACACTTTTATTTCAGTTTAGGTATTAATTACTACATTATGACAGGTAAGTATTACAGAATAATCTTTAAATTATAACAAAATAATACTAAGGTATAATTAAGAAAATTTTAAAGTAACGTTGCTACAGTTATTTAAATTGAGTGTAATATTTTTGTTTGGTACTGTAATATTGGTGTTAGTCACTTGTGTACTGTTTTTCGGTAAACTATCTGTCATACTTAATAGTTGTACCGATTCATCGGATTCCCTTGGCGTGAATGTTGGAGAGAGAGGGAAATGGTTAGGTGTTTCATAACGGCTTATTTTTGATGTAGAAGGGCCAGTCCAAGGATCCGATTGAGGCTCTTTCAGTGTAATGGCTCCTACGATGCCTTCACATATTTTAGACTTATTTTGGATGGAATCCTCTATGTATCCCTCTACAACTGCATTGGACTTCCAGCCTCCGTGGCGCTTAAGGGACAGGAGATCAGCTCCGGAATCAGCCAAAAGTGTGGCTGAAGTTCGTCGGAAACAATGACCCGTGTACAACAGGGGTTCTGGAAGTTCAAGAAATGTTGCTATTTCTCGTGGGATACTGCCAATTTTATTAGTACCCATAGGCTGTCTAACACACTTTCCATTGCGATACTGTAGAAAAAATCGATTGATTGGAGTATTAGGCGGGCGTAAGGCTTGATATTTCTCAACAATCGTTACGTATTCCTTGCGAATGACGAAGTTGCGGTCTCTTTTTGTCTTTGTATTAGGTAAATTAATTAATAGTAAGTCATCTGAATGTTTCTCAATGTTTTTGACATTAAGTTGTGTTAGTTCATTAGTTCGACATGCTCCGTTTATTCCAATAATACAACACAACAACCTGTAACGTAAAGAGTATTGTAGTAGATAAATGAATAAAATTGATATGAACGCATAATTATGCCTATCAACATCTACTAAGTATACTATTTAATTGAGATTAATATACTTAAGTAGATACTGAATGTGCAACTGACTTACTTTTGCCGCCAAATATACGGAATCGGGTGCTTCGTTAAGAAACTTTTCAATATCAGATACTGTGAAAACCTTCGATTTTTTTGGTTGATGACCAGATGAGGCTCTTTTTAAAAATGCCACTAATTTAGGATAGGTATCGATATGTTTGTCTTTTTTCATCTTTATTGTTGCTTTTAGCATCGAATACGTACTCCATAGAGTGCTTGCTTTCTTGTTCTCGGATAATTCTATAAAATATGCCAGCAAAACGTTTTCTGAGAAAGTTTTGGCTCCTTTTGCTAGTCGCCACGTGTTGAACATATCGTACTGTTTTAAATACTTCTCGCGTGATTGTTGAGGGAGAAAGCTCATTTGCGCATTATTAACAGTTTCAGTCAATTCTGTTGGCGTCAAGCAAACTTCCTCGTCGCTAGAATCACTCATTTTAGTTTTTTCACTTGTTTTCAAGTTTCTTGTTTTTAATATAAGGTTTAACAATGACGTGAAAACATGCCGCGTAAAGAACCGCGTACAAAGCAAATTGAAAAAAGAACACCAAGAAGGTTCCGAGTCTGAGTTTTTAACAAATTAAAAAAAAGTTGTATGATATATTCGGCACCATAGAGGTAGCAGTAAATAGGTTTAATGTTTTTTTTTATTCACAAACTTAGTGCACACGATGTTCTAAATTCAAAAACGGCTTTTCCACTCAGATATTGAAGATTAAAAATACTCTTTCCGAGATGGTGGGATGAAAAAGTGTTTACACCAAAGGTTTAGAAAAAGTGTTGTGGTTAAAAAATATTTCGAATAATAATAATATAAATAATTTAGAAGACAAAGGCTGCCCTAGTTTGTTAAATCTTTATGATCAATATTTATATTCTCAAGATTTGTATAATTGTATTTATCATGAAAAAGTATGTGCTTTAAAAAATGTTCTGCGTTTAAAAAAATGGTGTTATTAAAAAAAAAAAAAAAAATAAAATTAAAATCCATTTATTTCAGGTAATAATAACCCATAATTGTAAAAAATAAATAAAAATAAAAATAAAATCAATTACAAATAAAATTACACACAATAAAATCATACACATAATAATACACACATAATAATAAATAATAATAATAAAATGTAATAAATTTAACATGTCCACTATAGCAGTCTCTTACTGGCGACACTGTATGTAACTTGTCTGTCACAGCAGAGTGTCGCAAATAAGGACAGTCCCACCTACTTGCTATCATACTCAGAACGGCATTGGGGCTGGCCCGCACTCTGCGCACAAGCGACGCGCAGCGCTTCCGCATGGTCGCATGGAAACAGTCCGTGCGCGCCCATGCGAACATACCGGAAGCGCTGCAGTAGCGAGGCAAACCCAAAACCGCTCTGAATGCGTTATTAAACTGAACACGGAGGGTGTTGTAGCTTTTCTGCGTGTAATTGGCCCACAGGCTGCAGGTGTACATGGACGTGCAATATGCTCGGAAAAGAGTTATTTTAACTCCATCCGAGCAACGCGCGAACCTGCGGGCCAGCATATTAGCTCTTATGCATAACGCCCTCCGCTCCCGTTCCAAGTCAGCATGATCCCTGAGGTCAGCTGTGACTATATGCCCTAGGTATTTAAACTGATTAACCCTGTCTAAGGCTACACCGTTTAGACGTATAGGTGGTACAAAATCTGGACATATAGCACCACCAGCCTCAAAGACCATGTATTGACTTTTCTTAATATCCGCTGGAGTGGATGAGGTGACCAAAGTCGCCGCATAGAAAGTGGCGCCACACGTTAGCGTCCACTCGCGTAACCTTTTAATTAATCGAAATCCGATAAACTTTATTCAATTTTTCATTTTTAAAAGATCTGTGGCACACTGTATCCGATTGCTTAGTCGATTTCGTGCTTAAAAGCCGCGTATTCAGATGTATGACAACACTACAAGCGTTCAACCAAAAAAATCAAATAATTAAAAAAATATGGCTTCTTGTCAGTGACGTACGGACTCGCGCGTGTTTTGTTTACATGATAAATAATTTGTGTTTTAAGTGGGTTTTCAAGTGTTTGAAGTGCTATGGCCTGTTAAGTGTGTGATAAATATTATAGTGAAGTGAATTACTGCAGGATTTCAAGGTCGGTGAGTGAAAAAATATTACGTAATTTCGGTTTTATTCCACAACCGGCGCTGACCGATTCATGTTTATTGTTATTACGTGTATGTGTTTTCAGATCCTTATTTTAGTACAGTGTGTTATTCTAATACCACTACTTTTATAACAAAGTTGAAGCATTAAATAAGCTTTCCACAGGTACCAATATTTTTATTCTACGTATCAGATTTATATTTATAAAACAACATTTTGTCTCCATTGTCTTGGCGGCCATTGTTATTTTTTTGCCGTCGGCAAATATTTTCAACTTTGCACGCTCGTAAATAGTACATATTGTACTAATGCTATGTGGTTTTATTAGTGTTTTGCGTTAAGTATATACACATAATGTATTTAAAACCTTAAACAATATAGGTCAACGCTCGTTTTTTCGAACTATAACCATTTATTTTAATGATAAATGATAAATGATTTTATTTCTGTAAGTAGGTTTGTTACAAACACTTTTACACGTCAATCATATTTTTAAAACTAGATGAGGTCGGCGTTTCATAACTGACTACTCTGAGAAGAAAGGCCGAAACAAACTCAGAGGTCACAGTCTCTTTTAAAGTCCAGACATAATCTTGGTCAGATCATGTGAAGACCATGTAGATTTGTGTCTGAAACGGTCTTTTTTTGGATTTGAAAACAAAGTTACGTAAATACTATCGTACGTACGTATCGTACGTAGTGTTTGCGTAAATACTATCCTATTTCAAACGAAACTCCGCTATCTTAAAGCCCCGTTCCTTACCATAACAAAAAACACAAGTGTTAGCACCATTCAAACAAACCCAAGTCGTAAAAATGTTTTATTTACATTATCGGGCGGCCGAGCGGCGCCCCGCCGCGCCGCGCGCGCCGGTGACGCATCTGGCATTCATCTGGCTCGATTATTTTTCCCGCGCTCTGCGACCGAGCGGATATTATAAACAAGTCCATGTTTAACCGCGAAATCCTCACATATCGCTATCAACCTCCTTAGGCCACAAATCGACGCGCTCAGCAGCACCATATCGTCTGCATAGCTCAAATTGTTGATACACACGTCATCAACATGACAGCCGACATGCTGACTGCTCAGCGCGACGATCAGCGCATCCATGTAAAGGTCGAATAGCGAGGGTGAGGTCAGTCCACCCTGCCTTACACCGCACTCTAACCGATAAGGCTCCGACACTGCCCCCGACCATCTGACGCTATTAACTTGGTGCGTATACCAATACTTAAACATAGTAACAAGTTCTGGTGGTAGGTTTATACTCTCAAGTTTCTTCCACAAGAGATCATACGCCACCAAATCAAATGCCCTGGATAAGTCGAGAAAACACGCGTATACCGGGGTTTTACGGTCAATGTAGTATTTGACAGTATGCTTAAGACACAGTATGGCACTTTCCGTTGACAATCGGGGTCTGAACCCAAACTGATTATCGTGCAGAGATATATATTTACTTAACTGTGTATTAAGCATACCGTCAAACACCTTCGCCGTAACTGTAGCTAGAGAAATGGGCCTATAGTTGCTTTTATCAGCTAAGTCACCAGTTTTATCTTTAACTATAGGCACAACCACAGTTTTCATGAGATCCGCCGGAAGATAAGAATGGCTCACGCACAGCGAGTAGAACATTGCTAAAACTCTGTTTATATGTGAGCCAGCGTGAACCAGGTGTTCAATGGATAGGGAATCGTGACCTGGACTTTTGCCTCTTGTCATACTCTTAATAGTTTTGGCCACATCCTTGGCACTAAAGCTCACCCCTACTCTCCCTTCAGGTAACTTACCATTGAAAACCTCATACGCCGGACCCAGCGGTGAATGTACAGTAAATTGATTCCTAAAGATTTCAGCAATGCCCTTACAATCACTCACCCCATCGACGCTCACCGGAAGCCCAGGCTTGACGTTAACTTGGTTGGTGTTTTTCCAAAAGCCTCGAAAATCACCTTTGGCGTGCTTTTCCGCAAGACTGTCCATTTTAATCTGGGTTTGATGATCTTGGCACCATTTTAAATGAGATTTAAAAACCCTTCTGCTGGCACACATTTCATCATACATAAGGCCAGCTTTGGGCTTACCGCACGATACCCACTCCATAAACTTCGTTCTAGCCTTCCGGTGAGCCCCGCTGACGTGTTTATTCCAACCCACTATGCGTGGCCCACTCCCATTCCTCATAGGTCCCTCTCGACTTACCAAGGACGCAGCACGAAGGGCGGACACAATGTCAGAGTACATCCCATCAAGAATACGATGGTGATCGGGATCATTACAGTACAAATCAGCACAATTTATAAACTCCGTTGGGAAGTTAACCAACCTTAACCGTTTATGACACTCTGTGGTATATTTCGCGATCTGTTCTGTATTTCTTATGCCCCACGATACAGTGTTATCGGCCAATGACATTTTATTTAATAATTTAGGTGTAAGTAAGTCAAGGTCACATTCTACGATTAGGGGAAAATGATCAGACCACAGCGTATCATAATTTACGTAAACATTAGTGACAGAACGTTTAGCCGATTGCGTAACTATACAATGATCTAGCCAGCTGCATGTACCGTGAGCGTCACTTAGGAATGTGTATGTACCCGAGTCCACGCCGAGAATGTCAACATCAATACACGACCAATATTGTTCACTACAAAAACTAATAAGCTCGTTATAAAATAACTCGTGTAAGTTAGCATTGTAATCACCTAACATAAAAACCGATTCAATATTGTGTTCGTCTATAATAGCACTTACCGCGCTTAAACAGTCCGTAAAGTCCGGTAAGTTATCCGCACAGTTAGTAGGCATATATATACTCATCACAAGCACAGGTCGGTCTTTTGTTATCACTTTTAACGCGCTAATACGAGCGTTATCACACTGCAACACTGACACTTGTTGTTGTTGTCCTCCACAATATGGCGACGCCGCCAAACGGCCTACCGCGCAGAATACCGGCGGACGTGTCGACTGCCGAAGTTCCTGTGTATCCGAAGCTGCTGTCGATCGTTCCTAGATATGATATTTCGTCAGGCAGTAACCATGTTTCTTGCAGTGCAATTAGGTCACAGGTGCGACACAATTCCCGCACACTATCAACTGACCGCTTGACGTTCTTACAATTGAAGCTAGCAAAACGGTATCCATGTCTATTCATACTTATGTTGTTTAACGCCGTCCACAGAGGGGAATCCGTTCGTCTTATCATTCATTCGATAGCTAAAATTCACGAAGCGTCTAAATATGATCCCTGCAGGCCATATGTTTACATCGAGGTATAAAGATACCTTCGATTCAGACACAAAAAATTTGTAGGCATTATGGCCCTTGTCTTTTCTCATTTTAATTTTCTCAAGACGTACTTTTTCCTGCGTTTTATGGTAAATGTATGAAGTTATGTCATCTTCCGTTGTTTCGCCGTGGATATTCGTAATGAGTATCGGAATTTTCCTTTCAGCTGCTTTAAAATTACTAATTAAATCTCTCGCAACTCCTGACTGGCCTGCAAAACGGTACTTAGTCCGTTTCTTGTATGAAACTTGTTGCCATTCCTCGCCATTATTATGAAGTTTTTGTGAGATTTCATTAGCACCCGTACACTGTAGATTCGTCGATAAAGTCATGGTATTCACAGTGTCGATCAGCTGACTCGCTCTCGGTCTCACTCCCTGCGCTGGCGAAGCCGCGACCGGCCCAGGCGACTGTACGCGCGAATGATCATTCGGTGGCTGTGACGTACCCGCGGCGCTCGACACTACGTCACACTTATGCGTCATCGCAATGTTGTCACTTCCAGATGTTTCTGACCGTTGCTGCCGCGTTCCGTTGAACTTTGAAATCTCACTTTTTTGCATTAGTTTCTCATCTACCCGCGTAATTTTTCTGTATTGAGGTGGCGTTTTCTTATGGTTTTCACTGCTCATCCCACTATTGTTGATGATGCAATCGTCATTCATCGAGGAATTATGCACATTTGACAGTCCCATAGGGCCACTGTCGAGTAACCATGCACCTCGTCTTGTGTTTACCTTAAATGCGGATGTTGGTGGTAATGAGTCATATTTAATTTTATAGAATTCGTCTTTTAACTCTTTCAGATCATCTAAGGTGGCATATGTGGTCTTCATCTCGTTAATTGTAGTTTGCATCCGCACTATGTCCTTTAAAAGTTTCGTACAATCTAAGTGATCAAACGTGATCGGAGGTAGCTTTTCTAGCTGCCTAGCCACGAACACGGGGATTTCGGTTGGTTCTGCAGATTTGAACAACTTAATGATATCTGCCATATCTCGTTCTTCCTTCCCCTTGTTTTTTCGGACCACTTTGCGCAACTCCGTTGGTATAGAATCAAACAAAAGTGATTTCGAAGTCTTAATTTCTTCACTAGTAAAAGACGAAGTACAAATCCGCACCAACGTAACCTCGTCTATCACAGACACCTTATTTTGGATGTACGATAACATCTCGTCTATCACAATATTACACTTGCTGCACTTTACAACGTTCGTCATTTTTACTCAATTAGCGCTATCGGTATGCGCGACCTTCCCGTACGATTGCGCGGGCGCGACCGCGTTATGAGAATAAATGTTTTAAATAAAATGTTTTATTTTTTTTGCTTCAAATCATTATGTCACTATAGTTACCATACTTACTCCCCCCTCCCCTCCTAGAACATCTAATGAATGTCTATATAATGCTAGCAACATAATACGATTTCATTATATTTTTATTAATATTTGTTTGAAGTACTTATTGCATGACGAAAATGTTAAAAGAAAACTACAATCCTCGTTATGACATGTATCATACGCAAAAAATGCGTTTACATTCATTTAATTATTATTGGGCAACAACTGACTCTCAGAAAAGGTTAGTGATGGAAATGGCTGACGCGGGATTATTTTATTGCGGTAATGGAATTAATGATAGAACTGTATGTTTCTCATGTGGAGGTGTTATTGAAGAATGGGAGATTTACGACGATCCTTGGATGCAACATGCTATAAACTTTCCTCATTGTTTTTATTTGACCGCTGTGAAAGGAAGGGATTATATCAATAAGTGCCAGAACCAGAAATATTAGCTACAATGCAAGATTCAATTAAATATACTTCTGAAGGCTTAATATTAGCCACAGTGCAAGATTCAGTGAAATTTACTTCTGAATGTAAAAAAGATGTAAAATATGATATTATGTACTTGATGACCTACATCAGACACCCACTCGGACCGGTAAAAATAATTGAAAATCCTGTATCAAGCGCTCCACTGTGAATAAAACACACAATACGAAAAAATGAAATGAAATGAAGTATTATGAACTATATCGCAGATCTGTGAATAAAACACACAATACGAAAAAAATGAAATGAAATGAAGTATTATGAACTATATCGCAGATCACGATAGGTATAATTGGGGCTTCTGCATCGCACAGCTCGAGCGCACGCGAGAGCAAGTGATGCAGAACCCCCAATTATACCCTACTTACCTTAGCGCACCCCCCTAAAAGTTTACTGAATATAAGAGTAGTAACAGATTGTTTTTGGTACTGACCTCATGATTCTGGTTGCCAGTCATGCCGCAGACTTTCTTGGTGGCGTCGAACAGAGTTTTCATCTCGTTCTGTAGCTCCTTGCGAGCTGCTGGGTCCATAGTGCTGGCTAGCATCTGAGCATCTGCAATATTTAGGAAACTCAGTCATACGTCAGGGAATTTTAGTTATTTACTAAATGGACTACCTACTAAAATTGCTCGTTTATACAAATCACAACTGTAATTTCTTGATAGTTGTATGAAATGGTTATAACACTGCTTAGTGTGTCAATTTGGTAAACAATTAATTTCCCTGAGCGTATAGATTAGAATGGAAGGTAGCAATTTTGTGGTTCGATTCCCACACGGAACAAATATTTGTATGACCTGCAAGTAGTTGTTCCGGGTCTGGCTGTTTGTGTATGTGAGCTTAAATGTTTGTAAACTGACCCACGACACAGGAGAACTTCCTAGTGTGAAGCAACGTTTTTTTATAAAGAAAAAAAATATATATCAATAGAACAATTGTTGCCTTCTATCGAATCATCGGATACGTTTGTTTTGGGGGATTAGTAAAGATGTCATACTTAGCCGTAATAATGTAGGTACCTCTAGCTAGTTTGGGCATCAGCTCATTGATGGCATTCATGGAGTTGATTGCAGCTGAATAGTCAATGTTGTCTGGATCTGAGACAAAAAAAGAAATTGGCGACACTATTACACAAAATCGTATTTTTCGGTAAAATATTTTCTAACAGAAATGGCATTGGGAAGAAACATCCCCTTTGAAACAAGTTTCATGCGAGGCGTCTGGTAGGTTAGATATTTTTTTAGTATGACGACATTCCTCCTATAAGTGGGATACACCTGGAACATATATCTTTTTTTTTTAATTTTCGCAATTTTTACATACTTATATATTTTCTTACGTAAACGAAGCAAAAGGAGAATGTAAGGATTGTAGCAGGTGGCGTTATGTAGCTTCTACCGCCCCCATGGGGAGAAGGCGTGTGTTTAAGTATGTACGTATGTATATTTTATTAGTGTGCAATTAAGAGGAATAGAATACAGCAACCTAACTACGGTTCTCATTTATGATAGACAAGCTTTATTTTACCAGCGTAATATTTTTTCTCTGTTATCTTTGTTGGTTTGGGTTAGCCTAACCTATGCTGTCTTCTGTGATTTTTCGCACAGACTACCCAATCACAAAAATACGCAAATGCTGTTCATCATTGCGAAGTCCCGTGTGACCTTCAAAATCCAAAATCAGGTTATCACTGTTCGGTTAAGTTCAGTTACGTTATCCTAACCAAACTTTTTTTAAATCCCATCGACTTTGCAATTGAACAAGACAATAGTACATTGTTACTCTAGGGGTGAAAGTAACTTATTTAGTCCCGAGACGGGGTTTGGCGGCCAAGCGTAGCGAGGGCGCTAATAGTTCGAGGGACTAAATAAGTCTTTAACCCGAGGTAAACACTGTGCTTTTCATTACGAATACAAGGAAAGTAAAAATAAAAACATGATTTAGCTAATGAAAAAATGAGCCTTTTCTCCTATGAAATCAGGCGTCAAATCCATATCTGAATCGGATGAACTCATTGTGTTAATACAAATCTCTGCAATACGGAAGTATAAACAAAACTCTACAACTCGAAAAAACAAAAAGAAGATCGGATTGCCGCTCTCCCGCCTATTTTTTTTTTTCTGTGGCCGGCTTTAGCTATTCACCCATTATTTTTCATTTCCATCATTAAAAAAATAGTAAATATTTTGCCCAAATCTGTTATTTTAAAGAAATAGTTGAAAGTAAATTATAAACGAAGTCATTTAAAAAAAAATATTCTCTATTTAACACTTAACTTTATTTTATTTCAGTTTTACATCGCGCCGTAATTGAGTGGCTGTGTTGGAAGTTGGAACATGGTTCAATATAAATGTGAAAATAACACTAAGTAGTTTTTTTAAATAGTTTGACAGATGTCAGTTGAAAGCGATTCTCCCTAGGGCAGAAAGTACTACTTTCAACCCGCTCCTCAGGCAACTTCAGACCTACTTTCCGAGTAATGAAAAGTATTTTTCAGTTTTCTTATAAACATATTGATATGTATCCTATGACTGTTGGAGGGTGGGGACGGGATCCATACAAAATCCCCCAAAGTCCTTTGACGAAAAATCTGCCACACAAACTACCAGCCAGATAGACACAAAAACAGACACAATCATTACACTGATCCTGTAAGGTTTTCTTTTTATTTTAAAGTACCGAACCCAAAATGGTCTCACTTAACCTGGGAATAAAACCTATAATTGCTTCTTTCTTTTTCTTGTAATATTTCACGTTCAAAAGTGCCTTATAGCGGTCTAACAAGATAAATACGACTTGACTTTAAAGCTAAATGGACCTTGGCCTCTTGCATTCCTTAGGAAAAAAGCATAGACTTCTTTATGAGAAAATATTAAACGAATCTTACCAGAATGAGCCATAAGGTACAGCGCTAAAGCCGCGTTCAGCTTGCCCATCCGATCCTCCAGAGCTTTCTCCAGTTTCCTCTTTTGTTCCTCGTCGAGCTTGGGTCCAGTATACTCCTGAATAAACAATATTCAGCATTGTACTCAAGAAACGATGAAGTTCAACAGATGACCAAACGTTCTTAAGAAACTAAGGGAATTGCAAGCCTCAAACTCATATTCTCACATTAATACATAGGTAGCGTAAAAAAAAAATCTCAAAAATATTCTCAATGACATGATTAATAGCATCACATATTATATAGTATTCATTACAGGAAGAGATACATTACCAGAACAATTCGGTATGGCTAAGTTGTTGAGATCCGACAATATTCAAAAAATCTCAAGAACTCAATATAAAACCCTTACAAAAGTTATGTTTACTTCATAGATAAACAGGAATCGGAGAAGTTAGTTAACTCTAAAAATATAAACAGGTAGATTACAACTGTCGGTTAATGGATGAAATCACGATTTCTTATGGTATTGTGAGATACGTCGATTTGGACATGACTGAAGAACGTGAATTTCGCGTCAATTTGATATGTGAATATGATATTTGTTATGTGTACTTTATTCCAGCATGCACCCCATACTTCGGTGGCTTATGGGAGTCTGCCGTAAAATCCATTAAACATCACCTAACGCGCTTATCTATTAGGCTTCGAAAATCTTACTTACGAAGAGATGTCTACTGTCTGATTCAGGTTGAGGCAATACTAAACTCTCGTCCTCTCACTCCTCTTTCCACTGATCCATCAGACCTGTACCCTTTAACTCCTGCCCATTTCCTTATTGGGAGATCTCTCACATCCCTGTCGCATCCGCAAGTCATCAACCAGAACATCTCTAGCCAAAAACGGTTCCAGTGTATTGAGAACTTGAAGCAACAGTTCTGGAATAGATTCTCTAACGAGTATGTATTTAACCTCCAACAGAGAAACAAGTGAACGGACTCTGATGGGGTACTTGAAGAGGGAGCCGTAGTGGTACTCAGGGAGCAATAGACACCACCACTGATGTGGCCACTGGGTCGTATCGTACGACTTATACCTGGGAGGGACGGGCTAAGCAGAGTTGCAAACGTAAAGACGAAAAAGGGAATAGTTCGACGCGCTTACAACACATCTGTCCTCTTCCAGCATAGAAATTGAAGACAAGTCTTCAACGCCGAGAGCATGTCGAGAATTTCACGCCGCGCCGCGCGACCGCGGGCGGGAGCTGCGGTGGCAGAGGGGGCGCTCGACTTGCAGGCGCGCACTGGCCGGCACTGCACTGCGTCATCGTCCACGCTACTGAGCGACCGCACACCTATTTCTTTCTCGCCAATTCAAATCTTGTTTACGGTTTGTTTTCCGTCGTAATATATTGTAACACAGTTCACTATTTATGAAGCAAGTTCCCGTGTTTTAGTCCTCATACCACCAGGAGGATATTACCCCCATTCTTCTTTAGTCAGTGATTTAAAGCGAGAACTTGGGAAGCGATCATTTATTTATTAGGATTAAAATGCGTAATCGAGATGTCTCACACATTCTATGTTAGGGGGGTTTTGGTTTCCGCACTTAATCCTTCAGGTGTACCATTGTACGTGAGCCATGGCGGCCATTGGTGGTTATTCCAACCAGCCCACCTCCTTCCAGAAGTTAACTAGGTCACCTAGTCTGTTTAGAATATCTGTGTAAGTTCTGGGTGTCCCAGTTTCTGACCTATTAGGGTAACGCCTGTGCACTCAAAGAGCATTTATGCGCAACGGTTTCCTCAGTGTATCATCAGTGTGTGTTACGCTGTAATGCTTTTGAAAGTAATGTTGTTTCGGGGCTTTGTCGCAGGGTGATGCCATCATCGGTTGCCGATTTATCGCATCTTCTTTAATGCGTGTGTGTTTGATTCGAGAGTCCTTGCTTAGAGTTTCCGATATACATATAGAGTCTAAAAGCGGCCAGGGCCGCCTCCTCCCGCACGATGAGGTGTAGGGGTGGCAGGCCAAGCATTGTCTGTAGGGCAGCAGTGGGTGTAGTTCTCATACAGCTAGTGATTGCTGCACAAGCGAACCGCTGCAGTTTTTCGAGGTCTCTTTGAGTTGTGCTCAGGTCTGTCCTGGCCACCAGACTAGTGAGCTGTATGGCATAATTGTTCGGATGACTGTGGCGTGTGATGTTGGGGCTTATCCACCTAATTTCTGCGAAGCATTCGCTTGCACTGCCACAAACATTTATTGGCTTTTTTAGTGATGTAGTTGGCATTTTTTGCCCAATTCAACCGTTTGTCCAAGAAGATACCCAGGTATTTGGTATGGATTATTTGGTATTGGAAGTATTTGGAGGAATTATAAATTAGCAGACTGGAGCTCTTTTGAAGCGCTGGTATCTAAACATTTATCGGTTTCTGTAGACTCAACGGATGTTCAGATGCTGTGTGATCTATTGCGCACCCTCACTCCTGATTTTGTAATGCCATCATCGCCATCCTTCGTATCTACTAATGAGTCTCTAGAGACAGAATTCAATATAAATGAGATGCACGGATGTTGTGTAGCGAGACTAGGTGACGTCACAAGAGCAATGCGTCAAAAATACTCGAATTTGTTTGCCATGTTTTATGTTGAATCATGGTTCAATCAAATGAAAAATAAAAATGTATTATGAGGTTAGAATTTTGAATTTCAATTCCAATAATAATATGGCAGGCTATTCTGTCTTTAAGTAAGTTTGACGTATTTGAACGCTTTTTATAGGAGCCAGGAATACTCACGGAGCTCTGCGCGCCTTGAAAACGGTTTACGAAGTGCGTTAGAATCGATCTGATAGTAGTTTTTTATGAACGTACTAGAACATTTGTAGGTACTTTTACAGAGGGGGAAGTGTTCGTAAGGCTTCTCAAGTGTTATATACTCTAAGGCCGTTGACGATTGCAGGCTCCTTTGCTAGACTTAGTGGTTTTAAAACTAGAAGTAAAAGCCGTCTTACTGACTCTAGAAGTTAGTGTTACCTCATGTAGAGCTTGTGCAGCAGTGTCAACTGAATGCAGCGCAGTTGTGGCGGCCGCTACGAAAGACGCGCGTCTGATTGTTTGCTCCGTCTTCTCGCCGTCTCTAAAGCTCTTGCGAGAACGCTGTAATGTATTACATAAAATTACGCCTGCATTCTATGAAGGGGTAGGTAGAGGTGTATATTACATACAAGTTCCACTTAATAAGTCTAAAGAACACAAAGATTTAAGTTTGAATAAAATAAAATGTGATTAAATAGTATACAATATATTATACTGTAAGGTTATTACAGTCGCATAGAATCTGTCATCTGTCTAATCTTTTTTAACCATGTTGGGTTTCAGTCTTTCAGTGAGCAGTGGTGGCCCAGTGGTAACGGCCGCGACTTACGAGTTGTAGGTCGTAGGTTCGAACCCCGACAGGCGCTTTACTTTGTGTAAATTATTTCATCACCACTGCTCCGTGCCTCGGAAAGCACGTTAAGCCGTTGGTCCCGGCTGTCATTCGTGGATCTTTGACAGTCGTTACGGGTCGTCAGAAGCCCGAAAGTCTGACAACCAGTCTTACCAAGGGGTATTGTATTACCCAGTAACTGGGTTGTGGAGGTCAGATAGGCAGTCGCTCCATGTAAAATACTGGTATTCAGCTGCATCCGGTTAGACTGGAAGCCGACCCCAACATACCTAGTTGGGAAAAGGCTAGGCAGATGATGATGTTGGGTTTCAGTCTATCTGACCTCCACCACCGAGTTAGTGGGTATCTATCAGTTCGTAATAGTAAAAACCGTTTAAAATACATGAAGTATCTGACATGTTTCATACCCTGAGGAGTTCACTACGTCTTTTGGTCTTGGGGTCTATCGAGAAGTACATCTGAGTGGTCAGGTCGGCAATACTCTCTGCAGCATCCTTCGCGTCGTTGGGATTCTAATAAAAAATTAAGGAACAGGTGAATAGAGCGTCGCCTTTTGTTCTCACTTATAATTTGAAACTTTTGAATCTAAGTCACAATGAATTTTATTAAAATAAATATATAAATAATATAAATTTTATTTCAATTCTAGATTGTTTATCAGATGACGATGATGATGTTGTTTTGATTGTTTTGTTTTTTGTTTGGTTTGATTTTGTAGTAGCTCTTGTGCTCTTGTGCAAAGCTTCTAAATCCAGCGGTTTAGTCTGTGCGCTATCTATCAGTGAATTTAAGATTATTATTAACTAGAAGATATTAGTATGGATTTTGTATTAATGTAGCTTACGACTTTGCCCGGCTCGATAGATCCTGCCAGTTTGTTCATGAAGTTGTTCAGATCTTCTAGCTCGTCTAGAAGCATCTTCTTTGCGTCGTCGATGTCTTGCTTATCTGCTGTCTCTTTCACACCTGGTAAATATAACAATTTTATTTACTTATAGATAATCATGATGATTGTCCTCGCAAAGTACAGTCAGAGCTTAAAGTGGAAAAGAACACTCCATTTAATTAAAAATTTGGAACAGATTAAAGATAAAAAAAATACAAACATTTGACTGTAATAAGCTACATTCGGGATCCATAGTTTGTTACTAAGACTTAAAAATTAAATCAGATGAAAAAGCATTGTTTTTTTTTAATGTAAATGTAGACAGCATAAAAGCGATGATCACCAATATTAGAAATGTCCGAACAAATTGTATAATTTCAAAGAAGGCTTAATAAAATGAGATAACCGAAAAAATCAGTAGATAATATCGATGGATATATGCAGAAGCTATAACACGCTTTGTAAGTTTTTGGAAGGGATTATTTTCGTCCTTGTCGCGCGGTACGGACAATGTAAGGCGCTAGTATGAAGTTACACACGAGTAGCCGTGACATCACTTCTGTGATAGTGCCGTCCCCGTCCTTGCCTAGCAGTTATTTTAAGCAGTTTATAACTTGGCATTTTTTTAAGCTTTTACACTTTTTATAATATCGTTTGCACTACTATTTGAAAACAATTATTTTTTGTGTTTCTAATTTTAAAAAAATGCCACCATCCCTATTCTTTGGTAACCGTAGACAACTGCAGTTTTAGGGAAATGGACTGTTTTACATTGTCGAATTGTGTGGGGACCAATTCGCAAGGGGATATTAGATTACAATATTTATACCTCACTCCAAGTGACTTACCTTTCTGAACTACTGGGAAATCTTCCTGCATACCTCGTAAGATCTGCTGAGCGTCTTTCACATTGGTGTCCGTGGGATCTGGACAAAAACAAAAAATATAACCATTCGTCCTGAACTTAAATGCTGGACACTGTATATAGTCGGTGTTGCAATTACTACCCTGTTCCATTAGTTGATAATTTCATATTCTCTACACTAACGGTTTTCTAAGGGCTGATTTTGCAAGAGTCAGATAATATTAAACGGAAGTGCAGCGGTATCTACACTATCTACATTGCCACATGCGAGCTGCGCGTCATACTAACGTCACGCAAATCCTGCATCGCGCAAGTAGAGTTTACCGCGCGACTAGCATATTTACAACTTCCCGACATCAATCATCGGGCAGTTGCCCACCAGACACGACACCCGTCTGGTCGGAGGATCCTCCCTTTTCTATGGAGGTATGAGTGAACTTTACACCCTGTTCCTCGTGCCTCTATAGAAGAAAAAATAATATTCTTCAGATAGTTATCTGACAACTGAAGAACCAGCCCTAAATCATCTGGCTTTGTTTAGTTACCTGTGAGTAGTCCGACTATCTTGACCGAGTTGGAGTTCATTCTGTTCAGTTTTATTATGCACTCCTTTGACATGTCACCGCGGAGAGGCATCTCACCTTTCTGCAAGGGAATTAAAGTCAGTTCAATGTCGGCCTAAATCGCCTGTAAATTTGATGATGAAGGGTAGGAGTTTTGGGGGACTGTCTTATGTAATTTTGACGTTCAAAAAGTGCTAATTCATAGCCTAGTTTGAATAAATGACTTTTGATTTTGATGGCGTTGGCTAAGAATATAAACGACGGCAGATTTGCATTAAGCCTATTATATTTACGTAATATAATAAATAAGAACTCTGCCAAAAGCGGAATATTGAATCGTAGAATAATGATAAATAAGGTTCATTATTGAAAAAGAAAACATTAAAGATCAGGAATTCAGGAGTACTAACCAATGCTTGTTGTTGGTTCTGGAGGTGGTCGGTGACCACAATCTGTTGCACCGTAGTTATCATAGCGCCGGAGTGAGCTTGGGAACCTGGTTGACAAATAGCAAAGCAGTCATTAAGGCATAGCTTTTTTACTTAAAAACAGTGTTCGAACTTTTTTTTTTCTTTCTAACCATATTTACTGAAACGTCTTTGTTTTCACTGTAACGGGTACTGTTTTCGACCGATCCCCAAAAAGACCTATATTTACCAATCTCAGAATCAAATGCAACAGAATTGAGAAGAACTTACCTTGATCATAAGGCATAAGCTTGGTGGGCCCAACGAAGGTTTCCGTCACTAACTTTGAAGGATTGTTGGCCACAAGTTCGATTAGGTGACTCCTGAAACAGGTCAATTGATTGTACTGTTGTATAATGCCATACAGCGTAACATCGAGCCTGTAGGTACTCCTCGAATGTTGAGGCAGAGGTGTAGGTACCTATAGTAGGTACAACCATATTCCGTCAGATATCTTAAGTCACATGTAAGGGAGCGAGCATATTGTCATCAACCGGGCACAAATCCAGGCTCCCGGCTGCTACTGAGAGATTCCTGATGAAAAAACTCAACAGTGGAACCTTCCAGTGGTTCCTTGGAATCGAACCCAGGACCTGCCATGCAGCAAAGCATCCGTGCATCCTAAACAATTAATTATCTTTTTCTATACAATTACTACAGATAAGGGCGTTTGTGCACTACCTCCTGTTCGATGCATATTCGTGTTTTCTACGAACAGCATAAAAGCGGAACAAAAATTCACGAATGGGCGCTGTGCACTCACTTGTATTCGAATCGTATTCGTGATTCGTTTTTGGGAACTTTTCGTCGTCTGTTTTAAAAACACGAATACGAATCGAATACGATAGTCCACGTACACCGATCCGAGATTCGAGTATTCACTAAAAATATTACTGAGGCAGAGATCGCGTTGACAATGTGTGCAGCATTTCGTTCTCACTCATATGTATTCGATTTGTATTCGTGCTAAACACGAATACGAAATTCACGAATATAAAAACGAAAACGAAGCAGTGCACATACTACCATACATTTATTATGAAGGCTATTTCAAATTATATTTTAACGAATCACGAATACGAATACAATACGACGTAATGCACAAACGCCCTAAGTGAGATGCATTGTAACATTCCAAATAGATTACCACGCTGGGTACTGAACGATATTGATTTTGTTCAAAATACATCGATACGGATCTAATGTATGGGCATTCCTTATCCTTTTCATGTCATGTCAATCAACTCAATTGTCAAGATACTGCACTCACATCACACTCGCTCGCATTTCTTCATGATTACATTTTGTAGTGTATTCAATTTGCTTTATTTAACACCAAGCAAGATAGGTAAGCACATAAGTACATAAATATTTTACTGAATCTCTTAGCTTAACTAGCCACATACAGGCTAAGAAATAACATTAGTGACAGGCATTTACTAGTATGCATTTCGACGTATTGAAAGGATTGTTCCTTACCAAATATAACCTTACAATCTTTGTTATCTTTTTAAATAAATGCTTTCTGCAAGTTGTCCATCATCAAACTTTGCCTCGATGGGCATAAACTTGTAATTTAGAACACGCAAAGTAATTTTCCTTCGCTGTTGGTTCTGGGGCGAACGGTGGATGGATGCAGAACAATCTCCTTTCAACAAATTCATATAAATCACTATCCATCTTCGTTGCTTGAGAGATCACTTACGTATGGGCCGGTTTATGGGCCCACATTTCGATGACCTAAATTTAGGGGACCTTTTAACGTTTAACTGACCCCTTACTGCTGGTGAAACAGAAACCACCTTCTAACAGCCCCCTAACCATACTTAGGGGTTCCCATAAACTTAGGGGATGTCGGTGAAAACGGGCATAGGTCTTTTTATATGTAGACTATTTCGGAAGAAAGTTTTCTATCCTTACTGTCAAAATCACACTGACAACTGATATTTGTCTAAGGTAGTGAAGACAATGTGATTTTGGAATCGCCAGTAGAAAACGTTCTACTCGACGGCAACAAAGTAGGTATAAACGGTTATCTACAAAATCATGATTTTACAGGGAGCGTTTTGGACGCAAAACTGTGATAATTAATAGAAGAACAAACCTATCTTCTCCTATTTTACATCATTTAGTTAATAGGGCATAAGTACCAAGGAAATAGTTAAGGCCAATACTACTGTAAATTTGTTTGATCCAAAATATGGTACTACGACACTTTGAGAAAAATTGTTGTAGTTGACATGACCATCAGTAAAAATTGAGAATCAAACAGAAAAAAATCCTATGACAAAACAAAGAATTCTGAGTCGAATTATGTAAAAGAGTGAATTTCGTAAAAAGTGCAGTTGACCCTTTCTACTTTGTCCGTCGTACTGTCTACACGGAATGTCATTTTTGTCTACTCTTCCGTCGACAATACGGTGCTCATGCTAAGCCTGCAGTTTCGGAAACACGAAGGTTACCGAACGCATACGTTTTATTGGTTTACCTGTATGTATCTGCGCTTCATTTTCAATAGTGATAAATACATAATTTTAGCACTTACTTGCCCAGCTGTACGTTATCGTGGCAGATGGCCATGGACTCGCCGGAGTCCGCGGTGGGCTTGGCCAGCATTCGGCGGCGGATGATGTCGATGTAGCCTTCTAAGATATCCCGAATGCGGTGGCAGTCTTGAGTTTTGACGCAGTATTCTTTGTCACTATACAAAGAAAATAAATATTTGTATCTTGCTTTCTCTTCTTCTGTTTAGGCGGTGTGTAGTTGACACAAACACAATGGCCAAAAAAAGGTATTTGCGGGCCAGAAAAAAAATGTATTGAATGGGAAATGAACCTGAACTGAACCAAGCTGTGCCAATTGTTACTCAGTCATGGGCCATTCGAGCAGTCAAAATCCAAGGACGTATCATATGATCCACCGTAGGAGAATATGTACCGCAAAGGACCCTAAGATTAGATTCAAGGAGTGAATTTCTCATACTATAAGCATTTTAGAGGAAGTGGAATAAAAAAAACAATAACATTAAAATTGAAGTTAGACCGGACCTTAAATCACTGTAATACGACTTAATCAGGCTCAACAATTCCTCCTTATAAGTATATTATAGAACCTTAGTAAAACCAACCTATAATCTCCGAAGTTAAGCGTGAAAGTTTGTGACTTCCCCGTGTGGTACGTCTTGACGTGCGTGAGCGGCCATTGTTGCAGGATCTCCTTCGTGACCTCGTCCAGGCGCAGGATCGCCTCCGCGTTGATGCCGAGAAGACGGGGGACTAGCTTCTTCTTGTCTTTCTGTTTCTCCTGTAGGGAAATATTGTTCGGTTTTAAGCAAGTGGTAATTTATTTATTTATTTATTGCTCTCATGCACGTCACACATTTTTCAATAGATTATATATCGGTGTTTGTACATGAACCCTGTCAGGGCACTGCGAAACACAAAGCTATCGAGTTACTAAACATTAACATAAATAGAGTCGAAACTTATCAAAACACAACATGTACCTACACAGTAATAGTAGTGTTACAATACAATCACAATTATTATACATAATATGTCTAAATGTCCAATTATAAGCTGTTGGGTCAGTATGTAGATGTCAATTCTCGCTTGTAAGGGACGACACAAACCTGCTGTCGGGGCAAAGCTTAAGCGTGGTTTTAACTCTCAAACAAAATATCAACTTCATGTTTAAAAAAAATTAAGTGTAGAACGATTAAAAACGTAATCCGCGAAAGTATCAAAGCGAGCAGGTACGCGGTTATGTTGATTGATTTTAGACTTTATGTCAATCTTGGGATTATTCCAGGCCTAAGATTTATAATCAGGATTACCGACTTCAACGCGTGATGCTCATGAATAAGGGTTGCGTTTGATTTAAAAACTATTCGGACCATCAAGAAACCGACGTCACGAATCATACCTTAACCAAGAAGAAGGTGACTCCATACGTAGGCATGGATCTGGCGGTCTTGATGTACAGGAACTTGGCCTCCAATTCGCTGCTGCCCTGGTGAGTCGCATATTCTTTCAGGATCTTCTTCTCCACGCTCCAAGCGTTTAAGTACTGAGCGGGGAGGTATTCCTCGAATCTGGGGGTTAGGGAGATGATGAGAAGGTATACACATAGTCTGAAGTCGAGGTTCATAAACGTTACTTAGCGCGTGCTTTGGCTTAGTTAAACAGGTTGTAACAAGACTCATTACATAACCGTTATCAAAGCAGTCGGTACATTAGACTAAGTGACATAGAGCTAAAATAATTTCTGGGAACGAACTTTTATTATTGGTGTGAAAAAACGCTGCTTACGGCAGCACGGAATGTAACGCACGCAAAACATTGTGTTTACGGGTGCAAGCATCGGTGTAGGAGTCGGTCGGGGGGGGGGGGGGGTTCGGGGGGGGGAATCTTTTTCGTGAAAAAAGTAAAAAAACTATTGGAACTTTGTCTTTCAGTACCTACGTAACAAGAATCGAACGGTATGGTTCATTAGAAAAATATGATCACAATGGTGGGGAGTATTTATGTGAGCCTCGGTTTCGATAAGCGTCTTTTTATGGCCATTCTTTACGTTTTTCTTACTACTTAATTACATAAATAATGCTCAGTACTGTAATGTTTATTTTTATCTCGATCATAGTCTGGGCTCATTTTTCGTACCTATATCATGGAGCTTCTATATATATATATATATATATATATATATATATATATATATATATATGTAGATAAGTATATTATTGTATAGGTAATTGGTACACCACTGACTACCTGCAGTATTGTCTCTCCTTTTCCCTTTAATCCATCCAAAGTTTGCCGCTTTTAGCGACAAGACCGCCCATTGTCACCCTATGTAAAATTTCTACATTTATATCTGTAGTTTTTTAGTGTAAATAATAAAGAGTACTCTATTCTTCTAAACCCTTCCAATCTATGGAACGCAACTAACTGACAATCTACTTGACCACTGTGAGACAAAAGTGCTTGTAAAGTAAATGGTCTAATTGAAATAAATGCTTCGACTTTGACTACCTAATTCTGTGTAGAGCAGTCTACTTAAGGAACAAAGCGTTATATCTCTAGAAAATAGGCCATCACACGTAGACATTTGTCTTTGAGTCTAGGTCGTCTAGATATATTGATTTATAACTAAGGAAACTTGCTCTTCGGCACTACCGTGGACGAAGTATGCAAACCTGAATGTAGCTAGGTACATAGCTACACTAGGAGTAATGCTCTTCAAAACAAAGCAATAGGCGCTCGCCAGAGTAAGGTGGGTGGACCATGGAAGGTCATGCTCCTTTGAAGGCCAACTATAAAAAGGTAATAGTTATTGTCTTGTGAAGACAAATTCCTTCCACTCACACTAAGCTACATCAAACTCAACTACACAGATGCGGCGGCGCGCGGCGAGTCGCTCGCGTTGCTAGTTTGTTACTGTTCGGTGCACAGACTACATTAAAGTATATGATAGTTCGGTGCCTCCTCGCTTCATAGACTTCGGTCGTCGACGTTAAAATTGTAATTCGCACGCACAGCAAAAGCTACGTTTTTACGTAAATAACATATTATTATCTTATTTAAAAAAATGTAATTTGTCATATATATCTGGATTAGTTAAAGTACTTTAGAAAAAAATCATAATTTTGTTCGATTTCGGTTAAAATATCGGTAGTGTGCCTATGAAAACCGGTGGTTCCGTATAAGCCCAATCAAAAATTTTACGGTTGGCCTTGCTAGGGTGCATGGGCCTTACTAGGAACATTTATGAATCATGAAAATATAAACACTTAGTTTTTAGTTATAAATACGTACCGGGAAAGTTGAAACAATGTTTTATGTTTATAATATTATTATTATTTCTAACTCAGACTGAATAGAGATTTCTTCTTCTTTATTCTTCTATACATATAAAAAAGGTTGTCATTGATGATAATTGTTAGTTTGGCTTTCATAGGAACATGTTGGCCTTACAAAGAACGGACCCTTAGGAAGGCCGTTATCTATTGGTATTTTTTTTTAATAATTTCTGTTTAAAACGCATTGGCAACTTATTTGTTATAGGTACCTACATATAATACTCATTACTAAACTTTTTTAATTATTTTCATTAATATATTCTTAGTTAAACGATGGTGTTCAAGAAATGTTCGTTGAGTTTTTTAAAGAAGATAATATTATGTTAATCGTTTAATGTTTCGTTTATAAGGAAGTGCTTTATATGTAGTTTTAGTAAAAGCGGATATTTTATTTATTTATTTATTTATAATAATAACCAACTTGAATTTACAGTTTAACCACACATACAAGTTATTGGTCTGTACAAAATAAACATAAATCATTTAAAAAAGAACAAATTAAACATACTGACAAGCAAAAATAAATATAAACAGAACAATAGAAATAATAATAATCAATATGTCATAGAGAAATTAGTACGCATGCACATTAAAACTACATTTTGATTATTACAACTCTAGTTTTAAGATGAACGACTGATTTATAATATTGGCCTTGTATGGAGCCCTGTTCCTTGCAAGGCCGTTTGGAAGAGCTTATTAAAAGTTAAATTGAATAAATAGTGATTACATCTACATCACTCGAACGATAGAACTACCATAGTAGTCAAAAACTTTTTCCAGTTGAACGCTCTGACTACCAGAGTAGCCGCGCCGACTTGTTCCCTTTTTAAAACGTTTTTAAACGAAGGTAACTCTATGATAGCTTCCTAAAAAATATACGAAATTGCGCTACATTAAATTCCGCTTCTTTCAGTTGGTAAAACAGTGTGTCAAGCCTAGAAGTTTTTTATTGTATGATTTACTAAAATACAAATAATATATTAAAATATTGCTTGTAATTTAGTTTTCACTTATGTTGATTCTGTATAGTTTCAGCTATACACACGTATTTTTTATTTAACTATAGCTGCACTAGTTTACGAGATAATAAGCTTTAAGTTGGAAATGGCACGGAGCGCTCGCGCGGAGTAATTGCGATCGTGCAGCCGGACGTTTCGCGGGGGTGCAGCGGCGTTAGGCGGACGTTCAAGTAAGCTCTTCCAAACGGCCTTGCAAGGAACAGGGCTCAATTTATATGTTACACAATAACAAAGTGTTCATTAATAACTTGTTTGTTTCATGTATCCCGTAAATTAACTAATAAAAACTGTTAAATCGTTACAGTGGCCTTCCATGGTCCACCCACCTTAGCTATTAAAATTTGATGTTCCGCACCGATGTTTGTACCTACAACGTTGCTCTTTATGACTTTTGAAATAAAGTGTTAAATCCGCTGCGTCTGCGTGAAGTCTTATAAAGCACAAAAAATACTTACTTCTCAATAAACCCAGGCTTGTGTTTCTTCTCGTCATAGTCTCCTAGTTGGATCTGGCACTGCATCCCCGCGAAATGTACCGCTATAAGTAAATTAAAACATGATTTTTAACGGGATGGCTAATAGTCGTACATTATTGAGTTGATCATCTAAAGACTCACACGCATGCCACAGGGACAATCTAGGGTGGAGTTGTGCAGAGCGGATGGGGCAATTGTGGAGGCAAAATAATAGTCGTCCCGAACTACCGAGCCCTCCACCCGAGATTACTTGTGTACTAGGCATGAGCTGTCTTTACAAAAATATGGATGTGAGCTGACCACATCCTGAAATACTAATTTTCATGAAATAGCTGGGCCAATCACGAAAGTTTAGGTTTATTCTCATCTTCTAATATACATCGTATGTGATCAGTACCAATAACGTAAGATAAGATAAGATTTCTTTATTTGTTGAAACATTGTATATTTCTTTAATTACAAATCACATTATAGAACTGGATCATGTTAACCTAAATTTTTTTGAATGTTTAATTAATTCAATTTACTTATTTTTATTATAATGCTCTAATATTATGTTGGAACGCTGACGTCTCCTCTCTCGGTGGCGGGCGCTAGTGGCTGCAACACAGTTTTGAAACAAATGTAAGTAGGTACTTATCTGGTAACGAACACAAAAAAATTGTAAACCTGTTTTTTGTTCCAATAAATTATTTGATTGTATACTCAAAATGACGAACATGAATTTGTTATTTTTTAACTGTCGAACTGTGCTGTTGAACTGTAGTACCTGGGTTGTTGTAGTAGATTTTTTTATAAAAGTGTTAATATTAATGATAATGAGAATAATTTCAGGAGGATGGGCAGCGCCTTTGTGTTTGTTAATAGCAACATGTTGCGCTCACCATTTTGTCTGCCAAGCGTGGTGACTAGGCAAATTTCTAGTGACAATATATTATAATAAAATGGTAATTTGGTCTAAGATCAAAATTAGGCAGTCCAAGGTTAGCACAGGGGAGAGTCTAGAGTGATGGAGCTATTCAGGGTCCTATCTAGCAATGTGTTCTATATTAACTTGATTTCACACATTAAACACAAAAACACAGCCTGCGTGCGCATTTACAAATAACGATAGACCTTATTAAAATTGCAAAAAGAAAAAAAACTCAAAAGAACCTTAAAAATACTTTATTGTCAAAACCTAACAGTCACATTATCTATTACTATCACTGCTGCCAGCCTGTCCATCCTTGTTGACGATCTGCTGCAGCTCATAATCCTGTACCACTTGAAAAATCTTACTCTTAGCCTGGTTCAAGTAGTATGGACTGAACTTCCTTAGCGTCGAACCTATAGTTAACAAAAAAACGTCCAAAGGATCTGTCGGGCTCAACTCCTGGAACATCGATTCAGAGAACTCTCTTGAAGAGTTCCCGTCGTCTTGTTGTCTCTTTCGGAAGACAGGTTTTGTCTCTCTCGGTTCTTCGAAGTCTAGAGCTTCATCAACGAAGACTTCCGATGGCATTTCGACTTCGCAGGCGTCGTCTTCGAGGAAGCCTGCGTACTCCTCAGCTGTGGATCCTGAAGAGATCGGCTCCTTGAAGTAAGGCGTCATGAAGGATAGTTCTTCTTCGTATTTATATTTGTAACTGTGTGCATTCGGGTTTTTCAGTCTTTCGCGGAATTTTCGCCGCATCATATCTCTAATGTTTATCCATCGGGATTTGCAGACTAGAGCTGGAAAATAAAAAGATTTGGATGAGTTTTTAGGGAGATGTTACAAGTTACCATAATGCTAGCTACGCTATGTACTATAAGCACCTATATTGTATAGTGGACGCGTTTAGCATGGCAATAGCGGTCATTGCCCTTTCCCTAACATCTCTCCGTAGGAACCTAAACAATAAAGTATGTACCTATGGTGTTTCGTCATTGAAACATGTTGAAGATCACGATACAAATTGATTCAGGACTTTAACGAACTTTATTTCAGTTTTTTTAAATAAAAATGTTAGAAAATGTAGATGGGGCAATGACTGCTCTTGCCATGCTAAAAAGCGACCACCACAGACTACAATATAGTTGGCGACCACTAGCTAATTTTCTTCTATCTGCAATGTCCGTAAAAGAGTGTGCCAAAAACAAAGTCTAAAATAGGATGTTTAGTGCGATCCTCGTATCTCCTATCAATAAAACAATTAACGGACATGTTACAACTGTAACAATGTTTACACAGATATATAAAGTCACTTTAGTACCTATAGGTAGTCACGTAGAACCATGACTCAAAGGGTCAAAGGTTGACAATGACAGGTGAATAAACCAAAACGGCTTCAAGTAATTTATTACCTTCTGTTATCTTGTTCTTTCAAATAAGTTCCTAATAATTTTAATTTGCCGGCAAATGAACGCCTCTAAAACACTAGAATTAACCATGTGGAGAATAAATGCCTAATATTTACTTCTATCAACAAATATTTCTACTCAAAGCCAACGTTTACTGCCTATCTCCAAACAAAACAGCGCGCAATAACACCAAACAATCAAACTATTACAAAACACACAGATAACCCTATCAACTAACCTACATAGAATTCCACAGACAAACTCGACGCCAACTTCACTTTCAATTCACTATTCAATAATAACCCTTATGTTTTAGACAATAAGGTGCACAAGGAATATAAATATATAAGAAAGAAACTTACCTGGCCTGCTCAATGAATCTCCAATCTTTTGCCAAATAACTTCTCTTGAATCAAAGTCTAGATATTTCGCGTGTCTTGTGTTGTACAAAATAGGGTTTTCTTTAACTAATTTTAGTAGTTTCAAGTCTAAGTTCTTGTTGAAAGGCAGCGGCATCGTGTCGGGTGCGCGACGGTGTCGTGTCGCGACTGCGCGGCGCGCACTGAGCGGCAACGTCGCGTCGCGGCTACGTCACGTGTCGGCTCCGAGCTCCGTTGGTATCGCAACCAGTTGCTAAGGGCTGGGGGCGGCGCGCATTCTCGATTAGCGGTTGATATTGGTTGGCGATATTGTTTTTACCTAGCTTGTGTTTTGTTGATTAAGATGGTCGTTTGATTAGTTAAGGTCAATGTGAGAATTTCATATAAGATTTTTTATAGTAAAAATAAATAACTCCTTAACGTCACCTAGGTATATCTGTAAGTATGTCTATTAGAGGAAATAAAATAATATAATATAGGTACTGTGCTATTCTCTAAGGATCTATGGATCCTCCTGGATCCAGCATTACTTTTATTTCGATTACGTTTAAACGGTATTTATATACTTAAATAGAATATTCACTGTTACTAGGACAAAACGACAATAGGTAGGTAATAAAAAATCCGACTACCTACTCTGTAAAAACTTATGTGCGGTGAACGTCATCAACTCATCATACATACAAAAACTAATGTCGACTTCAGAACCTCCTCCTTTTTAGGGTTCCGTAGACAAATGGCAAAAAACGGAACCCTTATGGATTCGTCATGTCTATCTGTCTGTCCGTCCGTATGTCACAGCCACTTTTTTCCGAAACTATAACAACTATGCTGTTGAAACTTGGTAAGTAGATGTATACTGTGAACCGCATTAAGATTTTCACACAAAATTAGAAAAAAAAAACAATAAATTTTCAGGGTTCCCCATACTTAGAACAGAAACTCAATTTTTTTTATCAAAATCAAACCCTTACTTGTGTGGTATCTATGGATAGGTCTTCAAAAATTATATTGAAATTTCTAAAATATTTTTTTACTATACTGAATAGTTTGCGCAAGAGACACTTCCAAAGTAGTAAAACGTGCCCCCCCCCCCCCCCTGTAACTTCTAAAATAAGAGAACGATAATACTAAAAAAAATGTACATTACCATGTAAACTTTCACCGAAAATTGGTTTGAACGAGATCTAGTGAGTAGTTTATTTTTAATTCGTCATAAATCGTAAACCGCAATTTACCATGCATTCAATCAACTCAAATATAAAAATAAAATAAAACATTTACTTACTGCTACGGAAGCCCTCATGGGCGAGTCCGACTCGCACTTGGCCGCTTTTTTTCGTCTATCTACTCGTACCGCACAGTGTGCGGCCGGCTCCGACCGGGGGACCGGGCGGGCGACGCGACGTAGTGTGTGTATGTGTGATCGATCGGCGAGTTGCCGGTTGCTGGGCCACTACTGTGGGAACTCGACAAAAACTCGCGGGTGTTTCACGAATGTACGGGGAATAAAAACGAAAGTATGGATTTGTATGTTTTTATTGTTGTATCATCATTTATTATACGCAAAAATATGCTAAGGCTTTGTAAAACGATGAGATGACGTAATATAATTATTTCTTATAAGTAGGTACAGTTACTCATCGATGAAGCCCATCCATACCTTCAAAATTTGAATTGCAGTATAGCTGCAAAAAAAAGAAAACATACTTAGTCAATAATAACTATAGGTATAAGTACCTATGTTATTTTAAAATATTTAAAATTGTACATTCCAACACAATTATTAGCTATTGCTCAAACTTGTAAATTATTTTAAAAGCTTTCGGGTTCTAGCAGCAAAACTATAAACAAAATGAAGATTTAAAAATAGTTATTTAAATGTCCAATTACAATTCAAATACTGTCAATATCAATCACAAATTGTAAATAAAAATATTAAATGCAATTAACCTACAGATCTAACTAAGAGATCTTAGAGAACTTAGAGTTACTTAGAGATCATCTATCAATATTAACCCTAAGTCAATTAGAGTACACTCATAAAACAAATCATCCTAAATACAAAGTTTCAGTAGTAGATACTTTAACATCAGAAGAATGTCCATGTTTTTCCTTCTCAACAATTTGTTGCAAATCATGATCTTGTACAACCGCGAAAATTTTACTTTTCGCTATATTCAAATGATAAGGCGAAAATGATTTTAACGTAGACCCGATGCTTAACAAAAACGCATCGACCGGGTCAGTAGGATCCAACTCCGAAGTTTGAGATGGAGGCTCACTGAAACTTGGTAAATTAATTGTCTGGTTAACTTCCTCAAAACACGGTTCTTTTCTCTTCTTAGATTTTTTCTTCTTTGTTTTAGCTTTCTTTATAGTTGGTTCATCCGAGTCGTTATCGTCACTGCAATGGTTTAAATCAATCTCTTCGTTTGTGGAGTCGGTAACCAGATCATGCCAGTTTTTGTTTTGTGGTTCATCTTCGTCTTCCACTGATAGTACCACGACATCTCTGTAGAATGGCCTCATGAATGCTAGCTCGCTCTCATACTTGTACTGCCTGGGTGGATGAACTGGCTCTGTGACATTTTTTTTTAGTATCCTTCTGTGAACGTCTCTTATATTTATCCAGCGGACTTTACAGTCGGCGCCTGTAATAAATTAAAGTTTGGTAAATATCTTAGTGTCACATAAATAGATACAAGTAGCACGCCTATATTGATTCTCATCATAAAAAGATTTAGGTACTTTTAGTACTTATGTGGAAAGACTGAAAGATAAACTTTTGAACGACGGGCGTCATGGCACATACTTCGTTTAAAATAAAAATGACGACGCAACTGCCAATTGCTATGCTAAACTGTGATCAAATGACTTAAATAGCTTAAGTAGGTACCAGCAATTATTTAGAATTTGACTTTATTCCTAATAAGAAAAACAAAAAAATTATCCAATAAAAAAAAAGCTAACTCGCATTCCTCTCACAAAAAGTCAAACAGTCTCGAACGCAAACAAAACAAATAGTAGCATCGGATCGTGACAACTAAATATTACTTACCCGGCCTTTTTAATTCATCTCCGATCTTCTGCCAGGCCACTTCCCTTGTATTAAAGTCCATATATTTGGCATGGTTGATGTCGTACAGTACTGAGTTTTCCTTCACAAGGCGTATTAACTTCACGTCGTGTTTGTCTGAGTTTTCGTGGAACATTTTGACGTGCACTGATCGGCAACGGGCGTCGGACACTCGCGAGTCGCGCGGTCGATTCGTCGGGCCTCGGTCGTAGTCGGGGCCTCTCGCTCGCATACTTTTAGGGACGGTTTTTATGAGGCGAAGATGGAAAAAGATAACGTCATATTTTTTTGTTGATGGTAATTATGGTTTGTTGTTTCTAAAGTTGTGCAGTGCAAAAAATGTTCTACTTTAAGGTATATTAATTTGTTTGAGAGGTAGATATATTATGTCAGTTTAAATTATACCTACATTAAAAAAATAAACTATTTTGCGTGTGCTTTATGTGACATAGACACCTACAAAGAGTAAAATTGAGATACTGCTACTTATATTTCCTTTTAATGTACTTAATTGTTTGAATATATTTTCCTGAATAGGTACACGTCATTGAGATAGCTATAAATATCAACGCAGTCAGTCGTGACCACTGAGTATCAGTATTTAGGTTATGAATTAATTTACAGTAATGAATGCGCTCACCATACTAACCTAACGTTTTATTTTATTAAATAGGAATAACAAACAGCTACATTATGCAAAATTACAAACACAAGAAACTTAAATAATAATGTAGCCCGCGCTCACAGATTACCGTAAAAATTAAAACTTTAAAGTCACTAGGGGGTGAGCTGTTCGTACAAGATAGTTACATTCTATAAAATCATTTATTTTTAAATAGTAAATACTTTATAAACAACAACAAACAATTAGTCTAAAAGCTCAAGTGTCTCATACAAAAGGCTACGAAACCTTTTGAAAGAGCATGTAAATATGTTTATGTGTTTTCATTGTAGGTTGCTGCCATTCGTCGAACTGGTGAACATAGCCCAGTATTAGATCGGCAGGTACTTACTGCAAAGAGTTTTCCTGTGCGCACCTGCCGTCTATGGACAGTCAATACAATCAAAATTGCAATTAATAATGTTATACAATGGCATTGCTTCTAATTGATTACATCTAGAGCTGAGCGTCAAAAGCCTGCATTTACTGAGCAACTGGTGATACGGTAGATACGTTTTGTGACACCTGTAGTGCATTGCACGAAGAAATCTACGCTGGACGTTTTATATCATGTCATTGTAGGTATTTGTCATAGTACGGGTTCCAGATGGATACGGCATATTCGAGCTGGGAACGGACTAGGGTTTTATACAGGCAGAGGTACGAAGAGGTCCGCTTAAAGGAGCATAATAAAATGGACCATATAAGGTACATTTTCGCAAACATAGCTTCAGGCTGCTATACGCACATTTTATTAAATATTATACCTACTATATGTTTGCATCATGTTCCAAATACACAATGCAAAACATAATTCAGCAAAACTGCTGCTACGTAAGGTAATAATACATTCTATTTTAAACATTATTAAAATAACAATGTGTTACGTCACATATTGACGCTGTAACCGGAAAACTACACAACTAACAGCCATTTTCAACATGCAGAATCGAAATAATTATAATTTCAAGAATGTGTTCTACAATGTCCTGATAAACAGATCGATGATATTGGCTACCAGATAACGTAAAGTATCAAATAATGGACAAAAGTGATTATAAATCAAAGGTATGATTACTTATACGGAAAAGACTAGGCAGATAATGTATTCAAAACTTACTAGTTAAGTAAGTTTGTTGAACTGTCTAAAACTGTCTAGTCTGAAAGCCAACCCCAATAGGGTTGGCTTCCAGTCTATCCGAATGCAGCTGAATAGGTGCCAGCATTTTACATGGAGCGACTGCCTATCAGGCCTCCACAACTCAGTCACTGGGTAACATTAAATCACCTTTGGTAAGACTAGTTGTCAGACTTCCGTGTTTTCGAGTAAACATAGCGACTGTAATAGATCTATCAATTACAGTAAGTTTTAAATTAAACCCTTATAAAAACATTTATTTTTGTTACAAATCCATCGCCATGTAAACCTTCTCTAAACTAATCCATCTGGCCCACGTACTTCGACGCGTCGTGTCGGGCTCGGCGCGCGGCGTTCGGCTAAAGACCCACTTTGTTTTATAAAATCGGTAGCATCGTTACGATGAGTACGGTATCACAACGATCTTACTATGTTATGTTATTATATAAAACTGTTTTAGATTTTAAATGTTATGTTGAGATTTAGCACAGATGACTGAATAGAACTTACACACTCGGATAAATAACTATTGGTGATTTTTACAGTGGGGCGAGCACGACCTACTGTGATAGGCTAGAGTCACAGCTATCACAGTATCAACTTTGTGATAAACTGTGGTACTTTTTGCTGTTGGGGCATGGTGTACGGGAATTTGGCCACAATTATAGCAGGCACATGGAAACAAAAACCGTAATACGTGAACGTACTTATCAAACACGTACTTATGAACACTTCTATGTAACTACTGATTTTCAGGCAAATATTTCGAATGGGTATAAAAACCTGAAACTGAAAATGCTTATATAGGAAGCCGGAAGTGGAAGCAGCTGCATATAATCCCGCGAGTCCACGTTCCGGTCGGAGTAGAAAGTCTTCGCTTCAGTAGAACCGTCTCTGTGAAGTGTACTAACCTTGCTGCTCAGTGACAGGATGCCTTCCCTTCAGTATCGCGTCCCTGGTCTGCACATACAGCAAGTGCAGCTGCACAGGATCCCGAGAATCCACGTTCCGATCGGAGTAGAACAGTCTTCGTTTGAGGAGCAGGGTTTCTTTGAAGTCGACGCCTTGCTCGCGGATGGTGCGGTGCTGGTCGAGCCATTCCACTGTTGGGAAGATGGAGAATTAAAAATAAAATACAATAAGGGAATACAAGGGTGTCTAAACACGTTAGGGTTAATATTATGCTGTAGCCCGCCAAATTCAAATTTTCTTTGGTTTTTTGCAAATTGCAGCTCTGTTTTACGTATGATATATTTACTGGATAATAATGGTGCCGATTACCTTGTTTACAAACTAAACCAAATTTAAGTTCAGTGCATCTTTTTCTTTCTATTTCATTAAGAAAAGGACAGAAGATAAATTTTAGTTTAGTCCTATCAAATTAATCAGCGCCTGACACTACTCCATACAAGTTTAGACGTGATTAAAAAGTTGACAACTAAAGTTACATCAAATTACGTCAGGTGCTGACTAATTTGACAGGACTAACCTAATATTAAATATTAACTAAACTAAATTTAAGTTGAGTGCATATTTTTCTTTCTATTTCATTATGAAAAGGACAGAAGGACAGGAGGTCTTCTGTCCTTTTCATAATGAAATAGAAAGAAAAAGATGCACTCAACTTAAATTTAGTTTAGTTTGTGAACAAGGGAATCGGCACCATTCATTCACTTCATACCAATCAACAAACTTTGAACATTTGTTCCACATAAGAATTTTCATATGAAATATTCTGTAAAATTCTTAGGAGGAACAAACCAAAGTTTGGCGATTAACAGACGACGAACAGAGCTGCATTTTTCAAAATATCAAAGAAAATTTGAATTTGGCGGGCTACAACTGAGGATCCGTCCATTTAGATGCAATCGATTAATAAAATGATAACTTATAAAACTAATCTTTCAAATTACCATGGATGGATGGATATAATGACTACACCGAATAAAGATTTAATAAAAAAAAAGTCAGGAAGATACCTAGTGATAATGAAGAAATGCATAAGTAATGCACATACCATTATCATCAGTTTTCAGCCTCTTGCTCATCTGTTCCAAGACTGCATCTCTCTCCTTGGCTGGCTTGGGTCTTCTCAACGTGAAGCCACCACCACTGGGTTCCTTGGCTTCTTTACCGTCTTCAGGTTCCTCCACTTCTTCTTTACACTAGAGATGAAGAAAGAGATTAGTACGTAGTGTATTTTATACCGAATAAATGTATTTCTAGATGTTGTTTACTATCGAATAACAATCAAAGTGAGTCAGTCGCCACCCCCAAGGGGAATCAAAAGTAACAGCATGTCAAAGATGTAAAAGAAACAAGAAACTATTTCACAAAAAAAATAACAACCGGCTTAAAAAAAATCACTACAAAGTGAAAAATAACTTTAATTTCTGAAGTCAGTGTCTTTGGTTTTGTATTTCCGTTTAAAATAAAAGAGTTTAGTTAGGCCTCGACCCCGCTCTAGACGAACCTCTGCTCTGATCGAACGTAACACGAAAAACAATACCGTAACTTTAAAGAATTTAATAAGATTTTACACATTATCAAAATCTAAAGTAAGTATTTTGAAACAATCAATATCTCGCGTTATAAAACCAGCAATCAACTCGATTCCGAGTATTTCCGCCGAGTTCGCTTATTTACTCACCAGCCCATACTCATCATAGTTCTTGATGCCGATGCGAGCACAGATGTCCATCATCAGCTCGCCGACTGACTTAGCCTCATCCACCGGCAGCGTCTTCACTGTGTCTGGGGGTAATTGATGGATTACTTCTTTGAAAAGGCTATATTGCCTGATTATCCTTTTCAATTTTATGATGAGAATCAGATAGTATTTTTTGTATAAGTTTACGTTAAAAGACGTTATCTACTGATATTTGGCAAGCGCTGAAGTCCAGCAATTGACTACGATAAACTAAAGTTTGCTGCGTCGTTATTAAGTCCCCCAATTATAAGGGGCATGCTTGCCCTCTAACGTTATTGACTGACCATAATGCAATCGGGTTACTCCTGAGAATTCCATAACAGAAATAGGGTTTCTGTTATGGTTTTAAACCAGGAAATCGAAACGAACGATATTACACTCTCTGCAACTAAATCTTAATGATCAAGTTCCTCACCATCCAACAGCCTGATTCTGAGGTTCCTCATCCTGCAGAAATAATCCAGGGAGTCACCGTCTCTGAGCAGGTAGTATTCCAGGGTCTTCTCATCGTCTAGCCATACTCCAGACATGTCATCGTCAGCGGAGCGTAGGAACAGCGCGTATTCTGTGTGCAAAAGTGTCTTCAGATTTGACGGCATAAAGAAATGGTTTGGTAGCCAGTACGTTTGCTTTCAGTTTTACTTGGCATAAAGCCGTATTTTTATGGCAAAAAGTTTTTGAGTTGCGAACACGAATCCAGAAGACGCAGCGATCGTAGGGAGGCCTCCCTTTTGGTGGACTGACGACCTGGTGAAGATCGCAGAAATCTGATGGATACCTACGGAAAGTGCAGGGAACTTTCGCAGTGCCGGTACCCTGAAGGAAGATCTATATATAACCAGCAAAGTATGTACATATTTCGGTGAATGAAAATGTGTATCACGAGGCGACCTTTGACGCTGAAGTTTCATTCAGAAGTTAGAGATTATTACGAGGATATGGCTCGTCGAATCGACTTAGGCCTACTTGCACCAAAATAACACTAAATATATTTAGCGCTAAACGAATTTAAAACATCGTGCTATTTCTGTCAATCATTTGAAGTTGACAGAGACAGTATGATGTTTAAAACTCGTTTAGCGCTTAATGAATGTAGTGATTTGTGGTGCCATGCCAGCAGGGCTTGGAACCGGTAACAAAAGTGCAGGTTCTGTATCGGTACTTAACGGTTCTTGCTATTTCGGTACCTGGGTACCGGTTCCAGACGGGTACCGGTAGGGTACCAAATTCAGGTAGGTACCCTGCGCGTACCACGCGTACGGTTGGCAACCTTGAAGTTATTTTTCTAATGACTATTATTAGTTAAGTACTATTCTTTTTACTTACTATAGGTATCTGTTTTCTCACTCTTACCACAGATCAAAGAATACAAGTAACTTACAGATATATTTGTTTGGTACGTCCGGTACAGTACCGATACTGGTTAGTAATACCAATAGTACAATTACTACGTCTGGTATCGGTATCACACCAAGGCCAATGGTACCGGTTCCCAAAAATACCGGTATTGCAAGCTCTGGGTGTAAATGGGCCTTATAAACTCGGTTTGGTTGAATCGCGCGGACGAATTTTGCAGTGTGACGTAAACGTATTATGTATGACATACTTTAGATTCTATATCTTATTGTTTTTTTGCTTTCTTACCTTGTCCCTTGTTGGGCACGATGATCTTGTCTTTGACGACCTTGTGCGCTTCCTTCACGGTCATGTGCGAGTCGAACTTGACCTTCCGGGTCACCGCGCCCTCGTCCTGCACTATCTTTAGAGATAGTGACGGCATCTTGAACTAGTCCTGGATATAAAAATAACAATTTAGTTCAATCGAAATCGGTCTCCAAAAGACAGAATATATACTAAGATAAACTTGATTCTAACAATAGGTCATCATCTGCCTAAACTTTTCCCAACGATGTTGGGGTCGGCTTCCAGTCTAATCATATTCAGCTGACATCAGTATCTTACATAGAACGGTTGCCTATCTGACCTTGACAATCCAGTAACGGGTAATACGATACCCCTTGGTAAGACCGGTTGTCAGACTTTCGACAACCAAAGATCTACGAATGACAGCCGGGACCAACGGCTTAACGTTCTTTCCGAGACACGGAGGGGTCTTAATATGTAAAGATGGTCCCCCATCCACGGACCAACCGCGGCAAGTGTAGCTTAACCTGATCGAACGACTCGTGCGGCTGGTATTACATAGCCTGATGAACTGGATTGTAATAGGTGCCTACCTTTATTAGAAAAGGCTCCGGGCGAGTTCGAAACAAGTCGGGGAATGCCGATAAAATAAAATTGGTAGGTACCAATGATCGATGGTACCAACTCCTAAATAAAAACTATGTACCTACTACTAACTAGATACAGAGGTAGGTACATAATTAATGAACTTCCAAAGAATACCTTTTAGATTGTATTTTATTTATTTATTTATTTATTATTTATGTACACATAATAAAATACAAGAGAATATGACATACTTAATTATAAATTGAGTACAAAGTTACTGCTTATTATTTGAATCAGTGTACCTATAAGTTTATCTTGCTAAGTATTCCTACCGATAACACTTATTTTGAGACAGTAATCAATTCAATAGATTTCTGTGTTTTACCCAGTAATGATTTTGTCCCTAGCCGCAGGAATATTCTAAACAAATAGCATTGTTTAACTTTAGGCAGTCAACGAACAAATTTAAACACGTTTTTACGTCGATTACAGTAATGTTCCGACGACACCAACTAAGTAAGTTGGTTTCATGTTTTCCTGGTAAATCACTCGTAATTAATAATTAACATAGAACACCTACTTATCATTGAATTTTAATTTTAGATTTTGCATAGAATTTAGGCACAACATTTTGAGTAGATTTTTTATGACAACTTTCGAGTTACGCTAAAAATAAAAAAAATAAATGATTTATATCGTAATTAGCTGTTGCCCGCGAGCTTGTCTGCAATCCAGGATAAAAAGTAGCCTATGTCATCATTACCCAGGTCTATCTGTGTGCCAAATTTCATCCAAATCCGTTCATCCGTTTAGGCATGAAAGCGTAACAAACAAACTTACTTTCACATTTATAATAGTTAGGATAATACCTAATCAGAAGTCAAGGCTGGACACGAGTGGCACAAGACAAGCCACGCCCAGGTACGAAGAGCATAGTTTAGGGATGCAAATATCTACCTACCTACCATCCGGCAGTAGAGGGCAGTGGGTGATAATGTTTTTCACACTTTTCTTCGATCTTAATACTCTATTATCAAACTATCCCGCCCACTGGAAAACTTTAAGATCAAACAAGGACAAAGATATAGGACAGCAGCGTCACGAGATATGGAAGCTAGCTCCCCTAGGAAACTGATCAGCATCACGGAAGCTAGGTATGCCAAAGAAAGAAATAACCTTTAGGGAAGTGTCTATGGTACATAGATATACGTGTATATCGTATGTATACGTGTATATGGTACATAGAGAACCTATATTCCACCCTGAAAGGCAGGGATGCAAAAAACGACATATCGTTCGGTAACGACCTATAATTTTCAAACGATTAAACTAGGTTTAAAGGTAATTGCTTCACTTCCTGCATCCGTAATTAAACCTTTTTAAAGCTGTTATCTACCAAGCTTAATTTTAAATAGAGATTATTTAACGCTAAGTTATTTATAAGCCTCAAAAATACATAAACTTCCTCTTCGAAACGCCTAACTGTTTGGACAACGCCCTTGTCAACACTTCTATATCTCTCACATAGCCCAAAAAAGCTTGTAACTACTTACAGTTAATTTTAACCGACGTAACTTGCACAAGTATTGTCAACAGCGATCCACACACAACAATGAGCTCTTTACCTCATCTCCCGGTAAACTATAACAGGGCTATGATTTCATCGCCGAGTCATTCGACCACGTTTTCCTTATTTTATGTATTTTGATTGGTAATGTTTGTTTCAGTCTCGTTAAATAATAAGTATTATCATTTCCTGGAGGGATTTTAAAGCAATAACCCCCAGGAAATCTATGCCAAACAAAACAACGCTCTCTGTTGTAGACTTGCTCTTTTTAATGGCTAAAAGTAAAACCATTTACAGGCACTTTTGAATTGTCAAGGAGTTGGTCAGGTACCTAGTCAGAAAGTTAAAAGCCACTTGGCTTCAGGCGTAGCCAGCAGTGGAAGTTGGGACAACCATCAGCATCCTATAGCAGTTCTGTGCTAAACCATTTACAGGCACTTTTGAATAGTCATGGAGTCGGTCTGGTAGTCAGAAAGTTAAAGCTAATTGGCTCTAGGCTTAGAGAATAGTGGGAGTTTGGACAACCATCACCACCCTACAGCAGTCCACTGCTGCTTTACACGGACCTCTCCAATCGCGCGCCATTCAACTCAATACACTGTTACTCTCATCCAGCTGATAAAGTGCGCGCAAAATAAGTTTGCGCGCGGCTGAAATCGGAAATAATCGTTATATCCGGTGTCAAGAGAGTGTGCTGTGTTCCGTGTTTTCCAAAGCAAACAATCGCCATCGATAAGCCGAAAGTGAATAAAAGTTCTAGCAGGGAAGGTCAAAAACACGCGCGCAGACTTATCTTGCGCGCACGCTACCAGCCAACCTGCGAAGATCGTCGCTCCTCCTAGGGCGAGATTTACAGACCGGCTTTGTCAATGTAAGCGTCGCTCACGAATGTAAGCATTATTCGTATAGCGTTAAAGTTCATATTAAGATTCATATTCTTACGAAGGTTACGTTCATAAGAATTATATTCATAAGACACGCTTAGTAAAGTCTGTGAATCTTGCGCCTAAACTGAGAGCGTCCCACCCTACGTTTGCCAATTCACAGTCTTCACTCAAGAACACTTTTATCCGGAGACCGATTAATAAAATCACAAAATAACAATAACACTAAACTCAGAACAATTTACCCCAGTTATCTAATTTGTCCACAAACGATATCGAGACTTCCGAGAGGCACTTCACGACGTGATAGACTAGTCACTCCGAGGGAAATGACTCAAGTTTACTTTCAACAGTTTCAACACGTGTAATCACGTGTTACTGCAGTGCATAAGAAGCCCTTGACTGACTCAGTCGTTTACAAAGATGGACTGTTATGATACAGGACATGCTTCCGCGGAACGCACGTGCTAGGAGCTAGGACAACTTACGAGTGACGTGTAATCTCGAAGGGCGTGGTCAGTATCGGTGCATGCGCATCTGTGATGTGATAAAATATACGGGGCGAGCATTTTGCACCTCGAAACTACTTATTGAGTGAGACTGAGATGAGATGGGGGGCCGAATTCGTATTGTCGCCTGTGAACACAGGTTGAGGGGCTCGTGGCTAAATGATAACAGCCGCACGGGTTTATCGAAGGTTAAGCTATGTAGGTACGCTTGCCGCCGTTGGTTCGTGGATGGATGACTATCCATTGCATATCGAGACCTCTCCGTGCCTCGGAAAGAAGTTATGGTAGACACGCACGTAACGATATACTTGCGCAAATTTAGACTTGAGCAAGTATATCGTTACGTGTGTTGGAAGATATTTGCGCAAATTTCTAGACTTGTGTGATTTAAAATTTTCGATTCCGAACTTTTTAGCGCAATTTTACTTGAGCGTGAGTGTGGCATGTCGCGTTCAAGTTTCAGTAGTATCAAAGACTACCTACTATCGTAGTATCTAGCCGCCTGATTGTACGCACGTCCTGCAGCCGGTTTCGCGCCAAAATGTCGAGTGAGATACGTGGAGCACGAGAGATTTGGAGGAATTTATAAATATTTACAGAAGTGAAATATGTATTTGGCAAATAAAAATAAGATCTCTATATCTATATAATAAAACCGTAACGAAGTCAAAAATGTATAGGTACTTAACCAATTATCGACTGGGCTAGAGAAAAAAATAAAGTGTGAAGAAGATTAAAAAGCAGCTACATGTCGGAGTTTCTTAAAGGCCCAAATAAGTTTCCTAACTCGAGGGGCAGTTAAGCCTAGCCCTGCGCCGGGTACGTATTTGAATATCGAAGATTAAAATACCTACGCTTAAAATACCAATGTTCAATGTTAATCTTCGATATTCAAATACGTACCCCTTAATAAGGGTACAATATTTAGCTCCGCAGATGACACCGCGCTCATATTTCACGGAGAGACTTGGGAGGAGGCGCAGGGGTACGTATTTGAATATCGAAGATTAAAATACCTACTGTTAAAATATCGATGTTCATAACATCGAAAATGGAAAAATCGAACGACCATAAAACCGAAAATTAAAATAACGAAAGTTTATAGTATCGAATGGTTAAATATCCTACGTCCAATATATCTAAAATCTAAATATCTACAAAAGTTACATCGAAAGATCCAAATATCGAAATACAGATTATCGAATGTCCTAAATATCGAAGTACAAACTATCGAACGTCCTAAATATCGATGGGTACATAGAACATCGAAAATGAATATACCTACGTGTAAAAATGGGTTAATTTTCAACATTTAATACATTCATTAATTCACCCTAAAAATACGTACCTACAAAATATCGAAAAAAATTTGATGTAAGTAGTATGAGTGGAAAAAGGTTGCTTCTGCAACGTCTCCGGCGCTACGGGAAGTGCAACCCCTTCGCCCTTGCGTAACAAAGAATAGGCACCCATGTTCACCTCCGCAGCTTCGGCTTGCTGGTCGCCTCCGGCGACCAGCCTCAGCCGCTACGGCTCCCACGGGTGCCTATGCTTTGTTACAGCGGGCGGGGGTTGTCCTCCCTTCGCGCCTCCGGATTTTTATATACACTCTAGGGGTAACAGCCAAAAGACTACGTAAATTCGGGGTGCCCCAATTCGGTTTTGGAACAATTTTGACCTATTTTATCCATGAAAATCAGTGTCTAGTGTACAAGCATAGGTCAATCGTGAAGGTATTATTTAGGTCTTTAAATTAAAATATTTTCTTGAAAGTCAATATGTTGTGCTACTAAAGTTAGTGACAGAAACGTATCGCTGCAAAACCGACTCCACGTAGTCTTGTCTGCCCTACCCCTAGAGTGTAATTTAGAATCGCGTAGGCGCGGAGGGGCGAGGCAGCCCGCGAGCTGAGGAGCAGGTGGTTTTAACACCCGCCGCCGCAGCTGAGGTTGGCCGGCGAAGCCGGCCAACAAGCCGAAGCTGCGGTGGTGAGCGTTTAGACCATCTGCGACGTTAAGCTCGCGTGGGACTGCCGGAGCCCTGCAGCGCCGGAGCCGTGACAGAAACCATGCTTGCTTGCATGTTGCATGATTGCTGCATGCTTGTTTGCTGCTAGATGGTAATCAGTTACTAGGTGGGTTACAAAAAAAACAAGGAAAACCTCCTTGAACCTTTTTGAGTTTTTAAAACTTCTAATACGTGTTCCGACATAATAAATCTATAATATTCTATAAACTGTACGTTACATTTACGCAGTAAACAGACTAATGCCTCTCAATAGCAACGGGTTTGCAGGGTGTGAGAATTTCACATCTACCTACATTTATGAATACACTCATACTGCCTATATAATTTTTTTTCGGTATTTCAACTAGTAGGTATTTTTAACGTAGATATTATGAATTTAGATGTATGAAATGTTGATATTTTGAACTTAGGCATAATGTCATTCGATATTTTGAATCATTCGAAATTTTAATCACTCGGCATTTCAATCTTCGACGTTTTAAGCTTAGGTATAACAATTTTCGACATTTTGATATAATCGATATTTAAATTTTCGATGTTTTGAACATTGGTATTTTAAGCGTAGGTATTTTAATCTTCGATATTCAAATACGTACCCTTATTAAGCTGTTGCTGACACAGATCATTCACATATAACAAAAAGAGACTCGGGGAGAGGGCACAGATATGGTGAACCTAGGCTTTAAAATATGAGAAACAAAAAGTAACATGAGGTGGCAGCACTGACAGGGTCTAATGCATCATTAGAATGACCGTTAACATAATTTTTCTCTTTAACTCCACTTATGTGTTCAATCAGTGCATCATCAATAGATAAAATAAATAAGCCAATATGAATCATATTCGTTCGTCCGCTGTGACTGCAAAGGTATTCAGTCATGCCATCACACTCATCACCTCTCAGAAGTGCTCTCATACTGACTTGTACGGTACAATCATTTTTAAGACAAGACAACTCATTCTGATTCGCTTTTTTTTTTAATTTGTTGTTTGATCATTAGTTCGCTCTCGTTTGACCTCCATCTCACCAGCTATTGAAGATGGCGCACGCTTAGGTACAGTCCGAATCAAACTTTATGGCGGCTCGGAACATGAGGCGAGTCACTGTTCAGCACCTGTGCAGTAACCAATTCACGTGTCAGCGGGGGTGATGGGAGCGGTTCTGCGCAGCGAGTAGCGCACTTCAGAGCCGCCATAAAGTTTGCATCGGGCTGGAGGTACTTAAAAACTCCTAGAAGCAACCTATTCTATATTCGGAAGAAAGAAGACTCACAAAACGACATCGCTCTGGCAAAAGCAGCAGCTTTATAGCGCTGATTTCTGCAACAGCCAATAACACTCAGGCTGCACAAACCATTTAAGGATACAAGTAAAAATATTTGTGTAAAACACTGATATTTTAACTTGTTTAAAGGAGGTACATGTATCTTTTTCCATTGTGTTTGGTCACGCCAACAATAATTCGGTTCTGAAAAGTATCAGAACCAACCTTCGATACGAGCGGACGTGTTAACTACAGTGAATCGGCAGTGACAAAAATAGAGGCGGAAAAGAGAGGAAGAGAAGGGGCATGCAGCACTCACCTGGGGCAGGCCAGCGGGATCCAATCTCCTTCGACTATCACACAGCAGAGTTTTACTACGCGGGTCGCGCGACCAATATTTGAATATAGTTTATAGTTCTTATTACACTGGGTAATCAAACACAAGGGTGCGTTTGGCGGAGCGGGAGTATATTGATTATTGCAGAGAAGGGCTCGAGATGATCCTCGTCTCTTCGCGGGTGATCAGACGAAAGGGCTCGTCATGCGGTGCGGGGTGGTTCAAGAGATCCGTTTCATTCGTTACACACCTGCGTCCATGTGCAATTTCTTCGTTGAACTGACAGCTGTCAATTCTCGTTCTCATGTTCACCTCTTGAATGATGCTAAAACCAATGCATGTGCAGGTTGGGAAAAGGAGCGGGAAATACAAACTGCCTCATATAATAATAATAATAATTTATTTCATAAGCCTAATACAATAAGGAGAGAAAAAAGGGCTTACAATGCAATTATGTACCTACTAAAATAAGTTATATCCTTATAATAATAGGCTAAGTAAATGCACGTTGTGTGAAACTCCTGACACCCAAACTAGGACATGTCCTGTATCTCAGGTGTCAGCGTTCCTCCCAGCCCTTCACATTTGTGAAGCCTAACTTTCTATTACAACAAATAAAATAAAATAAGTATACCTACAAATAAAAATACTTATTATAATCTAGGTATTAAGTTTTTATAAATACATTAAAGAAGGAGAAAGAATAATCACCATATTCTATATCTGCTATGTGTGTGGAAGTGAGCGTAGTGTATGGATGTTAGTAACTGTAGTTTGAGGGTGAGTGTAGTGTGAGAGAGTGTGAGTGTTGGTGTTGGTGAGTTGCGGATGTGTGTTCTTTAGTTGCGTGTGGTGTGAATGCAATGACTTAGGCAGTGCTGCTATCCAGCAAATCCTCAGTTTCCTTATAGGTTGGAGAAATAAGCCAATCCCTTACCTTCAGTTTGCAGTTTATTCTGTTTAGGTGAAATATATCCAACTGTTTGTTTGTCTTATTATACAACTTTACGCTAAGGATATAATAGTGTTTACCCGCAAAAGAGGTTCTGGTTCGATCGGGCTTAAAGACTGTATATTTAATTCTACCTGGAGGCTCAAGCAGAGGCCGCGACTTGTGTTTACGGGCTATGGTCCTGTGGACGTATAGTTGCCTCACCGTGAGAACTTTGCACTCAGCGTACAATTCAGCCGTAGGGTACCTGTATTCAATGAGTTGTTTACCACATTCATTATTATTAACGCGCTAACAGTTCAGCAGACTGTTGATTAAATAAGGATAATATACTTCATTACAAATCCAGCACCATTAGTAAGTAGGTAGGTACTTACTTTAGTAGTACCTAAGTAGTTTAAAGTTCATCTATCTTGTCATGTAGTAACACTTAATGTAAGAATGCACCTATGCATATTCTGTTCCAAATATCTGATGAAAATGCAAACAAATTGATCAGAAAATGTATCAGCTGTGAGTATAAGTTTAGTGCTTTGATTTGATTATTTGAATACCCACTTCAACCAGAAATTCTAATTTGAAATCACCATATAGATGTTTTTCATTTGACCAATGGTAGTTGCTTTAAGTAATTTTTCAATTACAATAGTTAGAAAACATGATGAGATAAAAAGTTGAAACCTTCTAAATACAGATGAGTGTAGTAACTAGAGTAGATACGAGTCGTGTAAATTATTTCATCACCACTGCTTTCAAAACGGTGGACGAAATCGTGAGGAAACCGACATGTCCTAAAACCAAAAATTCTAAGACATCTGACATCTACCAACCCGCACTGGGCCCGTGTGGTGGAGTATGCCCCACTCCGCCTCACAGAGAGGAGGCATCATGTGTCCCAGCAGTGGGAACGTCATAGACTCTATTACACCTTACGCATTAGTTAACCCTGCCGGCTGTCGCTGAAAACCAGCGCTGGGGCTCGGTCTTGCATAGGGTCGCGGCATAATGCTGAGCGATAGCCGTTTTGCGTGGATGTGTCGCATGTTTCCCGCAACCTTTTCTTATTTTTTTGTTTGTGTTTTTTGTGCGTCATGTTTACCGCAAATAAACGCATTTTCTTTCTTTTCTTTCTATCAGCCCATTATCTACCGGGCAGAAACAGTATATTTTCGATTCATTCGATTGTGTTCTTCATGAAACATTAATCAGGAAACTGCACCACTATGGAATCCGTAGCACCTCTCTGGATCTTCTTACTTAAGTGACAGGATTCAGAGAGTTGATGTTAACGGGAAAAGATCACCCGGATCGGTAGTAAGAATGGGGGTCCCTCAAGGCTCAATTCTTGGTCCATTTTTATTTCTTATTTATATAAATGACTTGCCTTACCTCATAAAGGATAAACATGATATAGTGTTGTTTGCAGACGACACTTCACTTTTATTTAAACTCAAACGTCAGCAGCTGGTTACTGACAATGTAAATAGCGCCCTCGCAAAAGTAGTTAACTGGTTTAACGTTAATAACCTTCTTCTTAACGAGAAAAAAACTAAATGTACATATTAAGTTTACGTTACCACATGTTAGACAGTTAGAAACAAGTGTTCTGATAAAGGGGGAAGAGTTGAAACCCGAAAATACCACAGTATTCTTAGGCATAACTTTAGACGCCAAGCTGCAATGGGGCCCCATATAGATAAAATGTCAAAAAAGCTTAGCTCTGCAGCATACGCTGTTAGAAAAATTCGTGGTTTAACTGATTTAGAGACAGCCCGTTTAGTATACTTTAGTTATTTTCATAGTGTAATGTCGTACGGTATTCTGCTGTGGCGAAATGCCGCCGATATTCAGACGATTTTTGTTTTACAAAAAAGGGCAATTCGTTCAATTTATAAATTAAGTCCCAGACACTCCCTCAGAGAAAAATTTAAAGAGATTAATATAATGACTGTGCCTTCTCAGTATATTTATGAGAATCTTTTGTATGCACATAAAAATATTAATCTGTTTAAAAAATACAGTGATATCCATAGTATAAATATTAGGAACAAACACCCAGGCTCAAGAAAATAGTTGGCTCGTTTAGATGTCAATGTATACATTTTTATAATAAACTTCCTAGCCACATTCAAGAACTAAGCCTTAATAAATTCAAATCTATTATAAAAAGGAAACTATGCCAGAAAACCTACTAAACCATTGACGTATACTGTCAAATACTTTATTGAGGACATAAAGGCTTGGGAGTGAGCTGTTCCAATAATATACACAGGGAATGTTGATTTATTTTATTGTTTTTTGCTAACTATTGTACTTTTAATCTTTGCTATAAGTATCTATGTATAACTTTTTACATATACAATGACATGAATATTTACTGTATAAAGTATTATATTATTTTAATTGTTGTGAATGGGAGGACTATGTGGGTCATTGTTCCAGTTTTAATCATGTTCTGGCAGTTTGAGTAGTTTATGTGGCCTACCCAAATGTCCTTTCTTTGGTATTGTTCGTCGAATCGTTGAGCTCCTTAAGTTCTGAGTCGAGCTGCACGGTTACTGACAAATGCGTGCACTGTCTGGACAGGTCCACTCAATCTGTGTGATTCTTTTCTCAAAAGTCCATTTCAGACACCAATCTGCATGGTCCTCAATAATTATGTCCGGATTTTTATATACACATTGACATTAATGAATTTTATATAGGTACATATACTATAACAAGAGTATTTACTTTGTAAAGTATTATGCTATTATTTTAACTATTGTGAATGTGAGAACAATGTTGGTCATTGCTTTTATTTTTGTATTTTTACTCTTAGTGTAATCATGATCTGGCAGTTTGAGTAACTTGCGCGGCCTACTCAAATATCCTTTCTTTGGTATTGTTCGTCGAATCGTTGAGCTCCTTAAGTTCTGAGTTGAGCTGCACGATTGCTGACAATTGCGTGCACTGACTGGACAGGTCCACTCAAACTGTGTGGTTCTTTCCTCAAAAGACCATTTCAGACACCGATCTACATAGCCTTCACATGATCTGACCAAGATTCTGTCTGGACTTTAAAAGAGACTGTGACCTCTGAGTTTGTTTCGGCCTTTCTTCTCAGAGTAGTCAGATAGGAAACGCCGACCTCATCTAGTTAAAAAAATATATGATTGACGTGTAAAAGTGTTTGTAAAAACCTACAAGTTACAGAAATAGAATCATTTATAATAAGGACAGGCTATCACGAAGAAAATAACCCGCGGAATGGCATACTCTTCTACTTCGAGCAACAGCGGAAGTCTTTCAGTAGTGGGGGCTTCCATTCCATGGACTAGTTTGAGACAAGAAATCGCGGTAGTATAAAACTAGGTACGTATCTCTATAGACTGCAGAGATCCATCGGGAATTTGCTTGATAGTGGCTCCAGAGTGGCCTCGAGCTTTCTGTTGAGATGGTGCTTCAACCTCAAGTGAACCCAAAATATCGTCGACCTGCTGACAACGCAGTGTTCAATATTTTTCTTTCTACACGAGATTTTGTTCTATGATACCTACTATCAATTTTTTCTTTATGCATTGATGAGTTTACCTGTAGGTAAGTGATTGTTGCAATTACATTTTTGCATGTTACTTTTAGCATACAACCTGTATAAACAATCGTTGGAGAACCAATAAAATAAATATCTAGTTGTCCACAAATCGGCAATCTTTTGGCTGCCCTCGCTTGGGACCACTAACCTGTTATTATTTCATTATAAAACACACCCTGGCAATATGAGTAGCCAAACCAAAACAAGTACGGTCATCGTTCACGTGGGATCCACACATCGAACCGATCGATTCACGTCTAAGATTCACGTCATCAAATGCACCTAAAGATGCATTGTTATTTACAGTTTTGTTGCTGGCACCAGGCCGTAGGGTTCACGACCTAACTTTGCTAAATATCTCATATACCAGCTTCTGGGATAGCGGCGATATCTTGAATAAAATATGATTTAATCGGTTGAAGGACACGGAACGAGACACAGTACAGGTTTTATTGTTATTATACGCCTGTGGACGTAGTGTCCGTTAATACCTGCATTTGGACACAGTTTAAATATGTTTATACTGTGATTTGGATGTAAAACCGATACCTATACAATTATCGACAGTCCGCATGGAAACGTTCACAACATATTGATAAAAACATGTGTTTTGCACTACCTATATCCGAATTCATAGTCTTCACCAGGAAGAACTTACTTCAATGCTTGTATGTTTTCCCTCTCGGAACATATCGGTTTTATTTTTATGTAAAACAGTTATATTAAAAATAATTTTTTGTTTCGTTACGCTTTCACGATAAAACGGCTAAACGGATTTGGATGGAATTTCACACATGGGTAGACCATGATCTGGATTAAGACATAGGATAATTTTATCCCGATACTCTCACGGTATCGAGACGTATGCGTGTGAAACAGCTTGGCGCAGCTTGTTTGAAATAAACGATTTGACTTTGCCATAATCCTGACCTATGAGTAAATAGGTACCTACACAAGGGCTTAGGTAAGCTCTTCGAAAGACTAAGGGCGAGATTCTTAAATCGCACTTTCACTTTATTAAATCAGCATTTCATACGAATATAAAACTTATTGTTATGTGTTTAATGTTCATACTCGTACAAGTGAATGCGAGTAAGCGTTTAATTCAAATATGAATATAATATGAATAATATTCACATTTATTATTATTTTAAACTTGCCCTAACAAGTCACTGGGAGAGCCAGTGCGTCTGAAAACGCACTGTAAATTTATTTGATGACTAATGGAACCACGATTTTCTCATTTGTAGTTATAAATATATCGGATACAATACTCCTAAGTATGTATAGTGATTCAAGAATTACCAGCAGTGTCCACCATATCAGCCTATTACTATCTCACTGCTGGGCAGTCCTGTTCTCTTACAGCGAAGGCACGAGTATTGATCACCACGCTTTCTCAAGAAGGGATGGCGATTTACAGACTTATATTAACTATGGTTCAGGTTTCCTCCAGTTCCGCTAGGGCCAATGCCTGCCAGGGTTGCGGGAAAGTCCGAAAGGGTTGCCGTGGCCCCTGGCACAGACAACTGAAGGAACACGGGTCCGACACGCCCACCCGCTCCCCCCAGAGCGGAAGAAGTCACTTGAAGAAGGTTTCCTCCAGTAATATCCAAGATAAACTCAGAATATAGGAACTACATATTCGACCGTAGCAATTAACATTGTCGGATCTACATTTTTGCGATTTTCATTTTATTGCATTAAAAGTCTTAGAATAAGTTTATAAAATGCCCCGCAAAATTAATAAATTCTTAAAATCAACCATCTTTGTTTTTCCAAGTGGAAAAAGTAGTAAGTGTTCAGTGCGCACGATTAATATTGTCGCATAGTACATTGAGACATTAGCGGCGGGGCGCGGGAGGGGAACAGACGCGAGCGCACGGCGCGGATCTTCCACTTCGGCCAATGTAATTAAATAAGTGGTATCTATATCATAAAATATTTATATCTTACAGGCAAAAACGTATTAGGTGGCACATCCAACATAAATGAGATTTCAAAGTCCAGCGAATACCGTGGGTTGTGCCACATTCGACCAAATTCAGAAATTGTAGTTCAGTTAATAATGTCAGATCTGCCATTTCCGACAAAATTTTGTATTATTTAGCGGTTAACAATGTTGCTTGTGCAGTTTCTCATATTTCCGATACACTTTTGATAAACTTGCATATACTACTACGTCAGGTAATTAATATTTATACGTCATACCAAAATTGGTTGAGGTACATTGACTATTGTTCACTTTATACATGTTTAAAACTTTGAACGGCCGTACCCTAAAGTAGCGATTTTTCACATACGACTATGTTAATTGCTACGGTCGAATTATGAATAATATAAAGTCACATTGGTACTTGCCCGGGGAGCATGACAGGCGAGTCTTTAACCACTGGGCCATCATGACATGTTTGGTTTAGTGGGAAGTTTTGGCGAACGAACACGAATTTTATCGACGAATAGTTTTCCCTGTTTTTGTACTAATAGTCATGATAGGGGTATAAATAAAACTACTGTTTAGAAGAATACGTTTATTTCTATAGGAAAATAGTTATATCTACTTATTGTTAGCTACGGCATAAATACAGGGTGGCATGAGGGTATGGACTGCTAATTACTTTCTACCATTTTTTTGATTTACAGGCCTTGGCCATACTTATAACATGGCTAAAATATATAAGCAGATAAGCAAATAAATAATAGTTATTTTTCGTGTAAGGTGTACCTATTTAAATTGTAAGTTAAGTCGCACGTCAGTGGTAACGCCTCTTGGAAGCCGTTTTTAATGCTACGAAATACGACTGAATAAAAATAAATTCAAACCATACAAGCACTTTTCCTACCATCAGTACTTTTGCGTCTTCTAGCTATACTTAAACGGACCGGGCGAGTTGGGAATAGGGATCAGTCGGGACGCAGCCGAACCCAGGATGTCTAATTGAGGATTACTAAGGTTCCATTAACAATATCTACAACTATATCTTAAAAATACAGAATACAAGAGTGACAGTAATGTTTCTAACTACTCATTTAGGCCAGGTGGAAACTTGCTCATTGTAATAAGTATTATATTTCTAAATATTATAATTATTTCAATAGTAGCCGTTGGAGGCTTAAGGAAAAAAACGACCAAGCCAAAAAAAATTGATATGGCATAGTTATTTTAAAACGATGATACGAAGTATATAATACCAAATTTAAACAATCTAGTACTTACTTGCCTATGAACCTGGGTTTCAAGACCAAGGATCGTTTTGTAATACGACTGACCAGTTTCCGAGTCAAAATATCACATTTTCGGTTACCTGTTTGGGCTAGTACCCAACAGCAAATAGCCCTCGTAAGAATAGTAGTGGTCGTCTAAAAACTGTCACAATTTTCGAGTTTCGAATTTGTGAACAGCGTTCTGAGGGATCCTTCGATAACATTCCTCGATGCTTCATATCGAATTAGGCGTGTGTAACTCTTTACGGAACCGACTCACTGATCCGGATCATTGAAGTGATACAAAAGATTGGTTCAGTAACCATGTTTCAAACGCATCATTTGGATCTGAAACATTACTTTGCTCTGGCTCATTCTACGCGACGCGTCGCTCGCGAGGCGACTGAGCAGTGAGCGAGCGAGAGAGGGAGACTGAGTTTTTTGACAATCTATACAATTCAGAAAGAGATACCAAATGAGATGTGTATCACTCATACAATCACAGATTTTCGTTTATTCGTTGTCGTAATCCATGCACGTAAAAATTACCACTATGGCGCTTACGTATCAAATACTATACTTACGGTCGTTTTTTGCATATAATGTTTGCACTAACTAGTTATCGTTTTACTACAGACTTTTTTACGTTGATTTTGTCAATTTACGAAAACATAGTTTAGTTTATGATTTGTTTGCGTAGTATACTTCGCCATAAATTAAGGATTAGCCGCCAGTCCTAAGCCTGGATAAAGTATGAAGGAAGATCGATGATTTTATTTAAATCTAACATAATACAATAAATGAGTAATGTAATTTATATCCTTTGAGCCGATCATCCAAATGAACCAAATGAGACATAACAGTGATTCGGATCATTTCAGTGATCCAGATGCAAATGATCCAATCGCAAAAATGATACACTTTGCCCACCTCTATATCGAATGGTTGTGAATAGCTAAGCTGTATTTCAAAAGACGTAGGTATATACGTTTTATTAAAAATAGTTGACTACGAGGTAGGTACATACATTCATTTATTTTTAGTACCTACCTACTTATTTTATTTATTTTTATTTTATTTATTATTTATGTACACACAATAAAATACAAGAGATATGACATAATTATAAATGGAGTAAGTACAAAGGTACTTATGTACTTTTTGTTATTTTTTTTATGTCAATAACATATACTACGATTTACCTATTGATATACATAACATAACATGACGTCTTGTTTCTCAGAAGGGCTGGGCAGAGCTGTGCACACCCACACGTCGCCAGTTATGTTTAAGAGGGTGAGCCTAACGCTACCTTTTGATACTTTGTTATAGTAGGGATTTTAACCTCGTTTATTACATACAATGTTATTTAAAAAAAAAAAATAGTTAACTTAACTTATTATTCAATTAGTTTATGGCGTTATATGATTCGTTAGAAAACTAACAATGTTTCCGTTATTACCTACTAAATAATTAAGGTTATAAAAGTACTTATTTGATACCTATACTTATCACATTTTACTCTAAATCTACAACAAACTAAGGAAGCAATGAAAACAAAAATCTAAATAAAAAAATCTTTATTAGAATAAATAAAATATGAATAACAAAAAATGTGTAAAGTGTACAGATACTTAATGAAAATAATATGAAGCACGCAATATAGTTAATAATTAAATAATACATATTTAAATATATTCGATAGGCTCGCTTCATGAAACTTCAATATTTGTTTCCATAGTTAAATAAAAAATGCTTTTTTGTACTAAACCAGAATTCTGACACAGTTTGTTCAAGTTCTATTGGAACTTAAGTTTATTATTTTTTTATTGTTACTTATCGACAAGTAACAATTGCACTCGTTGTAGAAGAACTTACAAATAAATAAATATGAAAACATTAAAATTGGTTTCTATTGTTATCAAATTCAGACTATGGGGTGCTATTGAGATATCCCTGATGGAAGAATCCAACAGCACTGACAGTGACAGGCCTGGGGATCGAACCCATGGGGTCTACTGCCTAAGCACGAAATCCGTAGTTTCCGGCGTTTCCTACTCGTTATGATTTGCGGACATAGGATTAGTTCAGGGCCCGAACTAACACGAATTGAGAGCTGTTCCTGCTCCCGAAGTTTTTATGCCTGTCCGAATTTTTTTAAACAGACACTAGACTAGACACTTGTTTGCATGGATCAATTACTTTCGGAAGGGCCCATATCTTCATTGACGAACTTAGATAGTAGATTCCCAGGACCAAATGCTCTGCAGTCGCATTTGCGACCTGGCAATCTAACGAGAGATTTTCTTGAAATACTTAATTTCCCTTTCTTGCAAGACTATCGAATACATCTGAATCCCTAAAACATTTCAGCATGAAGTTATTTACAGAATACATTACTTACACGATGCTTTACAAACTACATTAGTTATTAACGTACTACACTCTCGTTCACCATACAAAAATATTGCTATCACTCCACTTAGGTCCTACGCTTATTCTGATAAAATAGAGTAATTTGTAAGGAAGAACCATATTGATTTTAGGCTGGTTTCACATTGGAGAATAATTAGTAAGAAGGACTTGGATGCAGTTATTTTCTATAACAAACGTTATTTTATAGAACAGCCCCTACAGTTCGTTCGCGTTAAGAATGCAGTGAGTCATCAGTGCAACTGCAAGATAAAGGTGTATTCACAGTGGTGTTAAATTCAAACAAATTATATTTTAAAAGATTAAGTTTAATGAAGCAATGCCTTCAACTGTCATTGTGAACTTGACTTTGTAATTTGAAAATATTTGATTGGTTAGGGGGCGGGGCTAGGCCGACGGACAATGATGACTCACTGCATTCTTAACGCGAATGTCTTATACTTAAGTCTTCATCAATTAAAATCAGCGCCATCTAGTTAAAAAAAATTACGTGTAAGTGTCTTAAAAGATCTACTTACAGAAATGAACCTTTCATTTCATCAAGGAAAATTTTGCAAATTAGCCCGGTTTACATGACTAAAATCTGACTCGCGCTATCGAAGCGTGCGCCTCTAGGTCTTTCTATAACACAAGCACTTATAAGGGAGTTGCTGCAAACTCCTGCGCCGAATTCACTAATGTGAAACCAGCCCTAAGAAAGAAAATATCTTAACTACAGTTAAAATAGCTGCAAATGTAAGGCCACTGGACTGTAGGAGACAAGAACTATTATTTATGCCCCTGTGTCATGTTTAAAGGCCTCTAAATCCCAATCAAATGCCCGAGATACACGAGGCTAGTTTCACAAGCTTGGATAGTAAGCTAGCAAGCTAGTAACTCTGGGTTCGTGTATACAGAACTAAATTTTCAGGCTAGTGGGCTTGCGTCTAAAGCTAGAATATTTTAATAGAATGAGGTTCTATTTTTGAGCTAGTAGTATCCCTCCCTACCACTGATTTTACTAACCTGGCTTGTGTACTAGCTTCATGTTGCCGGCGAAGCTGGTACTCGATTTTAACGAATGCAGTTCATTATACATCGTGTTGTCACCTTAATCACTGCGGTGGTACTGGCTTAAAGTTATCAGGAATCATGTAAACAGCACTAACATGTGCCAAGCCAGGTTAGAAAGCGAGGATAGTATAGCAAGGTTCTAGCTTGCTCTCCTAGCTTTGAAAAACTAGCCTCGTGGGTCTCGGGCATAATGGACTAATGAATATCCACGACAAGTCGGAAGTGTATATAGGTCATTGTAAATAGGACTACATAGAAGTTAGCTACAAGATACAGGAGGCGTCGGACCTACCCTACTACTAAATATAAAGCACAAAGATGGCACTTACGTTCAGAATCACACTTGCTATCACTATCGCATTATTTTACAAAAGAATTCGTTGTTCAAAACATAAAAAGCATTGTGAATCTTGTAACTTTTAATCTGTAACAAAACCCTTCACGAAACCATAATCTACGCATTATGTGCTTACATCAAACTAAGGAACTTGAAAAAAGAATTTCTAGGAAATTACTTTTATTTTTGATGTACAAATTCGCTGTTTACGATAGTGGGCAACGTAACGCATGCAAAACATTATGCTTATGGGTGCATGCGATGGTACACACGGCTACACATCAAGCTATAATTTCCAGTTTACACTGACCTCTCATTGTAAGGAAATCCTATACAATGAGAGATCAGCTTATACTGGAAATATATAGCTTGATGTGTAGCCGTGCGTACAGGGACCGTAGGAGTGTTTAAAGTTTAGTCATAACATTTAAAACTTCTTTTCGTAAAAAAAAACATTAAAATAGTTGGAACTTTGACCTTCAATATCTCAGTAACCAAAAAGTTCCGAGGTATGGTCCAGAACAAGTGACGCTTGGCTTCATTAAGGGTATTTTTACAGCCGTCATATTTTTTAAATGTAAACGGTAAAATCATTAGGTATTACTAAGTCATGATACTTTTATTTGATAATGTAACTATCTCACGTACTGATAATGTTTTTAGTACCTAATATCTAGAAACCAATGTAACACAAAATTTTACCTCTTACTAACTTGAATATATTGCTTATCGATTTACTGATTACGAGTTGGTGTAAATAAATGTTAAGCTTATTGTCTAATTCATTACTGAGAGCTGCCTGAGTTACACATACCTTGAGGACCACAATAAACAGCTTTAACGTAAAGATGAAAAAAATATTTATGGATCTAATATCAGCTGTTTTTGAAGGCATCGCAATTTAAGGCTCCCGCAGACAGGCACGACGCGACAGTGCAATTTATATCCGTAGAACCACTTCCAGGAAAAGGTAGGCGCGCCTATCTGTGGGAGTCTTTGTCAAGTTTGTACAACATGCAAAAACTCGGCAAGCACAGAAAGAACTAGTTTCTAGTATTATTATTTGCCTAAATATAAAATTGTGATATCTTCAATTTCGGGTAAATAACATACACATTTTTAAGGTACATTAAACAGGGAAGCTCAATACTATCATAAAATATATAATATGTTCTACAAAATATACTTTAAATCAATATTATTATAATAATATGCACGTTTTAATTACAATCACATATAAATAATTACACACAACAGTATATATTTGTATAGTTAACTTAAATATTGTAAATAATAATAATTAATTGTCATTAATAATTCTACGATAATGTTTCTCTCCGATGTACTTAAATATTATTATGTGACGATCATTGATGCGTGTGCGCATAGTTATAGGACTGTGTGCATTCAAGTGTAGTAGTGGTAAACTTTTAAAATGTATTTTTTTATAGAAGACACTATTTGGAGATCAGAAATAAGGATACAAGTTTTATATGGTATAGGCAGTGAAGAAAAAAACAGTCTTGTACCTAACTCTAATGGCCCTATTTAAAACATGACTTGTAAAAATACTCGAGGGATTATAAAGTATTTCTCACTGCAAAATGTTCTATCAATTACACACGAATGTTCTATCGAGCACGAAACCCCTCTAAAACGATTTGTTTTTAATTGTATGCCATTTTTTTAAATTAAGATAAAAGTATTTCTCAGTGACAGAACCGAAACACAAGAAAACGTTACACTCCAATGCACGCAGTCTTTAACATAACTACATTACAAGTTCAACATACTGCTGTTACAATGCTCTCACCGACGTTCCAATCTCAATTCTACAACTATACTCAACCTAGGACCCAATGAATTATGTCCCTTAAGTAAGCAATCACGATTACCTTTACTATAAGATGCGGTCCATAGCTTTCCACGGTTCGGCTCTCGGCAATATAGATGAATTTCTGCGCTACAGTTTATACTTTTGCAGCTATCATCGTTTTACTTGTTGTACTTGGCTTGTGTTATTGTTCCGTTGTATATCGGTGTAGGTACGCTCTACGAGCCGAATTTATGCAAGACGCGGTCTTATAGAGAAATTGTCAGTATAGTATCCATTGGGCACAGGTGGAGCTAGCAAGGTAGCATCTAGATCTGGTACCAGGGCGAGCGTCGCACCCAGCGCAGGCGGTAGCCGCCCTGCTCCGTGCGGATCTTGATCGACGCGCCCTCGGCGGCTTTCACTGTTTCCTTTACCTGTTGATGTATAAACATGTGCGTTTAGATTGTATAAGTTAAGTGCTGGAAATTGGGCCTATTGAGACATTTTTTAGATAATATTCCGCCTTTTTGATTGCACGTTAATGGCCTCTTCAGAAATGGGCATTGATGACTACGTTTGTTTAAAAAAACAGCATACTCATATACCCCAAGTAGCTGCTGAGATTTATGCAATTGTTAAGGTTAACAAGAAAAGAGACAAAAAAAACTCACGCTCTGCATCAAGTTCTGTGCATTTCCGACCAACATCTCTGTCGCTTCTTGGTCCTCTTCGCTACCTGCAAATACGCCAAATAAAACGTTTACTAAAACCGAAAACTGATTAGCTCGAAAAAATATTTTACCAAAACCAATGACATAGTGCTAATTTAGGTGCCTATTTCATTTGTTTTATATAAGAATTTCTCTTTTTCTCATGCGAAATATGGTCAAGTCTTCTGTATAATTGATAAATTATAATACAAAATGGGTTTTTCTGCTATGGAATCTAGTACTTTTATCAAAAGAATTGTTCAATCAAACAGCTCTACCAGAATATCAAGACAAAGCTGTTTTAATTAATGAAAAAAACAATGGCAGAAATATGCTAGTGCACAGAACCTAAGGTATATAAAGGCAAGATGTAAGTATGCTATACATATTATTAAGTACGCGTATGTATGTTTTGATGTAATATCAATCACACAATGTCGTCATAATATATTACCTTTGTAGTCCGGCATGCCGACTGTTAGAAAAGCCAGAAGCACAGCATTAATAGGGAGAAAGCTCTTCATATAATACAGGGCGGCAGGTCATTGACGCACTACCGGTTATTACCATACTTTCAGTACATGATTCTGGGGCCCAGTACATTGAAATTTTTTGACGGTTTTAAAAAAAATAAACAGCCGTTCCATACATTTTGACCACGTAGGTATTGATTGCACTTTTGTAGGACACAGCAGATTTTTTTAAATAACCGACGAACAATTTCTACGCTAGGGCGTCTAGAATCCCTGGCGCAGGCAACTGAAGGAACACGGGTGGGTTTTAGTCGGTAAGAGTCTGACACGAAGAACGGGAGAAGTTATTGGACAATTTCGGACAGCCAAAAAAAAATATGGCGTCTAGAATCATGTGCTGAATTCATGGTTTCAGTTTGCACGTCGATGTCCCTGACACCCTGTATACAAAGCTTAAGTAAATCGGCTATAGGATAAATAAATATAGAATAGGACAGCGGTACTGAGACTAGTCTGATAACAATCGAAATAGAACTTTAGTGGAATCGACATGTGGTTGAAATTGGTCTAACGGTAATCAATCATGATTACAGAGAATCATCTCTGTTCTACCAATTTCAATAGTAGTACCTAACCTAAGAGTTTCAATTGTTATCAAAACAGCCGTTTTGCCGCTTATGTGTTGTGCTTACCCTTATATCGAATTAAAGATTAATATTCTGATAATTTCAATAAAAAGAACAAAAAAAAAACGTAGCGGTAGAATAATTTTTATGGGTTGTTTTTGTACAAATTATAGATAGACTAAATAAATACCAAAAATCCATTTATTTATACTACTATTCAGCTGCATCCGGTTAGTCTGGAAGCCGACCTCATCATAGTTGGGAAATGGCTAGGCATAATGGTAGATACAGATTACATACCATAAATTGAGCTTTAATATAAGCGAAAATTGTGTGAAAGCTCAGAAAGCTGTTATAAGCTTACTTAGTGTAAAGGCCGTTGGTCAAAAGTAGGAGAAACATAGAAAGATAAAAGTATAAGTGGAAGTAAGATATAAGTGGGGTAAATGATAGATAATAATCTGGCCGATCGACAGTTTCATGGTTATCAATTATTTAAGCCACACCCAGTATGCACCATGTAACAGAATGGTGTGGTCAAAATTAAGGATGAAAAAAAAAACCAGCTGGTCCCTACATTTTGACGAGTTCTGCAGACATAAATGTAGGGAACAGCGGATTATTTTTTCGCGATTTCATATTTGGTCCCATAGTAAAAGTTGTTCATAATGATGAGTACAATGGCCCCTTAGAGGTTGATGGTGTTTTACTAATAACCCTGTATATGGGACGACTAATCATTTTTTCGCGATTACGATTTTGGTCCCATGGAGAAAGTTGTTCAGTTTTATGGTATGTACTATACCCTTAATGTTGCCCACACCTTTCTGATACGTGCTGTATAATAAAATAAATATATAAATATATAAAAAAACAGCAAAGAAAAGAGATGTGACTAAAAGGAAGATGTCCTTACCTTGAGCGCCGAGCATGGTCGCCTTGACCGTTGATAATATCTTGAGCTGCGTGCCGATCGTCGGGATGCGCTCGCAGACTTGTAGCAGGTTCTGTCATAAACAAGAATAATATTGTAAGACACGGGGTGTTAGCTTTAGGATTTAATTCGTAAATCAGGAAATTGTTGTTGGCATTCCCATCATTTTATTTAATATATTTTTTAGTCTTGCAACACTGTATGTAGTTAGTTGGCTGTCACTGTCAATTATCTGCCAATGGAAGATTTAATTTTTGATTATCTGTATGTTTCTTCTTCTTTTTGTTTCTGTACGTTTTTTTATTAATAGAACCTCTTTCTCAATTTAATCAAAATACTCAGTACAAAGTTAGAGTTGATATTAAGTCAGGAAACTTAACTGATCTCGATTTGCGAGTCGATGGAATATGTAGGTAATAATATTATGATAATAAGGACCGACCGGTCCCTTGTATGAGTGCACTAAAAACACCAAAAATCGGAGGAGATGGCGAGAAATCGTGAGGCGAATCACATCAGTTCCTAGACAAGAAACTCTATGAGGACCACGACCACTCTGACAAGAGCGTTACGAAGATCAAGATAAGATGATATGTATAGCCTTTATTTCCATACTAAAAAATAAAGTTACACAAGTGAATTACTAAAAATACAATATAAAATAGACTGCACACTTCGTTTTTACTAGGTTTTGGCTCTCTTTGGTATGAAATATGTAGTTGGTACTTGTATTAAATGTTTGGACCCAGTAGCTGGCCATGATTGGCTAGTAACCATTTTAGCATTGATAATCTCAATACTTCCTTTAGCAAAGCTTTAATTTCTGAACCAGAAGTAGTGATGAATTCTGATGATGAAATATCGATGAAGCAATTAGCATTTCTCATTTCTTTGTACATCCTACTTGATAAACAGTTTTATTTTTTGTTCGTATTAATGTATTATTCAAGGCTCGCACATAAATGCTCGCAGCCAGACGTTATTACTGCATCAAAAAAATATTTTATCAAATAAACTTAGTTACCTAACTTAGGTTAGGCGGAATTGTACATATACTGCCGTCATAAGAAAGAAGACCGTAACTACGTCAACGTTGATTCAGAGATAATTGAAGGTTTATGTAAAATGAAGGCCTGCGATTTACTGAATGGTTTTAGTTAGTGATTCTTGTTTTATAAGACGTCAAAATTTTTATTTTGAACCATAATTGACACAAAAGGCCGTTATTGTGTAATTAAGGTTTTTCAGATTAAAAAACCAGAATGGATCGTAGTAGTTAAGGCTAAAATCCTTATGATATCTCCAATCTAATACGAGTTACAGCTCTGTGTATAAGACCATAAGATATAATTTTCTTTGCTGATTCCGAATATGTTAATAACTCATTTTTTACAAAATTATCAGTTACGGCCTTCTTTCTTATGACGACAGTAAGATAAACCCACATTTCGCCAGCTATGTATAAGTCCCATGTAATAGGGGGCGAGTCTATTGATATCAATCGGGCACAAATCCAGACTCCTGAGAAATTCCAGATGGTAAAACTCAAGAACACTTTTACCGACCTGGGAATCGAATCCAAGTCCTCATGCGCTACCGCTGGCGCTTGCGACCACGAGACCAACGAGGCAGTAAACTTGAACTTGTAATTATGATATGTATATATGATACTCGTCGTTAATAACAAAGCTTGTCACAGCACGTACCGTCCTAATCCTCTTATCCGTACACTCGAGCGCCAACTTCTTGGCAAGTCTGGTGACTTCCTCGGAAGCCTCTGCGATCGCCTTGGCTGTGGCGATGAGTTCTCTCTTGCTGCCTGTTGGAAGGAAGATTGAAGGTTTATGGTTGAAGATATTGGTTGTTGAGGAGCATGCTCACTCACAAATGCCCACACAAAACTATTTATAGAAATGGCAGGTAAAATAGGTAGCTTTTTATTTTAGTAAAAGTTTCACAAAATAGAATAATGAAAATCAATTCAAACTATAATTGATCCACTATTTATCAGGATCGTGGAACCAATTTGATTCGAAAGTCATAAAAGTGGAATAGAAGTTCTTCAGGTGTTTACACCATGCAATGTTTTTTTGATTTTTGATATTATGCCAAATATTGAACAAATAATTACAAAGCATGCGGGTGTTTAAAAAAAATAGGTTTTAAGGGCGAAATGCTTTCGTATTTCGCTGTCAATCATTCTGAAGCTAAAATGTATTATAGATCCTTTTGCATGTTGCATTAATAAATAATTATTCCTCCGTCCAATTACACAACAAACGGCACAATTAACGAATGATATCTACTTATCTACAAACGATGACATGAAACAGTGTGACTTACCGCAAAGATTCAGAGCGACTTCTGTCCAGTGAGTGAGAGACATGTACAATGATTACAACATCGAACGTATAGCTTAGTAAGCGCATATTATTATAGTATACAAGCAAGGTGAATTCATAAAAAAGCTGTGTCATTTGTTTGTACAGAAGATTTTGTTAAAAATCCATTTTGTTAGACCGTCTTTTGTTTTTTATTTAAGATGGGGTTGCTCTTGACTCTAGTCTAGGTCAGTGGTGACAGAGACAGAGTCGACGATCGAGTGAGCTTACCCAGAAGAACCCTGTTCACTCTCACTTTGAAGAGATTAGGGTTGTAAGCGTTCGGAAACACAGACATAGGTTTGACAGACATTAAAATGGAAACACTTAGTGCGAATCGGTGGAATAGCAACTAGGTAAGGATGATAAGTTGCAGTGCGCCTAGATGACCGATGGAAGAAGGGGGCCGGTGGTATGAGGTCGTGGAGTTCTTGGGCACACTCACCGAAGTACAATCGATGAGGCAAGCTGTGAAGCTTGGCATCCACTAGTTTTACGTCGACAATGAGCCTCTTAGCTCTGCGTTCCACCGAGTCAAGCGCGGCAAGTTGGTACTTTGCTGAGCCATCCCAAAGGTGGCTGCAATACTCCACGCAGGATCGGACTTGCGCTTGTAAAGGGTCAAAAGCTGTCCAGGCGTAAAGTATCGCTTCACTCTATTTAGGATGCCCAGTTTCTTGGCCGCTGTTTGGGCTTTGTACTCAATGGTGGCAACGAAGTTGAGACCAGATGTCAACTCCATGCCTAGGAGCTCGAGCCGATCAGTTACAGGAACAGATGTACCCCGAAAAGAAGCAGCTTAGTCGAAACGACTCCTTTTAGCAGTAAAAAGAGACGCCTGTGTTTTGGTGGCGTTAAAAGAGACCAGATTGTCATCACCCCACTGGGAGACAAGGCTTAAGGTCAAATCAGTACGCTCTACCATGGCCTCTCTCAAGAAACGAACCTCGGCCCCGCTGGTTTTTGCGCTGGACAAGTATCTCTCTGAAACAGTACTGTCATCTGCGTATCTAACAATACCAGACTGAAGTAGGTCATTGATGTGTAGCAGGAAAAGAGTTGCAGAGAGAACAGACCCCTGAGGAACTCCGGCATTAATAGCCATAAGGTCAGAGGAGCAACCGTCACCGACTACTCTGATCGACCGTTTACTAAGGAAGTCTGATATCCAGCTACAAAAATCAGCTGGGATGCCATAAGCAGGAAGCTTGCTGAGAATACCAGCGTGCCAGACCCTGTCCAGAGCCTTCGAGATATCAAGCGATACAGCAAGTGCTTCGCCGTGTTTCTCGATGGCCTCGCCCCAGCAGTGCGTGACATACGCAAGAAGATCGCAAGTTGACCGTCTCCGGCGAAAGCCATATTGACGGTCACTGAGGAGATCATTGTCTTCGAGGTAGGTCAGCAACTTACTGATCAGTACCCTTTCCATAACCTTACATAGGATGGAGGTAATGGCGATTGGACGGTAATGGGTAGGGTCTGCACGGTCGCCCTTTTTGGGCACTGGTTGCACATTTGCCAGCTTCCAGGATTTTGGCACCGTCCTTTTATCAAGAGAGAGGCGGAACAAGCGTGTCAACACAGGAGACAATTCAGGCGCACACTACCTCAACACTATCGCTGGAATGCCGTCAGGCCCGCTGGCCTTGTTCGCGTCTAGACAGCACAATACTCTTCGGACCTCTTTAATGTGAACTGCGATCTCCGGCATCGAGGAGTCACATTGAGGTACAGTAGGTGGTAGCTTGGAGCCAGCATCCAGACGTGAATTGCTTGCAAACAGATAAGCAAATAAATTTACTTTCTCACTTGCAGAGTGAGCCAGCGACCCATCAGGTTTCATCACTGGAGGTAAAGTGGGACGACAGTAATTCGTTTCAACTGCTTTAGACAGAGATCAGAACTGTTAACTACTAGGAGGGTGTGATGCTAGTTTGGCCCCAATACGTCCGACATGGTCAAAACGTGCCCCACGTAAAACCCGCTTGCAGAGCTTGGCGGCAGAATTAAAGGCTCTTTTCCTCGCGCGAACCCTACGTGCTCTAACTTTACGGTCGCGGGCCTTGACCCAGGCTTGGTAAGCACTCTTTTCGGGCCTCAGCGTAGGCGCATTCTGCATTATATCAAGGCCGGGATTTGTGACCGAACGGGATGTCAGAGAATGGAATAAAATTATGCTCTTATTCAAATATAATTTGTAGGTAGGGTATTTATTATGCGCCTAACTATAAATAATATTGTTAGCATGAATAGTGCTTAGCAAAGTTACACAGCAAGTATATATCCTGTTATTTTGTATGATTACATATAAATATACCAACACCAAATATAGCAGCTCTTATTTTATGATATGAAGCTATACTTCATATTTATATGCTCAAAAATAATCCCACTGGTGTAGATGAGTGACATACGTCGGTCGCTGTATATATATATATATATATATATATATTATATTCTTCGTTTTTCACTTTTATTTTAAAAAAGACTCCTCGCTTATTAGGTTTCGCAATTAGTTCCAACTAGGTCTACACATTGGGTTTAATAATTTAATAATAATTATTATTTACTTATTTCAAATGTGTGGTATAGTCTGTTACAGTAAATACAATTTTAAAATGTAGGAATAAATTGTAAAGAGAGTAACAAATTACAGAATTGATCTGGTGTCCTAGCTAGGTTATATGGCACCCTGTATTAAGGTTCGCCAGCCCAGGTTCAGAAGGAGTACTTACAATTTTTTTTTTAATAGAGACTGCTTTATTGAACTATAAAGGTTTCAAATTAACCTAAAACCCCTGCTTAATAGGATAGCTCAAACCACGTGGTATCCCTGAAGGCTGGTTTAATGGTTTCCTGGTGAAGTAATGTTTACCTTTAGAATCAGAGCGCACGAGTTCGGACAGGCGCGCCATGAGAATAGCCATGCGTTTAGCGGCTGCAATGATCTCGTTGTCTTTGGATGACCATTCGCGGACCGCCTTGTGCAAGTTATGGGCTGCGACCTGTGTATGGGAAAAGTTCCTTTAACAACTCATTTCAATTATTTGTTGAGTATTGTATTAATGTTATTCTATGAGTATTTATATCCTCAAGCTCTTCGTTTATCATTCATCATTGTACCCGGTACAATTCCGAATAGTTGACGCAGTTTCGCCTCTGAATAAAACGATAAAAGTAATGTTCGTCTAACTTACCAATATAGGGTGACTGGGATGCGGCTGCCTCCTGAAGATATCCTCTCCCTCGTCATCGGTGTCAGCCGGCGGCGGCGGGCGCGGCGGGGCGGCCTGGCCGGCCGGGGGCGGCGGGCGCGGCGGGGCCGGCGCGGGCGTCGCGGGCGGGTCGGCCGGGGCGTGCGCGGCGGGCGACACGTGCAGGCGCGACAACGCGTCCGGGAGCGCAGGGGGAGGGGGCGGTGGCGCGTAGTGGCCGGATAGAGCCGATTCCACTTCGCCGGCTGCGCTGATTATCTTTAGAATGAACATGAAATTGATTATAATACAGAGACAATTTTAATAACGAAGTTGGTGAAACTTCACAGAAAAATTGTATTAAAATAATATTTTGAGCAGAGAGCTGATCGACGACAGGCAATGTTTACAGAAGGGATAATAGGGAAGACTCTGGTTTTCAGTACGCACAGGACAGTGGAAATGTGTTATGATAGCTGTTGCTAAGAAAATTCAATCAGAATGTACGAGTAAGTGGGGCATAAGTTTGAAGATCTGTGGATCATTATGGATGCTCTCTGTGCAGTCTGTAAACCGGCTCCGGTGCAAAGGTCTGTATTTGAATATTTTATAACATTAATATCGCAACTTTGATAAAGCAGGTTATAACCAAATTCACAAGTATCTCTCAAACCTGGACTAGACCAAAGTTTTTAATCCAAATGCTCAAAACTTTTATTGTTATTTTAGATCAGCCATTGAAAGGTTCGCACCTAAATGTGGCAAAGGACGTAGCCATTTTCCTCCCTGGTTTGATCGCACTGTTATGAAAATGTTAAAGGTAAATTATGAGCTTAGGGTATGTTGCAGAAAATATAAAGATCCAATGGATGATATCGTATTAATACTTGTGAGAAAGCGCTGTTCAAACATGGCCAACGTGTGTTAAGTTGTCGCCAGTATGTGTTGGATTTGGGGATAAAATAACAAAAAACCCCAAGTTTTTCTGGTCTTTAATGACTTATAGGTGTTTTTTTTTGACAGCTGATTATTTTCAAAGGAGCCATGACGCGAATCTCGCGTTGACTACCACAACGCGTTCAGGCAATGTAGAAAGCCACGAGTGACCACGACGCGTTCCGAGCCTTTTTGATGCATCCACGACGCGACGGACAGTTTTCATGGAACTTGTCGACTTTACAATGCACTGACGTGACGTGTGACGACGATGCGATGCCGAAAACAGACATGAACATAAAATTCGAGATGGCGGCTATGAAAATGTTCTAATTTTCGACGGCGCGAGGCGGAGAGTCCTATGTTCTATACCCCCTTTCTATCCACCGCGACGAATAACCATGTACGGAAAAAAATCGCCACTGCCAAGAATGTGTAGGCTCAAGAACAAGTGCACTGATCTCAGTGATGTGCATAATATGGACCCACTTGGCCGGTTCCAATCTAAACTTCTTAATCATTTGTGTCGCATGTTATAATAATTTGAGTGCGCTAATTTTCTTCTCTACTTTTTGTTAATCTATACACATATATAAAAGGAAACCGTAACTGACTGATCTACCAACACAAGAGTTCAATCCACTGAACGGATTGGGCTGAAATTTAGCAAACATAATATCCATTATGGCATCCGCTGAAAAGTGGTTTATGGAAATTCGATCTTTACGGGTGTTAAAAGGGGAGATTTTGTATGCATGAAAAATCTTATTCCATGAGTTAATAAACTTGAAACTTGGCACGAATAAATATTTAAGAAAATTATTTGTTTTATTTATTTATTTTTATTTATTTATTTAAATGCCTTAAAACTATCATTACAGGTCTTACAAACCTAATGCGATAGCTAAGTCACACACACAAAATTAAAAATAAGTCACAACTATATCTCAGGATCATAAAAATCATTGTTTATAACATAATGTAAACAATAGTACTTTTGCGAATTCACCCCAGTGACATGTAAATATATTATCCATTTCGACCTGAATATAGTTGATGGTGCGAATTGCTCGAGTTAGAGGGGTTTTGGCCAGCAAGTTGGTCCTGGCTGCTGGCACGACCAGCAGTGGCGGGGGCCGTCGCCTCCACACATAACGATCGGGTACGTACAAGTGCAACTGCTGCAGCACTCCTGGGTTGTGCTCTATGCCTCGGAGCAGTTTCACCATGTACGAGACCAGAGCAAATTCCCGTCGCACCCCGATTATAAAGATGGTAATCTGTTATTTTTCTAAACTAAATTGACGAACTGATTGGCGGTGTCAACGATTGTATGGAAGCGCGGTCCGGTTAAGAGTAAACATAAAAATAACGTGAAGCAAGGTTTTACGGAGGGGGAGGGGGGGGGGGGGCGTAGGAGTTATTGAATTTTTGAGGGGAGGATTTTACTGCGTGGCTTGATTAACTCAAAAATTTGTATGAATAATATTTAGTTTAAGTTATGAAAACACACCAAACGATTTTTCGAAATTTCACCCCTGTGGGGGGATACGGTGTACTCATATGAGAAAAATCATATTCCTTTGGTTAGTAAACTTGAAACGTGGCAATTTTTTCCTCGGTAAATTAATAATGATTGGCGCTTTTAGTTTTTTTAAACAGGTATAGGGTAAACATTACATACAGTACGTCTATGGAAAAGCAAGGCTCTTAAGCAATATCTGGGTCATACTGCATACCTGTATGCAGTATGACCCAGATATTGCTTATACAAGACGGCAGTGTAGCCTTGGCTTCTATGACATACAAGTGTCAGTGGTGCAACGCCCTAAAATGGAAGGATGAGACAACTGGTATGTGTTGCAGAGCTGGAAAAGTGCAACTTGATCGGTTGAAACAGCTGCCTGAATGTCTCTACGGTTTGAATAACGATCTACACCCAGATCATGAGCATTTCATGAGTAATATTCGAAAATAAATGCCTGTTTTCAGATGACTTCTTGTGGTGGTAAACAGGTAACAGCAGACGGTTTGTCACCGACTTCTAAACTTCAAGGGCAGGTCTTACCATTTAACTCAAGATGTTATGTCTTACGTTACAAATTACGGTTGTCCTGATCTTTATATTACTTTAACGTGTAATCCTCGCTGGTACGAGATAAAAGATCAATTGCTTCAGGGGCAAAAATATCATGATCGAAAAACTATCTAATTTCGAGTGTTTCGATTAAAGGTGAAAACGATCATAAAATTATTGACAAAGGGCAAAATATTTGGTGAAGTGAGATGCTGTACTCAACAGAATGGCAAAAGAGAAGTCTTCCACATATTCATATGATTTTATGGCTTCACAATCGCATTACTCCGTATAAAATCGACAATATTATTTGCTGAAATAACGAATCCCAAACGTGCCCCAGAGTTTAACGAAATCGTTAAAGGTAATATGATACATATGGTACTTGTGGATGTTTTAATCGAAATTCACTATGTATGAAAGATAAGGCGTGCAATAAATGTTACCCCAAGGCTCTCATAAAGGAAACTCAAAGTAGTGATAACGGTTATCTGCAGTACAAGAGCTGTTCACTACTAGATGACGATTAAGAACAAACGCTCACTTGAATGTGGAATATTGTCATTCGGTGAAACTAATAAAATACATCTGTAAATACGTAAATAAGGGTTCAAACCAGGCTTCGTTTATTTTAGTGAATGAGAAGGATCAAGTTAAAACCTACGCCAGTGGACGATATACATTTTTTTTTAATACGTTGCCCCACACTAGGTTTTTCTTCTGTATCGTGGGTGAGTGGGTGGTGATTATGATGATTATATATTTTGCATCCTCGTCAAATTCAAGGAGGTAACTATGCTAATGATTCTCGACACGAATCAATAATAAAATAAGTATATTTTTTTTCTTCTATGTTTCGGACATCGACTTGTGTGGAACACGCATTTTAAAATGCGACCCGTGTGATACCGCACTGTAACAGCCCTCTTGGGCAGTTACACACACACACACACGGGTGTGTAAAAATACACACATAAAAACGCAGCCATTTATACGATACCATAATTTCGCCTACCGCTGCGCGCGCGTCGCCTCACCGCCGCCAGCGCTTCTTTCGCCCTAAGCCCCACCCGGCCACGCCCAAACATCAACCAGTGTGATTGATGTCGCCGTCGTGAGCACGTGTTTCGCAATTTTCTGGCCCGTGCTCCTTTAGTTTCGTTTTAAATACGGCACGATAGCGGAAAACTACTCCAATGTTGAGTTGGTGGACATGGTTCGTTTATACGCGATAAGTGAAGACAGCCTTTTTTTTTTGTTTCCGGGGTGGAAAATCCTCATGGATGTCCACCGCCCTGGGGCGGGCGACGGGGTCAGTCAGACTCTTACTGCCTAAAAACCACCCCGGTGTTCCATCTCACACATACGCCGGGGGTCGCGGGAACGTACGATCCTTCCGCAACCCCCGACTGATGCCGAAGAGGCTCGCAGTGGCGGGCGTCTTCGGGTCTGGGGGGGGGGGGGGTTTGACTCCCCCGCGACGTCTAAGAGGGGCGCGCGTGGAACACTACGCGCCGCCACCTCGGGTCCTGGTGTGTGGGGGGCGACGGACGTCCCCGTGTCCGTCGCCCCTGGACCCATTTAGGGGGGCCGGAAGAGGGCGTTATCCGCCCTCCGCCGACGCCCGGTGCGCCTTCTGCGGGCCGGGTGAGTGGACAAGATCTCCCTCTCCCTTTCCGCAGCCTCCTTCTGCGATACGACTGTTTAGCAGAAGGAGACCACCGCGTCCCAGGACTCGGCGCTGCCGACCATCGACTCGACTACGGCCGGCAGCGACAAGTCACTGCCTAGTTCTGAGATGAGGGCACGGCGCGGCTCTTCCCAAGCGGCACACTCTGCCAGCGTATGCCGCGCCGTGTCCTCCCGGCAGTCGACGCAGTGGTGACACCGGGCGTCCGGCTCCCTGTTTATGCGACACAGGTACTTCTCGAAGCAACCATGCCCCGAGAGAACCTGCGTCGCCCGAAACGACAGGGAGCCGTGCCTGCTCCCCAGCCAGCGCTCGAGCACCGGCCGGACCGCCTCGATGGTGACGAGGCCGGCGGTAGGGCGTGAAAGCCTGTCCCGCTATTCCGCCACCAGGACCTCGCGAAGCTGAGACCGACGCAGCTCTGTGCGTCGCTGCATCGGTCCCTCGCCCCGCACCCTCGCTTCCTCGCGCCACCGATACAATGACGCGAGTACTTTCGCCTCAAGGTCCCAGGGCGGGGATCCGGCCAGTACGCAGCCCGCCTCGTAGGAGATCATGCGATACCCCCTGATGACTCTGACGGCCATCGCCCTCTGCGGCTTTCGCAAAACAGCGATGCTGCCGGCCGTCAGGTCAGAGGCCCACACCGGGGCCCCATACAGGGCCATGGATCGCACGATCCCCACGTAGAGCCGCCTACAGGCGGCGCTCGGGCCCCCCAGATTGGGAAGCAGCATTGCGAGCGCACCAGCCGCGCCCAGTAACTTGGGCGCCAGCCGTCGGAAGTGGGGCTCGAAGTCCCATTGGCTGTCAAGCACCAATCCTAGGTAAGTACCTAGGATTGGTGGTCGCTGTCGAGTCCACCATCCGAGCAGATCCGAGCCCCCCCGACCACGATGTGTGAGCCGAGTGGTGGCGCCCACCGGGGGCATTGAAACACCATAGCCTCCGACTTGCTGAGGGCCACCTCCAGGCCTAGGCGACGTATGCGGCCCACCACCTGTGAGACCGCAGCCGTCGACAGCAACGCTGCCTTCCTGTGCGAGCTCCCCCGGGCAGTGACCAGCGTGTCATCTGCATAACAAGTCAGGTCTACGCCCGGTTGGAGCTCGCCCCTCAGCACCCAGTCGTACCCGATGTTCCACAGGAGCGGCCCTAGGACCGAACCCTTCGGAACACCGCACGACATGTGGCGCTGGTTTCCGCCATCACGTCCCACGTAGGTGACACACCTCTCCGACAGATAAGCCCCAACGATGTGGCGAAGGTAGGGAGGCACCCGATGATAGCGCAGTGCCTCTCGAATACAACTCCGAAAACCAAACTGGCTGTCGTCCAGGTCCAGCCCCTCTCTGCACAAGTGGCCGACAATACGCGTGGTGGCTGCGATAATACGCTCAAACAGCTTGCCCACCTCGTCTAGCAGCACTATGGCCCGGTACGCGGACGGCGAGTCGGCAGGGCGCCCCGCCTTCCTGAGCAGGACCAGACGACCAGATTTCCACAAAGTGGGAAACTGGCCCCGCACATGACACGCTGTGTAGAGTCCTCTCAGTTGGGGCTCAAGCTCCTTCAGAGCGAGGGCTAAGACGAGGGCAGCCGTGGATCCCGTCGGGCCCCGGGGCCACGTTCTTGGCCCGGAGCCGCATCACGGCTGCCCCCATCTCTGCCTGTGTCATCTCTGGGACGCTGATGGCGTTCTCTCCTGTAGGCTCTGCGGCTGTGGGCACAGCCATCGGCGGCGGACTGTGCTCCGCTCTCGCCGGGAAGTGGGCTGCGACTGCTTCCTCCAGCAGCAAGTGAAGACAGCCTACGTCAAGCTGTGCAGAAGTTCGCGGAAATGTTTCCCAATCGGCCACCACCGTCCCAAAACGTCATGCTCGCTGCTACCCAGAGACTGCGGGATTTATTTATTTAAACTTTTCGCACAAAAGGGACAAAGGCGGACTTAATGCCGTAGGCATTCTCTACCAGTCAACCAAGGGGTGAAGAGATGTCAGTTTGACGCCCCCCCGCGGTGGACCTGTGGCCTGGCCTCCGCGTTCTTCCGACTTAACGCCCCTGGACTTTTATTTGTGGGGAGACCTTAAAAGACTAGTGTACACAGACGAAATAACAAGTGTTACAGAATTAAGGGAAAAAGTGGTTAGTGCTTTCGACACTAAAAACGAATGTGTTTGTGTACCTAACCAGCGACGCGACGACGCCGCGACGTCGCCGTCGTGCCAGACTGTGTCCAGAACGTAAAGGTGGACACTTCGAACAATACCTCCGGCTAGCTTAGGTAATTTATTTATTTGTACAAAGACAATCGTTTGTAAATACTTAGTTAGTTAAATCAATTGATGTAAATAAATTGATTTCAAATTTTTAACTACGCCATAAATACCTGGAATACCTGATAACCGGTCCTCCTAAACAAAATTATCACTTAAAAACCTTGACCCATACTTAACTAGCGAAGCTTTCCATTTTTATGACAAAGTAAAAACCATTTTAGATTTAGTAGATAGGTACAACAACTGAGGTATTTTTGACGGTTCTAAGCCCGTTAACTAGGAAGGAATATTTCAAATCAAAAAATTTCATGCACAGATAATTAAACAATACATTGCGGAAAACAATGAATTTTAATTGACTAACTGCGTGCCTCCCACCTCTGGGTATTATTATGTATCAAAACTCCGCGAGCCGAGGGCACCCGATAACTGCATAGGTACCTACTCTTACAGGTTTTTATTCTTACCTACATATCTAAATTACGCACGGCGGCGTGCGCGTCATGCATTCGTATTTCGTACTTACACGTGTTTATTACTAAGATAAACTTACAATTAGTTAAAATTTTAGGATTATTTACTGTCCGATCAGCTGGAATTAAATAAATTTTATAAGCAAAACTAACATTTTATTGATCACCTATAGCTACGTCACAGATTATTCAAGTTGTAACAGATACATCATTCCCTACAAAATCTCCAATACCTACCGCGATAATAGCATTCTCCATGCCGTCGGCGACCGCTGCGTGCTAAACTGTGCCTAAAACGCTCGACCATAGTTATTATCGTTTCGTTAGTAGTTATCTCGCGCAAGTACATGATTGCGTTGACTTTTGACGTTTCCTTGGCACATAGTGAGTAATTTTTTACTACTATTCCCGCATTATAGTTAAGCTTTAAAGTGATCTAGATAATTTATTTATTTATTAAAACTTTATGCACAAGTAAAAAAAAAATACTGTACAAAGGCGGACTTAATTATTATGAGTTTGTGTCATGTAGGTGATTTTCAAACTAGAACTAGGCTATTGCTAGCCGCACGCGCCGCTGTTAGGTGGGCGAGGCCTGTCGACACGTAAGCACACAGAGAATAGTCGTGCGGCACTGTCTACCGTATACGCAACAAGGAGATTCTGTTCTTTGAAAGTGGTGTATTCTGAAATACTGTCAAACTTAAATACCTAAAAAAACAAGTATGTATTAATTATTGAGGAAGTATCGTAATTTCATTTGATTATTTATGTCTTTTATAACAGCCTCCTGAAATTTGACGAGGATGCAAAACGATACAATGTGTCGTTTTGCATCCATAAGCTCATCAGAGGCAGTGTGGAGAATTCTTGATTTTCCCATTCATGAGCGTTTACCTCCCGTACTCCACCTCGCTGTCAATTTGGAAAATGGTCAAAGGATATATTTTAATGAACCAATCCTTTGCGACCGAGTGAATAGTCCTCATACAACTACACTCCTCCCCTTTTCCGATTTGTGTAAAGTGGATGACTTTGCAAAAATATTGCTTTACCCAGAAGTACCTGCTTACTATGTTTGGAAAAAAAAAAGTGCCAAAGAAGAAAGAGAGGAGTAAACGTTGAAGGTTGGCCAGGTGTCAAAAAAGAGCACGCTTTGGGCAGGCTTTATACTGTTCATCCGAACAATACAGAATGCATCTCTTTGTCTTCGTATGTTTCTTTATAAGATCCGGGGCCCAATTTCATTTTCAATTAAAACTGTAGATGGTCATGTACACACAGCAGCAGGTCAAGTTACCACAAACTGTCAAATTTTCACGTTCGTTTTTAACTTAACCTTCAACATCTTAAGGTTTAAGATCATTTGGAGAAATTTGACAGTTTCGTATAACCTGATGTGCTGGCGACTGCGCATCCCACGTTCCAATCAGCGTACAAGGCTCTCGACTTGCTTGAAGATGATCAGCATTTGTAATGAACAGTGCCAAATTTTGCGAGAGGGACACATTACCAATCAGTGTTGTTTCTACCGACACCATTATCTTCGTACGTCTATTGGTAATGCAAAATAAGCTTTGCCTGACGCATAGTTTGTTTATATTTAGAATTTGAAACACAGGCAGTTACAAGAGTTGACGTGTTCGCGTTCAATTGTACGTGTCCAATGGCTTTATTTTTACGCAATTATTTCTCAAAAATATATTATAATCTAAAATTACTTACAAAATACATTTTAGCACAGAACCATTCTACAAAACCAAATTCATAGGATATATTCTTACGTTAACTAGCCTGTTACAAAACAAGCATCCAAATGTTTCCTCAACAGTCCACCCTCACCTCAGCATTAGCCGACCGCCACGCGGCCGCCTGCGCGCGCTCGCCGAGCGCGACGGCCTTCGCGCGGTGCACGGCGGGCGCGATGGCCGCCTGCAAGCGTTGCTGCGCGCTCGTGAGCGAGCGAGCGAACTGCGCGTCTTCTGTGTTGTCGCGCTCCGCTCCGCCCACCAGGAGGACGCGGTTGGCGAGCCTGGGGGGCAGAAACTATTACAATACATTGAATCAATTCGCAGGGTCACAATGTGTGACATCGAAAAGAGGAGGTCTACGCATCGACACTGCCATCTAGCTTCAGAAATTAACGTTCAATTGAAGCAACTAATTGATTCAACCGCCTATCGCTGACGCTGCTTATTGTGAGTATTTTAGATTTATGACAATGAAGGAATGGTGGAAATGTGTACCTGGCGATGGCGGAAGTATTGTCGACCATCTTCTGCGAGTCGTTGTTGCGGATCGCATCCTCGCAGAGGTAAGTGTGCTTCTGCATCAGTTCACCTGTGGAAGAAGACGGCAGCTAAAATACAAAGCAATAAGAAATGTTTGATAGGACGTCAACTGTCTGACAGCACTGGTAAAAACTATCGGAAATCGTTTTTTTTTAGCAGCCCATTAGTTAACCGACCTTAGGAAGCCACACTATGCTCTCCGAGGCATCATTAGAAAGATGTACTCTACCGGAAATAGGAATGAAGGGTATCTGTGTAAAGAATAATTTTCCACCCAATATTGATGTCACAGTAATAAGATTAATTTATCCACATCAATGTTATTAAGCCACAAGCTGGTCCAGTAAGACATTATGAACAAATTAATATATATTTACTGACCAGCAGTCCTGACAAAGTCGAGAGGGTCGACAGCCTGGTCACATAGATCTCTGACGCGAAGAACTGCATCCGCGTACTGGTTCTTAAGATTGTTGAAATGCTCTTCGGCTACCTGGAATGAAAGTACTTAGTTTGAAAAGATATTATTACTTATTACATAATTTTTTTATAATAAATACATTATATACAAGTACATGTTTGTTTCGCTAAATAGGCTACGAGTTCGGCGACTTTCTTTGAACCGATAGAAGATGCCGCCAAAGCTACCGCGGCGCGCACGGGCCCCGTGTCGTGTCGGTGCCGCGTGCCTACCCCCCCCCCCCCCCCCCTCCCTTTGCCCCGCCCGCGCCACCCGCGCACCGCCCTGCGAATCACTAAGTAGTCTCCCGCGCACCTCAGTTTTGAACGGATGTTATTGTTGACCTACGTAGTGAGTGACTTGTGATTTGCTTACGTAGTTTATTTACTATGTCCTATTCTAACGTAGAATATTTTAATATGCTGATGTGCACGCAGACTCTACCAAGAACGTTTAGCGAGTCTACCATTACCATCGGCTTGCAAGTGTTGGACTTGCAAGATCACCTGATCTGACGCCTTTAGATCTTTCCTCTGGCGCAGTGTAAAGCAACAGCTGTTCAAAAAAAGATACGGAGTTCGAAATGCGTTCACAGATAGTAGCAGCATTTGACCACATCAAGTCCGATACCTCCGTTCTGCGGAGTGTACGTAGGCGTCAAAGACATCATAATAAATTAATGCATTCAAATAAACATAAGGTTTTAAGTGACAGCCGCGGCGACTTTGTTTTTTTTTAATGTAGTGAAGTGTTAAATGTAGTTTTAACAATTATCAATTGTGCAAAATACCGTGTAAACCAACATTTTCAAACATTCATTCGTTAAAGAATAAAACAACAGCTGACAAGGTCACGAACTTTCGTAGACAAATAGGTACTTAGGTAAGTGCCGGCGGTGTAACGGCGGCGGCGCGGCACCGATCAAAGAGAGTGGGCGGGAACATTCTATTTTTTTCTGGTTTCGCGTCATCGCTTCATACAGAATTGCAGAGGTAAGAAATCAGTTAAACATTACAAATATTAATAATTAAATATTTATTTTTTTGAACAGTTTTTTATAAATGACTTGCTTTATTACGTATGTATACCGATTCTTAAAACGTAGGTAAAAGGAACAACAGGGTTTTTGTTACATATTGTATATATTATGTTGAAGGTTTAAAAATATAGTTCAGCAAGACTGAAGAGGTGACCTCTTGACATTAGTCAGCATCATTAGCAGTCATTAGTTAGTCTACTACTATTAGATAGAATCTTGAAGGGTAAAGTAATGTTTTCTGTTTTATCTCACCTTGCTATCCGGGTTGTACAGCCTGATCTTGCCAGCCGCAATCAATTGTGGCGACAGTTTTTCCACCTGTGAAATGACACAGAGTTTAGATAGAACTTTACTGAAGTTAGTTCGAACGATGCAAGCGGTAATTTCTTTTTAGATTAATTTTAAGAGATTTGATGCGATGCGATCACGAATCGCATATACTTTACTCCTTAGGTGTCAGAAATATCCCTGAACTTCCCGTGCAGGGTACCCATGTTCGACTGTTGAGTATAAAGTTTAATATTTCTAGTGACCGACTCTTGACAGTTCAAGTGTCTGTAAATGGTTTATTTGAAATAAATGCTTCTGAGTTGGAGTTTATATAACCTGCTGCGCGTTATGTATGAGCTGGTCAGCAAGCCTCTTGTTGTGTCCCACGCCGGCCGCGACGACGCCTGCCGCGGCCGCGGCGCGCTGGCTGAAGGCGGCGAGCGCGGCGGCGCGGTCGTGGAACTGCGGCTCGCGGCCCGGCGCGCCTGGCGGGAACATACAATCTTACTGGTCACTAACTTATAAGTCTCCGAAACTTGGAAATAATCAGAACATACGTTCGTTCTTCGTTATATAAATGAGTACTGTACATAAGTGATAAATTCACAATGTTCTTTTTATTATGCTGAATTAGTATGTAAAGAAAGAAGAAGTAAGAAGTATCGATTCTTAGTTTGGATCCCTAGTAAAATTCAAGCCAATAAATAACACTGTGACTTACCCATAGGCGCGTTTACAGCATCCGTAAAGTGTCTGAGTGGAGCAGCCACATCTATAAACTCTTCGACCACTCGGTTGACTACGGCACGTTCAGTAGCTCGCTTCAACTCGTGCAATTTGTCTGTCAGCTCCCTGAAACAAGTACCGTGATAGTAAAAAACTTTATCAAAAACTTATACATCGAGCCTTTGAAACTGACTAACACATACGTGCATGTATATTCAAGGAAAAAACAAGACTGTATACGAGTTATAACTTGCTAATTTTACAAGTTAAATAGAACTGCTTTTAAGTAAACAGTTTATCATCACCGAAAATTAGTCTTAAGAGGAAAAGCGGTCACGTGGTCGTTGGCATTCAATCCATACTACAGCATTCATATGTTTTTTCACTGGTTCATGATACAAGTCCAAGTATTTTTTTAAAGATTTATTTATCTACCTATCTACTACTGCCATGTCGCTATATTTTGTTTTTTTGGCGTATTTTTTTTTTCTATATTTATAATAATATATAAAGTATGGAAATGAACGCCAACGACCACGTGACCGCGGTTCCTTTTGATTATCACCGACCGAACCAAACCCAGTTTCAATGGTGAGAACGACACAATTATAAAAAAAATCCCCTAAACTGAAAGTACCTGGTAATAGCTCTCGCCTCCTCACTATCTCCCTGCCCGCTGGCGCACAAGTCGGCCAACTTGTCGGACAGACGCTGGACCTCGGAGCACAGCTGAAGAACCTCCGCCTTTTCACGACCTTGAAGGCCGTCGGCGATCTGTAAAAATATTGATTACGTAAGTAAAGGAAATTATCGACAAATTATATCGACATACGTAATGAAACACAAAAAGCAATCCCAGAGACATTAGGGAAATGTGAGAGTTCAAAAATAGTGGGTGAGTCTATTGCCATCAAGCGGGCACAAATCCCGACTCCGGGCTGCTACTGAGAAATTAGCTGATGGAAAAACCAAATAACACTTTGTCCGACCTGAGAATCGAACCCAGGACCTCATACTTCGCAGTAGGGCTTGCGACTAGTAGACCAACGAGGCAGTCGGCTTCAAAAATCTATGTTTCTTGCCGTTTGCTATTAGGAATCATGCAGATGAATAATGTTCTTACAAACGCAAGCGAATGGCAACTAAACGACAATTAAAGCGCACTTTAAGGTTCAAACTATTTCGTTGTGCTATTACTTTATTTATTATCTTTACTTGAGGAGCTTGGTCAACATGACTAAGTCGCTGCGTAAGGCTTTCGTATAATATAATACACCATTCTACAAATATAATACAGTTCTTATAAAAATATGTAACTATCTTCTACGAATACCGATCCGCACAATTTATACAATAGCCTCGCTGTTTCTGACAAGGGAAACGCTTAAAAAATATTGCATACATCAACACCAAAGTGAATTAATAACTCAGCTCTGAGATCTTCGCTCCGCGCACACTCTCCATCATGATGTGAAGAACGTCTTTCGTTTTCCCACATTCTGTGCAGTTGCGGGAAGTAACTTTTTTCATTAAATATGCGAATTTATTTTACAGGATATGTCCAGAACGAAGTCTGAGAGCTGTCCCAATTTCTGTTCTGCTTTAAAAAACATGAACCGAACCATGGTTCTCCTTGTATTGTTTTATACCACACCTCCTTGTATTCTTCTAGAATATTTGAAGCAAATCCAAGAATATTGAGTGTAACATATTTTATGTTTTAATTACCCTCTGTCCTTGAGAGACGATGCTATTGATTGCCTTCTGTCCTTCGATCCTGGTGACTGGATCCGCAGCTGGGTGTAACAACCACTTGTGAGCTGTCTCCAATCTAAAGAAACACATTTTATTAATCCATAATTTTATTGTAATACGGCATAAATCACAGGAGATTCCGGTTGTACCTCATTTGTCACTTGAACTACGGTGACACTTTTACACGATTACTTTTACACGATTATTTTTACACGATTACTTTTACACGATTATTTTTACAAGATTACTTTTACACGGTTACTTTTACACGATTACTTTTACATGACTACTTTTACACGATTACTTTTACACGGTTAATTTTACAAGATTACTTTTACACAATTACTTTTACAGGGTTACTTTTACACGATTACTTTTACAGGGTTACGTTTACACGATAACTTTTACGCGGTTACTTTTACACGATTATTTTTACTGATTTTATCTACTAGCTTCTACCCGCGACTTGGTCTGCATGGGAGTCAACTATACCACAAAACATAGCATATGAAACTCGGCAATAAAGTAACTTTCTAGCAGTGAAAGACTTTTTTTAAACGTATCCGTAGTTCCAGAGATGACCTCTTACAAACAAACAAACGAATTTACCTCTTTATAATAATTCATTAGTCTACTATATTTGTAGTCTTTAAATATATGTTTTGCTGACGCGGTAGCTTGCACCAGACGTGTTTCATTTTATTACATTACAATAAATCTGCGAGAGCGATTACTGCTACACGGTGACTAACATTAGAGAAAGGAGTCGTCAAGTTTTACTTGTAAACACAATTTATACGTAATAAAGCTAACGGAATCTAAGTGATATTTTCTTTACGCGCTTCAACCTCAATAACAACCTCAACAACAACAACTCTGCAAGTGTACGAACCGTACAATACTATTGGTTTAGATTTCAAGTCGATTAACGCGACCGTTTACAGGGAAGCGGGAAAAGTGCGGAGCTAATGTCCCAAACTGCCATACTACTGTTTGGGATATCTATATATTTTGTATGTATCATAAGTTTTGATATTTCTCAACGCCTGTCAGATTTATAAGCATTGGGCGATGTATCACTGTTAGTTTCTGAAACACTGCGTTTGTCTACAATATTCTTTTTAATATTCATAACTGACAGACAACGCACAACCTTACCGCTGGGTCTAGGAGTATGAAACTTTTCACAATACTTCCTTACACAGCGAAAGTGAGGATCCTCCGACCAGACGGGTGTTGTGTCTGGTGGGCAACTGCTCGACGAGTGATGTCGGGACGTTGTATATAATTATGCTAGTTGCGCGGTGAACTCTGCTTGCGCGACACAGGATTTTGTGTGACGTCAGTGTGTTGCGTAGTACGCACGTGGCGTTGTAGATGCCGCCACACACATTATAAAGGGGTTAAATAGGGGATAAAATTTTGTATGCCTATGGTAACCCTCACCTGGCCTGCATGGTCTTGCCGCCCTGCTTCTCCACCGCTCTCACGCCCTCGTTCACAATGATATCCAGCTCATTGATCTGGTGGCGCAGGTCTGAAGCCAGGTTCAATGCCTGGATGATTAAAACAAATGATGATCAGTTTAGCTGGCAACACACACAGGAGAAATAAATATAGTTGTTATTGGTGGTTTGGTCACTGTAATAATAGCCAAAACCTATACTGTAGGTTTTAATTAGCAAAACGTAACATAATTGTTGAAAAATTACAATACATTCATGTGACAATCGGATTATGACAAAATAGAAGTATCTATGGTCACAGAAGAATAAAGTGGTAAAAAGGTTCACCACATTCACCCCGGCCAGATGTAATCAAGTAAAAACTTCGGCGGGTTCCGTGATCTGGCTGACCTCCGGAGAACTGGGAGCTCGATCCCGTCTGAGCTCATTTGTTCCGGTTCCAGTGCCCCTTGCAAATCCTCGGATGGTGGCGGCGACGAGGGAGTAGCTGGCAGCGAGACTGGTGTTGAGTAGGCCGTTGGTGAAGAAGGCGGAGTTGTTGGTGGCAGCCACTCTGGTGTTGAGTATCTTGTCGGCGAAGAAGGCAAAGTTGTTGGTGGTGAAGAAGATGGTGATGGTGACTGCGATCTTTGGGGTTCGGCGTCCATAAATTCGTTAATTGTGAGGATATCTTCTCGGTTGCCTCCCAAAGGTGCTAAATGGCGGTTGGATACAGTAGTTTCGCGACCATCCATCGTTCGAACGTACGAATAAGTGGGGTTAGTACCTCCACCTCCTCAGCTAGTGGTTGATATTTTGTTTTCCGGTCAAAGCGTCGCATAAGTACTCTGTTTGAGCCAGATTTTGCTTCATTTAGGGTTAGACTGTACTTTTTAGCTGCTGCAAGAAAAGATTTCAGATTATAGTCGTGCTCTTCTGGTGTTTTGCCGCAAATTGTGATATCATCAAGATATGCGAATGTGCCTTTCAATTTTTCCGTTCGAATAAGCCAATATATAGTTCTCTGGAAGCTGGAAACTCCATTGGTTACTCCAAAAGGTATACGTCGGAACTGGTATAGGTTTCCAGCTGCTTCAAACGCAGTGTATTGTCTCTCCTCTGGCAAAATAGGGACTTGGTGATAGGCGCTTTTTAAATCTATGGCGCTAAATACAGAATATTTTGCCACTTTTGATATGAGTTCCTCTATTCTGGGAAGTGGATAGGCGTCCAGTTCTGTGAATCGATTTATAGTCCTGGAGTAGTCGATTACAAGGCGTTTCCGGTGATTCGCATTCTTAGTGATCAGTACCTGCGCTCGCCATGGTGACCGGCTCTCTTCAATGACACCTTCTTTTAAGAGATTCCTCACTTCCTCTTCAATAAAACGTCGGTCGTCATCACTGTATTTTCGAGACTTAATAGCAATCGGTTTGCATTCGGGAGATAGGTTGGCGAATAAAGGCACAGCAGGGACAGATGCTTCGGCTACGTTGCACACGACGAGAGGCTCTTTCGGACCACCAAATGCGAATTCTAGTGAGGAATGCTTCTCTAATACGTCGTGTCCTATAATCATATCTGAACATAAATTGTCGATCACAAGCAGTTGAACGTTCTCATAAGTGTGTTTACCCAAGGTAAGCGTGAGGCAAGTTTCTCCTTTGACTGATGATGTATGATTAAGAGAGGCCATAGATATTGTCTGCTGGCTTGGTTTTATCTTCAGAGAAACCAGTTTAGAAAATTCGAAATTAATGAAACTTTTAGAACTGCCTGTATCTAATAGTGCTTCAGCTTTAATGCCTTTGATATTTATGCAGGGACAATGGCTTTGCGTAAGGAGGACGGTGATGCAGCAATGATGCAGGCGGTAACATTTTCCTGGTCAGATGTGGCAGCACTAGTTAGGTTCTTACTGCGACAGACTTTTGCGAGATGCCCTTTCTTGTTACAAAGTTGACATGTCACATTGAGGGCGGGGCATGTCTTGCGCGGATGCACCTGTCCTCCACAGAAGAAACATTTGCGATTCGACCAATTCTGGAAGGCCGGCGGCGTGGCTGCAGAGGCACTTGCATTTCCTTTGAGCATAGGAGTATTGTATTCCGTACATTAGTGTTATCAGAGATGTTTTCTGTAGCCGCGTTCATAGGTATTTTGTTATAATGCAGTGTATTAACTTCAGCCATCTCCAAGGAACGCGCCTGGTTATGTGCTTCGTCCAAAGTTAAGCAAAGGTTTTCGAGGAGTCTCTCTCTTATTTTTGTCAAGGAGATGCCAGCTATGAAAGCGTCACGAATGTTGTCATCCCGGTTGGTCTTACTATCGACAGCCGTGAAGTTACAATCTTTGGACAGCTGCTTCAAGGCTTGGATGTATATGTCGATAGTCTCGTGGCTACTTTGTCTCCGGGTGGCGAGAGCGTGGCGTGCATACAGGATGTTATTTGGTTTTACATAAAGTTTGTCTAAGAGGTTCAATGCCTGTTCGTATGTTTCACACTCGCTTATGTGGGTATACACGTTCGGAGACACGTGATTAATTAGTATGGTAAGCTTGACCTTATTAGTAGTAGTTTCCGAGTCCTGCATCGCAAGGAAGTTAACGAAAGTTTTCTTCCAGTGTGCCCATTCCGCAGCCGCCGAGTTTAGGGACGGGTCCCCATTGAATCGCTCCGGTCGTAAATATTTGTCCATGGGATCTTAGTCGTTTCGTTTGCTAATTAAATTGTAATAATAGCCAAAACCTATACTGTAGGTTTTAATTAGCAAAACGTAACATAATTGTTGAAAAATGACAATACATTCATGTGACAATCGGATTATGACAAAATAGAAGTATCTATGGTCACAGAAGAATAAAGTGGTAAAAAGGTTCACCACAGTCACCTTAGCTTCTCTGCCGTGTCCGTATTGTCGCTCATCGCATAGGTGGTCTGCGTTTGTACCGCCAGATCTGAAATAAACACAAAAGAAAACGTTTTTATTATAGAGTTTACGAAGTATAAATAAGATCAATTTAAGGTAAAGTTGCTAGTGATCACGGTCGTTCAATGTGTTCAGTTTAATCTGTTGTTGGGATGGTATTGACCGTTGTTATTTTGATGAACCGGTTATAGCAGCCGGGATGAAGAAGCTTGATGAAGTAGTCTTTTAAAAGGAGAGTTGCCGCAAGGGCTAGCTTTTTTTATCTAATCTTATATCGATTATTTATTATTATCGATATCATTGCTAGAAGATTTTTGTCGTATACATTGTGGGGGGAACGATACGACAAAAATTTAAACTTCTTATATCTATGGACGTTCCTAGTCTCTATACAAAAATTCAATGAAATATATCCAATAGTGTAAGTAGTAGTCACTATAGCTAGCCAAAGATCGGCAAAACCCATAGTCGGTCCAACACTACTTCGCTTGTTTGAAAAAGTATGTTTTTAATCCAATGTTATTTTTTGTATGGTTTCAAATAACACTTACGCACCGGTTGTGCCAGTATGTTTATATATTGTTGTATCGTTATCTCTACGTTTTATAGGGACGACACAAGTGCAGACAGTCACCTGGGCCAGCTACATGTGGTTACCTGGCGATCCTCCTAGCACCGTCAGCAGGTTGCGGCGCGAGATGCTCGCGTACCGTTGTATAGGGACGACACAAGTGTAGACAGTCACCTGGGCCAGCTACATGTGGTTACCTGGCGATCCTCCTAGCACCGTCAGCAGGTTGCGGCGCGAGATGCTCGCGTACCGTTGTATAGGGACGACACAAGTGTAGACAGTCACCTGGGCCAGCTACATGTGGTTACCTGGCGATCCTCCTAGCACCGTCAGCAGGTTGCGGCGCGAGATGCTCGCGTACCGTTGTATAGGGACGACACAAGTGTAGACAGTCACCTGGGCCAGCTACATGTGGTTACCTGGCGATCCTCCTAGCACCGTCAGCAGGTTGCGGCGCGAGATGCTCGGCGGCACGCTGCGCTGACGTCAGCACGCTGCGCAGCGCGCGCTCGCCGTACCCGTTGCGGAGGGCGCCCGAGTCCTGGCGGTACAAATAACTATGTATAATTTATAAAATACGAGAAACTTCGATCGTCGAAGTAAGTACCACAAACAGCAATAGACCGGATAAGATCATCGTCAGCTCTCTTAAAGGGGATGTAGTAAGGTAGCCCGCGAAAATTCACATTTTCTTACGTTTTTGCCATTTGCAGGTCAATTTCGAGTTGTATGTTAAACAAAATATGATTCGAGAACGTAACAAATATGTATGTGCGTACAGAAATATTATCCTTACAATCATCAATACAACTGTTTGGCACCCAGGCACTTTCCTTTCACCTTAAGTTGGCTGCTTACCAATTTCTACTATTGATGTTTTTGGTGCATTTAACTTTTTTGAAAGGAACACTTGTATAATCAGTCACTAACCCGCCTAGTCATTCAACAAAATTAAGCTTAAGAGGAGTGTTACAAAAATGCGCTTGGATGCATGATTTCCTCGTTGAAATTTAATACTTTTCGTTGATTGGAATAAACAACAATTACTTGGTAAAAATTGTTCGTTTTCTGTTCTACAATAACAATAAAGCGATTTTTTTATATAATCGTTCTCCTAATGTATGTTTAGGCAAAAACGCATGGAGAGCTGATTTGAGAGCTCTATTTTGCAGATTCTGTTGAATATAAATCATCATAACTATTTGTATCATATTACAAATATCCTATACTTTTATAATAATAGAATACAATTTTATTATATGCCTTTTATATAGAGAACAAACGACTGGACCTAATTCAATTTTCTACTGCAAAGGTTTGGAAACAAGTCTGATATCTCCGAAGTTCTACATAATTTTGACGTAGTATTTATAGCAAAACCATTTCCAACGTTTGCCTTTAAAATACCAATTTCTTGTTTTTTTTCATTGGTTTCTTTTATTTTTTAGTGAATAAAATAAAAGTACTATACAGGCTGTTTGGAGCATGGACCGACACAATTTTTCCAGGGATTTGGTAGGAAAAAAAATAATCATATGTATCCAACCGTGACATTTGGGACAAAGGGTGTATGGGTAGAACCTAGCTAATGACCTCCCAAATCCCTGGAAAAATTGTGTCAGTCCATGCGCCAAACACCCTGTATATTTCACCGCGACGCTTTTCGAGGACGGAACTATGTCAGTAGATTTCGCACTCTTTGTCGTGCCGATACTATGATTGTGTGCGTCGCTAGCCGCGTCAACGCTGCTATTGTGTGCGTGTGAACATCGGCAACTACGACCGCTGTGTTTGATCGTGGCAGACTTTTTATGAAAAATTTATACTGGGTGGAATTATCGACTCGACAAAAGCTCGATCAATGCCGTTGCGGGAAATATTTTTCTAATATAAAAATGTAGTTAATGACTGTACCTAATAAAATAATAATGAGTTACATATTATGCATGATTTATTTATTTAAATAATGTTGATAGTTGCAATCTTACTAAGTATCTATTCTTTACCAACAGAGATAATACACAGACAAATACTTTAGAATTAGATGGTACAAATATATTCTAGCACATCTGAGACCTAAGTGTTAGTCTTTCAGTTTTTAATAATGCATCTTTAGTAAATGCGCTGATAACATTGTTTAAGATGAGACATACACCTGGGGCCATAAATTCCAATTTGTACAATGAGCAAATTGATTGTCCGAGAACGTGTATGGTTTACGTGTAGGTGGCAGAAAATTGAGAAGTTAAATTATCTCAACACCGAGAGTTGAAAATAATGTGCGCGAAAAAATCTCGCCGCGATATTTTTACGTTCGTGAGAACGTGGTCTAACAGCAAACAAGGGGCTTAAATCTATATACAGGGTGTGGCGTAAATAATGGGTAACCCTGAAACTGTCGATTGGCCAGATTACCATCTATCATTTACCCCACTTATATCGCCTACATACGAGTAAATTTTTTTTTTGATATACGGGCCCAAATTTTCATAATTCCGTAGAAAAAATGTAAACATTTAAGAATAAGTATTTTTTGCAATGTTATCTTAGATTGTAATAAAACATCTTGATACTGATCTGATAATACAAATATTCAGGAGTGACTTAAAAAAACAAAACGAGAACAAGTCACAAATTGTAGAAATGGCAGCTGATTGTGTAAGGGTAACTACGATTTTTATTTAAAATATCAAAAATATCAATAATTAGGTCATCCAAGGGCATATGGCGATATAAGTGGGGTAAATGATAGTTAATAATCTGGCCCATCAACAGTTTCAGGGTATCCATTATTTACGCTACACCCTGTATATACACAAGGAGAAACTGACATATCAACACACAGGCACAGCTGAAACTACTGCGATTAGGAACGTGAAATTTTGCACACGGCTTCGTTTTATAACGTAGAGAAGCACTAAGAATGGGTTTTCGGAAATTCGTCCTTTAAGGGAGTGAAAAGAGGAATAAGATTTAGTTTGTATGAAAAATCTTATTCCTTCAGTTAATAAAATTGAAACTTGGCACTAATACTTATCTAGTTTACACTGGCCAGTAAAGTCCAGCCCCTAAAGCTGGGCTTCGGGTCTAAAGGGGGCTGTGAGGCTGCGGTACATGCATTATCCACTTACCTCAATAGCGATAAAGGTGAGGTCATTCTTCAGGTTGACATTAAAAATGCTTTCAATTCCGTAAACAGGGACACCTTGTTGACAGAAGTTCAAAAGAAACACACTAAATTTACAGTTTTCTCCATCAATGTTACAGGCACCCCTCTAAATTACTTTATAAAGACAACCTTTTGAAATCAGCCGTTGGATGTCAACAGGGTGACCCTCTTGGGTCAGTCATTTTTAGTGTGGCAATAAATCCAATCATTCGACAACTAAATTCAACGTATGGAATTTGGATGACGGAACCCTAGGTGATGTAGACAGTGTTAAATGACTTGACTTTTTAAAAGAAAAATTCTGTTCCATTGGCCTTACAAAATGTGAAATTTATCATCCCCAAACCACTGACAGACAGACTACCATTGCAAAATTTAATACAATAGCACCAAATATCAAAATTACGGAAAGAAACTCTCTTCGCCTCCTAAGGTCCCCAATTTTTGACGAATCTTTTCCAACGTTAATTGAGGAGAGAATACAAAATTTCAATGATTTCTCGGAAAGACTCTTCAAAATTATCATTCGTTCGGCCTTTACACTCATTCGATACAGTTGTTTTGGACCAAAATTTACATACAGCCTTCGCTCCTCCCACCTATGGAAGCATCTACAACTTTTAGAAAAAGTAGAAATTAGAAACACTTTAACTTCGATCCTAAATGTGGCCCTGGACGACCGAGCGTGGCAGAAAACCACACTTCCCATTCGTCTGGGTGGTCTCGGCGTCCGCAAAATTTCCAATATAAGTTTACCGGCCTTCCTCTCCTCGGTCCACAGTACAGATAAATTAACCAGGAAAATATTAACTTCCTCACTGTTCGATTTTGGAAAACGACTTGTCCCAATATGGATTTGCCCGACAACCCGTCCTCCCAGAGACGGTGGGACGTGCCGCTCTGCAGTACTAAACGGAATACCCTGTTGAAAACGTCATCTAATACGGTTGAGCGTGCCCGTCTGCTGGCTGTGGGAGAATGGTAATCAGGCTTGTGGCTTCAGGCGCCTCCGTCATCCACCATAGGCACTATGATGGATGACTCGTCGTTTCGGCTCGCTACGCGTCTCCGCTTGGGCGCACCTTGTGTTGCTACGCATAGGTGTCACTGTGGTGAAACTGTCGACACCGTGCACACCTCGGGCACCATGGTCTGTCCTGCTGCAGGAGCACAGGTCGTATAGCACGGCACGCCAGCATCAACGATTTTATTCATCGAGCCCTTGTCACCTTGTACCAGCGGTATTAGAACCAAACGGCTTGGTACGTGACGATGGCAAGAAACCAGACGGCATGACGTTGTTGCCTTGGAAGGTGGGTCTGGGTAGGCCTCTGGTGTGGGACGCAACCTGTGTCGACACCCATGCGCCATCTCATGTTTCTAGCACGGCGGGCTGTGCTGGCGCCGCTGCTGCGGCTGCTGAGACCTTCAAGCGGCGCAAATACTGTAACCTTTTGGGTAACTACAGTTTTGAGCTGTTTGGGGTTGAAACGCTCGGTTCATGGGGTCCGAGATCGCGTCTCCTTTTTAAGGAAATTTCTCGCCAACTGGTCGACACTTCACGTGACTAGAGGGCTAGATTGTTCTTTGGCTAAAGAAAGAATTAGCATTGCCGAATGGCAGTATTGCCACGTTGAATAACGTGGCAATGCTGCCAGTCTACTTGACACATTTCCGGATGACAGCGATGCGGACGAATACTTCACGCCTAGGTGTCCTTTTGTTTTTGTATTTATTTGTTTAGTTAGTCATTTAATTTACTACCTAGTGTAACTGTAATTATAAAATACAATAAACCTTATCTAGGTAAATAATAAAAAAATAAAAATCATTTAATTCAGACAGAAAAGTCCATAGGCACGCACGGGTTAGTAACAAGAATTTTGCTTATAACGAATGTTAGTAATTTCAAAGGAAGAAGAAACTAGACACACCGTCTACCCCTGCACAGTAGGCTCATCGGTCTCGCAACACATGGAGTTCAGTGAACCTACTGAGCAGAACAGTATCGGTTCTCTCGCCAATCATCTTCAGGACGCTATTCAGGCTCCCCCGTACTCGTCGCACCACCGACGCTACTTTTTTACGCATAATTGCGTAGAAGTCATCTTGCACTGCAATACCGAGGGAGCCGAAACAGAGCCCTGAACACATTGTTATACTGGACGCGCAGGGAATTGTAGGCTTTTTGTGTAAAGTTTGCCCACAGGCCGCTCGTGTAGAACGTCTGGCAGAATGCCTTAAACATAGTTATTTTAACAGGAGCAGTACATCGAGCGAACCTGTGTGCCAACATATTATTACCGCGCACCGACAATGCCCTGCGCTCCCTCTCAATGTCTAATTCGTCGCTCAAATTTTCAGTCACAATGTGTCCCAGATATTTAAACTGTGCAACACGACCTAGAGGTACACTATTAAGTAATACAAGTGGTATAGAGATATTGTTATTATTTTTACATTTAAATAACATGAACTCACTTTTACTTTCGTTGTACCTCAGGCCATGTTCCACAGCATAAACCTCACACACCTTTAACAGCTGCCTGAGACCGCCAATTGAGGGGCTCAGCAGCACCATATCATCGACATAACTCAAATTATTGATAATAAAGTTTGTTATTTTTTATTTCTCTAAACTACTCCCGAAAGGGGGATTGGGGGGTCTCAAAGTATGTATAGAAGAATTTTTACATGCAGTCCGATTATCTCGAAACTCGGTATTTATACTTAAGACTGAAAATTAAGGATAACGTGTATCGTGGTTTTTCGATAATCTACCCCAAACGGAGTGAAAAGGGAGGATAAAGGTTTAATGAAAAACCACTTTTTATTTCATACTATAAACCCAAAACTTGGCCCGAATATTTATGCAAATAAATAATAGAAATCGTTATAATTAGCCATTAAAAGGGGGTGGTGAAATGTGTAGGGGAAAGTGTGGAATCCACGCGAACGAAGGTGCGGACGATGTGCTGACTGACTGACATGTCAGAACTTTTGCACATTCCATTTATAATGTAGGCGAACACGGCCGGGGTTTTGGGAAATTCGACTTTTAAGTGGGTGAAAAAAGAATGAATTATTTCGTATGTATGAAATAATAATCTTATTTCTAGAATAAATAAACTTGAAAGTTGGTTCGCATACTTTTCTTAATAAATAAAATATTTGCAATAATTCAGTCGAAAACTAACGTTTAAAAGGGGTTGGCAGGGTGTTGAACTTTCTAGTAGAAAATACGAAATCTACGCGGACGGTCGCGGGCGAAGTGCTACTTCTCTTATAAAATATCACGCGATGAAATATATTTGACTATTTACAACGTAAAGTAACTCACCAATGCACTTTCATATTATCAGTAGTCGATTTCAATGAGTATTGAACATGATTTTCAGACAACTATTTAAAATGATTGTATAAGAATTATAAGATTTATGTATCCTTTCAATTATTTTATAAAGTATCAACACTTTAACATTATTGAGTGATGAAAAGCATTAAAACAAACGGTATTATACAACATTTCACATATTATCTAAAGTTCCTATAAAAACTTATACTGGGGTGGATCAACATTATTTAGTCACCACACTCGCAACATCACGGTGCGAGCGAGTGAGAAGATGTGAAAGAAGGTATCGCTCGCGTAACTCGCCGCGCACTCGGTGCGTAAAAACTACCTAACTTAGCGCAGCGCCGAAATGTAAGAGGGCTCTTAGTAAAATCGAATACGAATCTCAATTTGATTTGCGTTATTAAACACACACATCACATTACCACAGTATAGTTAAAAAATTAATCAAACAAGAACTCACATTAAGAAACTCGTGCGCAGCTCCCATCTTGGCGTGTATCTGTTGCTGCAACGCCTTTAGTACCGCAACGTTGTCTTTCTCACCGCCATCCTCCACGTATGACGTCAGTTGAAGCACACTGCAAACAATCGTAGGACATTAATTTTATTTTTATTGAGAGCTTAACACTATACCTCGTGTATCAGAAGGGTGTCGTACAGACCATCAAGCTGAACCACTTTTTCCTTGGCACCAACATCGTAATCGTCAAAAAATTATCAACTGTACTCAACCCAGATATATGGGACAGCGGATTATTTTTTCTCGATTTCGATGTTGGTCCCACGGAGACAGTTTTACAGTTTGATGGTCTGTAGTGTACCACACATTTAAATTTGACCACACCTTTCTGATACACGTTGTATACAACCGCTACCTTCTGAATTGCACTGTGATTTAATCATTAAAAGTTCTAGCCACTTATAAACATGTTGTCATGATTATAAATTGTCAAACGTGGGCAACAACATAATTTAATGTGAACGTTGTAAAGCCAGGGAAACATTTTGTCTGTATATTCAAATAACAGCTGCCATTTTTTGAAATTTTTATAAAACAAATAAATAAATATGAGACAACATCCACACAAGGTCTTAAGGTCCCGAATTAGGTAGAACCTGTACTACGGTAGCCTGATGACTGATATACATATACGCACACAGACATAGGTCAAACAGAGACGTTCATGCACACAAATGTTTGACTTGTCCGGGGACCGAACCTGGGACCAGCAGCTCAGAAGGCAGGGTCGTTACCAACTGCACCAACCGGTCAGTCAAATGGTTATACGTGTCGTTTTGCATCCTCGTCAAATTTCAGGAGGCTGTTATGAAAGACATAATTAGTCAAATAAAATTACGATCCTGCTCAATAATTAATACATACTTGTTTTTTTTTTTATATTTAAGTTTGACAGTATTGCAGAATACTCCACTTTCAAAGAACAGAATCGCCCCGTTGCGTATGCGGTAGGCAGTGTCGCACGACTATGTCACTGTGTGTGTGCGTTACAGCGCAATTACAGCTCAGTTACAGGGCGGTATCCCACGGGCCCTACACATGCCGATTTCCGAAAATTATATTTAAAAAGAAATACCTACTTATTTTATTATGATTCGTGTCGAGAATTATTAGCATAGTTTCCTCCTCGAATTTGACGAGGATGCAAAACGATACCATGTATAACGGCAAATTAACGTAGGGTATAAATTAGCGATTAATTTCTTTGACTGTACATTTATAAGACATGCCTTCGTACTATCGCGGGTCAAGCATTTCAACTCACCGTATTATCTCATGTATTTCGTCAGCCATTCTCTGCGCCAGATAGTTTCTATTCTCAGCAGCTTCCTCCATACCTTTGCCTCCTGCGATAAAAATTATTAATAATAAATTATTTAAGACGCGGACCGACTACGATTTTAATCGCTATTACCGCACTCACACAACCGCATCTGCGCGTTTTACGGTAATTATGCACAGACTCGCAAACGCTAACACGGGCGTTTGTGTGCTCAAGGAAAGTTGCATAGTATACGTAAGGAAATCAGATGTTTTCTGTTGAATATACTTACTTATGACGTGCGTTCTAAAATTCGATGTAATTACAGTGTCGGTTCATAATATGATACAATAAATAATTACACATAACAATTTAAAAAAAAACATCACTACTGTTTATTTTTATTACAGTACATGATAAACAGGTCAAATATAAACATTCCGAATTTTACCCGACTGCTCTAGAAGGGGAATTATGCTTTTCGGGTGTAAGTCAGTATCAGGGATGGAAGGGTTAATTAAATGGGTAGTTATGCCATTTCAAACTAATGTTTGTGTTTTAGATAGGTACCTACTTAGTGGGTGCGGTAAAAAAATAGAAAACAAAACCAACATAAAGGCCCTCGGACCACTTAAAAATCACATAAACTCTAAATAAATGCAATAATGTCACAGCTCCAAAGTGACAAATGCCATAATGTTTCTAATAAAATGCGGAGCCGGGACGGAAGCTAGAATTCTGAAAAATTTAGACGATAGAGGGATCATCCACGGGAATGGAAGCTGCTGCTGGCTGAATATTAGTTGGTATTTGCTAAAATTGGTAAAACAGTGCGTGAATTGAACTAAAGTTCTGTTGCGGACTACTAAGGCTACTCACTGCCTAATATTGAAGTGAAAATTCAGTCTCAGTGGAAATATGGGCAATAAAAATAAAATGTTGCGAAAGAGTTTTACAAGAAAAAGACGAAAAACTCGAAAAAATGATGGAATGTTTGGGTAAGTAGGATGATTACGGTATTGTATCATAACATTTGAAATTTGTATTTAGTTTAGTTTACTTACGAAACTGTATAAATCTATAGAAACGGCATTGACCATTTCTACAAACATTTTGCTAAATCCAAAAACAAATAGGTGCACTCTATTTTGATGTCTATAGAATGCATATTTGAATGCGCCTAGTGCAAACGTCTCTGGTCGAAGCAACCATCGAGGCGATAGCCATATTGCAATAGTAGGTATAAGTAACAAAAACAAACTTGCAGATAAATCAGAGTGCGTTCGTAATTATTATAATAATATAAATACTGCACACTAGTTATATATAAAGCATTTTGATTCTTTTGTAAGATTATTTTTATAATATTTATTGAGTCATTAGACCAGTGCCGATAATTTTTGAAAACGAAAAAAGTCACAGTAGGCTGAAACCCATTGGAAAAGAAAGAGAATATAACAAAAATGAAAGGAAAAATAATTTACGGGCGATCCGAGGTCGGGAGGGCGTTCTAAGAAACCAATTTTTGGGAATATTGAGATAACACCCCGCCTTAAGGCTTCCGTTCTAGTTCGAAATGTCGTGAGTAAAACCATAAACAAAGATTTTTAATCACTTAATTTGCAGATTCATCTAAATAACATCACAACTTTCCCCTTGGGGAACCTTCTGGGAATAAAGCCCTAAAGGGATAGCCCATAGGTTCCAATCTTATTTTATCCACCGCCCAGTTTGAGAATATGTTTTTTTCTGGAGCAACCCATTTTATGAACTCATCATCTGTCGAGAATGATACTTTTGAGGTCATGGTCTCTTTTAAATTCCAAGAGGTTCACGAGGTTAGACTGGAAGCCGACCCCAACACAGTTTGTGAAAGGCTAGGCGGATATTTTTGTAACACAAAGCAATGATAAATTACTTGTGCGTGTTTATCGACGTATGACCGACGGTACTGTCGTTTTTCTTCTTTCAGTATTACCTTCAGTGAGGATGTGTATGTAGATCTTCATGGAGCATATGAGTACCGGCGCCAGTTGCTTGACGCTCTCGAGGCAGCGGTTGAGAGTTTCTGCGTGAGGTGGATGTGTCAGCTCGGCGGCTCTGGCTGCAACCTAGTGATGATGACGATGTTTGGTTAATAAAATCGGTAAAAAGGCATTGAAAGTATGAAGAAAGTTCCTAGAACCTCTGTACTAACCGATGAATGTATTTAAAATTATTTAAATGTCTGATAGACTTATATGTCGTGATGGCCTAGTGGTTAAGGCGTCGCCTCTCATGCACGAGCGTGTGGGTCAAACCCAGGTAAGTAACCAATATGACTTTTTCAATTTATATTATACTTTTTGAGTTCATCTTGGATATTACTGACAGTGTACGCACGGCTACAGATCAAGCTATAAATGTCCAGTATAAGCTGATCTCTCATTGTATAGGATTTCCTTACAATAAGAGGTCAGTGTAAACTGGAAATGTATAGCTTGATGTGTAGCCGTGCGTACAAGGAAAAACATCGTGAGGAAACCTGGACTTAAAGTTTAATATAAGTTTGAAACTGGCAACCCGTCCTGAACAAGCGTGGTGATCAATGCTCGTGCCTTCTCTGTGTGAGAAGTCCTTTGCCCTGCAGTGGGACAAAGTAGGCTGGTATTATTATTATTTTATTCTTACATCAGACATTGAAATGATTTTAATTACAGTCAATCACCTTTGAGCAAAATTATTATAGAAAATATTCATAATGCTTACCTCCCTGGCTGCCCTGGAGAGTGCTGGCGAGATGTCTCTGAGGAATTGCACCAAGTCTTCCATGGTGTCTATGACCTCAGCCACTCCTAGGTAGTCTAGCACCTGAAATACAAAACACACATTATTAATATTATATTAACAATGCAGGATCACACAACACAATAGTATTTTCTCAGTATCAGCCTGGAGCCTGGATTTGTCCCCGGTTGATGACAATAGTCTCGCCCCCTGTTACATGGGTCTTGAACATAATTGGCGGGATGTTGTGTTGTAAAAGTTACAAAAAATCAAATTAGAAGAAGTGAGTAGTAGTGTACTTGTTTCAAGATCGATATAATTAACCACTAAGATAATACACAGCCATTCTACAGTCAGACGGTCAGGCCAAACCTTTCAAGCCTGTGTTACAATGTTTACTAATTAACTTTCTATATCCAAAGTAACTACCAACTCTAGGCATTTCTACTTTTCATTGTTTTTCTGAACTAATATACGCTTTCACGCTAAAACGGCTGAACGGATTTGGATGAAATTTGGCACATGGGTAGACCATGACCTGGACTACAACATAGGATACTTTGTATTCCGATATTCCCACGGGATCAAGACTTATGCGAGTGAAACCGCGGGGCGCAGCTAGTTACCTTATAACACCACAACATACTGTGTATTTCTCACGGCACAAACAATACGTCTCCACTCATCCACCGGATAATAAGTTTTTACATTACATAAAACAAGTAGAAATTGCTCGATGATCATATATCACTTTCATTTTCACACAGAACTATGGGTAAAACGCAATCCATAAAAGACAGATGTGACGAAGACTGTCAATTGTATGTGCTTAAAGTTTGTTTTATAATTTGATGATGGACACTTTACTCTGCAAAAATATTTTTACCTCACAAAGACCTCGAAATTCGCATAATTATACCGGCATTGCCACTAAATACTATCTAAATGAAATAACAGTTTACATAATTATTTAGCTTTGTTAAGTTGTGTTGTTAAGAGCCCTATATTTTTGATCTCACGAACATGTTCAAAATCATATCCCTGATTTTGACGGGATTGTTACGCATAGTTGTATCCACCTGCCTAGCCGTTCCCAACTATATTGGTGTCAGCTTCCAGTCGGCTACCAGTATTTTACATGGAGCGACTGCAACCCAGTTACTGGGTAATAGGATACCCCTCGGTAAGACTGGTTGTCAGACTTTCGGGCTTCTGACGACCCGTAACGACTGTCATAGATCCACGAATGACAGCCGGGACCAACTAACAACTGACAACAACTGGCAACAAAAGACTGCAGATTTATGGGGTAATTCTGTGGACGTTGCTAAGTCAATTATAAATATTGTAGCACCTACTTTAGCTGTTATTTTTAATAATTGTATTGACCGTGGTGAGTTTCCTGATCTTATGAAAAACAGTAAAATAATACCGTTGTTTAAATCGGGTAGTACATCAGACCCTACTAATTATAGACCTATTTCAGTGCTACCTACATTTAGTAAAATTTTTGAAAAACTTATTTTAAATCAAATGCAAAGATTTTTTAATGTACATAAATTACTGCATAATAAACAGTTTGGTTTTACAAGGGGTCGTTCAACTACTGATGCCGGAGTTGAACTTCTAGGGCATGTATATAATGCATGGGAGGACAAATGCGATGCGTTGGGCATCTTTTGCGATTTGTCCAAGGCATTCGATTGTGTTCTTCATGAAACATTAATCAGGAAACTGCACCACTACGGAATCCGGAACGCCTCTCTGGATCTTCTTACTTCTTATTTAAGTGATAGGATTCAGAGAGTTGACGTTAACGGGAAAAGATCTCCCGGATCGGTAGTAAGAATGGGGGTCCCTCAAGGCTCAATTCTAGGTCCATTTTTATTTCTTATTTATATAAATGACTTGCCTTACCTCATAAAGGATGAACATGATATAGTGCTGTTTGCAGACGACACTTCACTTTTATTTAAACTCAAACGTCAGCAGCTGGTTACTGACAATGTAAATAGTGCCCTCGCAAAAGTAGTTAACTGGTTTAATGTTAATAACCTTCTTCTTAACGAGAAAAAAACGAAATGTATTAAGTTTACGATACCTCATGTTAGACAAGTAGAAACAAGTATTCTCATAAAGGGTGAAGAGTTGAAACCCGAAAATACCACAGTATTCTTAGGCATAACTTTGGATGCCAAGCTTCAATGGGGCCCCCATATAGATAAATTGTCAAAGAAGCTTAGCTCTGCAGCATACGCCGTTAGGAAAATTCGTGGTTTAACTGATTTAGAGACAGCCCGTTTAGTATACTTTAGTTATTTTCATAGTGTAATGTCGTACGGTATTCTGTTGTGGGGAAATGCCGCCGATATTCAGACGATTTTTGTTTTACAAAAAAGGGCAATTCGTTCAATTTATAAATTAAGTCCCAGACACTCCCTCAGAGACAAATTTAAAGGGATTAATATAATGACTGTGCCTTCTCAGTATATTTATGAAAATCTTTTGTATGCACATAAAAATATTAATCTGTTTAAAAAGTACAGTGATATCCATAATTTAAATACTAGGAACAAGCACAAATTTGTTGTTCCTACTACCAGGCTCAAGAAAATAGGTGGCTCGTTTAGATGCCAATGTATACGTTTTTATAATAAACTTCCTAGCCACATTCAAGCACTAAGCCTTAATAAATTCAAATCTTTTATAAAAAGGAAACTATGCCAGAATGCCTATTATACTGTCAAAGACTATATTGAGGACAATAAGGCTTGGGATTGAGTTGCTCCAATAAAGCACAGGCAATGTTAATTTATTTTATTTCGCTAACTACTTTTACTTTTAATCTTTGCTATAAGTATCTATACTTATTTACATATACAATGACACTACTATTTACTGTATAAAGTATTATATTATTTTAAATTATTGTGAATGTGAGGACTATGTGTGTTTTTGTTGCAGTTTTAATCATGTTCTGGCAGTTTGAGTAACTGATGCGGCCTACCCAAATGTCCTTTCTTTGGTATTGTTCGTCGAATCGTTGAGCTCCTTAAGTTCTGAGTTGAGCTACACGGGTACTGACAAATGCGTGCACTGACTGGACAGGTCCACTCAATCTGTGTGGTTCTTTCCTCAAAAGACCATTTCAGACACAAATCTACATGGTCCTCAAAGATTATTATGATTGATTTAGATTATTATTATTCTAATTATTGTGAATGTGAGAACTATGTTGGTCATTGATTTATTTATATTTATTTTTGTATTTTTCTCAACGTAATCATGATCTGACAGTTTGAGTAATTTATGCGGCCTACTCAAATGTCCTTTCTTTGGTATTGTTCGTCGAATCGTTGAGCTCCTTGAGTCTAAGTTGAGCTGCACGATTACTGACAATTGCGTGCACTGACTGGACAGGTCCACTCAATCTGTGTGGTTCTTTCCTCAAAAGACCATTGCAGACACCGATCTACATAGCTTTCACATGACCTGACCAAGATTTTGTCTGGACTTTAAAAGAGACTGTGACCTCTGAGTTTGTTTCGGCCTTTCTTCTCAGAGTAGTCAGATAGGAAACGCCGACCCCATCTAGTTTAAAAAAAAATATGATTGACGTGTAAAAGTGTTTGTTCAAACCTACTTACAGAAATAAATCATTTATCATTTATCATTATCATTTAACGGTTTAACGTGCTTTCCGAGGCACGGAGGGGTCTTCGTATGTAAAGATGGTCACCCATCCACGGACCAATTGCGGCAAGCGTAGCTTTACCTGACCGATCGACCCGTGCGGCTTATCCAAAAGCCCATAGTTTTACTAAGAAACAAAAACACATACCTTTTTACACTCCTTAACAATTTTCCGGACCTCAGACTCGTCAAAGCACAGCAGTAAAGCGGACGTCCCTTGCAAGATACCACGGGAGCCTTCAATCAGCTTCTTCCTACAAACAACACTTAATTTCAACTCACTGACACTCGCAGTATCCGACTCGAAGGTAAAGAGACTAGCGTCAACAGACATTGACATCATGGCCGTATATGGAGGAATGGAACCTTCGGGCTTTCCGTACCTAGCATGACGGAAACGCGGGTATTTTAGCATTTTCTTCAACCATTTTAAAGTTATATTGTCATGCAAAAGTGTAGTTGAGGAGAGATTTATTTGTGAAGGTAAATGACCTGCAGTTTTGCAGTATTGATCTATTTGGGCTAATGAACGAGTTGTTCGTATTGGAACAGCTGCGGAAGCTAGTGTAAGAAATGGCAACGTTTCTTTTTGTGATATTTATGATAAGCATTCCACTGTGGAAATTTACAGCATTGGTAAGTCATAAATTAATATTTTTTGTTAGATGAAAACTGCCTCGGTGGTCAGTGGTCTACAGAAGATTTTGGCAGTGACCCTCCTAAATTCTTGTTAGTAAGCGGTCGCCCCTGCTTCATCGGCAGGGGCGACCGCTTACTAACATCTGTGATACCAGAGGCATGACCAGGTGCGTTTTCATTCCTGTGAGATAAAGCCTCAGATCATATAGATGATCTGAGGATAAAGCTGAAATGTATTTCAAACCAGAACACACCTAACACCAATACAATACAATAACATCAATCAATTGGAAACATGGATTTGATTTAGGTAAATCAAATCCATGTTTCCAATTGATTTCAGAATGACTACCTAGTGCTATTGAAAAAGCCATAAAACTGTTCCGAGGTTGCAGTGCACATCAAAGTACGTGCGGGTTTTAAAGTTGTTTCCCAAAAATACATATTTGTTTACATGTTTGGAAACTAAATCGCGAATTAGGTTCTTTCCCAGGCGAGCTCATTTACAAACAGCTCTACTGCTAAACGTAATAAGGGTAATAATACCTTGCAGGTCCTGAGAAAGGGTCAGATCGCAGCATGTCGGAGGCCTGCTGCAGGAGGGTAGCCGCTGTTTCCACGCGGTGTAAGGCGCCTGGCATGTCATGTCTGAGGACCGAGTCCTCTGAAGACTCGATAGTTTCGTGGCCGACCTGGGAATGTAGATATGTTGTGAACGTTTTCATAGGTGGAAAATAAATTACTGATCATACTTTCAAGAGTTTCCGCTCCACAGTGCTGTTCAATCATTTCCATAGAATCCTTACTAAGAAAGCGTAATGCTTCAGCCAATCTTCGCAATATAATTTGAAGCGTCGCTTTTATTGAAAATGGACCCAAAACCCGCATTTTATTTTTGTTTAGCTGGGAAAATTAAGCGTCTCTCAAAATTCCCGAAAAACAGTACCTACGGAGCTTTTAGGAGCTTCTAGTAATTTCTAAGGAAATCTATGGAAAGACTCACCTTAACCAGATTGTTGACGGCGAGCGACACGGCTTGCACCGGCCTCGCCAGGTCTGGCATAGCATTGCCATCTTCTGCTTCTTCATGGAGGATCACCAGTCGAGAAACCTGGCGACAAAAGAGTAATCGGATTAGAGAAATGATACAACTGTGATCACGGTGTGAATATATTAATTAAGTATCGCCTACGCAAAGTCAAAGTCAAAGCATTTATTTCAAATAGGCACATAAAAGGCACTTTTGAACGTCAACATTTACATTTAAATAGAATTGATTCTAGTCGCCCCTTCCAAAAGGTAGTTTCGTATGGAGAAGAATGGGCAAGAAACTCCATCGTTACTCTTTTAAAATGTGTTACAATACTTTGTATACATTAATTATATAATTAACGCCAATTTATGATCCGTGTTGGTCCAGCATTCTTAATTGCCCTTTATTATTAGTTTCTACGCCACGACCTTTGGGTATCAGTATTCATATTAAACTAAAAGAGCACTACCTACTTGACTTAATACATGCTTAACTTTGCAAAAGAAACCTGAGTTTTGCAACTATCCGGTTACACGTTGGCCTATGTTTACTAAACTATCCAAGTCGACGCACTCACTCTTTGGCACTCATACAGTTTCTTGACTTGACCATGGTATAATAATATGCGGCGAAGCATATTATTATACCATGGACTTGACATTTACTCCACTTTTTAAGGCATCATAAATTATGAAATGTCACTTCGTTTCATTCACATGAAAGAGGAAATTAACATAAGGTTGAACTTTAAAGTTTAAGATCATAATGTACAAGAACACATAAATGTTGGACAGCTATGTATAGCCTAGGTACGTCGTTTCCGCTCTTTATAAAGCCTATTATGATTGTAAGGAATTAACCTTATTTTATTATGCGAGAGTAATGATCATAGATTTATCTGAGGATGTAACATTTCAATTTCCAACCTTTAATTTTTCTATGCGATTTTGTTTTAATTTGTCATTTTATCTCCCGCGTTCTTTTGTCTTTTGCATTTAAAGACGGCTTCCAATTACCTTTTGTCCGGCCTTTATCTTCAGCAAACTATGCAGCACAAAGCCCTGTGCTATCGCAGAAAGTTCGAGAGCAAACCACGCATAAACACACGGCCAGCTTATCTACAACTTTCACTGACACAGCGCCTGTTGTTCGATAACATTCTCTGGAGTTAAGCATGTCTTTGTGTGTGCATTATGGTATGCTAGGTATTCGGAGTTGCACGTGACGATAGCGGGTTTTTGAAATGTGGTTGTAATTACTAATTATGAGGTCGGAATTATGTAGAGTTATTTATGTACTTACACAGAGAAAGAATAAAGTGGATATGCCTCAAATCGCGAGATTAATTTTAAAGAGCAGAAAAATCTCGTGGTTTATTAAATAAAATAGTTATACAGTAATGTCGGAAGCGAATACTTCATAACTTAGTGGTACTTTGAATGAATCGGACAAGTAAAATGATTCTGATGGGCCGTTTGAATTGAATAAGCAAACCCTGACGAGGACTAGGATAGAAGCAAAAGTATTTTCTTATTTATAAAAAAGGCGAGGTATAAGTATGAGAATTTGCTTGACTATGAATAATTTGTATTGTGAATGAATGTAAATAGTAAATACTAATAAAAATTGTATGTTAATTATGTTTTTTTTATTTGTCTGTCTATCTCTGAGGTTTTTATTATTATTTATTTGTTGGCCACACGGGATTGTCCATTAGAAATCCCGGGAAGATCTATATTAATATCAATATTTCGATGCAAGTACTTACATTATAACTCTACCTAATTCCGACCTCTGCTAATTATGTAGGTATTTATGATTCTGTAAGAAGCCCGACAATTTCTAGTGACTGATTCAAACCTTCCAGACAAATTGAAAATCTTTTAACATGTTCTATTTTGTAGGGAAGACTTGACCGACTGCAAATATTGTTTTTGTTATTTTCCTATTTCGGCAAAGGACCCTCGGAGATAAATGCAACTATCAACGACACAATCAGCCTCATCTCTGAGACGGGGTAAAATGTGCTGACAACGAATGCAACTCCTTGAAAGGTATCATGAAGTAGAGGCGATAACTTCCATAAAACTAGAAATGTATAACGAATATCTTTATTCAAGCTTGAAACAATAGCTAATCTTTCAATCCCACCCATCATTTGACACGTCATCAATCTAAGTTGATCCTTATCAATTTTCAACCGACTTGCGAATGCATGTGACCAATAAATTCGATCTCAAAACGACACGCCTATTAATAAATCCTTGTCTACACCAAACCTTAACGCCAGCTAAGGCATGCCCCAAGCAGATAAGCGCACACCATATTAGGTGCGCGCACGCAGCCCGTCCGGCCAACGCAGCGTTCATTCATAGTTTTTTGTACTGACATAGTACGAGCACTTTGTTTTTGTTTGAGCTTTCGATTTTAATCTTGATGTATGTCGTAGTGTCTAGTCTGGTATTATGAAATTGTAGCTGTAGATACTGTGTCACGTAGGTATGTAGATCTAGATACGACTCGGTAGGTTAAATGCTTTGTTGTTTCAATCAATCTGCCTAACCTTTTCCCAACGTAGTTGGGGTCGGCTTCCTGTCCAACCGGATGCAGCTGAATTCCGGTATTTTACATGGAGCGACTGCATATCTGACCTCCACAACCCAGTTACTGGATAACACGATACCCCTTTGTAAGACTAGTTGTCAGACTTTTGGGCTTCTGACCGTAACTATTGTCAAAGATTAACGAATGACAGCCGGGACCAACGCTTACCGCGACATGGAGGGGTTCCATATGTAATGGCTGGTCTCCCATCGACTAACCAACCGCGGCATGCGTAGCTTAACATTCCCATCGACCTGTGCGGCTGTTATTAATTAGCCACGAGCCCCACCAATGCTTTTATATTTCTGAGGCTTATTTATAATGCAGTTTAATGCAGAATAATATTCGAGGTGCAACATATTCAGCCAGACTAAGGCCCAATTTCACCGCCATTCACTAAACTCGTTTAAAGCTAAACGTGTTTAGTGATTGGCGGTGAAATTAGGCCTAAGACGAAACCTAAGAAAAATCCATACCTTAAGTTGTAGGTATCTACCAACAGTCAACGCTGACGGCAGCATCTGGCCAATTTAGAGGAAGTCGGTGATGTAAAACCAAGTAAAGTATAACATCTGTATTTCTCTAAACACTGCTAAATCTAAGTACAACCTTTTTACTGAAAAAGCTAAAAGCATTTCTGTAATTTTAATCTTATCAAAATCAATTCTTAAGAAAACCATCCATTTTTAATGCAAGCTTTAATGCTCCAAAAAAGCTAAATGCCCTTTTACCGTATCAACCACTTAGCAAAATAAAACATCCTTATCCACACAACATTCCAGAAATGAATGCATATTTTTTTCTACTTTCGTGACTTTTACAAATCACCCTTCTATCTTCCCTTTACCTGGGGGAGTGGCGGAAAGGGCGCGGTATTCAACCCCCATGGTCTAGCCTTGGGGAATGATTGTGTTTGTCCAAGATGATTACGAAACGGACGGACGCTAAAGGTCTGCAGTTTGATATTGGAATGGGGTGGGTGTAATGTTTGTGGGTAGGGTTTGGAACGCATTGGAGATACTTAGAAAAGTTTTTAATAACAATTGGCTCTCTGTATAAAAATTTGACCGCTAAGTTGGTTTTTCGCAGCCTTAAAGAAACTCTGACAAAAAGCATTACCTACTTGGTGTATACGATTTTTTTTTTAACTAGACAAAGAGAAAGAAATACAGCGACAAACCTTGAATCACATCGGGTAAGCTTTTTTATCAGACGACAAATTAGCACTGCCCTCATATGCCACAGAAAAGATAGCATACCTACTCAAAACAACAACAACAACGAGAAAAAGTTTAAATTGATTTCTAAGAACCAACTTCACGAAAGCATCTTGCCGACCATCCTCAAATTAAACCCTATGTCTCATACAAGGAAAATAAACAAACTAAGAACATTTCTGCCAAACTCAATATTCCCAGAACCGGCTACACACAGTCACAACAAGTATATCGTATCGACAAGCGAGAGCCAGTGGGTCAAGGTGACGCCGAGATGTAACTATCTAGGCTTAGTTTCGGCCTAGTCTGGCGGATACTGGATTTTAGCAACAGGGAGCGGTGACAAATTTCTATAGATGTAAGTATAACTACCGTAGAACATTTGAAAGGTGATCTTGGAATCTAAAACTGTTTCAAGTGATCTGATAAGGATGGTGCAGGTTTGTCAAAAACTTTTCTCTTGTTGGAAGGCTTCTAGGGTATAGCAATAGGACACAAACACATTCTTGACTATCGAAAACATTGTGTCACCCATAGGTGGAATAAATGCGGTGGCAAAACGCTGTTCGTCTCTAGACGTCCAATGATGAATGAGTGTGATTATGAAACCTATGCAGCATTGATTGATGCAGCTGCCACAACATAAGTTTTCATGCGCGTGTCGTCTAGTACGTGATGAAGCGAATCATTGATGCGGTTGCGCTTGCGACAATGATAGTCCTGTGTATATGTTGATGCGATACGTAATTGCGCATTGATTTATATGATATGAATGATGTGATTCGCCATAACTAGCTTATCATCACCTCTTCTTGTGGTCAGGCATTTACTCAATTAATGTAAAACAAGCAAGTTGAACTACCAAAGACACTTACATTTTCAATGCAAATGCGTTCGCAAAGAGTAGTAAAGACGTCCCACGCAAATTAATATGGCAAATAATAAAATCTAAGTATGAGTGTCGTAATATTATCTCCAATAGGTCCACGGCCACTGCCACGCGTGGGCAGCGACCATATGGTGAGTTTAACCGGTGACAGCTCGCCTATTATAAAATTCTGTGGATAAATTCTTCACGCCAATTTCCACTTATTGATTGTGCTAAATTCTCGGCATTTTGCCAGTTAACTAGTTGAAGAGTGTAGCGCTTTTCAACAAGGGTTCTATTTAAAAGAGCTTTTCCAATGGCAAGTGAGTTAGTTTGCCTCCTTTATTAATAAACATTGCTCAAATTTAATGAGACGTTTATACGTCAAAATCAAACTTAACGTTTACTAACTGACGTTTAAACGTCAAAATGGTTAAACAGACATTAATCATTACTTAGCTTTAAGCAGCTATATAAATAAACCCCTACATTGCTAGGAAAAAGAATGAAGAATATCCTCAACACAGTTAGTAAGGCATTTTTCACGCCAATCGTATTTCCAAGCCTTTCTTCATTGACACCCCACAAGATGACCTTCCTTTTCATTCGACGAAAACCAGGGGGCTTAATCTCTGTATTGATATCGAAGGGTGAAATAGTTGTAATAATACCAGGCATCAAATAACTGCCAATCTAAAAAATATAAAGCTGTTCTTGAAAGAGACGCCAGTATCTTATTTGTATTGCTCCATCTCGCTTTCACAACGGAACAATGGAAGCTCTATAGTCCAAAAATATGTATTCATTTCCGAATGTTTATCAAATCCATCGATGAAAGTTTATGCTGTGAAATAAGTCGGTCTGGTAACGCGATTATATTGATTATTGAAAGTGTTTTAGATTAAATAATGTCGAAACAACAAAAGTTCAGTTTAGAAAGGTTTAGACAAAGGCTGACTGACGTCGAACAAATTGAGTATTGTGTATATGTATATTGAGGGTGTATTGAGGTGCCCAAGACCATTATGACGGCGATACCTACTACGAGATAATGCTTAGTTCAAATGACGTGCGACCAGAGAAGCTTATGTTCAGCAGTGGACTTTTAACTTGACTATAAGCTGATGAATACGATGAAGGCTTTTGCCAAAGTCAACCGAACGTTGCTGACATAACATAATATATATATATATATATATATATATATATATATATATGTAGTTATCGCATTAACAGCGATGCGGACGAATTTTTTGATGACCAATGGGCTCTTCCCTTTTTCTTTAATTACATATTATATATTTGTGCATAATAATATATATATATTTTAGTGTTAGCTTGTATACTATTGTATTATTAATTATTTTGCCAATAATTCATTAGTTAGTATCCGCAAGTCTTACCAAAATGAACTAAAAGCATAATACGAGTGGTTCCTTACATTATAATTGTATTCATAAAACTTACTAATGAAAAGCTATAAAGAGCTGATTAGAAATTGCAACACTCGAGTTCACGCCAGTTTAGCGTTACCTACAATTTCAAACAAAGTAGGCAAAGAGATTTATTAGCTAAACTAATTAATCAAGCCATAATACAAAGCGGTTTACCACGTGCTATTTGTAAGGCTTATTTATAGTGCATACTGTATTATTTAACTAACTTATTATAAATGCAAATGGTTGGACCCGTGCAAATAGTAACATTTTGTAGGCTAATTAGTCCCAAGTTAAGTTAGTCAAAAAAATCAAGACAAGCGTGATCATCACCATTTGCCTAGCCTTTTCCCAGCAATGTTAGGGTCGGCTTCCAGTCTAACCGGATGCAGCTGAATAACAGTATTTTGCATTGAGCGACTGCCTATCTGACCTCCACAACCCAGTAACAGGAACTGGTAGAATGAGTAGATATCGTATTAATCCTAACACGATACTACTTCGGGGGGATTTTTGTAATAAACTATCGTTCCTCCATCTCCTATTGGAACAACTACAAGTAGAAATGTCAGAGCAAATGTCAGGATATATTAAGCCCATTTTAGCGTAGGAAATCCTGAAACTCTTGCAGCAAATGACATGTCGGAGCCGGAGATCGTCTCGCATGGCAAGCGAGCGACAGAAAATTTTATTACAGATACAAATATGTATAGCAATAAGTCCAAAGCGATAAGACCTGCAGGTGGACCGGGCAATGTTTTGTTCGATAGAACCCAGAATCACATTTTAAGCAAACGGGTTCAGTCAGAGGTCTCCGGTAACAAAATATCTGTAGAGGAACCAAATACCTACTTGGAACGTGCAGAAATCGAACTCCTGATCCAGTAACGAGCCTTTTTGGAGGAGGAAGAAAAATCCTATAGTAAGCAAAGTGTTCAACAAGTTTAAAAGTAGGTATACGGTATTTTCATATATAAAAATCACGTGTCACTGTGCTATGTTCATAGCTCAGACCATAGACGCTAATCTTCGTAGCCACCCAATCGATTTCGATGAAATTTTATTGGTTCCAGCAGCTAAAAAGATATGATAATTTTGGACCCGATAGGAGGTGCTCCGTGCGAAGCAGGGGCCCGTCGCTAGTCCTACTATAAATAACAAAATGAGGACATTATTGCCCAACTCGAAACTAATCTCCGCATTTATAGACTTGTATAAACAAATGGCCCCGAAATTTTATGGCACTTATTAGAGCAGAGAGCAGCCATAAACGGCAAATCGTTTTCTTATATTTTTATAGCTATACATATTGCTGAATCAATCATGATTTCATAGCCCATCTTACGTAGGCTGCGGCAGTCTACATTTCTAACAATATTTATTGGTCTTTTAAAGCATTTATGTACTTACTTAAGTTTTAAGGCGCTTTCTAAGAAGTACCTACTTATCTTACTATGCCAGCTTTTTAATGGTTCAGAGCCATTAACAATTTTGTTTACAAATAATTTAAAAGTACCTACCAGTAAAGAGTAATAACGTGTTATGGGTTAACAATCCTCACGTTTATGATATGACTAAGTGAGATAGTGCTACAATCCCGCTAAGTGCTAAAAAGAGAGCCATTGGTGCCGATTCCCTTGTTTACAAACTAAACCAAATTTAAGTTCAGTGCATCTTTTTCTTTCTATTTCATTAAGAAAAGGACAGAAGATAAATTTTAGTTTAGTCCTGTCAAATTAATCAGCGCCTGACACTACTCCGTACAAGTTTAGACGTGATTAAAAAGTTGACAACTAAAATTACATCAAATAACGTCAGGTGCTGACTAATTTGACAGGACTAAACTAATATTTATCTTCTGTCCTTTTCATAATGAAATAGAAAGAAAAAGATGCACTCAACTTAAATTTAGTTTAGTTTGTGAGCAACGGAATCGGCACCACTATTGTCGACCGCATTTCTCGACCGACGCCGCTAAATAATAAAACCTGTAGCCCGTGGTCTGTGTAAAATCAATAACTTTAATCTGACATCATCATTACATGAATAAACAAGACAATCTCAAGTGCTTCATCTCATCTCAAGTACACGTAAAGATGAGCGAACCATTGAACGAACGAGTTCCGTTTCGTATTTGCTGTTAAAATATATTTTGAATTTTGTTGGGTCCAACAAATCATTTTAATTTCTTTATAGACTCTTTCTTGTGAAATAATTAATGTTAGACAAAACTAATTTTAATACGATGAGCACTTTTTTCATAAACGTGTAAAAACATATTTCATACATGGAACAACGAAACGCATCAACTGTCAGTCGAAAATGACAAGACATTCGATGTTATTGTGTTGAGTTTTAGATAAAATGATAAAAATAATGGAGCCTAGAAAGCAAATATTTACCCTTCCAGAAAAGAAGAAGTTTCTGGAAATATTAAAGAATTACTCGAAAGTAGTGGAGAATAAACATACCCATAGTTCGGCACTGAAGGTGAAGAACTTAGCTTGGCAGAGAATAACTTCGGAATTCAACTCGAGCCCGCAAACAAACTTGCATGTGAGTTAATTTATAAGTTGACTGTAAAAAGTTGTAGTTCTTTAAATACTAAGTATGTATTGCCGCGGTTTCGTCTGCGTAGTTTTAAGATTTGGAAACTGGGTTGACAGTTCTTGAGATTGTGAATTGTGAGATTGTCTTGTATTGTATGTTGACAGTATGAAGTGTTTAGCCTCCATAATTGTCGTCTTATAAGTTGATTTACAGGTTGTTATTGATGTCTAATTGCTGTAGATTACATTAAAAACTGTTAATTTGAAGTTTTGTTGCCAAAACTACTTACAACAAATTTAGTTTGGCATTTTACAAACAATAGTTGTTATATTAATTATTTAAATAAAAATCCCTAAGGAAAATCCTGCCTGATACCTTATTGTCTTTTGTTTTAGTATTATCTAGACCTATTTTGAAAATTTTGATCAAGTGAACAAAAAAGTTCTTAAATCTTCCTGTTATAAGACAAACATCCATTTATAAAATTTCCATAATAAATAAGGCATAATTTCGATTCAGAGAACTCCAAAACAGCTAAGAAGACTATGGATGAACTTAAAGCACCGCCAAAGAGAGGTGGTAGCGAGGACCCTACACTCATTGTCTACGAGAGGAACCATGGATGATATTATATCAGGACCCAACATGGATGTAGCCAGTGTGCTTATGACTGGTGTTGACGGTTCCATGGAGTTTGATATTGTGTCAGGTAAGTGATTGCTAGTTAAATAAGCATGTCTTATGAATTATTGGCATAGATAATAATTTATTATTTCATGTTTTGTAGGATTATTTGAATTGCCTGTTGCTTCAAAATAATAGCCTACCGTTGGGCATAAGTGTCTTTTATTGTTCCTGTCAGGAGCTTCCCTCCATCCTTTATTAAGGCAGACTGGTTTGTTTATTCTGTCATTATTTTATGATTTTTATTTCTATTTGTAGAAACAATAACAAATGACGACCCGGAACAGTTGGAAACAAGTCTTTGTCTAAGTGAAGAATCTCAAAATATCTCTAATCAGGAAACACCAGTAATTAGCACTGTAAAAATTGAACCAATCTCCCCGATCAATGCTAATCCTGCAGATACTATTACAACACTAACACCCATTCTAAACCCAGCCCAAACACCAAACAATAAAGCTCATATCACTCAACAACAAGACAACCAGGATAAGAAATCCAGACTTCAAAGCAATTTGGAACTTCAGGGTTTGGAAATACAGGTGTTAAAAGAGAAATTAAGATACCAAAGAGAAGAGAATAAGAGTAAGGAGGCATGCGCTGCAGCTATACACAACTTGGAGTACCAGATTTTGAAGGAAAAGCTTAGGGAGGCTAAAGCTAAGGCTGACTTAGCAGAATTGTATCTGAAGAGACAGCACTATTCAGATGGTGGTAGGTGATGATGCAATGTTTTTTTTACTATTTAGAGGTCAACACATTAGGGTACTTATTCTTGGTAACTTCTAGCTAAGCAAAATAAGTCATACAAATAATTGAAAAGTCTTATTCATTCGGATTATTATTTACCACCTTCGCTCCTTTATAATAGATAATAATTAAAATGAAAATTAACTTGGTTATTTTTTTTTCAGATTAAAAAGGAACAGTGGTTACTAATAATGTTTAGATAAATATACAATTTATTAAATTTTATTAAGTGTTTTATTGTTGCTAAATTCACTGTAAACACCAGCAATAATTGTTTAGTCAAACCCAGAAAGAATTAGAGACATGAAATGGTAAGTCAAGTCACCTTAGTCAGTCTTCTGGTAAAAGAAAAAAAAGAAAAAAAAAAGAAATGAAAAGAATCACCTGCACATTTGAGTAATATTGTTATAAGGTTGTAAATAAAATCTTTAATAAAAAGGAAATTACGTCTTGAAACCAGCATTCCCATCACACTAATGATTGTTGATTTATTTTGTAAAATACAGATCTTGCAATCCCCCAAATACATTATCCAGGCCGGAGCTCTGCTTTGCGTCAACCTGGATTGAGGATATGATCAATAACATTTCAAAGGGCACTAATCAAAACAAAAACTAACATTTTAGTAGGTAGGTAAGTACCTATCCCATTTACAAATCACCATTTCCTGCAACTCGCATATAAATCGCCATCAAAACGAAAATAAAAACAAAACGGTTACGAAATGGTTCCCGGTCGATTCCAAATTTAAATTTAGGCGCGAACACTGTGCGCTTAAAACGATAACAAACAACCAGTAGTGAGTCAACGTTTAAATATAGGATATTCGAATTATATCACCTGGCAACGTTATCGTGTGTACAGAAAAGTATTACATGTTTACAAGTTTCAAGTCATCTGTGAAGTAACGAAACTATTATGGAATTTGAAAATACATAGTTGGCACGACGATAATTTTTTGTGATCACCGGCTATTTGTGAATCAACGCAATGATGACACCGCATTTTAAAACATCAATCAATTACCTTGGCCTATAACAATCTATTTTGGGTTTTATTGGACTTTCTTATTGCCCCACACCACCAAGCAAGAATTCGCATTTTAGGAAAAAGGGTTAGCGAGCCAATGCAGCCACAGTATCCTCACTTACGAGTAAAACCTGCTTTACCTTAGTGCCTATAAAACCTACGAAGCAGGCAATCATTTCTATGCTGATTATGGATTGAGGAAAATGCATTGCTTACGATTCAATGCGAGTCATATTTGCATGTGACTTGCGATGCGAAAACACTACTTTTACAATGTATACGACAGCGTGCCTTTAGTCTTATAATAATACACCTCTAGTATCGTTAATGCAAACAAACTCCTAAAACAAAGTTTTTTATTTTTTATTTGAATCGTACTTTAAAGCATTCAAAGTCATGCCATTTATTTCAAAAAGGCACATAAAAGGTACTTTTAAACTTCAAAAATTACAAATAAATTTAATTGATTCTAGTTGACCCTTCCAAAAGGTAGTTTCGTAATGAGAAGAATGGGCAAAAAAACTCCACCGTTACTCAATTAAAAATGTCCGTACAATATTTCGTTCGTATTTGGTTTGTTACAAAGTTACTTTCATTCACAGAACACCGCTGCCCCGTTTGGCATTATACCTAGTTATAGGCAAGTCTGTCTGAACCCAGACGGCGAAAAACAAAAAGGGTAAAACGACTGGGACTGAGCCTACAGTTTATTTATAGAAGCGGGAATGCACGGGATGAATGCTTAATGCCTTGTCCACTTTCCAACTAACTATCTATTTTATAAGAGTTTTGGCACCGAATTGGAAGGGTAGACTGAAAAGCGCGGTGCAATGGAGATTGGAACAAACTTCATACTTGTCCGTAACTTTATATTTAGCCAATGCTATTAAGTATATTGCAAGAATATGTTTTTGGTGGAAGATGGTCCGTTTGGTCGTCTGTTTAAATGGACTCAAACACATGTTAGTCAGGATATATACCATAACTACTGCTGTCTAAGTTAGGCAGCTCACAGCTGGGTTAGACTGAATGCGTAAGAAAAATGATCGGTTGTTGTGAAGCAAACGAAAGGACCCTGTCTTGTGAATGGCGAGAGTAGGAGTTGATTTAAATCCGTCGTAAAGTTATTCAATTACAAAGTACTATGGCTAAAAATATTTTATAGTAAGGTAAGTTCATACAGGTCTTTTCATAATATTAAATTTTCTTCAATACTCTTCTACGCGATTTGCGCGGAATAATAGGCAACAGCCACATTGTTACTTTAACAGTTCCAGGCCAGCGCAGTAATTTATGCTGCACTAGCTTTTACCAGCCGAGTTACTATAATATTAAACAACGCATAATGTACAAGGAGTAAATCGTTCTCGCTATCAATAGTGTTCAGCTCTCTTAGATTGAATAATTTATTGCGATACTGGCGCCTGTATTTCAAAACTCTTTGCTATTTTTGTAGACTAACGTGTTTAAAGTTTTGAAGAAACAAGCTGTGATTTGTCTTGCAAGTTTCTGTACCAAATAATTAATGCAAACCTATGAGCCTATAGTATCGAAAGGAAAATCTTGGACCTAAAGAGATACTAATATTTTGTAAGTTTCTTTAGGAGCAACTTTAACCTATATTTGAGCAGCAGCAGTTGCCTAGTGCCCCCATGAATGGACATATAAACTACGTCAACCATTTTTAAATCATAAAATAAAAATCCCAAAAACAGTAAGGTCTATCTAGCGAGACCGGATAAACTTGGAAAAACAAATACTGTATTTCTAAAAACCATAACAAAAGAAATAAAAAATCTATTCTCGTGGGGGACACAAGTCAAGTATATAGCCAAGTCGACCTTGCCGTGACCATTAGTCCGGTAGGGCCGAGCCCAGCAGTCCCATGGCAGAAATAGCTGCGGATACAGGCGAGGTTACGCACCTGCCCTAATTACTGGCACGTGGATGGCGGAAAATGATGGATCTACAGTTCTACTTTCCAACTTTCTGATAAGAATGGTTGATTATCTAAGGGGTTAGCAGAAGTGCTACTCTAAACATCGGAAATTTTCGACTTCATCATTATTCATCGCGCGCCTGCTCTCTGCGTTCTTCTCGTTTGCAAATCTCGCGGTTTAGCGATTTCATCAATGCTTGGGCATCGAGTTTTGAGTTTCAAGAACCAAAATTGCGCGTTTCTGCATTGAGAGAGGTCAGTCACTGTATCTACTTTCCGAAAAGCGACTAAATCGCTGATCGCTGTTGCTTAAAGTTATCTGCTAAGGCAATTGGAGGTTCGGTCGAAAATGTTATTGAGGATTGAAGAGCTGGAGGGACCGTAGGTAGTTGGTTGACACCACAAAAAAAATATCGGTCTGCATTCACCTCTATTTAATTTATTTTATATCCAAATGTTAAATTCTTGTCTTGTTTACTAAATCATTAGTACCACGACACTGGGTGTGTAATGTGTGTTTACCCTGTAACGTTAGCGCAGGGAAAAATGATTTGCATACTTTTGAGCTGGCAAAGGTCAAAACGCTAAAGTATTTCAAACAAAATATGGTACCTAAAGCGTAAATAATAAATTATAATAGCCAGTAACATGAAAACGTACTTTACACGCAAGTATGATATTATATTAAATATTAGAGTATTTTTCTGGTTGTTGGCCTTTCGTGTCGCGAAAGCTTAGCTTATTAGCCTGTTAGGCACAAAGCTTACCGATTGCTACGCCCAGACAGATACAGGCTAGGCTATAAATGCCAGATGTGTAGCTAGAACATAAATATTTATGTTCTAGCTATATTGTTGAGGTTGAAGTCCTATACAATGTCACAATCTATTTAAAAAAAAAAAAAAAATATATATATATAATTTTGGAGTAATCATCTTTTGAGGGATAGTGAATCTACTCTTGTTTGTTGTTACATTACTAGGAGAGTAAGGCTCTTCACTTTTCTTCGCGACTTCGTCATTCTTGTCAAAATTATGAATTGCCTCATCATCATTATCAACCTTAGATCTCGCGGATTCTTGATGATTTGCTAGAAGCCCGCTCGGATGTATCTTATCGTATGTTCACCTGTTCGAAACCCTGTTTGTAATGTACATAGGGTCTCAGTTCTGTAGTCTCGATAGAGCCAGCATCATCCTGGTTTTGGTCGCTGCGTAAGAAGTTTCCAAAACCATAACAAACGACTAGCAGCCTCTCTGTATCAACAAATCAATATGCAAATATGTATAAGTGTGACAATATGCAAAACCTGTCCAAAGTACAATGTCAGTCATCGAACCCAGGACTTCACGGTTCACGTCTCTTTATGGACCATTGTTTCTATGATGATTTCATTATAAAGCTGGTGCAATAAATGACTTTACAGCGTGAATCGTTATTGTGTCCAAAATCATCTTTGTGTAGTAAAACACGAGATGTATGACTGACCTTGGCATGAAATAACTTAGTCATAGGTTTTTTTATAAGTCTTTACGTGTTTTTCTTATGCCAGTGTCATGGCCGATTACACTCGAGTCTACATTTAAATAATCGCGATTTATCGAATTTTCCTGATGTTAACCTCGTCATAAGCCATATTTGAGATGGCTCAGGCACAGACTACTGTCGTGAGGACATTACATCCATCGGACACTGACTGTGTACGTGTAGAGTTATTTTACCTACCCATTATATCTTGGTTTATGACAGTACATGGTGACGAGCCGGTAAATCACGCTTCGTACCATCAACATCTGAACTAGCTCGAACCAATTGAGAGTTAGAAAGAAGAATGCTCTGGTTGCATTGCAAACCTTCGTACGCAGGCATTGCGATACGAATGACAGTATTCATTGAGGTTTCTCTTGAAGACTCACTGGATTTACAAAAACTGTCTAACGACACTTACTGGACTCTTCGGCTACCTTGAGCAGCCGCCGACTTTACGTTGTTCTGTTATAATTAAATAACATTTTGAACTTACGGCACGGTTGGCGCAGTGGTTAAGCGATTGACTGCTGCGTTACGTGTCGCGGGTTCGATCCCCGCACGGAACAAATATTTGTATGGCCTGCAAGTAGTTGTTCTGGGTCTGGCTGTTTGTGTATGTGAATGTGTATATAATATGTGTTTGTAAACGCACCCTCGATACAGGAGAAATTCCTAGTGTGGGGCAACGGTTTAAAAAAAAAAGAAAGAACTTGATGCTCACAGTCGGCGGCCTACTATAGGTTTGGTGTGAACGTGGCCTGATTGCTGAAGTTATTGCCGTCGTTGTTGTCCACGATTAATTACCCGCATTCGGACATTCCCAATTGGAATCGTTCGAAATAACCATTCATGTTCTTAAATGCGTTGACTACTGAATCGTCGTAAATCAATTGAATGATTAACAAATGTCCCCCTCTGGAAGTGCAGCGCTGTCTCACGGACTACGCGGTACAGGGTTAATTTTTGACCTGGTTCTACAGGGCGAAAACGAAACGTATGGTTTTACATGCAGATAGAGCAAAGCGGAAAAGAGAACAATGAGCTCGGCCGCATTTTGGAGATAACAAAAACTATATTTAAATACTATTTTTTTTTAAATACTATATTTATTATTTAGTTTTTTTTTAAAGCCCTGTCCAGGAACTGAATCGAATGTTATTTGCATAAAAATCCCTTTTTAGTATACCAAAATTTGCGATAGTACTACCGGTTAGGATCAAAAGTTTTGATGGATCATGTAAGAACAGAGAAAAGATGAGAGATGAGCTTTTCCTTAAAGATTTTGATTCCTAAAATATCATGGCAAAAAAAACACTTAACATAACATAGACTAATACCTACTACACAAGAACAGCTGCATGTAATAGTGTTTGTTTTAAAAGTCTAGACTAGTGCAACACTTTTAAACTAGATCAGATTGAAAATATATTGTTACCTAGGTACAGAGCAAAAAGTAAGAATGGTAAGAAATATGAGAGGTGTATGGTAACAAACCTTTTTGGGGCTCGTGGCTAAATAATAACAGCCGCATGGGTCGATCGCAGGTTAAGCTTCGTTTGCCGCGGTCGGATTGTGAATGGGTGACCATCCATTACATACCAAGACCCTTCCGTGCCTCAGAAAGCACGTTAAGCCGTTGGACCCGGTTGTCATTCGTAGATCTGTGACAGTCGTCATGGTCCAAAAAAAAAGTCTGACAACCAGTCTTACCAAGAGTTATCGTTTTACCCAGTAACTGGGTTGTGGAGGTCAGATAGGCAGCCGCTCCATGCAAAATACTGGCAATGAGCTACATACAGTTAGACTGGGAGCCAACCCCAACATAATTGGAAAAAGCCTAGGCAGATTGATGCTTGAAATCTTTTTCTACCGTGAATGAAATAGGTAGGTACAGACGCCAGCACATCAAGCTACTACAATCTGTCAAAGGAGAATGAGTAATGATGGGCCCACCTCTCAATAGGAATAAGACACTCATAAATGAATAGGTATGTTTATGCAGAATAAAACTTATTATTACGACTAAGGTCAAAAGTCAGTACTTTCGGAGTTATACTACTTATTATACTGCCATAAAAGTGACCGTAGTTTACTTCGTTATAAGATAAACTATGGCCAGACTCAAAACGGACGGCACCTATCTGCTTGCTCCTTACCTGCGCCCCCACCCTACCCGCTGCGCCCGCCGCTTGCCCGGGCGCATTTGCAAATGGCGATCAGTCATATTGCAGTGAACATCTTCGAGACGGTTTATACGTTATAGAAAAATGTACAGACAAAACGATTTACATGATTTAATAGAATATAATATACCAGCAGAGAATGTGTGGTTGCTGCGTGGTAGGATACAGTCACGCCACGTAAGAGCAAGAATATACTATTGCTATATATTAATTGATCGAAACCAAGTTGGAAGAAACGCGATATCACAATATTATTGCTCTTGCTTGACCGGACGGCGAACTGTAGGAAGTTGCGCTCACACTATTTCTTTGATTTGGTACCTAGGAGTTGGGAGACATCAACCATTCGTGGCCCCCGTGGGTTTTTTAAATGATGTAATTGTCTTTGATGTCCAAGACGAATAATAAATCTCTTTTGTTTTAAAGTGTACTTATTATTACTATTTTACCTTATAAGTATCCATAAAGAATATGTTAGACTGACGACTTTAAGACGTCGTATCTCCGAAAGTACTAACATTTGACCATAGTTATATTAGTAACTAATGTTCCACTTAAAAAGCCCTATCCAACGGTATATCAGATGGTACTATTGAAGGGTGGGCCCAGACTCCATACATTCATTTCCCATTGTCCTTTCTTTAATAGATTTTCAACTTTATCGCTAAAGCATTAAGGTTCAAGGTTGATTGGGAAAATTTGACAGTTTCGGGTAGCTTGACCTGCTGGCGTCTGTACATTGATTTGGCATAAATAAATTAAACCAAATCCAACTGGTCATTCAACCTTGAAGTTAGCAGAATTATTGATAAAACAACGGAAATACAATAAAAAATTTGCGCACACAGATTTTAAGGATGCGTTTGGTTTTACAGGAAGCCTACAGTTTTATTTATATAAATCAAATGCTGCTATGATATTATGTTTGGCCTCATTTTTCTAGTGGTAGCAAGTGCTACTACTCAAAAGTCATAGACAAAGCATTTATTTTAAAAAGGCACTTTTGAACGTCAACATTTACATTACATTAGAATTGATTCTAGTCGCCCCTTCTTAAAGGTAGTTTCGTTAGTTCGTAGTAGTTAGTACCTACTGCTGAGCTCGTGCTCCTGGGTCTGATTTCTCGCGATTACATGGGACGAGTACTACAGATACACCTTTGCCTAACCCTTCGAGGATTACAGGCGAGATGTTATGTTATTTATACTAATATTATAAAGAGGTAACGTTTGTGAGGTTGTAGGAGGTAATCTCTGGATCTACTGAACCGATTTTGTAAATTCTTTTTGCATTTGATAGTCCAATTCTTGAGGAAGGTTATAGGCTATTTACCATCACGCTAAGACCCTTAGGAGCCGTGCAGAAAGAAAAAAAGTCAGAAAGAAAACTATGCTAAAACGAAGTCGTCGCGCGGTCGGGCGATGCGACGCGACGGGGTGGGACTGGGGTACTTACACTAAATTTCACGCTAAAAGCTAGTGTATAATATTTTTATAGTCGAGCGAAAGGACATTGTACAAAAATACCTTTTAAAGTCGAGACAATATTTCTGGATGTTTGTCAGCATACTTTACCTCAATATAATACAGGGTGGCACTGTGGCAGCAGGGACATCAATGCACAGCCTGTTAAGATGGAGTCAGTACCTAGGTACATGATTATGAACCTTTTTGATTTGAACCATGGTTGAAATTTTTCGTTGGTTATTATTTTTTAATAAGTAATTGATTGCCATACATTTTGAACACGTAGGTATTTCACTTTTATATGAAACAGCAGATTTTTTTTTGTAACCGACGATACAATTCTACGCTAGGGGGTCTAGAATGATCTGACTGTCCCTGATAGTAAAAAGGACGTATCTAAATTATTTTCCAAAATTGAGTTATTATATTGTCGGAATGAGGAAAAAAAGACGAACAGACCTGCTGTTTTTTTTTTATATCTCATTTAGTTTCGGATTTGCCATAGTGAAGAAGGGCTCATCTCCATTATCATTTATACTTTAACTAAGATGAAACAACACATTTTGATGGAAGTAAAATGAAAAGACGTATTAGCATAGATGAGTCTAATCTTTCAATTAATAACTACTTTGATCGAGAAGTAAAAAGGCGCAAAGCTATTCATTAAGAGGGCCATCACAATGTGATGGCCCTCTCAAATCAAAAACTCAAATACAAGAAAAAATTTCATTTTTTCTTGTAAGTATTTGAGTTTTTGAAGAGTTCACACACTCAAATACTTACAAGAAAAAAAAAATTTTTTAGAGCACACCCGAGATAAATAAACAAACTTTCTCAGGCATTTTTTTTTTAATTTTGTGGCCATGTCTAAACCGTAATCACACATCAAAACTCCCAGTTTAGAGGTGTAATTATGGTTTAGATATTATGGTCACATAATTTAAAATAAAATATGCCTGAGAAAGTTTGATTATTTATCTCGGGAGTGCTCTAAAAAATATAATTTTTTTTCTTGTATTTCTTCAAACACTCAAATACAAGAAAAATTGTGATAGCCCTCTTAAGTTCCGCGTGTGACAATAAAAAGACCTAACTGGCTATTGCGCCTTTTAATTCATTTGAAAATTAGGGCTAGTAGGTACTAAGAGACAAGGACCTAATTTACCACTTGCGTCTTTTAAATTTAGTGCACCACTTCTTTTATTAAACGTATGTGGTAGATGCATGCGTTTTATTTTCCTGTAGAACGAAATTATATACTTATCAATCAATACTTAATAAATTTGATTACCAATTTGAATGATGTTTATGCCTTCAAAAACATTGTTTCCTTGGGATTTGTAGGGCCAACCATCCTTTTGTTTGTGTGAAAGGTAATAGATACCTACAGACTCTTTATCTTATTAATTGAATAGCCGCAACAGCTAAGGTACCTACTAAGAATGAAAGTCGTAATAATAAAATGCACATTTTATTCATAAACGTAATATTATGAAAATGGCTGTTGTAATTGGTGAATTGGTAATGCTACATTGAAAGGGCGCATATGGTGTTTTACGGGTTTCCTACTTAGTTCTAGGTAATTATCCGCTTTTTTTTTTAAAGAAATGTTTCATTTTGAAAAAAGAATATACTTACTATCAATACAGTATTATAACATTTTATGTTATAATACTAAATTAAGAGGAGAATATGGGCCGAAAAATGGTAGGTACATTCACAGAATTTTGTTAAATGCAATAACTAAATCACAGCATTTTCCCGCAATATTTTTTTCTCCGTATTTACTTTTTGTTAGATAATTACAAGACTTACGTCTTTTATCGGGGGCAGGCTGAATTCATGGTTTCAATTTGCGCATCGTCCCTGCCACCCTGTACACTGTCCACAAGTAAAAATATCAAGTTATCAGTAAAACAGCTTGTTTGTATACTTTACAAGTATGGACCTTGCAGTTTTTACCTTGACTTTTGATAAAATCTGTCTTATTAATTGTATTAAATAAACAAAACGATAAGTGGCAATCCATACTGACCTTGGGAATGAATATTTTATACCTAAGGTAGGTAACTAACTAAGGTATTTAACTGTAAGTACTACAAAACTAATGATAATAACTATACTATTCAGCTGCATCTGGTAAATTTGGAAGCCGACCCCAACATAGTCATTTATTTATTTATTATTGTACACCAACAGCTTCTGTGTAAGTATAATATATCTTAAGTACTAATGGTAACAAAAACAGAAGTTTTTTTTTATTTTTATAACCTTTAGCACCATTTGAAACGAAAACGCCACTTTAAAAAGAGACCAACACATAAATCTATATGATTTAAGTGTGAGAGAATGGGGTAAAATACATTATAGTCTTGAAGTTTCCATTTTTGAAGGTTTCACTACCCTCACGTGTGAACATGATTGATGATGAACAACAAATTTGGAAAATCATATAAGTACTTTTACTAAGTTTGTAAATATGTGAGCACCATGTATCTATCACATAATTAACTTATTTGTCATTGCTACGTATTTAATTATGTTTACCTATTGCAGTATGGTAGTTTTAATAAAGGTGCATCATCTTTATAATTATATAAATTAATGTATACAAAATATTGTAACACATTTTAAAAGAGTAACGGTGGAGGTTCTTGCCCATTCTTCACCATACGAAAACTACCTTTTGGAAAGGGCAACTAGAATGAATTCTATTTTAATGTAAATGTTGTGCTAGTTTATCATTTGTGACTATAAGTTACAGCTACATATATAAATACACATAATGTAGCATTGCATATAATGTAAGCGGGCACGCCCTTTTTGCCTGGAGGCTTTTTATTATGTATTAAGTTCTGTTTACGTTTTCATTATTTATTTCTGCTTGAGTATAGTTTTCAATATTGGCGTGTGCTAGCTGACATATGGCAAATAATTTTAATGTTTTTATGTTTCGTAATGTTAATTACTTATTACTGTATACAATCCAGTTCTTCTAACTGAACAGATAGCACTGCTGCTGGGGAGTTTGTTCCGCCACTTCTTCTTCCCAGCTAAAGCACTAGGAAGTGGTAAGGGCGGGTGTTTTGGGGGGACTGTCTTATTTTAGAACAGAGTTTTATTTTGCAAATATGGGTAATACATAATAGTTCTTATGATTACATTATGTGAGTTTGACATTCAAAAAGTGCTGATTCTCAACCTAGTTTGAATAAATGACTTTTGATTTTGACATTCAAGTGCCTTTTATGTGCCTACTTGAAATAAATGCTTTGACTTTGAACTGCCCACATTCTTTTTATTTTTAGCCTTTGCTGTCTTACTCCTGGGCAAAGGTCTCCGTCCACCTCCTTTCATTGTTTGCGATTAGCCCATAATGTTAATAAAAACGTCTCCAGATCTTTATACGAGGTGGCTAATTCTATAGGTAATAGTTGTCAATGATTAAGCGCAATAATGATCTTTAAACCTGCTTCGTTTCTCTGAACAGTTTATTGAAAACAGATGAGTCAATGACCATATTTATAATATTGTTATTTGTAATAACTTTTCAAAATAATGACCATGATAATCAGTTAATAGAACAAGTGGTTATGTTCATTCATTAATTATTATTAATAAGTAATTTCTTGGAAATATTCAGATTAAGGTAGGTACTTAAAAGCCTGTTTCTTAGAAGTGGTCAGCATTTTCTTATTTCTTAATTAGACCATTGTGGTCTCTCTCTTAGTAAAGCATTGTCATTTGTGTCAGCTGTGGAGCAATGCTAAGGCTACCTTGATAATCTTTAACAAATCCTATAAAAATTGGATCATTCTTTGTTTTGGTTATTTTTCATAGTACCTATTACTTTTGCTGGCTTGTTGGACTTGGAATGCACCCACCAGTATGCACTTGCATACTGCATAAACAGCAGGAATCAAAGTGATGAGATGGATGAGATTATAGCTCTCTACCAATAATCTCATCTATCTCTCTCTCTCTCTAGATCAGCACAGTATGTCTGGCATATACTATCAATTAAGAACTTTATACAAAGTAGATTCGAATTAACTCAGAATGTATTATTTAACTTTATATAAACGTAAATTAATTCGTCACACTTTAATTAATTCTAATCACTGACTTAACATTCAAAAACAGAACAGCAACAACTGAATCACTTCGCACTTCTTACCAGCCAAGGTTAACCAACATACGACACCTCACACCCTGGTTCGCCCGCTAAACCAACCAAAAAGGCCGACTCAGCCTCGCGACCAAATAAAGTGATTTCCATCGCACACCTCCTGCGTTAATCACTGCTATGACATAATACACCAATAATATTGTAGTAAACGACTGCTATAAACAATAATCTTCTGATCTTAACACCTACATCGGTAAACTAGAACGTTTTTCTATAAATAATATCGTGTAAGTCTCACCTGTTGAGCAACTGGCTCCAAAATACTCTCGATTATCTTCGTATGAAACACCGGCATTTTGTATTTTTAAGTCCGACACTTAATTTACATTAGATAATAAACACAAATAACAATGATCTCACAAAATATTCACAAAATAAAAATAACACAACCGAACGAGATAAGCGACCGAAAAATACTGACGGCTGACGGATGACGGATCGGAATGATCGGATGGCGGAATAGTGTTGCGCCAGGCTAGTCGACGTGCGCGCGAATGTGTTGTCGATCATTGTGTCAAATAGTGTGGTGAAATGTCACGTTACAGCTTTTGATTTTATTATAATAGTATCGGCTTTGTTGTGTTTGTTATCTAAATAAGTAAAGCAAACTAGCGTGAATAGTAACATGTTCAATACTGAATACCCAATTATTTAGGTCTACAGAAATGAACTATCCACTAAGAATCTTATTACGTAAGTCTGTGAAAAGTTTTTATTCAATTCAAGTTTGAGGGAGGTCATATGCAAAACCTTTTTCCATTAGGTTTGAGACCTTTAGTAAGAGTATCTTGTCTGTAGTCTGTGTATTATAGGGAGTATCAGGTCAGGCATAGCAAACAAACCGTAGACAGAGAAAACTATCTCTGTACAACTCTGTTTCTGTGTATCTGTGTATCTCTGTATCAACGATACAAACATACAAACGAACTGGATTTTCATAGAGGTGACTAAGGGTTGATATTTGGCAAAGTGCTGTCTAGTGAAAATTCCTTCACAGTTACGCCTACCTACGTGTTGTGAAGTAATTCTTGGTTTGCACTGACGGTTTTCCGGATAGATAGAAATTGTGATGGATTTATGGAGAAATTGTGGATGCATTTTTATTGAAAAACCAACCCTTCTGTAATCAAATCATTTATTACATTATATTTTAATCTTATCAATTATCAAGTCTTTAAAATTACGTGCAAATAGACAAAATTTTCTTTCTTATATTAGGAAAAAGTATATAACAGTCGGTTTGTCATTTCATTATACTTAAAACGTTAATATTGTGGGTCGTAATTATTGAACATCTGATGGTGTAACCGACTTTCTAGTAAGTAGTTAATACCTACAAATTAGGTAAAATTTATTAACAACTGAACATACTTAATAAAATCTAACAAGTAATTTGACTAGGTTTATCACAAATAAATAGAATCGGGAAGTTTGCCCAACAGTGGGAACCCATTGTTGTGCGATAACACCTCCTGTGCGATTTGACTAAATCTTTTTACTTACACGTATTCGATGTTAAAAATTTAATACTTTCGATATTTTTACATATTACTTTAAAGACCCGTGAGCGAACTTGTCGATGATTTTTTAACATCTACTATATTTATTTAGAATCTTGTACTACCATCTGTCACATCAACTTTACTAATAATAATTGATAAACTTTGAAACAAATTTGACAATTCCCTAGACAAGTAGACATTACAATTTGAAAAAATAACAGGGAGCAGTGACTAGTCTAGTATCTTCACTAATGCCTGTTCCATTAACAACATTTTAGGAACTGGCTGTTATTTTACCTACTCCTCTAAAGACGACCTTTGGCGGGAAATTCAAAACCGATTTTTATTGACGTTTGGATTAATTTGGATTTTGTTTTCACAAACTACCTGAACTTCAGGCTAATGTCTACAACGACCACGAAAAGAGACACTCTTGTGAAGAAACGAGACCCGTGGTTTTTAAAACACTATGTAATCGTCTGACTCTTGCACCATTTGGCCTTATCATTTCCTTAATTCACATTACTTTCACTTTATTTAAAGATCCTCATTAACGACACTAACTTTGACATCTTCTCTTACAAATATTCAACGATATCACACTTGATAGATATATTGGGACAGCTGACTCCGTAGCTGAGGTTCAGTCCGTGTGGCTGGCTCTTATGCCGTTCCGTGAGGAGTTTGTGGAAGATAGGAAGGATGGCGCACTCGAAGAGTTCGGACTCCGAGCTAGCGGTATACATCTTTCGCGTGTCTACTGTATCTTGGCGTTTCGAGTCGCTCCTGTATCCTGCAGATTTTCGGTCTTCCCGTTTGTTTGGAGAATCTGAGGAAAACATAACATTTGGGTAGATTTTGGGAACATGCAAATGGTAGGGACCATTGACCTGAATAAAAGACCTTTGACCGAGGACTTTGGCTCCGAGCCATATTTTTCCTATAAGGGAATTTATTTTAAAAGACCTTTGATTTTCGTCTGTAACTCTGAAGTGACAGCCATGCTTAAAAGATAACATACCCGTTTTATGTCTTGAAGCTACATTAGGACTACTCTTATGATGATCAGGCCTCGGTGTGTGACTGGCTTGCGTCAGTCTCGGAGAATCCCCAACGCCCTTCGCCCTCTTCAACGGCTCAGCTTCCTGCCTCAATCTCTTCGCTGGAGAATCCTGGGTCTTCACCACCCTGATTGTATCAGGGTCTGGCTTCCAGGTGTCTGCTTCAGGAACAGGTTCTGGCATAGGTTTGCGAGGTATGTCATCGTGTCTTCTGGGTGTGGATTCTGTTTTCGTTTTGGTTCGTTGTTCTATTCGATCTTCGTGGTATGGTCTAACCTGGATATGGAGGAATTTAAAGGGGTTTAGCAGAATATTGTTGAACAAAGGATTATAGTGCATTATAGTGAAGATTACAGATTTGAGGTCACAAAATGTAGCTAGTTCATACTTCCATACTACTTAAATATTATAAATGCGAAATTAACCATATCTGTTACTTTTTCACGCCTGCTGAACGGATTTAGATGACAAGACCATGACCTGAGTTAGGGCATAGGGGAATTTTTTCTCCCGGTACTACGTTCTCGAGGGATAATTTCCGTCCTATACGCGGTCGTAAGCCGCGGGCAAAAGCTAGTGTTTTATGAGTTCCAAGGAAAAATCTTTACTGGGATTTTGTAGCACGTAGAGTCTACTAACTACTGATAATTCTGTAGCACGTAGATTCTACTATATACTGATAATTTTGTAGCACGTAGAGTCTACTAACTACTGATAATTTTGTAGCACGTAGAGTCTACTAACTACTGATAATTTTGTAGCACGTAGAGTCTACTAACTACTGATAATTTTGTAGCACGTAGAGTCTACTAACTACTGATAATTTTGTAGCACGTAGAGTCTACTAACTACTGATAATTTTGTAGCACGTAGAGTCTACTAACTACTAATAATTTTGTAGCACGTAGAGTACTAACTACTGATAATTTTGTAGCACGTAGAGTCTACTAACTACTGATAATTTTGTAGCACGTAGAGTACTAACTACTGATAATTTTGTAGCACGTAGAGTCTACTAACTACTGATAATTTTGTAGCATGTAGAGTCTACTAACTACTGATAATTTTGTAGCACGTAGAGTCTACTAACTACTGATAATTTTGTAACACGTAGAGTCTAATAACTACTGATAATTTTGTAGCACGTAGAGTCTACTAACTACTGATGATTTTGTAGCACGTAGAGTCTACTAACTACTAATCATTTTGTAGCATGTAGTATCTAATAACTACTGATAATTTTGTAGCACGTAGAGTCTACTAACTACTGATGATTTTGTAGCACGTAGAGTCTACTAACTACTAATCATTTTGTAGCATGTAGTGTCTAATAACTACTGATAAAAAAAATTACTCACTTGAGCTGCAGATTGTCTTCTTTTAGATTGACTCTGCTGTGGAGGTGTGCTGACTGGCTGCGAAAACTCTGACCCTCGACGCTGAAAAAGAGAATTCCATGCAGTTACCCAATCAGGTAAAACTACTCGAAAAAAAAAAACCTCTGGCAGTAAAACAATGATGAGGATGAAATAAAATGATTTACCTTTGATAACCTATCTGTCATTCTAAGGGTTTCTGCTTCTCGGTACCCTTCAGGAGTGCCTACTCTGGTGCCGGTGCCAGTGCCAGTGCCTGCTGAAAATGAGTTTTAAATCGGAGTAAATAATGTTCATATTTCAATGGTATAGTATATATATAATCATGAGATCTAATAAGGATAAGGCTTACCGTAGTTTATGGAAGCATTTGAAGCTCTTCTCTCAATACTTCGCGTGTCAGTTTCCCTAAAATCAAGGCAGGTTAATTTTCGAAATTAAACTCAACTATGATACAGAAAGAATAAATAAACGAAACTTAAGGTACGCAAGTACCTGTGATGATGAGGCGAAGACTGTGATTGTCTCGTCTTTTCTGAAACACTTCTCTGCATTGGAGAGTGATGGTGACTTGGTGCTGCAATAAAAAGGATAGTATGTATTAATTTGCGAATTGCTATTACAGCTTTTAACTGACTTCTTAAAAACGAGCAGGTTCTCAATTCGACTGTACATATGTATATATATTTTTAAATTTATTATCGATATTTTTGTAAATTCTGGACTGATTTATTTTTTCATTTCGTAGAGGAAGCTTGCGCGGTGGTCCCAATATATATATATAATTATATATATTTAGCTTTGCTATGTTAGTTTTTGAGTTAGCTTCAATAATACGTATTTTTACACTTAGTGTAGGTATATTGATTGATGATGTCATAATAACTTCCTGTCACTATTATTTATATAGCAAGTAGTGGTAAGTATATGAATTTGTGTAGGGTAGATACCACAACTAAAAACCATTTTTACAAAAAACAAACCGACTAAGTGGTTACCTACCAAAAAAAATACTACAATGTGAAAAATAACTTTAATTTCGGAAGTGTGTGGCTTAAAGCTGACATGAAGCTTATTCCGTGGTATTATCTAACCGATATGAGTTATGAAGAACAATAATTCATCCAATGACAATAAATGCTTAATGATTAAATTAGTGGTAAGTGGTAAGGCCTGATAGGCACCAGTCTCTACTTCAAAATCTACGGCACTGCTATGTCGGCTATGCTCTAACAGTGTAAGTACCATAAGTCTTAACTCATCTAATCATTTGTATAACATATGCACAAATGACAATGGTATTACCAGGTTATGCCAGAGGACATACAAATGTTTGTGTGTGTTACCAAGCCAGCCAAGTCTCAGCAATTAAATAAGAAATACAATATAAAAACAATACGTAAAGTAAAAAAAAATAAAGAATTAAATAATCACACATCTCATCATACAAATAAATTAATAATAAATAGCAAAACGAGAAAAAACAAATACAATGTCAATACATTAGGTAATGTCAACACACAGAACAAATAATAATGCAGATGTCTATTTTTCTGTTATTTTCTTCTTGTCTGTTTATTTAAGTGTGTACATAAATGGTTAAATAAATACTAATGTCAATATTCGAAAATGTCAAGGACAACAAATACTTACATGTAAGTATTATAATAGCATGGCAACAAAGTCATTACATTTTTGTCTGTTAAAAACTCCGAAATGCTATAATATGCCTTGTTCACCATTTAGGATTTTAGCTGTTCACCATAGATTAATATACCGTATCTGTTCACTTTCAATTCTTTGAGAGATCGTGATAGTGGTTAAATATAGGTAACTGGCGCCATGCAAAAAACCTTCTTACGCATAACTAGTGTTACCCCGTCGGCTTCGGGTAATGTCCGACATTTTTTTAAATCTTTTTTGATTGATGTTAACAAATACAGCAACCTCAAATATATCTATGAATAGAAGAGTCGATATTAAATTTAAGTAATAAATAATGGTTTACATGTATCTATGACCTGTAATCCAAACATTGTCCTGGTACACTGTCTCTGTGCTGTGAAGATTATTTCCCTATTGGTTGACATCCCCCAAAAATGACACCATAATTATCCCTGACTATATAATATATTATATTATCTATACATATTTCTACTGCTACATCTGTTCTACCAAGAGAGTGACTGTATGATCACCTGTGGCCTCACCTGCAGGCGGCGACTTCTGGCAGGTATACTGGAACGTGTTCGTGTCCCACAGGTCACTCTGCACCACTATGAACTCTTTCTTTCTCTTCTCTGAGTCTTTTCTTTGACCTGGAAACAATATATGAATCATCAATTAATGGTAGCAGATCTTCTGGCAAGCAAAGTGAAGGAACTTAGCAAAAAAAAACTAACTTGGTTGGTAAATAACTTACCCACATACAGTCACGTAATCTGGTAATTTGGTTTGAGTTTAAAGATAAAACACTTAACTTACATGATTTTCTTCTTTCTGTTGAAGAGTAATCATGGTCTACATCCAGAATATCTTCTGGTTCCACCTTAGGTTTTATTATAGGCACTGGATCTCTTTCTTGGCCTGAAACATAGAAATAGGTAGGTATGATAGTAATTATTTATTTATTAATACAGGTCTACCTACACCAACAGCGTCGGACTTACACAGTCGCCAATTACACAGAGCATAATTACAGGATAACCAGCAATAGAAATAGGACTAACGGCTCTAGAATTTAGAAATTAAGGCAAAATACTTCACTTACGATTAATAACAAAAAGGAAAATAAAATTACAAGACGAACAATTTTGCAATTTGGCCACTAAATTATGAATGACATAAACAATATAAATTGAAACAAAAATGAGATCTTAATGGAAAGTATAGCTTCTAAAATAAAGTATAAAAACATTTAATAAAGAGTTTGCAATAGTACATTGTTCACCGAGAGGAGAAAGTGACCGATTACCGTCGAGGGTGTCGTTTGAAGCCCGAGCCGTAGGCGAGGGCTTTAAAGCACCCGAGATCGGGAATCGCACTTTCTCTCGAGTGATACATAGTGCTTTAGACTACACCTACGAGGAAAATAAAAAACTAAATCTTTACTAATTGAAATGGCGCCAATGGCGTCTGCAATTTTCACATGTTCTTTTTTTCAAATTGTTTATCCTGCCGCCGCGCCGCAGGGTCGCACTGCCAGCCCGACACCATCCAACACACAGCTAGTGGCCAGTGTCATTTTGCGAACTTGGAGATAAAAACTCACTGTAAAAACTTTTTGGCTTTTGATATTTAGGTTACCGGCGCATAGTCTTACCCAAAATTAAAAAAGAAAAACCACGTAAGAAATGGATTTTCATACACTTTTCTCTCCCGCTCAGATGCGTTTTCTCCCCGCATATTTGTTCGATATGCAATGACGTAGGTACTTTCTACCGTAAATTTGATAAAGTATCAAGGTACTTTCCAAGCAGGTGTAGTATAAAATATATTAACATAACAATTTAACAGATTGCGTTTTTCAGGACTTCAGTATTTTGGCTTTAAAGACATTCAAGACTTTTAAAGTAGTCTAGTATCCGTCACAAAATCTTTCATCCCTACTACTGTTTCTTATTATACCCCGGGCGACTGACCATAACTTTAACCAGTCGCCAAGGTTTTGTGGGACTAACTGGTGTTACACAACCTTGCTGACTGGTGGCATATTCTAGTTTCTGGCGATACAAGAGAAAAAGGAGAAACGTGATCATACCTATAACCTTCCTCTCCATCCCAGGAGGTGGTTCTAGGTCATCCTGATCCACAGACACATGCATCAGGTCGGTCAGAAGTGCTGCCTGACTGACACTGGACATCCTTCTGTGCCCCCTGGATGAAGGTTTGTGGTCTCTGGACGGCGTGGTCTTTGTGGATAAGGAATCCTGCCGGTCTTGAGTTTTGATGTTTTTTTTTTGAAGTTCAGGAGTCTATGGAGAAAATTTTAATTTAATTTTTATTTCGTTTTTTTTTTAATGGACGTAAGATCAAGCTTGTAGAAGTTTTAATTAAAATGTATGTCGGCGAATGTATGACTAAAACCAAGCCTGAATTTTATTATGATCGAGCCCGCGCAGTTCTGAGGAGCAAAATTCAAAGCAGATTGACGCTGCTGTAAGGATCGAACAAAACCCAATATTAAGGGGTCACGAGTCTCCTAGGACAGAGATGGCGAACCTCTGGCTATCTAAGTGCCATTTTTTTCCAAATAAATATTTAATTTGGCCCTGACGTGCCAACAAACAATATTGACTTAGTGACTACTGGAAAAACAACTAGTTTCACAATACTATTTATTCGCAAACTGATAATAAATACACCTTTAATATTATCCAGTCATCTTAACATTTATCGTTTTATATTTATTTAAAAGGACAAATGAATGCGACTTCTGCTGTTACAAACTAGATGCCAAATAATTTATAACAGGTTCACATTTTCCCTTACGTTTACGCGGCAACAATAGCTAAAATAGAAGCGCCTGTCGTACCCGGGCACGCTCAGATTTCAATGTTTGTTACATAAGTAGGTACTTAAATTGATGCCGCGCCCAAATTGTTTTGTCGCGTGCCACCCGCCATCCTTGTCCTAGGACCTCAACGAATTCTAAATTAATCATCACCAATTACCTTGTTAACTTTCGGCGTGGCTGCCTTAGTGTACATAGGCTCCTGTACCTTGGCAGGAATGGACTTGACGGTGGGAGTGTCGCTGGTCTTCAGTGCTGGTATTGTCTTCGCTTCTGCTCTCGCTGGTTCTGGCATCTTGATAGGCTTAGGAGGTGGCTCTAATGGTTCCTGTTATAAATATCAATTGTTTTAAGCATGTAGGAGACAATTGGTGCCGATTCCCTTGTTCACAAAGTAAACTAAATTTAAGTTGAATGCATCTTTTTCTTTCTACTTCATTATGAAAAGGACAGAAGATAAATTTTAGTTTAGTCCTGTCAAATTAATCAGCGCCTGACACTACTCCATACAAGTTTAGACGTGATTAAAAAGTTGACAACTAAAATTATATCAAATTACGTCAGGTGCTGACTAATTTGACAGGAATAAACTAATATTTTATCTTCTGTCCTTTTTCATAATGAAATAGAAAGAAAAAGATGCATCCAACTTAAATTTAGTTTAGTTTGTGAACAAGGGAATCGGCACCATTAACTAAGTATTGGGACAATATAAGTGAATTTGCTATCGCCAGTTCTTACCGATCTTATTAGGACGGTAGCTATGCTGTAAGATAAAAAAAAAAAAAAAAAAAAAAAAATAAATATCGTCTGACATTGCACACAGCACCATCTAGTTCCAAGTTAAGCACTTAACACTTAAGGCTTGTGTTATGGATACCAGATGGTTGATACACTACTTAAATACATTTTTTTTCGTAAATACATACATATTATAAATATACATCCATGACTCGGGTACAAATGTCCATATTCATCATACAAACATTTGCCCCTACCGGGATTCGAACCCAGGACCATTTGGTTTCGCTGACTACACTTAGCCACTGTAGCCACTACACCAAATGTGTCGTCAAATGACTCATTTACTTAGGAAAGTGTTTTTTTTTTCAAAGCTTTAGTCGCCTTCTTCTTCCATTTCATTAAATGTTACTATATCAGTTACTATCTAAGCTTATTGCCAGATCAAGTCTTCGATGTTTTGATATTCAATTAATAGCAAAAAAGATGGTATTAAGATGAGTACCTCTACCTATTTAAGTAGGTATGTTCTCTAATGGTTCTTACCTCAGCGCTCCATCCCCCATAAGGTAGCTTAGCAAGCTGGTCCTTCTCTGGAACAGCTTTAGAAGAAGGTGGACTGGTGTAGTCCAGGTGGTTCTTGAATGACACGTTTTTCGTCTGTTCCTTCTTGGGTTCCTTTGGAGGCGGGTCTTTGAGAGGCTCTGGAGGTGCTGATGGCTTTGGTCTGCAAAGAAAAGAAAATATAATGTCTGTATAGAATATTGTCTAGCTACCTGTGGATAATAAGAGTAGCTGCTATTATAAGCTAACTCAGCCTTTTATTATAATTATAATAATCCAGGAAGATGCTGGTAGGGATCTTGACCGTACTTTTGGGATTGTCCTGATAGCCGAGGAATACCTCTCCACTCCTCGAGTACCTTAGGAAGTGTTGCCCCCTTGTTGCTACGTCACTATGTGGTAACGACCGTTTTCGGGAGCCCATTATTGGGTGTGCCAGTCACCCCCTGCCATTTTTTTCGTGTATTGTATGTATAAAACATTGGTCAGACAGGGGACATAGTCTTCTCATAGTTTTAGGTAACCAGTCCACTTTAGCCACCCAAATCCATAGTCCAATATCTTTTTGTTTCCATATCCTGCAATAGCCCTACACCAACTGGGGGTTGCCCTTGGGTGCACTTGGATAGTACGTACAGGGATAATCGTCGGTTAGTGCCCTATTTCATTAAAAGCGTCTATACGGGCCTCTGCGAGTTGGCTTCGGCCCCTCGTACGCCTTCCAAAGGACCCCAGAGTTCCGAGATAATTATGTCAAAAACACTTTAATTCATAATAATATGAAACAACATCCACACAAGGTCTTCAGGTACCGAACTAGGTAGAGTCTGTACTACGGTAACCTGATGACTGATATAAATACTTATATACGAGTACATATACACACCCAGACACAGGTCAAACAGACATGTTCATGCACACAAATGTTTGACTTGTCCGGGGATCTAACCCGGGACCAGCGGCTCAGAAGGCAGGGTCGCTACCAACTGCACCAACCGGTCAGTCAAATTATTTTCTCTTATTATGTATCGCTGGGGTATTGTTTGTTTCAGTTCAGTGCAGTGTTCTCAGAAAAAATCAGTTTGTCATTATTCTGTATTTTCTTTTTGATTTCCTTAATTCCAAGTAGGTGTGTTACAATTGAAAATGAATTACTTCTCAACAGGTAGTTGACTCTGAAGGTTGATGTATTCCGCTTCAGCGCCAGCCGACGCACTGAGGCTGCACACCGATGTTATGTCACTTGTTTCTGCAAGTTTTATTAGTATGGCTTTAGCTAGATAATAGTGGACTACATTATTTTGAATAATACTTAATTATTGTTCTGGGGCTAAGGGCCAAAGCAAATACACATACGTCGTCGCATCGTGGCACGTTGCGACGACGTATCACGATGTGATTTCGTATAGCGTGTATGTGCTTTGGCCCTAAATCGTCTAGATATGTTGCTGCTATTAGTAGTCTGTCATGATGTGCCTCATTAGAAAGTTCAAGGTCACCCAAAGAGCAATAGAGAAGGCTATGATTGGAGTTCTCCTACGAGATAACTACTGATTCGATCAGGATCAGAAATGAAGAGAGCCGTACGAGAACCAAGATAGCCCGAAGCATTGCCAAGTGGGCAGGGCACATTACTCGCAGAACAGATGGCCGAAGGGGCCGAAAGCGACAACTACCGGAAGACGTAGCGTCGGATGGCCTCCCACAACGTGGACCGATGACCTGGTGAAGGCCGTAAGAACTAGCTGGATGCGAGAAGCACAGTACCGGTCGAAGTGGAGGTGCTAAGGGATGCCTATGTCCAGCAGTGGACGTCTTTCAGCTTAAATCATGATGATGATGAATATTAGTTACCAGGATGGCTGATATTCTCCTTGGGTACTGGAAGCCTGGTCCTAGAGGGAGCTGGTGACCGAGAGTCCCGCGTCGTCGATGACTCGGAGCTGGCATCGCTTCCCAGCTTACTTAGCAGCATCTGAAGAAAGCCTTTATTACTATCCATATTTTAACCTCTATTTTTTCGCTTGTTTATCATTTTCATTTAGATTATGAAATTGTACGATTTGAATGGAATTTAAAAATAGTGCTTCTTTATTAATTAATCCGGATTTGAAATATTATCCATTACTAATTTCATACGAAACTTCAAACGTGCAACTATAATAATCTTTGTTTGATGTTTATTCGCTTGGCAGCATTTACAAATTAACGTATTCACAAAAATAGCTTAGTGACGATTTTAAATCAAATGTTCAATATCATATGTTTAAATCATATGTTCAATCAAGTTGTTTTGGTATTCATAATATTGTGAATATTTCTTATCGGCCTACTGAGTAATCTATCCGGCCTACTCAAATGTCCTTTCTTTGGTATTGTTCGTCGAATCGTTGAGCTACTTAAGTCTAAGTTCAGCTGCACGATTGCTGACAATTGCGTGCACTGACTGGACAGGTCCACTCAATCTGTGTGGTTCTTTCCTCAAAAGACCATTTCAGACACCGATCTACATAGCCTTCACATGATCTGACCAAGTTTTTGTCTGGACTTTAAAAGAGACTGTGACCTCTGAGTTTGTTTCGGCCTTTCTTCTCAGAGTAGTCAGATAGGAAATGCCGACCTCATCTAGTTTTAAAAAAAATACGATTGACGTGTAAAAGTGTTTGTTCAAACCTACTTACAGAAATAAAATCATTTATCAGTAGAAAGATTAGTGCTGCATCAAACCAAACCTATTACTAACCTACCCTTATTTAAATATTCAGTCCATTTTTGGTCCTGAGTGGCGCAATTTTGTCATTTGAAGATAATATAATATAATATTTCAACGAAAAATGTGTTTCGCAAAGTATTAAATACAATTTTGACCAGTTCGTCTATACCTACACTTTAATTTTTTTCTTAGAAAGCTAGCTTTAATGAATGTTTTCTACTTCCTACTATTATTAACCATAGTTAGTTTGTAACCCATGTTACCTGCAGCTCATTCTCCTTAGCCTGCAGCGTCCTTCGGTAGCGATTATTGTATTGCCTCAGTTCTTTCATGCGTCGCTCGAGCTCAGGTCCGGGCGACCGACATTCGTGCGTAGAGGCAGGCCGCAGAGTCGCTCGGATGCGGCCCGTGCCTGCACCGCCCGGCCCGTTCCGACGAAGTTCCAGCAACTGTAAAGATAAGTGAGGTAGAGGTAGCGTGAGCGTTATATTAATATTAAAGTAAAATATATATGAAAGTGTTAGGGAGGAGAGAATCTGACCTAGCAAAGGAAGAAATTAAAAAGCATAATGTTACCTTTGGTACAAAGACCAGACAAAGAGTGCCCGTCGTGCAGAAAATTATGAAGATGGCGATTAGAACGAATAACGCGTCTTTATGATCTTGCAATACCTGAGAACCAAAACGAGAAAATTCATTAAATGTAAGAAGGGTAATGTTCCACCCTTTTGAAGAGACTCAAAAAAGCAGATCCGAAGATGATAAAATTATTTTAGTTGTAAGTAATTTAAGGTTTATAATAGTGCTACATTTTACTTACTAGTGTAATAGCAGCACCCATAATACACATGATGAGCACGTTGTACACTGACAGGCCAATATGCTGCGAGTCGTTCAGGGCTGGGATGGATACATGACGAGTCTCCCATGCCAGGAAGGCGCCGAATACCTGGTGAGAATAGATGGTAGTGTAAATAAATGAGTAAGTAAGAAATGACATAGGTCCCAACAGCGAAGCTTGTTGTATGCCCAGTTAAGTCTGTATTATGAATGATCGCTTGAGCTTTCGTGGCATTTAATTAATTCATCGTTAAAAGAAAACAATAATCGTCTTTGATTAATTCTATGACAAATAGGGACTAAGTTCGCATAAATAATGTTTTAGTGAATGCAATCAAAGGCTTTGGAAAGATCACTGAATCGGGTGTCTCTATAGTATAAATTCGATACAAAATATTGTTCTGCGTAAAAAATGTTTTTTTTTGATGCAGTAGGAGACAAGTCTTGTGCTAACTTTAAAAATAAGTAGCTACTTTCGGAACACTTACCAACAACAGCCCCTTATAAGCGTAGATGATTCCAATGAAGATAGTCATCCGCTCAGACTGGCAGTACTCGTTTTCTTGAACTATTACAATGTCTTCGCTTGAAGGGTGTGGCTGCAAGTTGAAGATTAACATCATCAGCTGAAGTTTTTATTTTATTTCGAACGCCTCCCACATTTGAGTTATGCATAAAATATAAGCAGTAGGTAAATAAATAATAGTCTTACATATGGGTCCATCTGTTTAGTAGCTCGGTAGAATGGGTCGGAAACCTGCCACGTGGTCATGATGGCCAGGTCAATCGCTAGCAGCACACCTACCACCATAAATAGCTGGTAGTCTTTGATCACCTGCAAAGCAACTATTGTTATGCCTTCAGGAGATATTTTGTTCAACTTTTTAGCATCCATTTACGCTTCATTACCTTAATTTTTTGCCTAAATTAAGTTCTACCTACTTACTTTTGTTTCTTTCAAAAATGAGAAAATCGTTACTTTTAACTTTTCAATTCAAAAGGGATGAAAACAATGTGATTGGAGACAACTAACCTTCTTATTCAACTTGACATCAGTGAAGATGGAATGAACCCGCCAGGTCTTGGAGAACATGGCACCGAAGGCGAGGCTGAACCCAGCCATGAGAAGCCAGGCTCTGGCAGTACAGATGTAGGGAAACGCCGCTGTGGATTCATTCAGATCGAGATATTATAGGTAGGTTTGATTTTATATGGAAAGTGTGTATTATACAGCCCGTCTAGGACCGCGAGACCCAGCAAAGCAATTTTTGTTTTATTGAGGACGTCTATAACAATAAAATAGTTACAAGAAGAAATCGTTGAGATGTCAACTGATTTTTATGTCAGACCTTCAAGTTTAATGCTGAGCCTCGTAACAATATTGAAAATAAAGTATCATCACACAACAACATTTCTAATTTATTAATATTTAATTTCACACATTTAAACATTGTTATTTACATTTTAGTTGCGGAACCGAAAAAAATACATGCGTCTTTGCAAAAACAAATTTATTACATAAATAAAGACAAACTGGTTGATATGATTATGGAAAGGAAGAAAGAACAGATGATGCAGTGGTGTGAAATAAGAATTCAAGACTTTATCAAACAGTCATCAATGGGAAAGGAAAAACACATTAATTTTACCATGGGAAACACAAAACCTACAGACCACAAATGTAGATGCAAAAGACAAACACGGAATAATTCAAACAGGAAGTAATAGGAAATAATTCAAAAGTCATTCACAGAGCACATCTCTGGTCTGTCAATATAAAGCATACCTATAAAAAGAAGCTGTAAGAGAAAACAGAGACATACGAACCGACAACAAGCATCGCGGATGGATGAAGGAGCAAACAAACCAAAACTTGGAAACATGCGCGACTCCTTGGACCTAGAAATCTGCCTAGGTCTTTCTCAGAATTAAATTGTATCAAGGATGTTATATGAGAGTTCCCAAAGAACAATAGCAGGGTTGACAGGCTTCATGTAATCTCAGTTTTGCATTTAGATTTCGCGTTCATTGAATACTCTCTAATGATAGTTTTTTTTATTTTATTAAAGATGGGTTTGCTCTTGACTCTAGTCTAGGTCAGTGGTGACAGAGACAGATTCGATGATGGAGTGAGGTTACCCAGAAGAAGCCTGTTCACTCTCACTTTGAAGAGATTAGGGTTGTAAGCGTTCGGAGATCAAATAAAAATAAAAAGTATCACATCATATTTCGTTTATTTCGCCAGAAATACGTTGTTTATATTGCAGTATTGGCCCAGTTTTTGTTAGCCCCATGACAGTATTGATATTTAAGATGGTGGAAATTATTTATATAAAGGAAGGGTGAGAGTTCCCAAAATTTGGTTGAGGATCCACATAGCCCAGGATTGAAGCTCAAGCTTTGGGGGTGGGATCAAGCTTTTACCTCCGTGCGGCGTGTCCTGAGAAAGACCTAAGAACCAATGGCATTGATGAGATCAGATGACTTTGTAGCGTGGTCGATGATTGTGCTAGCGTCATGCGAGTCGAGAGTGCCTGTTTTTTAACAAGTTATTTTAGTTTCATTTTTAAAATTTTGTTGTTATGGTAGTGGGAGCTAAGCAACGTTTGTTTTTGTTGGAAATTTTACTGCCTGTAATTATGTCATTATAAATTTGAATGACGAAATAGATGGATTATCTATGGCGGAAAAGAAGTAAACTCTTGCTTCAAATGTATGTTTCATGTTATCATGAAACATACATTTAAAACCGGATAGACTTACATGGCCAAATCAAAGCCTAGGAAGGTTCCTGAATAAAAGATAATTTAAAGGTTTTCGAATCATATAGACATTTATCGAAAATGCTTTAGCAACCAAACTTTTAGCACAATAACTGCACTTGCTTAGTTAGCACCAGCACTCCTCAGAATGATGAGCATGATCGTTACCTCCGGCTCCAAAGTCAGAAAGAACACAAAGATGTTAATAAGGCAAGTCAGCACAAGATGGAAGTTGGTCCTAAGGTACGTACCGATGCTGCTGAGGCTGGAGTCGAGACCGAGGAAGATGACGCTCAGGTACGTCAGCATACACCCTACGATGATCAGGTTATTCAGGTGGGGAGATGACATTTTTATGTACCTGAGGAATAGAGCATCGGTAATCACAAACACTATTTGGACACATTATTCACTTTTGAAGGATATGTCTCAAAAACGACACGATAAAGGATGGAGTAAGAATATTATTTTAAATTGTAATGTTGCCTGTGGTGGGATAAATTCTTTCGGTATTACAGAGATATAAATTTTGTTAAGGCTGTAAATTTCTTAAATAGTAAACTGGAGGATATTCGTAAACGGTAGAATAACAGATTATTGTAAAGCATCTTATTATGTTTTCTTTAAGGACTCAGAGAATACTGTTCATTGCTTACAAAGACGAGAAAAAAAAAAGAAAAATGTTTTATATGAATCTGGTAGTAACTTCAATAAGCGACCAACAGACTTCTACTCTTACGCCTTCACTGTGCACGCGGTGCGGTTGTGGAATTTACTTCCACCTGACATTAGGAACTGCCAAACCGTTGCAGTATTTGGGGAAGAACATTATCTTTCGACTGTCATAATTGCATATGTATTTATTATTTAAATTATTATTATCAACACTTATGTATAATTATATAAGTGATATTTATTTTAGAAGTATGTATGTATGTAAGTATATTCTCATATTGTATGTTTATATTTAAATTACAGAATTGTTTTTTGATTTCATGTATTTTGTTGTCTCTGCTACTCTTACACACGTTGACTACTTCTCTTTTTATCTAATCTCCTATCATAGGTATGCTGGAAGAGATTTCTTTACAAATAAGCATCACCTTTGTACGTATTTTTCTGTTCTTTTCTATACATATAGATAACTATAAGTATAAACAGACAAGAGTCTGTTTATACTTATAATAATAATAATAATATGAGACAACATCCACACAAGGTCTTCAGGTCCCGAACTAGGCAGAGCCTGTACTACGTATATACGTACGTATTATAGTTATCTATATGTACTTAAATGATTGGCTAAATAAATAAATAATAAGGTATCGTTACCTTTGGTTCCTATAGTGTATATTCATGGCAAGAAAGCCCGTGGCGAGCAGGATGCCGAGCACTGAGCATGACACGAGGATGGAGTAGATCGTGATGTTCACCTGCGTGTGCTCGATCAGACGGAGTGTGCGATCTTTTGGAGGGTTCCTTGGGGAAAACGTATGGAAAAATCAAATGGTTGCTTGTTTTTTTTTTAATGGGGAGATAAGGAGCTTAACTTCATTAACCTGCATAATAATACATTATCGAATTGGAAAATTTAAGATTAGACCGCACAAAATAACTTTACCTAACTTTAACTAAAGTTGTGCTTTGCTAAAAGGGTGACAGCTGATAACTTTAAAAGATCTGACATCAATAAACCACTTGAGAATGAGGTACATGAAAAGAGAATCCACTAACAATCGCGCAGACCATTTTCGGAAGCACTCGCTGGCGAGGTCGAAGTTTAACTTTTAATGATCTATGCTGATGCTCCAACTGCTCATAAAGTAAGTTAAGTAAAGCCGACACAAGCTAAGATAGTTTCCATACGCTAAAATTTAACACTTTTCTTAGAAATCAGTCCACATACCTGCCAAACCACTTAAAGGGCTCTCCACTGGCTAAGTCTAGGTGGTCCCTCTCTGCGCAGTACTCCCCGACCTTTACCTCTCCTGTCCCGTCTCCCTGGAACTGCTTCAGCATGATTGAGGCCTTGCGCTCGTTGTCGTAGAAACGAACCGGACCCTACCATGAATAGATATAATAAATAGTCAGTAAAAAACACTTTGAACATCCTTCATTCAATATTTCGCCATCTTGAAATTACCTAGTACTACATCAATATTCAATGGATTCTTTAGAACTGAATTGGCTACTTTAGAGTCTTATGTTTTGTGCTAAAACAAAGCGCATTTGGAAAAAAAATGTATCGATAAATTTTGGGTCAGCTGTCCCGCCAATAAGAAAAAAAGGTCTGGGTCCTATACCACAAAACTTTACAATTGCAATTTACAATTTACAAAAGTGTATATCTTACCAGTTTCTGTACCCCAAAATTCTTGCCACATAATTGTAACGGAAAAACCATATAAATATGTCAACCGTAGTGAAAAGTGACTTGCAGATTGTAAATTGTAACTCATACAATTTAACAATTTTGTAGAATTGTAAACTTGTAAAGTTTTGTGGTATTATGGCCCTGGATTCAATGTTTGCGTATTATCAGATGTAATTTATTCATTGCCAAGCTTAAAGTACCATCTATATACTGACCGTAACACCTTCAAAGGTCACGTTGCCGAGAGCATCCAAGAATAACGACTCCCACTCCTTGTCCCTATACTTGAAGTCTTGGACCGTCTTCTCTTTATACTTCGACCTGACTCGCTGCGCCACCGTCTGAATCGCCAGCGCCATTGCCCATATACCTGGAAGACATATTAAATTGTATGTAACATATTAACACTTGTTTAACATAATTTTATGTAGAAAACTTCGAGAAGCTTACCATCATAAGTATATCCGTGGAATCTGGAATACTCTGAGCCTCTTCTTCGATCGTATTCCACTTGGTAGTCCTTCGCTGTCTGAAAGAAAAAGTATTCATTGAAAGATATGAAATACAACAGTCAGCTGGTTTATTGTTATTTCCTGTAGGTAACATTTTGATCTAGCGCGCGCACTAGCGCGGCGAGAGACACTTGTGCGAAAGGCAAAATTGCGTGAAAGGGAAGATAAATAAAAATATGCATTTTAAAGGTGGCGCGAAGCCAACCCAATAGGGTAGACCAAATATTGCGTTTTCAATCAAAATAGAAAACGCTGCAGTAGGTATACTTACAATCCCTGACACGGTCGTCTCCCCCGTGGTAGACAGCGGCAGCAGGTCGGTGAGGATGGTGGTGTCGAGCGCGGCGGTGAGGTTGCGCTTGGAGCACGGCGCGTGACGCAGCCACCACCTGCTGCTGTACGTGCCCAGCAGCAGCCACGTGTAGGCGCGCCCGTACATCTCTAGGCTGGGGACGTAGCAGACATGCATCGAGGGGACGCGCTTAGGTTGCCCGCGAAATTCTAATTGACTTATATGTTTTTTGCAATTTGCAGGTCAGTGTCATGTTGTATGTTGATTAAAACTATCGTGACCGTAACAAATAATATATGGCTTTACAGAATTATAATAATTAGAATCAGCAATATAACTCCCTAAGTTAGAATTGGCCTCAAATATCATGATTTTATGAAATAGTTATTCAATATGGTAATATAAATATAAGAGACGTTTTGATGATTTTCATGGTTATAAATTCTATAAATAAATATTTGTTACGGCCGCCAATCATATTTAGATCAACATAATATAACCTGATATTGACCTACAAATTACAAAAAAAGTTTGAAAATTTTAATTTCGCGGGCTACTCTGACGCTTTCGCCTGAATAATATATTATGTGAAAATCCAAGATGTGGTCGTTTGTTCACTAAATAACGTATTAGGCTTGTAGTTGTCAAGGGCGGTTAATGATATCATATATGCAGGAGTTAAGAATTAAAGAAATCAAAGTGCGATGGACACAGAATCAATCTTTATTAAAGAAAATAAAGATGTAATCAGACCAAATAACAATCAAGACACCGCTGTCAACAGTAACGTGAGGCCGGTTTATTAAACATGTGTGTGCACTTAGTGAGGTGTAGTTTGGTTGTAAATTGGGTTGTTAATGTGTGCGTGTGAGTGTGTATGCACTGAGCAAGGTGTAGTTATGCATGCTTCACTATATTGTTCGCAGCGCTATGTCTTGATTTTTATTTGGTCTGAGGATGTAACTTGATAAATCAGATAGAAACGCAAGATCTCATTAAATAAATACCAGCATGTTAAAATTAGTTTAGCAAACTATGACAAACACTGCAATGCAAACCGAAGGAGCTAGTCACAAATAAGAATAACTAAATCAGGTACAGGATATACTTATAAGCTTCGCAGAATATCTGGAGCGCCCAGGTCTCGTTGAAGTTTCCCAGGATGATCCTGACATCCTTCTCTTTGAGCTTCGAGAGTGCGGTTTTCACTTCCGTGGCGAAGCTCTGGGTCTCTTCTATCAGGAACCCATTGGTATCCAGGTCAGCTAGGAGACGGTTGTGAGCCTGGGTAGAAGATAATGATGAACACTTTAATTTAAAGGCACCGACATTGACCGTCACTTTGTCATAATTATGAACCATTAATGGCTTAATTTAATGCCCCTTTTTACAGGACTGCGGGACGCAAAAGAGGGTAATGTGTTTATCAGCCCATAATTATATGTATAAACATACATAATGATATGTATGTTTGTTCCCTTGTGGCACTGTAGAGACAAAACGCGTGGGCCGATATGGATGATTCTTACTTCAATCGATTTGTCTTAATCTTGTGAGTGCCACTACCCCGTCTGGGTATATTATGTATATGTTATGTGATACAAACATTCAGTCGCGCCGCATCGGCTAGGAGTAATAGTGTTCTGTGCGCATCGGTGGTAAGGATAACACGCCTGTGCGTCTCCGTGCCACTCTTCTAATAAGGTACGTAATCGTTTTTGATGGCTTGGTATACACTTAAAATTGATAACGGTAAATCCATTTTATCCACAACTAAGTATTTGAATTATAATAAAAGTGTCTTTAAAATAAAAAAAAATCTTCCAAGAATAAAAGATATTCTGTCATCACTGTTACTTGTATTCTTTGATATGTGTCACTGTGCAGTGACTCTTCGAATATTTGTCATGTATAGCTAGAAAATGCGATGACTGCAAAGATAAAAGCTTAATCTACATTTGGGGGCAAATAAATCGAGCCACCTCCTTTTTTCACGTATTATTATTTTTGGTATTATGGAACGTATCAATTCGAAACATATACCGCTTAAAAGTTTATTTATTAACATTTATAAGGAGGGTAGTAAGTTGTCAACTTTTCATTTTAAATTAAAGTTTAAGTTTAAAGGGTAGACTAAAATTATTGCATTTAATTTGAATGGATCGCCGATAAACACCAGGACGGCGATTTCCCGTGGCTTCTGGCAGAGCACTGCCAAAATCAACGTCCGACCTGGACTTCCTGCGAGCGTCGGCGGGGTGAGTGATCCTAGGGGCATTGCCAATCTTTTTAAAGCGCATTTTGCTCTTAAATCGCCGCGTGGTCCAGGCAGTGAGGTGCTCAATGCTGACAGGAGTGGTCATGTTGTCGGAACGAGATTTAGTGCAAAAGAGGTAGCTAGTGTCATAAGGCACATGACTCGAGGAAAATCTCCGGGTCACGAGGGTCTCAGAACCTGCCTGCTGGAGTTCACACGCGTCTTGCGTCACGTCTCACGAGTATTAGCAATGTTTTACTCCCTGTGTGTGAGCCACAGCTATTTGCCGGATGATTTTATGAAAACCGTGGTAGTGCCGGTAGTTAAAAATAAGACGGGTGACTTAGCTGATACCAATAACTATCTCGCTACCACAGCGGCTAAAGTTTTTCATGGTCTGCTTAATGTACAGCTGAACAATTACGCAACTCTCCACGATAACCAGTTCGGGTTTCGTCCGCAGCTATCAACGGAGAGCGCGATACTGCCTTAAACACACCATCAACTATTATACGAAGAGAAACACATGGTATACGCATGCTTCCTGGACCTCTCCAAGGCTTTCGATTTAGTCCAATACGAATACGATACAAGTTAGACCAGATTAACTTACCGAATGAAATTACCAGCCAATTTCGGTTCTGGTATGTGCATATTATATAAAAATAATTGTGTGAGATGGGAAGGGGTGATGTCAGAGCAATATGAACTTGAATGTGGTTTCAGGCAGGGCGGGTTGACATCTCCTACGCTATTCAACGTGTACGACGTGTGTCGCGCCCAGCAACTGCCATGTCGGCTGCCATTTTGATGGAGTGTCTGTGAATAATCTAAGTTATGCTGACGACATGGTGCTGCTGAGTGCGTCGGTATGTGGTCTGAGGAGGTTGTTAAATGTATGTGAAGAGTATGCTCGTGATCATGGTTTGCGATATAATGTGGCAAAAAGCCAGTTCATGGTTTTTGGAGTTGGTGCAGTAAGTCCCCAGAATATTCCGTCTGTTAGACTAAACATTTAAATTTATTCACCCTCTCTAGAGACATATTCTTACGCCTTTTTTTTTGTTTCCGGGGTGGAAAATCCTCATGGATGTCCGCCGCCCTGGGGCGGACGGCGGGGTCTGTCAGACTCTTACTGACTAAAAACCACCCCGGTGTTCCATCTCACACCTACGCCGGGGGTCGCGGGAACGTACGATCCTTCCGCAACCCCCGACTGGTGCCGGCCCGCCTCTGCGGGCCACTTCGGGTCTGGGGGGGAGTGAGGTGTTTGACTCCCCCCGCGACGTCTAAGAGGGGCGCGCGTGGAACACTACGCGCCGCCATCTCGGGTCCTGGTGTGTGGGGGGCGACAGACGTCCCCGAGTCCGTCGCCCCTGGACCCATTTAGGGGGGCTGGAAGAGGGCGTTGTCCGCCCTCCGCCGACGCCCGGTGCGCCTTCTGCGGGCCGGGTGAGTGGACGAGATCTTCCTCTCCCTTTCCGCAGCCTCCTTCTGCGAGACGACTGTCTCACAGAAGGAAACCACCGCGTCCCAGGACTCGTCGCTGCCGACCATCGACTCGACCACGGCCGGCAGCGACAAGTCACTGCCTACTTCTGAGATGAGGGCACGGCGCGGCTCCTCCCAAGCGGCACACTATGCCAGCGTATGCCGCGCCGTGTCCTCCCGGCAGTCGACGCAGTGGTGACACCGGGCGTCCGGCTCCCTGTTTATGCGACACAGGTACTTCCCGAAGCAGCCATGCCCCGAGAGCACCTGCGTCACCTGAAACGACAGGGAGCCGTGCCTCCTCCCGAGCCAGCGCTCGAGCACCGGCCGGACCACCTCGATGATGACGAGGGCGGCGGTAGGGCGTGAAAGCCTGTCCCGCCATTCCGCCACCAGCACCTCGCGAAGCTGAGACCGACGCAGCTCTATGTGTCGCTGCATCGGTCCCTCGCCCCGCGCCCTCGCTTCCTCGCGCCACCGATACAACGACGCGAGTACTTTCGCCTCGAGGTCCCAGGGCGAGGATCCGGCCAGTACGCAAGCCGCCTCGTAGGAGATCGTGCGATACCCCCTGATGACTCTGACATATTCTTACGCCTGACCTAAGTGATAACGAGGATGTTGAGAGAGAGCGGAGGTCGCTCTCAATACGAGCCAACATGATAGCCTGCAGGATTGCTAGGTGTTCAAGAGAGGTGAAAGTCACACTATTTAGAGAGTTTTGTACATCCCTTTACACCTGCAGCCTGTGGGCTCGTTACATAAAGAAGTGCTATAGTGACCCCCGCGTTCTCTACAATAATGCGTTTAGGATTGTGGTGAGGCTGCCTCGGTTCGGTTCTGTAGCGCCTCGGGCATGTTCGCGGAGGAGCGCACCGCCTGTTTCCACGTGACTATGCGCAGGCAGAGCGTCTTTCTAGTGCGCAGAGTGCGGGCCAGCGCCAACGCAATCCTGGCGATAATTGCTGACAGGCTGGACTGCCCCTAAATGCTGCATTGCTGCAGCAGACATGTTCCGGCAAGGCCGTTGGTTAGATTTATTAATCCTTGAGTGTGCCTTTGTATGTATTAAAGTATCGTAACTTTATAATTTCAATGCTATCTTATTTTATTTATAATTTTTGACATTTATTATGAATTTTATTATTATATGATATTATTAGTGTGATATGTTTTGTAAATGGTCTTTTATGGGTCTAGTTACCCGAAATAAATGAACTTCATTAAAAAAAGGTTAGATGGGCATTATTTACGTTTTAATAATATTTATATATTTAATTAATTTTGTTTATAATTGTTTTGTTCTGGACTGTTTTAGCCCTACAATTTTTTTACCACAATTACCGTTTTTCTTTAGAGCCATTAATTTATCATTTAATAATTTACCCTCATTGTAAAGGTTATTAAATAACTTCTTAGGCGATATTATGTTTTGAATTGATACACGCGTTCCATAATACCAAAAATAATATCATTATACGTGAAAAAGGAAGGGACTCGATTTGTTTGCTCCCAAGTGTATAAAGAATTCAATAACACTGAAATATTTAAGTATTTTACTGGATTTGGCAAAAAGGTAAATGATTAGATAAGGATTGAAAACTGTAATATAAAGTTTTAGTAAGTTTTTATTACGTTGTCAATTTCATGCTGGGTGCTTACTTATTGTACCTAAACGCTTATTAATTGTGTTAAAATCAACAGGCAAAGTAATATTTTTAATAAAAATACAAATAGTATTATTAGTTAAGTAAGTGCATTCAATTGTTGGTGCTGTTGTAAATACTGATTTTTAAGTGATTTTTGTAGTGATTTTTTATCAATAAGTAAATTGTCTGTGATTAAGCTAGAACTCAACTAAGACTTCAGATTTTTATGTTCCTATATTGTTAGTTCGGGACTCCCTACTATTTCGAATTACTTTACATTTAATGTAGTAATATTACGCTTCCCTCCAAAGTCGGTTTTTGTAAATTTTCCTATACTTAACTTAATAAATTTAACAAACGTTTAGGTAGGAAATGAGATTATGTTGAAGAAATGTAATTGTGTTTTTAATTGTTATTATTTAATTATTCGCTTCTGTACCTTTGTAAAAATTCAGACACAATGGAAATTGTTATTGGATAAATGAAATGATAAAATAAAATGTTTTAATATAAAATTAACCTGCCATTTCTTACATACCATAATTATGTTGATGTACGGCGGTCATTTGCAACCAAATTACTTTTTATGACCCCTATGCAATTGTCAACCATTTCCGAGTAATTTGACATTTTATATTTTTTTGGCGGTATACAACTTTGAAAATGTATAAAAAAACCAGTGCATGATTTTTTTAAATTTATTATTATCCGCCTCTACTTCAATTCATAATAATTAATCAACCATAAAATGACAACTATCTTTGAGATTATTTTAAATCAGACCACACAATTTTCATCATTTTGAGCAGGTTATTTGACTAAAATGGTTGATTTCTGCAAAAAAAAAACATGGATATACTTTATCGACAGAACATTTCAAAAATATGTACAACTTCTCACTCAGCTATCCAGCGAGATACAATAAGATAGGTACTCGATATCTTCAAAAAATATAAAATGTCAAATGACTGGAAAATGGTTGACAATTGCATAGGAATTTTTGAATTCATTCGTCTTTAGTTTAAGTTACTAACAATAGTATTTTAAGTGAAAACTGTTACTAACAATTTATGGATCTTTTAGTTGTCCGAAATTGACATGAATGATTTATTATTATTATTATAGGGGTCATTAAGGTCATTTGGTTGCAAATGACCTCCCCTACATCCCCTTAATGGATTGCCGACGTATTACAAATAACCCTGTATTTAAAAAAAAATCTTTGAAATATAAATTATTTGTAATATTTGATTTCGGTGATAAGAATATTGATTTCAGTAAACATATTTTTTTTTAAACGAAATCCCTTCATGTTGTTCGGTTTATACGACTCCCTATACTACTAATGTTCATGTTAGTAATGTCTAAATTAAAAAAATATATGAAAAATCCTGGTGATGACCCTTCTACATTATTTCTAACGCCTAACAGTGCACGTTGTGTTCTAGTACAACCTTAGAGCATTAAACCAAGTACAACAGATATAATATTGTCAGTATGCCAACGCCGCTGGTCCCCATAGTCAATGTAATAACCCTTATGTGTTCCTAAAACAAACTACATTTGTTTTTCCCCTAGTGCAAGGTCTAAACCAGGGCTTCATTTTAAAATTCGAATCCACACGTGTTCGGACCACCTGGACAAAAATTGTAATTGTCAAGTTATCTAACATGTAACGTCCACAAGATACTTGGGAATTATAGTTGACGAGTGTTTAACTTGGCATTCGCATATTGAGATTGTCACGTCACGGGTGAGGAAATTTATATGGATTTAAAAAAATCTAAGATATGTAATGCCTCCGAAGACACTAAATGGCATCTACATTGCGCTCACGCAATCAGTTATTACATAGGTAGGTACTGTTTACCAGTCTGGGGAGGAGCCACTAAAACAAAATTCCTTGAGTTAGAAAGAGCCCAAAGGTCACTTTTAAAAGTCATGTACTTACTATAAACCATACAGATACCCCACAGTCGAGTTATATAGAATCAGTGGCTTACTTTCAGTAAGAAAACTATATTTCTTAATAACGACCCTATATTTACAAAAAATCCATTCCATTTAACCAAGACGGTCAGGAAAAAAGACGAAAGGATATGGTGGCTTACTCCCCAAGCGTCCGAACCGCTTTTGCACGGCGTCAGTATGCAACCCAATCAGCCTACATATATATAATAAAATAAACGGAAAATTAAAGTTCCACCAGGAGATTTCACATGTATGCAAAAAGATAATAACTGAGTGGCTAAAAACTTAACACACGAGGAAACTGAACAAGTTTTGGCTAGACTTGCTTAGACAATTTTATGTCTTTCAATAATGGAAGTACTCACTGAGTTTAATCCATAAACTGCATTTCGAACACATCGGCACTTCAAAAGAAGACATACACATTCACACTCACAAGAACACCCTAACACACGCACCCTCACACGCACATCCACACACACACACCCTCACACCCAAAACACCACAATCACTGTTTAAAAATAAGACGCACGTATAGTTTCACATAGGCATACAACAACATTTTCACAAAGAGCTGCAAATTTAGTTTATTAGTCATTTACTTACCTACTGTTATTTCTTATTCATAAATTTATTTTTTAGTCACCTTTTGTAAATACGTCTCAATATTCATGTTAATAATATTAAGGGAAAGAGCGAGACAGCCCCAACACAAGTATTTTCAATTAATTACTGGGGATACCTCATTTATAATTCATGTAACTGTTTTGGGACCAATAAACATTTTTCATTTTCATTTCAATGAGCACTATATTTTGGTATCGGTCGAAGTGTTGTTATTCTTGTCACAGTTTTGGATTGTGTAATAGTATTGTATTGTCAAAGCCCAAAATTCTTACCAAAGCATATCTCGGCTCATTCTGGTAGATAGTCCCAACCCTAGTCCAGTTGAAGTGCTGCAGCAGTCTGATCCTCGGCAGGTTGAAGGCGTTCTCCGAGGGTACGATGCGGAAGAAGTTGGGGAAGGCTTCCTTCGTAAACATCGGGTGGGTATCCGCGTACGACAGCTGAAAGATACGGACAAGGAGGACAACGGAACCAGAGAACCCATACACGACGACCAAAAAGTGTACATGTGTTCAAAGGGACCAGACGAAGAGCATGAGAAACTGAAAAGAGTATTAGCAATGTTCGACATTACTAATATTCTTTTAAACCCATTTAATAAGCTTTTGAAGAAGTGAACCCACTGCAATAGTAAAGCAGGTATGGTTCAAACCAACAGCTTCTCGATTATCAGACCTTCGCTTTAGCTGTTGTGCTTTTAATTCACTTGAATAGCCAATGTAGCTGCTTATTGTCTCCTTACCAAAAGACGATCAGTTTTCAGATGGCAAAATTACTACTTCAGAAACGGCCCAACTAATTGTTACAATTCAATTTATAACATTTGTTAGGCCCTGTCGTTTGCCTGATTCATAAGCATGTACCTAGCTATTTACACTAACTTATCCTCCTACCTGGGTCAGGTGCCAGTGTTTGGAGGCCTTGGCGATGGGGTCCGTGACGTGGGTGCAGGCGGCTCCGAACAGCATCAGCTTGTGGGGACCACTGTGCATCATGTCGAAGAATGACTTCACTCCTACTGCAGCGTTGCACTGATGGAAATAAAAATAAGCATTTATTACGTGTTCATTCCCGCCTGCCATTCTAGTCCCGCGTGGTGGATTATGGCCCATTCCCTCAAACAGAGAGGTCTCTGTCCCAGCAGTGGCAACATTATATTCTGCGGGATTGGTCAACAAAGTTTTTGTTCATTGTTGATTGTACAGAAGCTAATTTATTGAAGTAGATCAGCTAAATACTATTATGTAATATTGCACGCCTCATAACGCGAAGTGGTTGAGGTAGTGCTATACTTCCGCTTCGTCAAGGTCCAACAATTTTGTGATCTTCAAATGCCTCTATCACAACTATATTGCAGTTATACAATAATATGAGTAGATGTACATCGAGAAAACACTTAAATTAAATCACCTTATAGTATAAGGTAAAAATCATGTTATAAAAGTTGGTACTTTGAAAAAAAAAACGTTTCGAAAAAATTTTATGTGGACGTCCGATGTCTGTTCGCTGATTTTGTATGTACCAACGATCTCTCGAAAAAATTGATATATATCGAGACCGGGCTTTTTTATTAGTTCCAGAATTCGGTGATCTGTTGCCGTATTTCATATCAGTAGCCTAGTGTAGCGTATCACACTGACGTCACGCAAAATCCTGCATCGCGCAAGCAGAGTTTACAGCGCAACTAGCATATATAACTTCCCGACATCAATCGTTTGGGCAGTTGCCCACCAGACATGACACCCGTCTGTTCGGAGGATCCTCCCTTTTCTATGGAGGTATGAGTGAACTTTACACCCTGTTCCTCGTAAGTACCTCTATACTAGTTTACATAGTTTTTTTTAATGATTTTTTATTTAAATTCACTACGATACACACGTACAAAAATATAAGAACTTTTCTTGCATAAGTCTTGATTTTTCTTTTTTATATATTACAGTACTTACGATTTATCATTTTATTAAGATAAATGAGCGAGAGGCGTGCACTTTTGTATTCTCCAAACTTTCTCCATCTTCCTCGGGCACAAATACATGAGAGCCCCTCAAAAATAAAACAGCACAGTACTTACCAGATAACGTGCAGTTTACGGCTTACCACATAAACTGTGTAGCCTATACTGCTACCTAAGATATGAAGTGGTCAATACGGATGGTCGAAGAATGATGTTCCCATCTGTATCAGAATCAGGCAACAAGTGAGGTGGACACCTGTTGTCATTGTTGAAAAAGTTGAGCGATATCCGCCTTTTCCTTGTTTCCTTGAACATGGTAGTCTCTATCATTATCATTCCACCACATGTGCAGCCGGTAGTTCCTGAGCTAGACGTGGTCCAGGGTGATCTTCACGCCTCAATCTACAGGGCTACGGCAGTACTCATATCGGTATCATTCCACCACTTGTGCAGTTGGTAGTTCCAGACCTCGTCATGGCCCAGGGCGATCTTCACGCCTCACCCTACAAGGCTATGGCAGTGCTCACCTCGGTATCGTTCCACCACATGTGCAGCCGGTAGTTCCTGAGCACGGAGTCGTGCTCGTTAACATGGTCCAGGGCGAGCTTCACGCTGGGCATCACGCCTCGACCTACAACAGTGTTTACCTCTCGTTGGTACATTATGAACGATTTAACTACATTTATATTGAATTGGAAATTAAAACGAAGTGGTGTAATAAGAAAAGTAATTTTCTTTTTCATCCCCTTTTTCTTTTCTTTTCCAATTAAATTTGAATCAACCAGAGTGTTTAAATTATAATAGACATACTCTAATATTGCGCAATACCACACCCTTTTAGCTTTTAGGGGTAAAGTCGTTAAAAGGTCGGTATTACGCATGTTCATGGGCGACTGTAATCGGCCTTAAAAAAAGGTTCCCGGAAAACATGCGTGATGAGACCGGGATCAAAGAATTGCCCCTATGTAATGAATTCATAAGCTTTACGGCCAGTAAAGCTTTCGTTTTTTATCAAAGTGAAGAGATTAGGCTAGTTTATCATTAAACATTTAATAAGATAGATAGAATACTCTTTATAATTATGTACCTAAACCATAAAAATTAAAGATATAGGTAAGTAAATGTAGAAATTTTACATAGTGGGTTGGTTCTGGCAATGATGTTTTACTTTACTGGTAGATACTTCTCTCGTCTTAGTAACTATACAACGAGTAACAAGGAAACTTGTCCAAACTTAGACATTAGTCGCAACTTCGTCGGAACTATCTGAAGTCGTTTCGATTTTCTCAGGTTACTTCTTACTTAAACATAAGAAGCAATTTACTTAGACAACTCTGTTATTTTGTTAAGTAGGTACAAAGAATCTTTAGTACTCCATTATTTATGTAGGCGCCGCCGCCAGTACCGGTAGCCAAGATTTCATGCGGGAAAAAATCTCAAATACTTACTTAACTTCTTTTTTAGCGTGTGCGTTCTATGATCACCGATAATGTTCTCCCAATGCGATGAGACCTTTTAATGCATTAGATGAGTCCATCTTTAAAATTGGCATAAATCGATTGATATAAAAATTTATTTCCCTGACTATCGGTACAATAAAGTATCGCCTTTCGTTGCTGCTCAGCTATGATTAAAAATTTAATAGGTACCAGTATTAGAATTCTCGACACCCTTCCCAAACGGGAAAAAGCCTGCGATGTAGACATCAGTCCTTCTGTTCAGGATGGCATCTAGGTTCGGCTTCTGCGGGAAACCCTGGCTGATGGAGACCAGCACAAAGAGTAGCAGCAGATGCATGGCTGGAAAAAAAATATTTATTGAAAGTTTGCAGTTCAACTGAACGATTTATGGGTACTGGGTTAACTAGGTTTTTGGTATGTGAGAAACACGCTTTTCTAGAAGCTAGATGATTTCTAAAGTAAGCGGGTGGTATATTTTTCAAGGCGGTGACGGGCGGTTACTGCGCTGGAGTGGCGCGGTTCTAATGAGTGATGACCTTAAGTCTACTAGTCCTTGGAGTTTCTGGCCCGTTCTTCTCAATACAGATCGAGATTTTGAAATCAGCAACTAGCTTCAACTTTCTGACTAACTGACCGACTCCTTGACAATTCAAAAGTGCCTGTAGTTAAATAGTTTAACTGAAATAAGTAGGTAAATGCTTTGAGTTTGAGTTGAGTTTGGTTCCCTCCTTGTTTGATTTGTTCGAGATTCAAAAGAGTGTCGCAAAATGTGCTGCGACGTCTAACAAGAACAAGTCTGTGCTCACCATAGTTCTAGCTTTTTGGTTGAGTATGACTAAAATCCTTAACTACTTATTCCGTTTGCGGTATGTTCGGGGAGTTATGGCGCTAATAAGTACCTGCTTTCAAGTAGGTACGCTGAACGATGTCTTTAACACACATATAGAATATGATATCATCTTAACGTAACAAGTCGCCTTGTTTCAATGAGGGGCTGGGCAGAGGTGTACCTGTACACCCACATTTCGCCAGTTATGATATAAAGTAGATACTTAATAATAAACAAAAGGTATATTTATAATTCCCTGAGATGGGAAGAGACGCAGTGTTAATCAAATATTAACATTGACAGTCCTCGGCAAATCGCTAGGGACACCGAAGCTTTATTAATAATGAATACTTATTTCTTATTCATAACTGTGCAGTGGAGTGCAACTTATTGCTTGGAGGCTGGATACCTAGAGCCAGTATTGGTAACAGAGGTGGTGGATCCTCCTAGGTGTGCTGCGGGAACAGACGAAGTTTGCATGAAGCCACATAATAATATGCTACTTAATGGGTATGTAAAAGGGTTTTGCAAAAACTGCTCGCGCCCATTTTTACCACCAATAATGTGATGTACTTTTTTTTTTGGGGGGCATGACCTACTGGACACCCTCCGCCTGGGAAGAAAGGAGGGTTATGTCGGATTCCTACCGACTTAAATCCCACTGTTCCTTCTTGTACCAGGAGACGGGGGCCCGGGAGATACATGTAGTACCTTCGCCGCACACCCGACTAGAACCAGCCCGCCATGCCTAGCGGACCATAGCACAAAGTGCGGCCGGTCCCACGACCGCACTTCCTCCCAATATGATGTACTACCTACAAAATGTTGAATAGAGGAATCAATACAGTCTCGCAAGTTTACGACAAAGTTACGAAACTTTTTATCTTTGCTAAACTATGTACTTGTAGTTGTATACAAATATTATGGGGGCTGTATTGCTTCCCGCACGCGTCGCAGGCCCTGAGGTCTTAAATTGCGGTTGTGAAAACGACGCCTCACTCAGACTTAAAAAAAAACTCAGACTTGTAGTTTTTATGGAACGGGTTGACCTATGTTCTATGTTGGAGGGTTTGGTTTCCGAACGCAGTCCTTCAGGTGGATCATTGTGCGTGGGCCAGGCAGCCTTCCGTGGTTATTCCAACCAGCCCACCTCCATCCAGAAGTTGATTAAATCTCCTGGTCTGTAGAGAACATCTGTGTAAGATATGAGTGCCCCGAGGGTTTTCCTAATCTGGGTTACGCCTGTGCGTTCAAAGAGCACCTGCGTGACGGTTCTCCAGCCTTGTATGGAAGTGTTTGTCCCCGTCACCAGGCGCAGGCCGTTCCTGTCCAGGCGTAATAAACGTCTGGTTAGCCTGCCATTTAAGGATGGCATAGCTTCCCTGGACTGCCTGCAGCCCTGTGTTGAAGTCCACCAGCTCTCCGCTTGTTTGTGAGCGGACTCTTGTAACCATCAAGCGTATCTGGTTGAAAGGGATGGGTATGATAGGTTCGGGTCCACGACTGAAATGCTGGAAGCTTCTAGCCAGTTCGTCAGCTGCGTCGTTACCTAGTGATCCGTTGTGGCCTTTTATCTATTGCAGTGTCACTGTGTTGCGATTAGATACCATTGCTCGTTCTAGTGCATTGTGACATTCTAGTTTTAGTATATAATTCATGATTTTCTCTAAGGATTGGAGGACTGAGGCGCTGTCGAAGAGTATTCGTATATGGGTGTCCGTAACTCTCCTGGCTTCTATGGCATACATCGCTTGTACAATGCCCACACACTCCGCCTGGTAGACGGTGTTACTTTCGCAGCGGGCTGGATATGTTTATGGGTCATGTGAGAAAACTCCGACTTCTGTTCCGGAGTCGGTCTTTGATCCGTCGTCGGTGTATACTCTCAACTCTTTCAGACCTGGGTACTAGTATTATATTGTAATGTTTTTGGGGGCTTTGTCACAGGGTGATGACATCATTGGTTGGCTTTTGATCGCATCTTTCTTAATTCGTGTGTGCTTGATTCTAGAGTATTTAGGAGGAGGAGGAGTGTTTAGGATATCTGATATACATATAGAACCTGAAGGCGGCCAGGGCCACCTCCTCCCGCACGATAAGGTGTAGGGGTGGCAGTTTAAGCATTGCCTGTAGGGCAGCTGTGGGTGAGTGCTACACAAGGGAACCATTTCAGGTTTTCGTGGTTTCTTTAGGTTGTGCTCAGGTCTGTCCTAGGCCACCAGACTGGGAGCCGTATGTGATAATTTGTCGGATGACTTTGACTTTGTCAGTAAGATATGCTGTCTTTTATAGTGAAATAGTTGGTGTATTTTTGGCCCAATTCAACTGTTTGTCCAAAACAGATGCTCAGGTATTTGGTTTCGGTTGATAGGCTTAGGGTGGTCCAAAGAATCGTGGAAGTTGTAGTGTCGTCAGTTTTCTCTTTTTTGTGAAGAACGGATAGACCTCACATAAATGTCTAACATGATTCAATACAATATTGAACACGATTTAGGATGAGGGATTATTAATTACTCGAAAAAGCTCTAACCAGTTATGTGAACATAGCAGTGGAGGTTTTAAATATTTTTGGCGCCCAGCAGAGTCTGGTTGGGTGCCAACGGCGATCTATCCACAATGCGTGCTAACACTATTTATAAGATGTTTCGGTGCAATATAGTAATCAGTTAGGACTTGATTGCTGACTATGAGTATCATAGGTAAGTAGTCTTTTAATGATTTAAAAGAGTTAGCAGTTTGATAACAAAAGAACCTTCAAGACTTTTCTATAGCAATCTTAATACAGCTCTACGTGCGTATTATCGGACCCCTCGACTTTACTACGCGACGGGTTGGCGTAGTTTGTAACGCAGTAAAACGCAACTGGTAGCTCATTAATGTCATTGTTTTCCTCCAGGATTTGCAGTACAAAATAATAATAATATAATAATAATTTTATTGGTATTAGGTTAAAGCGGCCAATGTAGCCAACATTGGCCGCTTTAACCGGCGCTTTATGGCGCTCTGGTTTGGTGGACGAGGACTGAACTCTCGACCACCATTACCAGAATACAACGCTTCCAACGACTGGCCTGTACGGCTACCACTGGCTGCATGAGAACCACCCCAACTGCAGCCATGGAGATAGCCCTTCAATTAACTCCCCTTGACCTGTACATACAGCAGGAGGCGGCGCTAGCTGCCATCAGGCTAATGCATCTGGGCATATGGGGCAAAAACCATACCAGTCCACACGCTAACATCCTGGACCGGGCGATTGAGTACCAACCGCTCATCGCTGCCCTTGTGATATAACACCAAATAAACCCATGTTCAAAAAAAACTATATTATACAAACAGTTCAGGAGGAAAGGGATCAGTCAGAAGCCCATGAAGTGCGCATCTACACAGACGGCTCAAAAACACAAAACAGTTCAGGTGCTGGCGTACACACCCTTGACCTCAACCTTAACCTTCACATACCACTAGGCACACACAGTTCGATATTTCAATGTGAATGTGTTGCCTTAACACAAGCCGCAACAGCAGTAAAGCGCTTAGGCATCCGGAACTACGGCATTAAATTCCTATCCGACAGCCCATCTGTGCTCAAAGCTTTAGAAAACATACAAACTAACAATAAACTAATTTTTGAGTGCCATTTAGCTCTGGACAGTTTATCGACGTTTAATCGCATTACCCTCCAGTAGATCAAAGGGCATAGTGGATCCTTAGGCAATGATGCCGCTGATGAACTTGCGAAGAGAGGCTCTGATATGGCCCGTACCCACTTCTCCCCCTGCCTTTCTCACAATTTCGTGCGTGGATTCACCAAAGATCGACCGAACTCCATAACAACAGATGGTCACGGGCAACAGACTGTAGACAGTCAAAATCGGCTTTATCAATTGTAGACCAGCGGTTAACCAAAAAACTTCTCAACCTGAGTAGAAATAACCTCAGAATAATTATAGGAACAATTACGGGCCATAACCCCCTTAACAAACATCTTTTTAACATAGGCGCCACAGATAGCCCCCTTTGCAGGGGCTGCCTTGGCGCCGAGGAATCAGCCGCTTACGTTATCCTGGAGTGCGAGGCTGTGGCTTCTCAACGGGAAGAAATCCTCGGAACAGTGAGGTCGCTCCGCGAAGCCTGTGAAGCCCCCAGGAGGCTTCTGTGCTTTTGGGCGGAGCTAGGCTGGCTGTGTTAGCTAGTATCCCCACGCACAACGGACCAAATGAGAGTCTAAGTGCGGAAAAGGGAGTCCCCATCATCATCATAGGTATATATATATATATATATATATATAACAATACACAATTAAGTAATCTCCTGCCCCATAAATTACCTTCTAGATTGGCAACAACATGAGTAAAAGGACCAACTAAGATAATATTGCAATTGCAAATGGGTGAAAATTAACATCTTACCTTAGGTTACCTTACGTTACAAAGCTTATGTAGAAAGAAAGAAAAATTGATTTTATTTTTAGGTGTCTAAAGTGCTTATTTTACGTGCCCGTCGTGGTAACTATATATCAAACACTGTAGATCTGCATGGTTCTATAGGTCGATATCTAGTAGTGGATAAAACCACGGCAAAAAAGCAGAAATTATTTCAACCCTCAACCTTGCTACAGTGAACCGACTTTTGTAGATAATGAAGAATCATTTATTCATATTTCAATTACTAAGGTCGTTACACTGCCATTAAAACCAAACCTATCGTACAACACATCTAGAGACCTACCTACATAGGAAAATCTATAAATATTTTTAGGCTTAAGTCTGTCGCAGTCGTCTTCGCAGAAATGCAATCAAAAACTCGAATAAAATGCAAAAAAAACTCACCTTATTCTTCCTTTTAAACACTTTTCTGTACTAAAATTACACAATTGTGTGCTATAAAAAGATCGGCATGAGGTCACCGCGAAATCACCACTTTTACACCTATCACCAATGAAAATAACCGAAGCTATGACCTCTATTAGTTAGAAACATCATTATTTTACAAATTTTTACTAAGAATCACTGAAAAACGTGAAGGCGCAACTGAAATCTACATTTTCACCTGGAGCTGTACAGCCAGACGGTTACAAGGGCTTGAAATGCTGTCCGACCTATCATTGTAAAAGAAATTGGACTTTATTAGAAGCGGCATAAGATTCAACACTTCACCACTCACCTTGCTCCGTACAATTTTTCTTTCAGTAGCTTTAGACGTAAAACACGCAAGATGCTCAATGCAAATTGGTCTTTAGGCTGTGGGGATAACGTGCAATTTCAGTTGTTAGGTTATGCTTGTAAGGGTGTTTCAGCAAGCGTAGGTTTGAGCAAACAGATAAAATTAGGCTTCGGCGGTGGAAATCGATAGAGGGGTGGTTTCACACGTAGTGTTGGGCTGAATTATATCGATGAAATATTTATCGTGTGATCGTTGTCAACCATTGTCGAGAAAAGGACGTCGAAGTTTGGGGGACTAGCAACCAGCTGATCACACGGCTTGAACCCGTAAAACCGAAATAAGGAAGGGTTCAATAAGTAGGTAAGTGCATACCTATTAGGTACAACAGTAAATTCAACAAATTACTTCAACCCGTACTATTGGATAATTTACTTACTGCTCCAATTCTCGACTTATACAGGGTTATTCACCATCAACCTCTTAAGGGGTCATTGTATTCATCATTATGAACAACTTTTACTATGGGATGAAAAAAAAATCTGCTGGTCCCTACATTTTGACGAGTTCTGCAAACAAATGTAGGGAACAACAGATTATTTTTTTCGCGATTTCATATTTGGTCCCACCCCTTGTCTGTTAATCGAACTGATTATGTTCGGTAACAATATAAAAGTAATTGTGTCTCATTAGCGACGGTTGAGCTCATAAGTAAAAGTTGTTCATAATGATGAGTACAATGACCCCTTAAGAGGTTGATGGTGTTTTACCAATAACCCTGTATACCCAGTTTGCTTTGCGATTTATTTTCGGTCGTCTTACTAGCAGTCGATTAAATTAGGTACCTATATCTACTTATAGGCTTGGGAATGAAGGCCATTAGGTAACACATGCTTTGACGACGCAGTGCTGAACAGGACGAGCTCTGCGCTTTCAACAAGAACTCTCCGAATGTAAGCTCCTCTCGTAGCTTACGTCCGACTTAAATCTGTTAAGAACGCATCATGCATGTCGACATTTCAGTCCATTCCATCGATATCACACATCTGTCACCTCCGTCCCTACGTTAAGCTCATAACGCATGCGCGGACCTCGGGGCAAGGGGTGTGTCGTCCTCTATTTTGTGGTCCAGCCACCTTTCACTATCGCTGGGGAAGCTACGGCTCTCCTAAATTAATATATCAACACACTTTATTGATATTCTCCATGCTTTTAGTACGTTTCTGATCTCTATGATGTTCAATATATTATTTCGGCTATTTTGCTGGTAGGGAGCTGTACGGTGTTCTCCTCACGCAAGGTTTTCGAGACATTTCTTTTCGATAGTTTCTTTTAGTTATGAATTTTCGTTTTCCTATACGCTGACCGACATATCTCAATATTCTCATTGGCGTAGTTATATTGTAGGCTAACTAGATGGCTAGGTAGGTTTGTCTAGTTAATTGCCTAAAATATGATTGACGTGTAAAAGTGTTATCGTTCAGCATTCAGCAGACTAAAGGAAATAAATTTAGGTAGTAGTTTACTTATCTGTTGGATGACTTAGTACCTGCCTTGACTAGTAGGTACCTAGGTACCAATATTTTGCGTATAATAAATTGATGACTCGCGTTACTAAAACAATTTTATGCATTTAGTACTCATTTAGTAATTATTTTCTGGGTAGTCTTTGTCATTCAGATAAGCTAATTATCACAGTCGCATTGTTGTATAATTAATTACTTACGTATAAGTAATAGTAGCTAGGACCAAAGTTAAAAAGCTTATCCTAGAAAAAGAGTCCGCAAATCCAGCAAGCGTTAGTTACCCGAGCCCTGAGCATGCAAACCGAATTAAATGTATCACCGGAAACTATACTTCACTTTCGAAGGTAACCAGAACTGGACAAAGAATACTGCCTTGAGGAACCCAAGCCCCTTTCTACATGGGTATTTGACAGCATGCACCTCCGTTTCGAGGTAATTAAATGGTCTAGTAAGTCTTACTTAGGTACGAGTTAGGAAAGTTACGAGATAAACTGGGGTTTATCTCGTAACTTACCTTGTTTATGAATAACGAACAGTTATTGTGTGCCTCTAAAACTAATGTTTTGCAGTGGACTTCAATACCCTGTTCTAGGCCATTCGCCGTGACAATTGTCCGAATCTAAAACATAAACAACATTAATTAAACTATAAAATAAAATCCTATTCAGTATATGACGAAACCGTGACATGATTTAAATTCTTCCACAGATGTAACACTTTTGGAAAATGAATTTCAAACCACTGATTATAGAAATAGAGTTTACTTTAGAATCCATGATTTGAGAATTTGACATAAATTTGACGTGATTGCCATACTGACAAAAAACGTTCCGTTGCTTTCACATGCCGTGAACCTGACGTTGTTGTTAAGTTTTTATTTTTTATTAAAATCAATGACATAAAACACATTTTGTATTCAAAACATTAATATAAAGGACTAGTATTTTTAATATATACTTAATTTAAATTCATTTCCAAAACTTAAATATTTTATTTCATTTTTGCGTTTCGTCTTACACAGCGGCAATGAAAATCAAAAAGTTCCACATAAGCGGTATCCAACTGACAACACTGCCGAATACGTGGCCCCGAAGTTGTGTGATTAGTGAGACTTGTTTATATTTTTTATTGTGTTATTTCTATAAAAATCTCCTCGGCAGCCGTAAGTAATTGAAAATACATTATTCACCGTCATCCCCGTATGTTTTCGTAGGCGGAATCATTGTGGGTCTTTGCGTAAATTATTTACAAAGTCTGGGTTGCAGCTGTCAAAATTGTCCTAACAAGATTTCGTTGTATTTTTTGTGATTATCTCAATATTTTAACGTTATATAACGCAAATCTTGAAATTTATATCGCAGGTGGTTGTTACACGACCTTTGCATTCATAAAAAAGTGATATTTTGTGTAAATATAGTGTTGTGTAGTTGTCTTGTCAGAGGTATACTATCCAATAATAAGTCAGGTTTCACCGTCATTACACTCGGGTTTCCGTGTTTTCGTACTGAAAGACGTTGCACTCATGACACAGCACCTAAAATTTCCTTGTAATAACATCGAAACCCCATTCGATTGTAATGTATGTCACAGAATGTGTTGTGATTTCTTATCAGATTTCGTAACTCACATCTGAATGATGTATTCCAAATTACATTGAGAAAGTTGCGCCGATTCTATCAAAAGTAATTGACTGTAAATCACCAGGATATTAGGACAGTGTTAGAATGTATGAGTAATGTGTCAGCTGTCTCCTATTGGTTAACCTAATCAAATAAATTGTTTGAGTGAAAGTGATGACTTTAATAATATGTTTAGGTAGTGGTACAGGGATCTGTAATTACTACATTATCAACATCTTCTATAATTAGGCAAGAATCTGTCCCCAAGTACATTTGAGTATTCATAGGATCTGAATTGCATGGGTTCAATTCTGTGCATGAGAATGTTTTTGTCTCACAATATTTCTATAATAATAATTATTATCTTTGTCTAGTGAGACTAAAATGACCACATTGAAATGAAAATTGTTTGAAAAAACAATTATTAAACATCAAAAAGAACATTACATAGCTTCTAAAATGCCCACAATTCATGATGAAAATTTTGAATGTAAAAGACAATCAAAATATACAACACTAGCTTTTGCCAGCGGCTTCACACGCGTGAATGTCGGAAATTTACTTACTACCGAGATAATTATAAAGTACCCTATGTGTTAACTATCTGTGCCATATTTTATCCAAATCCGTTTAGCCGTTTTTGCGTGAAAGAGTAACAAACGTCCACCCATCCTCACAAACTTTTGCATTTATAATATTATTAGTAGGATTGTCCAATACCTACTTTAGACAATGAATTAAGAAATTGTTGTTGAACCCCACATTTGACGGTTATTCTCTTTCTTCGGTTATATCTTTTTTTGTAAATGTGTAAGCAAGCATTTTGGTAAATACATGTAAATTAACATGTGGCATTTATGATTGTAGTGGGATCCACTTTCTTAAATGACCATTCATTTTGATAAAATGATAATGTCTTTACTCAGAATTTTCATTATATCAGAAAAAAAGTCAATTAAAGAAATATAGAAAAGAATATTCCAATTTCTTGTTATTTGTTGATAATCAAATTCATGGAAGTGTTGACTTTAATGAATATTTGTGTGTTTTAACAGGATAATCGGCTCCAAGTACAATGATGAATCCTCAATATCCACCACCAGGGCAGAACAATAATGCACCAAACAATCCAATGTTTCCACCAACATCTCAGGATTACAATGGAGTCCAAAATGCCAATATCTACAGTCAGATGCCACCAAACGGCCCACAGATGCAACAGAAAGCCTTTGACCCATTGGACATGTCCCAAAAGATGCAGGGTATGAGCATAAACGGACCCCAAGGCTTCCAATCTATCCCACCTACCCAATTACCCCCTGGCCAGGCACCCCCTGGACAGTATCCTCCTGGAAGTTTTCCTCAATCCACCAACTTTGGTCCCGGACAGGTCCCACAAGTTGGTCAGGCACCACAAGGTATGCCTGGTCGCCCTCCAGTTAGTGGAGCTCCTCAATTCCCTCCAATGGGTCAAAAGCCCCAAATGCCCCCATCGTCAGCACCAGGGCAAGTGCCAACATCCCTTGCTCCAGGTTATGGGATGCCTCCTCAAAGTCAAACCCCAGATCCCCAGAATAGACAGTATCAGCCTCCAACTTCGATGCAGCAAAGACCTCCAAGTGCTCAACCTAGTCAACCGCCTATGGGACAACAACAACCTGGTTTCCAAGGGCCCGGCCAGATACCTCCACAATCTCAACCTGGTCTCCCACCCCAGCCTGGCATGGGCCGGCCAGCAATGCCGCCGCAAGGTCAGCAATCCCAACAAGGAATGCCTCCACAAGGAATGCCTCAGCAGATGAACATGGGTCCACAGTCGCAGCAGCAACCTGGCATGCCTTCTCAGTCAAAACCTCCAGGCCCACCTGGACAGCCTCAGCCTGGCCAAATGCAGAGGCAACCAGGGCTTCCGCCACAGCCAGCCATGATGTCAGCACCTTTGCCCCCTCAACCTGGGCAACAACAACAACCGGGTCAAATGCCTGGTCAACAGCAGCAACCTGGTCAGATGCCTGGGCAACCTGGAAAAATGCCTGGTCCTCCACAACCGGGGCCACCCGGGCTACCGCCAGGGCAGCAACTTCCACCACAACCTGGACAGATGCAAGGCTTTCCTCAACAACCAGGGATGCCTCCACAACCTGGAAAAATGGGTCAACCTGGAATGCCTCCTCAACCAGGGCAGATGGGTCAGCCGGGAATGCCCCCTCAACCTGGTCAAATGGGTCAGCCTGGTCAAATGAGCCAACCAGGAATGCCACCCCAACCTGGGCAATTGGGCCAGCCTAGAATGCCTCCTCAACCAGGGCAGATGGGCCAACCTGGTATGCCACCTCAGCCTGGTATGAATCAACCTGGTATGCCGCCACAACCAGGACCAATGTCGCAGCCAGGATTACCCCCACAACCTGGCATGCCTCCGCAAACTGGACAGATGTCTCAGCCTGGTTTACCACCGCAGCCGGGTCTTCCACCTCAGCCTGGTTTCCCGGGGCAGTTCCAAGGGCAGGCACAGGCGATGGCTGGTCTTCCTCATATGCCGCCTCCTTTACCGCAGCAGCAGAGACAATATCCTGCACAGCCTAATCAGCCAGGGTATGGACAGCCTGCACAGCAGCCTGGTGTTCAGTATCCTAGTAAGTTTTGTAAAAAAAAATGTTTTATTACTGAAAAAACGAATACTGCCATGAGATGGTCTGTGGTTTATTGTATTTTTGCCAAATTACTTTGCCTTGTGCATCCTTATTTTCATTTTGTTCAATATAATATTTAGGGTTCTTTCTGCTTCTAATCAATATACCTTTCTCCAATTAAACAACAACAAAAAATCTATTAAACCACATAGTAACATTTATATTATTTAAAGTGTCTTTTATTATGGAAGAAATGAAGGCTAATTTATTTTTGATTATTCAATCACCAGGTCTACCACCCATGCCGAACCAGATGCCGCCCCAGCCTCCCATGCCAGGTCAGCAACAGCGAGGCCCTGCTTCAGGGTACCCCCCGCAGTACCAACAGCAACAATACCCTGCACAGCAGCCGTACCCTGGTCAACAGTACCAACAGCAGCCGGAGCAGAAGAGACTGGACCCTGACCAGATGCCTAGTCCCGTAAGTAAAGATTACTTTTGAAGTGAAACTGCTTAGGCGGCTATTCAATAATTGGACGAGAATTGATAGTGAAATTTCAAGGACGCGTCATGTTTAGGCACATTTCGTTACATGAGAGAGAAGAAAGATATAACTCGCTGTCACACTAAATCTCTCTTATTCTTTATTTTAGAAGTTTCAATTCCATCACGTGTACGGTGCTGCACGCGCAATTTTTACTGTTTTAAACTGCAATGTAAACTTGACGGTTGAAAATATGTCATACTCACTAAAATGTTACTCTGAGAAGTAGCTATTGGTGTTGATTCTCTTGTCACAAACTTCTCTAAACTAGACTAAAAATCACCAAAATTAAGTTTATTCCTGTCAAACGACGATTTCCTATTCTGAAATTGACTAAAGTGACACAACTTAACTAAATTTTAGTTTGACAGCACTAAGATGGCACTGAGATTATAATTTAGTGCAAATGGCAATTTTGCTATTCTGAATTTTACGTTTATCACCAAAAAAAAATATTGTCTAACAAATTCTGCCTATTTCTAATCGCTATTAAAAAGTTGTGGAATAAAATTAGTCATCATGAACTAAAATTCACACCAACACCTCGACTTCAGATGCAAAAACAGTACTGTATCGTTTTTTCTTTTCTTTTGCTTATATCTCGAAAACGGTGTGTCGCAAAAATAATGAATATTTCTACCCCCTTTATCACTCTCACCGCCATACACATTTAAGGTTTTTCTAGAACTTCAGGCCATGTGGGCGGCGCGCGGGCCATGCAATGTCTTTTACACCACGCCACGCTAGGCTATTGCAGCACGCCATGTGGACGGCCGGCAAGATACGTTATTAAATTATTATCTAGCAAGCCAAGCACTATAGAAATAAATGAATTTGTGGGATCACCGCGGACCACATGGCCTGCTGGTAAAGATGTACAAATCTATAGTGGCTTGCTGCACTGACATTTTTGTGGGCGGCCAGCAGACCACATGGCGGTGAGAGTGTTATAAAACCTCTAAACTTCTAAAATCCAACGTGTTGGTAATCATTTTTCATATTTTCCATACAAAAAGTGAAAAATTCCATACAAAACATGTCGAGGCTGCAAATAATGCGCGCCTCCGGCTCTAAAAAAAATCACGTGGTACAGCAAACAAGTACCACGTGGTTTCGCAATTGCCAAATTTGATTTTAGGTGTGTCAAAATTATTTTTAAATTTAGAGATTTTATTTTGCAGAATAGCTTTAAGATTCTCATAGCCAAAAGTAAGGAATTTTAGTGATAGTTTAGTTAGTTTAGTTCGGTGTACAACAGAATCGGCACCATTGTGTTGCAACATTTAGTTTTCTTCATAACGGGTTAGCTAAATGGTGCTGGTCTACGCGTGATCGAGCTCCGACTGCTGGGACAGGTAACCTATTAATGTTGTCTTGCTCTCACAGCCTTGATTAACATATTCGTTCAAACAATACAAAGTAACATATTTTTTTTTTATTGAGTGATAATTATCAATAATTCATCATTTTGCTTGTAATTAATTAAAACTTTATTTTTGAACTCAGGACTTTACTTACGAGAAAACAGCAGGAAATAGAGAAAAGATCCTTCGTGAGGTCTCAATTTTCTGGTCATTCTACCTTTTATTATCGCGGATTTAGTCGTATCCTCTGGAGCAGCAACTATAATATCATCATAATTCAATCTTTCCCCAGATCCAAGTGATGGCAGACGACCAACAGAACCGCGGCGGTATCTTCGTGACCAACGAGAAGGGGCTGGTGCCACCACTAGCCACCACCGACTTTGTTGTAGACGACAAGGGAAATGCTAGTAAGTTTACATTAATTTTATCAAAAATTTATACACATAATGAAATAGTAACGAAGTCTAAACTGTATTATACTAATATAAATATGGTTCTGACTTATATAAATAAATAAAATTAAAACTGTACATGGAATATTGTTGAAAAAAAAAGCATTTGCTACAATTTTATTCATTAAGTTACTAAATCGCATCACATAACAAATGTTGGTTTATCGAAGTAGGTAGGTATGTAACTCGAACTTTTAAATTTTTTCGTCCGTTATTATTTTTTTTTTTACTTCTAATAAATAATATAATAAACCTGGGAACTATTATTTGGATACAATGAAATGGGTTTTCATATGTAATTACTGTATTTTTTTTATAATTTTCATAGTTCTCATGCGGCGATGTTTACCTCCTAATATATCGAGAACGTGACAGTTTATGGTACCATAGTCTCCAGAGATGAAACATAATAAAATAGTATTTAATTGTTTGCTTAATGTTTACATTCAAAGCTCGTATGAAGAAGCCCTTATTCAACTTAGGACTTCATTACCTTATGTACCGCGATTCAATGGCGAGATTTCTTCACAGTCTCCGGTATATGTTGTCGTTTCGGGCCAATCTGTCATGAACACGCGGGTGTGGCGCCATCTACAACGCCACATGTGAACTACGCAACATTCTGACGTCACGCAAAATCCTGCATCGCGCAAGCAGAGTTTACTGCGCAACTAGCATAATTACATACAACGCCCCGACATAAATTTTATTGTCGGGCAGTTGCCCACCAGACACGACATCAGTCTGGACGGAGGATCCTCCCTTTTCTGTAGAGGATGAATGAACTTTACACCCTGTTCCTCATACCTCTATACTGTTGACCCCGAGTACGAACGTCAGCGGATCCTTCGTGCACCTATTTCAGCGTCACCATCACCACTTCCTCAAGCTCTTGAGCGGTGAGTCACAAAGCCAGCCAGCACCCACGGCTGCAACGGGTATCTTGACCACCAGCATGCAGCGCGAGCGCATACCTCTATATGGGAATGAAATGCAGAGTAATATTTTACTTAATTTTGTCTTCCAGGTCCTCGCTACATTCGAAGCTCAATGTACACAGTGCCCGTCACAGCTGACCTGCTCAAACAGACTTCTATGCCTTTCTGTTTAGTTGTAAGTATAATTTTAATTTCCATAAATTGCATTCGTGCGTTCAAAATCAGATATCTAACAACAGCAAAGTTTGTCTTCCATTGTTATTTGATGTGAATAATTAAGCTCTCATACTATCAATGTATTTCAAAACATTAATTCCTAAGAAAATAATGATAAATGGTACGGCAATTCTGTGCTGTGTGGCCGATTTATCGAGCATCCATTATGATCTCACCTCAATCTCTGACCTCCCCAGCTGTCTCCCATGGCAGAGCCCGTGGGCACAGAGCAGGAGCCCCCGCTCATCGACTTCGCCGCCCTGACGGGCTCCGCGGCGATGGGCCCGGTGCGGTGCTCGCGCTGCAAGGCCTATATGTGCCCGAATATGAAGTTTGTGGATGCGGGGAGGCACTTCAAGTGTGCCTTCTGTAAGGCCACTACTGAAGGTATGTGGAACATTACGATTACGTTTTAAAAGAATGCTTGAAATAAAATTACTATTTCAATATCGATTTCCTTCTACACCTTCAAATTATGAACTGTCTTTGAAAGACCTAAGAAAAACATTACTTTCCTTTTGGGCTTCCCCACAGTCGGGTAAAAAGAGAAGTCAAACATCACAAACACACTTGATAACACAACAAAATCGCACCCTAAACCAGCAGACTTAAAGCAGTTTTAGAACAAAATAGAAATGAGCGCTCAATTTTGACTTTTGCATCTTTTTCGCGGAGTTTGAGTCGCTAAATGTGTGAGAAAAAGATATAGCATTTGAGATAAAGTTAGTATCAAAACCGACACCAACTTGGTTTGAAAATTTTTGGTGTAAGTATACACAGCAGCAGGTCAAGTTATCACAAATTGTCAAATTTTCTCATTCGACTTTGAACTTAACCTTCAACATTTTAAGGTTTAAAATCATTTGGAGAAATTTGACACTTTCGATGTGCTGTCGACTGTACAAAACTAAAATAAATAAAAATAATATTGTTTCTCAAGTGTTTTATAAACGTTGTTTCTTTTCCTCCTTCAGTTCCGATGGAATACACACAGTACATAAACAGCATGCAACAATATGGCCGCATGCCCGCTGAGATGGCGCTCGGAGCATACGAGATCATAGCCACCAAGGAGTACTGCCGGGTGAGTTGATGGACGTTAACTTTACGCCAATACCACGTAGAATAGAATAGAATAGTCTTTATTATGTACACCAAAAACTACAGATATAAATGTACAAATTTTACATAGGGGGACATAATGGGCGGTCTTGTCGCTAAAAGTGATATTTTACAGACAAACTTTGGATGGATTAAAGGGAGAAGGAGAGACAATACTGCAGGTACTCGTGTACCAATTACATATACAATAAATATATATGTACATAAGACATATACTTATCTACATATATATACACATGACATAACAGCAAGGAAATTGTAATGTTGTTTAAGGAGAGAGGAAGTGTTTTTTAACTAGAATTTTAAAAGTGAACAAAGATTGAGCACGCCTTGTCGTCGGCACGGGCAAGGCATTCCATAATTCTAAAAAGTTTATTAAACAGATTTTTAAAATATGGCTCCGATTAAATGATAAAAATAGAAAACCACGAAATATGACACTAAATTGCGACGTTGCCACTCATAAAGTATAAACGCTCTTAAGAATGAATTCTTAATTTTTGACTGTTTTTCCATACTAGAACTGTCAAACGTCAATAATTTTATTCCACAGATAAAAGATATCTCTGATCTTGACTTTGATAAAATCAGCCTTTAAAAACGTAATATGGTTTTATTCACAGAATAACACCCTCCCGAACCCACCAGCGATAGTGTTCGTGATCGACGTGTCGTACAACGCGATCAAGAATGGACTGGTGCACACTGTCTGCGAGAACATCATGGAGATTATTGATGTCAGTACATATAAGAAAGAAATAAAGAATAAGTAGCGTTTATTTGGACACACTTCGTGAAACAAAAAAACTAATATCAAAATAACAAACTGAAAGTAATGTTTTAACAACCATAGCGTGTGCCTCACGGCTGCGCCAAAAAGGTTAATTTCAACATTCATGCCAGATAGATGCTGCCTGACGTTAGTTTTATAATGAACCTTTAGGGACAACTGACGGGGAGTACAACCCGTTTCTACATACGCAATTACACAACAATAATTAAATAATAACATTAGAATTATTACTCAACCTATATACATAAAAAAACAAAAAATAACAAGAACTGTCTCAGCAAAACCTATTCTATATAATCATGGGTATCTAATCTTTAAGTCCACCCAAATGTTTGTTAATTGTTGGGAGATACCCTTACCTCTGATTTTAGAAACCCTATTGAATTTCGTCTGTTGTAAATCTCATGCCCAATTGCATTGGATGTTGTTATTTCGGTGAGCCAATCGGTTGAGGCTTGTGGCTAAGTAATAAAAGCCGTACTGGTCGATCGATCAGGCTAGGCTACGCTTGCCGCGGTTGGTCGGTGGATGGGTGACCATCTTGACATACTAAGACCCCTCCGTGCCTCGGAAAGCACGTTAAGCCGTTGGTCTCGGCGGTCATTTGTGGATCTTTGACAGTCGGTACGGGTCGTCAGACGCCCCAAAGTCTGACAACCAGTCTTATCAAGGGGTATCGTGTTTATTACCCAGTAACTGGGTTGCAGAGGTCAGATAGGCAGCCGTTCCATGTAAAATACTGGTATTCAGCTGCATTCGGTTAGACTGGAAGCCAACCACGACATAGTTGGGAAACGGCTAGGCTGAGGATGATTTCGGTGAGCCATCACGTCAGTTAAATGAGATTGAGATTATTTAAATATTTGTGTGGATCATCCTTTCGAAGACCATGTGTTAAACTTTCTGAACGCCAATGATATCTGAAGTAGGCTGTGCTCGACATCAGAATTATGCTTTAATATTGTATTATTATTCGAAGACCCGTGATTACCTATTGTTACTATCTTTCTAAATGTCGTTGGTGTGCCTTGCTTGATAAATAAATAAATATTTACTTTCAGGCGATGCCCCGTGACGAGCAGACGGGCAGAAGTTGGACCCGCGTCGGTTTCATCACATATAGTTCTACCGTACACTTTTACAATATCAAGGTGAGAATATTGCTTTTACCCCTACTACCTATCGCAAAATAAGGTTCGCAAATAGATGTGCATAATGCACGTGCGCTCTGACAAACGTAATGTCGTGTGTCGTTCGTTGTGTCAAAAGATTACGCTTTAGACTCGGACTTACTTTGAATGTAATATTTTTTTGTATTTACAGAGAAATTATTTAACAGTAAAAAGCTTGGATTTATTTATTAGATTTTTTCCACATTTGGTGTTACCAACTTCGGTAATTTTATTGTTTTAAATCGGCAACTCTGAACTCTTTTTTTCTACCAAAATCTATATTCCACTTCCTCAGTTTTAACCTCGACCAACCCCATTCTCCCCAGGGATCCTTAGCTCAACCACAGATGATGTCTGTAGGTGACGTAAGCGACATGTTCGTGCCATTACTGGAAGGTTTCCTGGTGTTGCCAGAGGAGAGCGGACCTGTACTGCAGGCGCTACTGCAGCAACTGCCGCTAATGTTCCAGGATAATAAGGAGACGGAGACGATTTTGTTGCCTGCTGTACAGGTAAAAAAAAACAAAATAATGTTTTCCAAATTCACTGTGGGCCCACGAGGATCTTTCTAAAGTGGTGCACTTGTATGCAAAAATCTTCACATACTTAATCAATTAATACTACAATACAAATAATTGCTCTGGAGGAATCGAACCAGCGTACCACAGCGCGGAAGCATGTAACTGCAACACTCAATATTAGCAGATATGTGGACCCTACATAAAAATCTATGAGATCACAATCTGAATATAGCACATGGAAATGTGAGTATTCTTTACTGGGTACTGCCGAGTTCACTAGTCCTATTTTGGACGTTTATCCAAATTAATCCAGTCATTATTACCCCCAGGCCGGTCTAGAAGCCTTAAAAGCTGCCGACACTGCAGGTCAGCTGCTAGTCTTCCACACGTCCTTGCCCACGTACAACGCGCCCGGCAAGCTCGTCAATAGAGAAGACAGGAAGCTGCTGGGAACTGACAAGGAGAAGCAGATATTAGGTGAGTAATTGATTAAAAAGACCCGTTACACACACACTGAAATTTTAAGAATTTTACGGGATCCATTGATATTATTCAGTGGTTGAAGACACAAATTTTAAGCAATTTTGAGCAGTTTTTGGCAACATGAAAGCTCATATTTGAACGAAGTTCCTTAACATTGCTCGTTGTAGGAGTTGACTGTTAAAACCTTCACGTAAGGAAAAAGCGTTAAGAGCGTTGGTTCGATTTAGCCCAAGTCAAAATGTACACGATCTATCGAACGGCGCGTACGCGCTGCGGCACACTACAATAGTACAATGGTTTCTCTGTGTGCATGAGCGCTAAACAGCTAGCACGAATAATTTTGATACATTTATTTATTTAGGATGTATTTTATGATTTTATTTTTTGGATCGAACTGTTGTAATAAATTAAAACAAGCTAACTTTAGAGTAAGTATTTAATTTTAAAATCGCACATCTCTAATTGTCATTGACCGACTTTTTCTTGGGTCGATCATCTCAGGCAATAGACATTTATCGTAGAATTCCAATAACTTGGATTCCATTTTTGTTTTCCAAAAGCCGTCGTCTCGAGTAATTTTTGTGGTCTTCACAGCGAATTCCTGTCCTGTCGACACCGCAAACAACAAACAATTTTTTGACTGAAAAAAAAAATTTTATGCATTTCTATCAATGACTAAACGTAATTAATCTACGTAATACGCACAGTCAACCGAACGTCAGTCGTTACACTTGAACTATAATCATACATCGGACACTTCATACAACGCTCGTAAAATATTATTTATAATATCTATTACTACTAGTTAATCAAATACACGTGCAAATGTGTGAGTGAATACTAATAGGGTAGGTTGTCGTGCGTAGCGTTTTTAATTAACGTAATGAGCGTAACTAATAGTTATCTACTATGTTACTACACTATGAACATGGGGGGGAACAACACAACACCCATGATGAAAAAACCGAAAGTTTTCCTCGGCGCCTTCTTGGATTTTCATATTGACGTCATTTTCGTAATCAACGGCCCCAAGAACCATGAAAACGACACCCATGATGAAAAAACCGATTTTTTTTCTCGGCGCCATCTTGGATTTTCAATTTGACCACATTTTCGTTATCAGTGACCCCAAAAACCAAGAAAACGATACCCATGATGAAAACACCGAAAATTTTCGTCGGCGCCATCTTGGATTTTCATTTTGACGTCATTTTCGTTATCAGCGACCCCAAAACCATGAAAACGACACCCATGATGAAAAAGCCGAAAATTTTCCTCGGCGCCATCTTGGATTTTCAATTTGACCACATTTTCGGTATCAGCGACCCCGAAAACCATGAAAACGACACTCATAACGGAAAATAATAAATAAAAAACCACCTTCAAGTACATAAAAATAACAGGCGTGATGTTATGGTTACTCTACTGAGTAAACCTCGGTGGCCATGTCACGCAAAAGTCCATGCGCGCATTTGTCTTTTCGCGCAAGTGTCCTTCGCGCCATCAACTGCACATACCTAATAATCTGTGGTACAGGCGCTTTTGACTAGTCGAAAATAAGTACATTTCACGCGGTTGAAAGTCGCGGGTGGAAGCTAATATAACATAACCAACCTTTTAGCTCTTGCCTTAGTCATACTTTCAAAATTTTTCCATTTTCTCTTTCTTATAGTTCTCTTTGATTTATTTCCCATTCCGTCTGAAACATAATTTTGTTGTCACTATCAAATAAATTCGGTTATATGTAGTAAGGAAGTACTTACGATCACACAATATTGCTGGTCATCAAAAATAAAATAATTTACTTACCAAAGTACTAAGATTTGACGGTCACACTTTACGTTTGCTATCCGTGTACGCACGACAAAGGTCAACAGGGGTCAGGGAGACCGCCCAGCGACGTGTCCGCTCTCTGGAAAGGCTCACTGCCGACTGATTTGAATCGGTTCGTACGCAGAGTTTTATAGTAGTTTTAAAATATTTATAGAAAAATAATAGAGTTATTTTTGTTGATTTTTTTTGGTGTAAATTATAAAGAAGACATTCTTCTATTATAAATAAGTATAAATTATATTAAATTAAGTAAGGTAGATGGTGAAAATAATCATTTTATCGACTGCAATTTCTAAAAAAATCATATTCTTTGGATTTTTATTTCTTAAGATATGAGTCTAAAATAAAAAAATCCTTCTAATTACAAATTTTGTTAAGGATATTTCCAGTTAGATAAAAAATGTTGTTTGTTAGATCTATTAGTAATTTCAGATATTACTAGCTTCGAAATTGACACTGAAAGTGAAATCAAGTAAACCTCTGTTCAGTTATCTTGATGGTATTCACAAATGTTGTATTAATCGAAAAAACCTCTTAATTAGAAAAACAGACAACAATATTTCCTAAAGTTATTAGTATTTCTTATGTTTGTAAGATTAGTTGTTGTTGGACAATCTGGTTTGAAAAATCACGTTTTTAAGCCAAGCAGCGCACGGACCGAGTAAACGCTCTTAAGCACATCCGAACGTGACGTGTGCGTGCGAGTATCGCGTAAGGAACTTCGTAAAGAACATGGAACAAAACGTACCCACCCATGTAGCAAATTGAAATTGGTACCATTAGAAAGGTCTTTGAAAATATATATAATTGTTGTATGGGGGCAACTTTGTAGCTTGCGGGGGAAAAAAGATATTCGACGTTGAAAATGCCGAAAATCCTTAATAAAAGCGACCCATGCACATTCGACGTTTTTGCGATTTTATCCGTTAGTTACTTCGAACTGGACTCGAGGTGGCCCTGCACAAGTCCGAGGCCATGTGTTTTCATGGTCCTCGGAACACGCCACCGTCGGGTTCCCAAATAACGGTAGGAGGGGTTCACATCGGCGTCGAGTCGACGATGAAGTACCTGGGACTCGTCCTCGACAGCCGGTGGAACTTCGTGGAGCATTTCCGACGTTTGGCTCCCAGACTGGAAAGGGCCGGAGCTGCCTTAATGCGGCTCCTGCCCAATCTAGGGGGGCCAAACGCCTCCTGCCGGAGGCTCTACGCGGGGGTCGTGCGGTCAAGGCCATGGCCCTTTACGGGGAACCGGTGTGGGCGCGTACCTTGAGGCGGCGGCCAGCCCGCTGGTTGAACGCGCCCCAAAGGGTCATGGCCACCCGGCTTTTCCGGGGATACCGTACGGTCTCCGATGAGGCGGCGAGCCTCCTTGCCGGATTACCGCCATGGGATCTGGAGGCAAAAGTCCTCGCGCACATTTGGGAGTGGCGCGAAGAGGCGAAACGCCGGGGCGTAGCTCCGCTGCCGCGAGAAATCACGGTACAGCGGACAGAGCTCCGGCGGGATCTCAGGGCGGCATGGAGAGTGCGATTGTCGCAACCCAGCGCTGGGCACGCCACAATTGCGGCGATAAGTCCCCTCTTTGAGGAGTGGCTAGAGAGGCGCCACGGCGTCCTCACCTTCCGCCTGACGCAGGTCCTCACCGGACACGGTTGTTTCGGGAGGTTCCTGTTCCGGATAAGGCGGGAGGAAACGCCCGGGTCCATTGTGTGGATCGCCCGGAGGACACGGATACGGTGGAGGTCTGCCCGGCTTGGGCGGAGCACCGCCGTGTCCTCGTGGAGGCGATTGGCGGTGGCGATCTCTCGCGTCCGGCCTTGGTCCAGGCCATGGTACGGAGCGAGAGGGCTTGGGAAGCCGTCACCTCCTTCTGCGAAGCAGTAATGTTCGCGAAGGAGGAGGCGGAATGCCTGAGGGAGAGGCAAAATTTGCGCCCTCACACCCCTAGCCGTCGCAGGAGACGCCCTGGGCGTCGGGAATCGCGGGCCGATTCCCGGCCACCGTAGGCGCGGGCTTGCGAACGGCGAGCAATGGGCAGCTCGCCGTTCGATAAGGACCAGGCCCGGGTCGACGGCGCGTTGTGTTCCACGCGCGCCTCAAAGAGATGTCAGCACCAATGACGGGGTTTGCTAAGACCGATGCCTGCTAGGGTTGCGGAAAAGTCCAAGAAGGTTACCGTGGCCCCTGGCACAGGCAACTGAAGGAACACGGGTGGGTTTTAGTCAGTAAGAGTCTGACACGCCCTCCTGCTCTGCCCAGAGCGGGAGAAGTTATTTGATGATTTCCCACCCACAAAAAAAAAAAAAAAAAAAGGTACTTGGAACTATTATGCGCTAGCGTCGGTATGTCGTAAAAATTGGAGAGAAGCCATCGAAGCCTATTATTGCTCCTGCATGACGGGTATGAGAACTCTAGGTGCCTGTGCTCACACTGTTAGCATAATATGGTACCTACTTAGGTGTTGGCAGGCACCTAGATAACTTCATAGGTCCGGCAAGTGCCTGGGATGATATAATCATTGAGAGTAACAACACAATTTAAAAATGATGTTTGTGCTGGTCTTGTAATAAAACTGTGCTTTTTAAGATTTATGGTTTTTATTTAATATTTTTTCCATACCAAAAACGAATGGTAGGAAGCTAAGTCGGTCTCTCTTTAGGCAGAAAAAACAACTGGTTAAATATTTGGTCTACAGAACAGAAAAAGGTGCGATTGCTATAACACTTTGCAATTAAAAATGTAATAAAGAAGTTATCATAACTTCGGTCTCCCATTCATTCATTCATTCGTTCATTCATTTTTGAGTTAGTCAATTAAGCCTCTTCTAAATGACACCTAGTCTAAAATGCTACAAAGGTGGGTACGGGTTCCATACAAAATTACCCATTGTTCTTTAAATAATAATATTTTTTTACCGATTACCGCCAACAAAAGGCAGCAGTTGTCGAATAAAAACCGATCATTCACTAAAAGTGGTCGTCTGCGGTCGCATTTATAGTAAACAGTGTTTTCTCCATTACCCAGCTCCCCAAACCACGGCGTACAACGAGCTGGGCCAGTCGTGCTGCGCGGCCGGCGTGTGCGTGGAGATGTTCGTGTGCAACAACTCGTACGTGGACGCGGCCACTATCGGCCAGCTGCCGCGCCTCACGGGAGGACAGCTGCACAAGTACACATATTTTACGGTGAGTGATAGTGATCGGGTCGAAAAGTGGATGACGTTCATTTTTTTATCCCTTTTGATATTGATCCCATTTAACTTGTATTTTTCTCAGTTAGTTTAATCGTGATCGAACAGTTTGAGTAATTTATGCGGCCTACTCAAATGTCCTTTCTTTGGTATTGCTCGTCGAATCGTTGAGTTCCTTAAGTTCTGAGTTGAGCTGCACGATTGCTGGCAATTGCGTGCACTGACTGGACAGGTCCACTCAATCTGTGTGGTTCTTTCCCTCAAAAGACCATTCCAGATATCGATCTGCATATCCTTCACATGATCTGAACAAGATTATGTCTGGACTTTAAAAGAAACTGTGATCTCTGAGTTGGTTTCGGCCTTTCTTCTCAGAGTAGTCAGATAGGAAACGCCGGCCTCATCTAGTTAAAAAAATATATGATTGATGTGTATTACACATGAATCATATTTTTTTTTTACAAATACAAATATTTATAATATAATATAATATAACATAGTTTGTACAAATACTTTTTAAAAGTATTTGTACAAACCTACTTACAGAAATAAAATCATTTATCATAACTACGGCACTGCGCCGACAAGAAAGTATTGCTACACGATGACCGACAGTGACTTCTGATCTAATTACGCCCCGTCTTCGGCAGTAACCACCTTTTTACAACGACCCACCTAATACAGACAGCGACCCCTAAAATATAAGGCAACGAGGTCCAGACTTACGGGCAAGTACAACTACGTGCTAGAAGCAACCTGCCATATTCTACTTCAAATTCTACTACGTTATAAATAAAACTGATTTTTGAAAGTCTATGGCTAGTTTATTTGTGGAACTCTAAAATGGCAGACGTAGAATGTCAGACGGCAGTACTAAAGGACCCTAACTGACTGATGCTCCATGTTGATAACCCATTGAATCATTACACGTACTCCAGGCGGAGATGGACGGGCCGCGCCTGCTGCTGGACGTGCAGCGCGTGGTGTCGCGCGCGACCGCACACGACGCCGTCATGCGCGTGCGCACGTCCACGGGCGTGCGACCTACTGACTTCTTCGGCCACTTCTTCATGTCTAACACTACTGATGTGGAGCTGGCGGCTATTGGTGAGTTTAACTAACAATGTGTATGTCAATTGGGGATACTGTTTTATGGTGAACTTATAGTATGAGTCGGCTTTTGTACCCTTTATCATAACTACATAAATAATGTTATAAATGCGAAAGTTTGTTTGTTTGATACACTTTCATGCTAAAATGAAGCAAAAAGATAAATGTCATCTAAATCCGTTCAGCCGGAATGGATTTAGATTACATTTGGCTCACACATAGACCATGACCTAGGTACGGATGTAGGCTACTTTTTTCCTGGATCGCAAACGAAGTCGCGGGCACACAGCTAGTGTTGCATAAAGTAAATAAAGAAATATTGATTGGCACGAAGTAAACTTAACAAAGTAGACAAATAACTCGGTCCCATGCCACTGATGCCGCAACCAACGTAGCCAGCTACTAAGCTCAAACGATATGAAAGCAGAAGAAGACTCGGTTTTATATTATTGTCCTTTAAAAACATACGTTTTATTCACCTGTATTTTCACCCGCGAATCAAATTCGTTCATCGAGCCTTCGAAATATTAACCTTCACCCTCTCCCACACAGACGCCGACAAAGCAATAGGCATCGAGATCAAACACGACGATAAACTAACAGCAGAAGATGGCGTCTACATCCAAGCTGCTTTACTCTACACCCATCGCTCAGGACAGAGGAGGCTGCGAGTCCTGAACCTGGCCCTCAACGTAGCGCACCAGCTCGCCGACGTTTATAGGAGCATGGAACTCGATACCTGCGTCAATTTCCTCACCAAGCAAGGTAAGATGAAGAGGATTCTGTCAATGTTTTAAAGCAATGACTTGTTGTAATAAGCCAGCAGATTTTTTATTTTATTTTTATTATCTAATTTTATTTAGAGGCTTAAAATCACAAATACGACCATGCCAGCCCTATTGTAACCTAAACAAGTAGATACTTTATATGTTCTACCGAATTTATTGGTGTCCCGTTTATATTTAAAATAATTTGTTGTCTTCTTCGCCCTCTACTAAATACACAAAATTTTGATTTGTTACTTGATAATTGTAACCCTTGATAAGTCTAACAATACGTAAATTGTGTTCAGCGCATTTTGGACACCTGAAACACTATCATATAAGACTATTGCCGCTAGTATAGACAACAAAGTCATCGGCATATTGCGATATTATGACATTTGTTCTAGTCTGGCACCATTTAAAGTACAAATATTAAAAATTAAAGGTGAAAGTGGGTCGCCCTGGGCGATGCCTTTACCAGGCCATCTAACTAAAAAATGATTGTCTGCGCTATAATTGATTTTTGATTTGAGATGTCTTTCCGTTAAAAAAATCCACAAATATTTGCATATTTTCTTGCCCACATTAATTCCATCAAGGCCCTGGAGCATACTATCTATTGACACATTATTATAAGCATTATCTATATCTAAAAAGCATGCTAAAGTCGGTTCATTTTTAGAGAACCCAACCTGTACATGACTGACCAACCGAATTAAACTATCCAAACACTCATTTCATCCAACGCATACGATTCCACATTTCTGAAACCGTGGTGGATTAGTTTACACTATTACAAAGGTCTCGCCAGTTTTGTGATTTAGCTAGTCTCAGTAACCGTTTAGATTCCGCGATTTGTTTTTCTAAAATGTCTAAATTCCTCGGGGATGGGTTTCGTCTAAATTGTGCCAGTGCCAATCTTCGTCTAGCAGTGGATTTGGACAGTTCGGTATTCCAATAAGGCCTTGGTTTAAATTTTGACAAAGGGCCTGTGCATAATTTAACTAAAGGAATACTTTTATCAACGGCATATCTAATCTGATTAACTAAAAAGTCATAACTGACTTGAACATTATTGGTGTTAACTTCAGCATTGGTAAAATTTTCTTCAAGAATTTCTCTATATAAAGACCATTTAGCTTTTTTAAAGTTACGCATTTTAATGAAATTCCTACTAACATTTGGCAGTACTAATTCTATTTTAATCATTATGTGGTCACTGCCTAATGTCTCATTAGTAGAATTCCATTTGAAGTCAACAGCAACATCTATTGACACAAACGTTATGTCAGGAGATGATTCCTGCAAGACTCCGTCTACCATCTTAACCCTTGTTGGACTACCGTTATTTAATGAAATGAAGGAGTTTTCAAGTGATGCATCCAAAAGTTGCATGCCTCGGGTATCATTTTTGTACGACCAATTGGTATGGTGGCCATTAAAGTCCCCTGCTATTAGGGATTTATGAGGATATGCGCCAAAAAGTGTATCCCAATCTGACTGTGTGGTTCTAACATTAGAAGGACAATATATACTCACAATGTTTTCTAAGTGAGAACAGTTCAGTAAATGCACATGCAATACTTCTATACCCGAATTTCTTAGACCAAATGATGACACTTCGAGTTTTTAGTGATTTGTGACAGATGATTGCTACTCCGCCATACGAATCAAACCTGTCTCTCCTATATACACGGTCAATTTTAGTTCGTTCTGGAACCGAAAGCCATATACTTGATCATCGAACTCAAAACGATTGGGACTATCATTTTCAATAAGTTACAATAAAACAAAATCACGAAAAATCTAATTTATTGTTTTTTTGTGTAATAGTGAGAACTCGTAGTAACGCTTCCTTGCGATCAATGCATATGTGTGTAAAACGTATCGACGAAGTGCAACACTTGCGAACGGTACCCACCCATTGAAAAATTCATTCATCGATCAGACAGCATGATCCGTAAGCCACGCCCCCGGCCCCTTACAGTCTAGCCGACCGCCCGCGCGCCCCCGCCTTTAATAATTTCTTATTCCTTTCTAGTATTGTCTCGCGTTTCGTTGTATTAGGTCACGCACGCGCAACCTAATTACGCGCCAAAAATTGGAGTTTTGGGCTATGGTAGATTTTTATGTGACATGGCGAACCATAACTTAGAAGAGGCCAGACGTTTGTATGCTCAGCCGGAACACCTGAACTCACTGCGCGCACGTGGAATCACTGACCCTCAAGTTCCCTTCACCTCCACCATCCTGGCTATAACCCAGCGCCTCCTCGATCATGGACAGTTTCGAGCGCCCACACACGCGCAGGGCCGCGGTAGACTACCATACTCGGCGGAGTTGGAGGAAGACATACAGGAATACTTCGAACGCGACCCACGCGGCCACGTCGTAGTACCATAATGGCGGCCAGGCGATTCAATGTTAGCCAATATTATGTAGGTATCTCTCTGGCACATTAACGCGGTCTGTTAGTTCTATCAGTTCAGTGCGTGCGTATTTCTTCAGTGTGTTTGGTGAGCAGTAGATAGGTCGTGGTGGCCCTGTGGTTTGGCGCATGGAGCCCTGACTTAACACCACTGGATTTTTATGTGTGGTTCGAGATAAAAAGACTAGTTTCTTCCGATTAGCGTACTACTCGAGATGACTTAAGAAGTGCGACAGTGGACGCTTTTAATATTGTCAAAAGTGAAGTGAATAAAAGAGTACCTACAAGTAAGTAAGTATTTACCTACTTAGATACGAAACATGTACTCGTACTTACTTATTACTGACGCGACGGTCCTAAGCCCGTAGAAATTATGAAGGAAAAATTAGAGTTAGGTATTTAACTGATAGGTATGTAGATAAACGCAATTTAAATCAAACAATGGTTACGAAAGCGGAATCAAACGATTTATTATTGTCGCGGGTACTTAGGTATCTACAGCAACAAAGTGCAAGTAGGTACTGATGACCGCGACTGGTGACTGAACACCACAGTGAAAGGTGGACATCTTGTTCACTGTGTACCTACCTACATCAAAACAATATTTTTTGACCGTGGGAGGACAAGGAGGTTCCTCAATAATATCCTTGTTAGCAAATTTCTAGTATTAATGTACCTACCTACTGAAAAAAAAAACTTTTTATTACATTAAAATTCCTGCCGGCCATTTGGACGTACCGCCACTATTTAAGCGGATTTAAACTTATTTATACTCTAAACATATGGCTGTAGTACTATGTCTATTTTTATCTATGCGTACGTTGAGGTACCTAGTTCACAGAGGTCGCCGATCGCCGCTAACATGCAATAGATAAACTAGGTACACAAATAAAAATACGAAAAGCGAATTCAGACTTTATTTCTTAACCGTAAACGGTAACAAATCGAAATTTCACCAAACTAGGTACAAGTAACGTAGGTACGCAGTTTACTAAAATTATTCTGAGAAGCCACAGAATTGATGCACAACCGAATTCAGCGGTTAACTTTATAAAAATAAGGTCTTAATTCGGTACAATATTTTCATAGAAAAGGGCACCACCAACTTATAATGAACTCTATTAGACAGATAAAACGATTCATTTTTCTGTTTGAATTGCCTGCCTTTGTATTGCCGCCGCCAGTTACACCGCCGCGCCGCCGCGCCGCCGCCGTTACATTGTATTGGTTTCGGCAGTATTATTTTTATTCATCATAATTTTATTGTGGTAGGTAGCTGTATGCTTATTAAGTACCTATTAGCTCGTACATACTCGCACAAGCGTACTCGTCATGTCTAGTTGAGGTAATAGACCGTACGATTACTAGTGATTTCGTGATGAATGAAATTTCAATTAATTTCTCTCGTTTACGAGGAGATGTGATAGTGATAAACACCGTGCCGTGCGTCCAATTAGGTTTCAATATAAACGAGAGATAACGGAGGTAAATGAACTTACACCAACCTAAATCGTACCTACCTGAAATAAAATACCTACTTGCAGCAGGTTATTCAACCAACGACAGCTGTCCCGCGCTTACGTCATCACCGAGTGGACCGCATACAATGTTGCGTTAAGAATGAAATAGTGGAAGGGCTACTAAGATTTAACTCGAATGACAGAATAAAAGTGATAAATTTCTAACTTCTATATTAGATGTCTTAAAAAAATTATAGCAATGCCAATAGTAACTATTAATCGTCTGGAGTTACTGTGTTTCGGCTCCAGAACGATGTAAAATTGATCGTGTATATTGTAACCACTTATACGGGCACGACATTCGGGATCCATCCAAGTTTCACTGACAATTGCTACATGTACATGCTCTTGAACTAACAGACATTCAAATTGTACTAGTTTAGGTCTTAGACTTTGTGAATTCCATTGCAGTATGTTTATTGTTGATTGTTGTGTTATACTATCCATAAAAAATATTTAACATTAACTTTAGCCACTCGCCGCCTGCAATTTTGTCAACTTAGAAACGTTTTAGTTCTTCTAAAATTAATTTTATAACTTCAGTAATCTTTTCCTGTAAACTCTTTCTCGAAAGTAACGTGTTTTTAATCTGTTTCAATATTTCCAAAATTAAGAACTTTTGATCCTTTTCTTTTTCCCTATTTTGTCACATGTTCCTCAATACTCTCAGCTTCTATACTTTCTTCTGAGCTCTGTTCCTCAAAACTCATGACATTTACAGATGTTTCTTTTCTTATTTTCCTTCTGCAACTGTTTTGTACCCTTGTCTTTTCTATGTTTATAACTATCTGTAGTCTTATTCAATACAATGTCCCGATATGTGCGTTTGGATGTCTGGTCAATAGTTTGCTCTGCATACAATTGACTACCATCACAATGGCTTGCTTGATTGTTCGACGTCTCGTTGTCATCCACTATGTATTGTTTGTTAGTATTGAATCCCTTAAAAATTCTGGAAGTGAAGTTATGTACCTAACCATACCGAATTACACTCTAGCGGCAAGCTGTAATAGACATAACAGAAATGGCGGATCGTGTATACTTTTAAAAAATATTCACAAATATAAAGTTCTTCAAGATATAGTTAGCCTTAGTGTTCCTAATGTAACGGAATGTTCCGCCATTGAACTACTGGATCATAATGTGGTGATTATATGTATATACCGACCTCCAAAAACTACACAAAAGGAACTTAAGGCCAGGTAGACCAGGCAAAGTAGGCATTTAGCGCTACCACGTTTGCGCGACGCAAGCCGTGCGCTTACGTCGCCTGCGTGAACTTACATGAACCCAACGCCGAGTGGCGAAGTGTCACAGTACAGGTAAGCGCGTTGTATAGGCAGTAGGTCAACTTATTTTATTAATATGTGTTAAAAAATAATAAAATACGCGACTTGATCCATGATTCTTGTTTACCGATATACGTAGTAATCGCAAAGGCCGAAAATTAATTTGATGTGTTGTAAATACATTTTATTCAATTATTCGACATTTTAGTTTCGTAAAGAAAGTGCATCTCACTAAGCGACACGCTCTTCACTTGTGGTGGTGGTTGGTTGGGTGTGGTGTAAAAAGAGAAATGTTATGTGCTGACACCACTCGCCTTCACGCACACGCGTGCCACACATAACATTTCTTAGTATGGTGTTTATGGTTGAGTGAAAAACACTTTTTACAAAAAAAAACAACCGATATAAAAATATAAACACTGCAAAGTGCAAAATAATAGTTTCGAAAGTCGATGTTTTTAGTTTTTTCCTTTTTAGTCACGAAAGTATTATTTTGCACTTTGTAGTGTTTATATTTTTATATCGGTTTTTTTGTTGTTGTAAAAAGGGGTTTTCACTCAACCGAATTGAGAACCTCCTCCTTTTTATAAAGTGGGTAAAAAAAAAACAAAATGGAATTACTTTCAAGTTATTTTTAATACAAAATTAAATTAAATTATAAACACAAAACGACTGTTTTTCATAAATCAGTATTATAGTTTTTGAGTATTGAGTAAATATGGAAGGAAATCAATTCAAAATCAAAAATAAAAATCAAAATATTTTATTTCACATAAACCTACATGGGTACTTATGAAACATTAGAAACTAGGTGTACGGATCCAATTGGTCGTTTCCTATAGAAAAGAACGTTACTCTTTTTAAAAATAATTGGCTTTTACAATATTTCCAAATGACAGTAGGTATGGGAGAACAGCGTAGGCCTGTCGTGCTGTGGCCCGGGGTGGGGTCGTCTTGCGGTGTCTTTAGACATCGCCAATGCTTTCAATACCCTGTCCTGGAGTTGCATCAGGGAGGCACTCCGGTAGAGTCATCAGGGGGTATCGCACGATCTCTTACGAGGCGGCTTGCGTACTGGCCGGATCCCCGCCCTGGGACCTCGAGGCGAAAGTACTCGCGTCATTGTATCGGTGGCGCGAGGAAGCGAGGGCGCGGGGCGAGGGACCGATGCAGCGGCACATGGAGCTGCGTCGGTCTCAGGTTCACGAGGTCCTGGTGGCGGAATGGCGGGACAGGCTTTCTCGGCCTACCGCCGGCCTCGTCACCATCGAAGCGGTCCGGCCGGTGCTCGAGCGCTGGCTCGGGAGGCGGCATGGCTCCCTGTCGTTTCGGGCGACGCAGGTGCTCTCGGGGCATGGTTGCTTCGGGAAGTACCTGTGTCGCATAAACAGGGAGCCAGACGCCAGGTGTCACCACTGCGTCGACTGCCGGGGGACTGCTGCTTGGGAGGAGCCGCGCCGAGTAGGCAGTGACTTGTCACTGCCGGCCGTAGTCGAGTCGATGGTCGGCAGCGACGAGTCCTGGGACGCGGTGGTTTCCTTCTGCGAGACGACTGTCTCTGAGAGACTGCGGAAAGGGAGAGGGAGATCTCGTCCACTCACCCGGCCCGCAGAAGGCGCACCGGGCGTCGGCGGAGGGCGGACAACACCCTCTTCCAGCCCCCATAAATGGGTCCAGGGGCGACGGACACGGGGACGTCCGTCGCCCCCCATACACCAGGACCCGAGGTGGCGGCGCGTAGTGTTCCACGCGTGCCCCTTTTAGACGTCGCGGGGGGAGTCAAACACTTCACTCCCCCCCAGACCCGAAGAGGCCCGCAGTGGCGGGCCGGCGTCAGTCGGGGGTTGCGGAAGGATCGTACGTTCCCGCGACCCCCGCCGTAGGTGTGAGATGGAACACCGGGGTGGTTTTTAGTCAGTAAGAGTCAAGAGTCTGACAGACCCCGCCGCCCGCTTCAGGGCGGTGGACATCCATGAGAATTTTCCAACCCCGAAACGAAAAAAAAAAAAAAAAAAGGGAGGCACTCCGGTATTACCGGATGCCGACCTACCTCTGTCGTGTGTTCAAGGCCTATTTGACAAAATTCGCGCCCTCACGCCCCTAGTCGCCGCAGGAGTCGCCCTGGGCGTCGGGAATCGCAGGCCGATTCCCGGCCACCGTAGGCGTGGGCTTGCGAACGGCGAGCAATGGGCAGCTCGCCGATCGATAAGGACCAGGCCCGGGTCGACGGAACGTTGTGTTTCACGCGCGCCTCAAAGTGATGTCAGCACTAATGACGGGGTCCGCTAGGGCCGATGCCTGCTAGGGTTGCGGGAAAGTCCGAGAGGGATACCGTGGCCCCTGGCACAGGCAACTGTAGGAACACGGGTGGGTTTTAGTCAGTAAGAGTCTGACACGCCCTCCTGCTCTGCCCAGAGCAGGAGAAGTTATTTGACGATATCCCACCCTCAAAAAAAAAAAAAAAAAGGCCTGTCAACAATTACCAGGTACTTGATAAAATGAAAAATGGTCTACAGATCTAAAGTCTACAAGGCCTACAAAGTCCTCACATTTACAAAATAATAATGTATCAAAAGGATAAATAAAATATAAAAACCTACTAAAACCAAGTGATATGATTGCCATTACAACCACTAATAAAGAGGTGAAAAATTTGAATTGTCTGTATATAATGTCAAATAATAAAAAGATTATGTCAAAGAAGTATACGCGAATAATTTTACATCGTTCTGGAGCCTTTTCTTTTTGATTTTGGAGTCCTGGAATTTTTATTTTTATTCCCCATACCTACTTCTGTTTACTAACAAAAACGAATAACTGATTTCTTTTATTTACACTACGTGATAGCCGCGCGCGGCGCGCGCTAGAAAAAGGGACATAGGTCTGGCCTCGACAAGGCCTGGCGGGCGACTGATTCACTGAAATGACGAACGCGAGCCGCTGTGTTATAATAATAATGTATTATTATAAGAATTAAGCTATTTTTCAAAATGTAACCACAAATTAATTTTCTATATGTTATTATCTTTTTTTAGATATGGTTTTTAGTAGTAAAACTTTTATAAGCTTCGAGTAAAACAAGAATTACATTTAAAAAATATCGAATTAGGCTGTTCTTCGGATTTTTTTTTGATCGAGTGAAGTTTACGATATCGTGTTTCGAACCACAAATTGTAAAAGTACATAAAGTATACTTCAATACGTTTTTTTTTTTGGCTTAAAAAAATCACGATTTATTTGTTTATTATTAAATCAAAGTGATATAAAATTGGGAATACCTGGCCTTAATACATTTTTCAACATACTTCATACAATCCACTATAAATTGCGCAATCGAAAATCAACTAAAACCATTATTTGCGGTGATTTTAACATTGATCTGTTAAAAGAACCCCCATTTCTTTGCAACTTACACATATTATTTCCAGCTTTGATATGAAAATTGGCACACATAATCCAACAAGGCCAAAGAGTAACTCTTGCATTGACAACATGTTCCACAATATTAGAGGTAGCACATGTGTCGTCACTGACTTAGGTATGTCAGATCACACGGCACAATTATTAAAATTTCCTGTTAAAAAAACTTGCACTGTCAATTTCTGGTACACAGAAAGACGAGACTTTAGTAAAGAAAACCTAACTAAATTCAAAGAATGTCTGGGGAGCTTAAGTTTTCATGATGTGTACTCAACTAGTGATCCAGAAGTAGCATACAACATATTTTTCGACCATTACAAACTTTTTTATGACCTATGCTTTCCAATTAAAAAAATTAAAAATACTATTGTTAAAAAACCTAAATGGCTGTCAAGGGGAATAAGCCAGTGTTGTCGGCACAAAAGAAAACAACTCTGGCAGTATAGACTCAATCCGAGTGAATATAAGAAACAGGCTCTCAAAGAATATAGTAGTCGTCTCAAAAAAATTGTTAAACTTACCCAAAAATCTCAAAATAATTTTCTAATATCCAATGCAGAGAACAAGTCTAAAGCCACATGGAAAATTATAAACTCTAACAAAAGCCAACTTCCAAAAGAAAATATTAATAAAATAAAAGTAAACAACCATACAATATCAGACCCACGAATAATTGCTGAAGAATTTAATAATTATTATATTAATTTAATAAAAACCAATTAATTTACTCAATAATAATAATAATTCATCAGTTGCGGAGAATTTTAATAATAATAATCCTAATATAAATTTGACATCTTTCAATAACAAATTGACATTGACCAATAGCTCATATAAATCTTTGTTTTTAAACCCTGTAATACCTTATGACATTAATATTATAATTAAATCACTTAAAAACACTAGAAGTGCTGGATATGATGACATACATCCTCAATAAAAGAAGTTGCTCCCATCATCAGCCCAGTACTCAGTCATATTTTTAACTTATGTATTGAGCATGGTGTGTTCCCGACTAAACTTAAAAAAACCGTAGTGAAGCCACTTTTTAAGAAAAATAACAAGGAAGACATGGCATGTTACAGACCAATAGCACTTCTTCCTATATTTTCTAAAATATTTGAAAAAATTATATATAAGGCAATTAACACTCACTTGGAGAAGTTCAATCTATTTGCGAAAGAACAAAAAGGCTTTAGAAAGAATAAGACAATTAACTTAGCTATTTATGACCTTTTAAAAGCAATATATACCAATATTGATAAACGTGTCCCTGTCTCTGCAATGTTTATGGATATGACAAAAGCGTTCGATTATGTACACCATGGAACACTTTTAAATAAATTATACAGTTATGGAATAAGGGGTACCGTCCATAAACTTCTGGAATCTTATCTAAATGATAGATATCAGGTAGTTGAAATAAATAATATTAATATCTCAAATAATACCGAACAAAAACGTAAATCCAAGCCCAAAAAAGTACTATATGGAGTGCCTCAAGGTAGCGTGTTAGGTCCACCATTGTTTTTGACCTACATAAATGATCTGCCTAAAGTTTCACAGCATCCAATGATCCTTTTCGCTGATGATAGCACAGCTATATTTACTGGTCAAAATATTGATACTTTGGAAAATGAGATAAATTCCACTCTTTGCAATATAATTAACTGGCTGACGAATAATAATTTAATTATCAATTTAGATAAAACTAAACTAGTCAATTTCGGGCGTAATATTACAAATAACAACATCAATATTCATCATAATGGGACGAAAATTGAACAAGTCAACTGCGTTAAATTTCTAGGGCTTTGGATTGATAAGGATTTGTCTTGGCAAGCACACATTGACACAATATGCAATAAACTCAATCAGTACTCATATGCTTTATATAAATTATCCAAAATAGTTGATCAATCAGTTCTTTTGACCGCATACCATGCTTATATTTCGGCGACACTGAGATATGCAGTCATTTATTGGGGCAATGCAACTAACAGGGATTTAGTGTTCAGAGCGCAAAAAAGATGTGTACGTGCGATGGTTGGTATCCGTGTTCCAGATTCATGTAAACCATATTTCAAAGAATTAAAAATATTGACCTTCCCTGCAATTTACATTTATGAAGTAGCTGTATTTATAAAAACAAATGAAAATCTATTTGGAAAACTCAAAACAAAAAGACATATGTTAAAAATTGCTAATGTACCACATAAAACGGCTCTATTTAACAAAAGCTTCTTTGGCATTGCATCAAAAATATACAACAATATACCTATTGGCATTCTAGACACTAAGGATCTTCCAGTATTTAAAAATAAATTACGAACATTTTTAATTGATAAAGCATACTACACGATCCAAGATTTCTTGAATTATTGACCATTTATTAGTTTCACTGTATTCTGACATGTATTAGTATTATATGTCTGTGGTATTGACCATGTATTAATTTCACAGTATTTGACTTGCATTAGCATTGACCATGTGTTACTTCCACTGTATTTTACGAGTACATTTATAATAACTAAATTTACCATGCATAATAATTCAAAATTTGAATGCCAATACCTACATAATTATTGTATGCCTATTAGGCAGGACATATTGATACTTCAATATATTGTTAAGACCTGTACCTTACATATGCCCACAATAAAGATACTTTGACTTTGACTATGTGGTCGTTTTCGTGTAATAATACGTTTTTTCTCTAGTCAGGTGTCTTTAAGGTATTTATCTAGTGCCGTTTGTAAGTACAGTTTTCTGACGACATGATATGACGAATCTGTTTTTCTTTCAGAAAAACAGGACATGTTTTGCTTAACGCCATGTGGTCACCTCTATAGTTGACGCATTTATATTTTGTAGTTTCACAGTTTGCGTGTGAATCCCCACATTTCGGACATACACATTTTTTATTAGAACATTGCCTCAGTAGATGCCCAAATCTCCAGTAGTTCGAACACTGCGTCACTGGGAACGTATAAGTCTCCAATTTAAGGTTACTGCCGTATACTTCGACAAATGCCGGCAGTGTTGAAGCTTTAAAGCATACACGGACAGTTTCACTTTCTTCCCATTTGCCGTCGTCAGTAAAATTTTTAATCTCTTGACAGGAATGATATTACATTCGCTAACACATATCTTATTTAATTCTGATTCTTATCTGAAAATTCTAACTCGATGTTTTTAACTACTCCATACGATAAACTTACTTCTTGCGCCGATTGACATCTATAGCCCAAGTTTTTCATTTTATCACATTGCAGTAATTTATCAGCATTATCACTGTTTTCGAACTGTACGCATAGGTACTCTAAAAGGGTTTTTATATAGCACTTTTGTTATACCCAGTATTTTTTCGGCTCTTAAAAGTTTGGCCATGCCAATCTGCTTGGGTAAAATTTCTTTGGACGTAAGTAATATAAACATCAAATTTATCACATCTAGATTCACTTGATCTGCGGTCAGTGTCGTTGTTGTTCGAAAAAGTTCGATGTAATCGTTTTGCGTTCCTTCTTACTGTTATAAACTCGTCATCATCATCATCAAAATTTTCGTCACTCTCTTGCCTTTTTTTTTTTTTTTTGAGGATGGGAAATCATCAAACGACTCCTCCCGCTCTGGGTGGAGCGGAAGGGAGTGTCAGACTCTTACTGACTAAAACCCACCCGTGTTCCTTCCTTGGCCCTTTATGTTCCGGGTCAGCGGTACCCCTTTTGGATGATCCCGCTTTCCCGGCAGGCTTGGGCCCTAGTGGACCCCCTCTATGATGCTGACATCTCTTTGAGGCGCGCGTGGAACACGTACGCGCCGTCCAGCACGGGCCTGGTCCTGATCGGACGGTGAGCTACAAATTACTCACCGCCCGCAGGCCCGCGCCTACGGTGGCCGGGAGTCGTCACGCGGCTCCCGACGCCCGGAGCGTCCACCGCGGCGGCTTGGACGGGAGACTCTCTCCCTCTCCCGTCCCGCCACCTCCTTCGCTAGCATGACTGCTTCGCAGAAGGAGGCGACTGCCTCCCACTCCCCCTCGCCCCGGACCATGGCTTGAACCAAGGCCGGGCGTGAGAGATCGCCGCCGCTGCCGATCGCCTCTACGAGGACACGGCGGTGCTCCGCCCATGCAGGGCAGGCCCCCACCGTATGCTCCACCGTGTCCTCGGGGCGATCATCGCAGTGGTGACACCCGGGCGTTTCCTCCCGCCTGATGATGTGCAGGAACCTCCCGAAACTTCCGTGTCCGGTGAGGACCTGCGTCAGGCGGTAGGTGAGGACGCCGTGACGCCTCTCTAGCCACTCCTCAAAGAGGGGTCTTACCGTCACTCTCTTGCCTCATTCTCTTCTCCGCAACTTGTTTTGAAACACGAGTTTCACTCTGCCTATTATTTTCTTTGCTAATTAATACTGTCGACTTTGTTACTCGTTGCTCACTTTGCATATCACTTTCACTCATTAAATTCGATACTAGTACTTCTTCTACATTTTCATTCATTGCGACAGTTGTTAAGAATTAAGAGGGTAGATTTATAAAAAATAAACATCGTAATAACGCAGCTAATGAGCAACGTCCGCTCGCTACGATGTGTCGCTCGCGTGTGTGAAGCCAGCTGATGTATATTGGAGTATTGAAACGGATACTTACGTGTACTACTTCAACCATTAGTCAGATTTTGTTGAAGACCATTTTTGGCTCACTTTGCATAACCAATAAGTCCTCAAAACGTCCTCGAGTCGAGGACGTTATTGAGAGCAATTCTTTGAGCGGCATCGAATAGAGCTTTTGGATGTTTTGAGGAATGCCTCTTACATGTTGCACTTTATGGTATTAAAATCACAAGTTAATATAATATTCAATGCCATAAAATTCCATTGCTCTCCGTGTATTTTTGTGACACCTAGTAACATTGTGAGTACGTTCCCGCAGCCGTGTGGGCGCTCCGCGAGCACGCGCCGCGCGCGGTGCGCGACACGCTGTCGTCGCGCTGCGCGCGCTCGCTGGCGACGTACCGGCGGCACTGCGCGTCGCCGTCGTCGGCCGGCCAGCTGGTGCTGCCGGAGCCCATGAAGCTGTTGCCGCTCTACACCAACTGTCTGCTGCGGTCGGACGCGGTGGCCGGAGGTTAGTACGGTGACGTTTGTCGTCGCGCTGCGCGCGCTCGCTGGCGACGTACCGGCGGCACTGCGCGTCGCCGTCGTCGGCCGGCCAGCTGGTGCTGCCGGAGCCCATGAAGCTGTTGCCGCTCTACACCAACTGTCTGCTGCGGTCGGACGCGGTGGCCGGAGGTTAGTACGGTGACGTTTGTCGTCGCGCTGCGCGCGCTCGCTGGCGACGTACCGGCGGCACTGCGCGTCGCCGTCGTCGGCCGGCCAGCTGGTGCTGCCGGAGCCCATGAAGCTGTTGCCGCTCTACACCAACTGTCTGCTGCGGTCGGACGCGGTGGCCGGAGGTTAGTACGGTGACGTTTGTCGTCGCGCTGCGCGCGCTCGCTGGCGACGTACCGGCGGCACTGCGCGTCGCCGTCGTCGGCCGGCCAGCTGGTGCTGCCGGAGCCCATGAAGCTGTTGCCGCTCTACACCAACTGTCTGCTGCGGTCGGACGCGGTGGCCGGAGGTTAGTACGGTGACGTTTGTCGTCGCGCTGCGCGCGCTCGCTGGCGACGTACCGGCGGCACTGCGCGTCGCCGTCGTCGGCCGGCCAGCTGGTGCTGCCGGAGCCCATGAAGCTGTTGCCGCTCTACACCAACTGTCTGCTGCGGTCGGACGCGGTGGCCGGAGGTTAGTACGGTGACGTTTGTCGTCGCGCTGCGCGCGCTCGCTGGCGACGTACCGGCGGCACTGCGCGTCGCCGTCGTCGGCCGGCCAGCTGGTGCTGCCGGAGCCCATGAAGCTGTTGCCGCTCTACACCAACTGTCTGCTGCGGTCGGACGCGGTGGCCGGAGGTTAGTACGGTGACGTTTGTCGTCGCGCTGCGCGCGCTCGCTGGCGACGTACCGGCGGCACTGCGCGTCGCCGTCGTCGGCCGGCCAGCTGGTGCTGCCGGAGCCCATGAAGCTGTTGCCGCTCTACACCAACTGTCTGCTGCGGTCGGACGCGGTGGCCGGAGGTTAGTACGGTGACGTTTGTCGTCGCGCTGCGCGCGCTCGCTGGCGACGTACCGGCGGCACTGCGCGTCGCCGTCGTCGGCCGGCCAGCTGGTGCTGCCGGAGCCCATGAAGCTGTTGCCGCTCTACACCAACTGTCTGCTGCGGTCGGACGCGGTGGCCGGAGGTTAGTACGGTGACGTTTGTCGTCGCGCTGCGCGCGCTCGCTGGCGACGTACCGGCGGCACTGCGCGTCGCCGTCGTCGGCCGGCCAGCTGGTGCTGCCGGAGCCCATGAAGCTGTTGCCGCTCTACACCAACTGTCTGCTGCGGTCGGACGCGGTGGCCGGAGGTTAGTACGGTGACGTTTGTCGTCGCGCTGCGCGCGCTCGCTGGCGACGTACCGGCGGCACTGCGCGTCGCCGTCGTCGGCCGGCCAGCTGGTGCTGCCGGAGCCCATGAAGCTGTTGCCGCTCTACACCAACTGTCTGCTGCGGTCGGACGCGGTGGCCGGAGGTTAGTACGGTGACGTTTGTCGTCGCGCTGCGCGCGCTCGCTGGCGACGTACCGGCGGCACTGCGCGTCGCCGTCGTCGGCCGGCCAGCTGGTGCTGCCGGAGCCCATGAAGCTGTTGCCGCTCTACACCAACTGTCTGCTGCGGTCGGACGCGGTGGCCGGAGGTTAGTACGGTGACGTTTGTCGTCGCGCTGCGCGCGCTCGCTGGCGACGTACCGGCGGCACTGCGCGTCGCCGTCGTCGGCCGGCCAGCTGGTGCTGCCGGAGCCCATGAAGCTGTTGCCGCTCTACACCAACTGTCTGCTGCGGTCGGACGCGGTGGCCGGAGGTTAGTACGGTGACGTTTGTCGTCGCGCTGCGCGCGCTCGCTGGCGACGTACCGGCGGCACTGCGCGTCGCCGTCGTCGGCCGGCCAGCTGGTGCTGCCGGAGCCCATGAAGCTGTTGCCGCTCTACACCAACTGTCTGCTGCGGTCGGACGCGGTGGCCGGAGGTTAGTACGGTGACGTTTGAATATCGAAATGTATCATCTACCTAATATCTACTTTTTATTGCAATTTTAAGCAACAAGTCTACGTGGCAGCGACGAAGTTTTCGTGGTCGTCTATACGTAGCTTTCGTGTGTGTTTTCATCTAGTGTTGGTCTACCGTGGGCGTTCGTCAGACGCATGCGCAGAGTAAACCCAATGGTTATGTTGTTCTCGATCAAATCACATCTAGCGCAGACTTTGCATTGACGCAACGCAACGTCTTTGCAATGTCTACGTTAACGCTGGACAGTCATAAATATATGACACATGAAAAATAAATACTATTGTATTAATCTTCCTTTCTTCTTATATTTTTGAACAAATACATGATATACTTACTTCCACTTATACTAGCCTTCCCTGATTCTCCCCAGGTCCCGACATAACCTGCGACGACCGCTCGTGTGCAATGTACCGCGCGCTCGCTGCCGACGTAGAGACGTCCATCGTGTACACATACCCACGACTGCTACCTCTGCACCGCCTCGCAGACCAAGCTGCCAACACGCTGCAGCCGCTGCGGGCTTCGGTCGAGAAGATGAACGAACAGGGCGTCTACTTACTAGGTGAGTAACACATACCTCGACTACTGCCGCTGCACCGCCTCGCAGACCAAGCTGCCAATACGCTGCTGTGGCACGTAGCAGTCTACTGCTCATCTGGCTGGTTAGCCGTGAATAGGTTTATTCACTGCTAGATAAAAGTCACTGCCTAAAAGGGCAGTCAACATGTTGAAAAGATGGCAATACTATCGTTGAACGTGCTCTGGCTGCAAGACACTGTGGTCTGATGGTTTTGAGTGAGTTCCGAGTGTTATTACCAAAGACAATTAGAAGGCTATTTAACGCACGGATCGAACAATCCAAACCAATCTACTTAATAAAAATCTTAAATTCATTCCTTAACTGGCAGATAGCCGGCGCTGCCTAAACCGCTGGTCTTTCCAGACCTTAGACTCAGGCTGTGTTGTGCGTTTCTGCAGGAAATTTTGCACAAGAGTCGTTTATACAATATGTCCAGTTTCAGACTGTACAAACTTAAAGGGGAAGTAGTTTGCTATATTCTATCAATAAAGTTATTTTACATGTACGGTCGGAACCCAACCCCCCACTGAATGGTAGCCATTTTTGTTTTTTGATCGCCATTTAGGAAGCGTGCATACTAATAATACTGTAACTTTGAGATTGTACCCTCTTGTCGTAAAAAAAACTTTCAGCAACTGAAAAGTGAACAACAATTTCAAAAGTTCCGCAAACAAAGAACTAGAAATTAAAGATACTTGTGCTCCCGCAGGAGAAACTGAACACATACCTTACTATTTTTCCCAAGAAAAAAGTCTAATAATTTATTTCGATCTTAAAAATACGTCACCTAACACATCTTCGTTCAATTACTTTAGGATAATACATCAAAACATCGCAAGCATTCTATCTAAACAAGAACTATTAGATATAACATTACAAGAGATGCGAGATATACATAATGACCCACATGTAATCTGCCTTTCTGAAACATTTATTAAGAAAGGTCACGAGTGCTATCTTAAGATATCAGATTACATAATGGCAGCCAACTTTTGTAGAGAAAAAAACACAGGTGGAACTTGCATTCTAGTTAAAAAAGATCTCATTTTCAATTAATTATTAATGGTTAAAAATGATGCATCAGTAAATACATTCGAAATCTGTGGCATTGAGTTAACTAACGAGAAACTGTTGATAATATGCATATACAGAACACCCCAGTCCGACCCCAACCAAACAAAACAGTAAAACAAACTTGGATAAGTAAATGCCTTAAGCAGAGTTGTAAATCAAAGAGATTTTTTGTTATAATAATAAAAATTCCATCTTTCATGAACAACAGCACGGTTTCACCAAAAGGCGTTGTACCGCTGACGCTGGTGTCACCCTAATAAAGAAAATTTTTAACGCCTGGGAAGAAACACAAGATGCCATTGGAATCTTTTGCGACCTCTCTAAGGCGTTCGATTGCGTTAACCTTCAGACACTTCTGCTGAAACTAGAGCATTATGGGATTAGAAATACAGCTCTTGATTTACTAAGATCATACCTGAAAGATAGAAAATTTACAGTTCAAGTAAACGGCATAAACTCATTAGGGTCTGAAATGGCAATGGGCGTTCCTCAAGGTTCGATATTGGGTCCATTCCTCTTTTTAGTTTATATTGATGATTTACCCCAATTACTTCAAAATCAACCGAAGATGGTGTTATTTGCAGATGACACATCATTGATATTTAAGATAGACCGATGGTCACAAAATCTTGACGACGTGAATAGCTCTATTCTTCAGGTCCATGATTGGTTTACGGTAAATAATTTGGTACTAAATGGTAAAAAACCAAATGCATTAAATTTAAATTACCGAATGTTTGAAGTAGCGAGTGCGACATCATGTTGAATGCAGAAAAACTGGAATTTATTAATCACACGGTTTTCCTGGGAATCACGCTAGACGAGAAATTACAATGGGGACCTCGTATAACATCTCTTGCGGGGCGGCTAAGCTCGGCCGCTTATGCTGTTAGAAAGATAAGACAGTTAACAGATGTAGAAACCGCGCGTTTGGTCTATTTTAGCTACTTCCACAGCATTATGTCGTATGGCATTTTACTGTGGGGTCGGGCTGCTGACATTGAATCCATCTTTATTTTGCAAAAGAGAGCTGTCAGAGCCATTTATAATCTACGTCACCGCGAATCTCTCAGGGAACTATTTAAAAGGATTAATATTATGACGGTACTTTGCCAATTCCTTTATGAAAATATTAGTACCTACGTAAGAAAAAATCTACATATTTTTAATAAAATAAGTGATAGGCATAATTTTAATACAAGAAATAAAGATAACATAGATCAACCACTATTCAGATTAGCTAAAGTACATACATCTTTTATGGGGTACTGTGTTAAATGCTACAACAAAATACCTTGTCATATATTGCAATTAAATGAAAGAAAATTTTAAACTCATATAAAAAGTTCACTGTGTAAACAAGCATATTACAAATTAGAGGATTATATCCAAGATAAAAATGCTTGGAAACATGCTGGTCCAGCTCCATAGGACAATCTAGGGTCTAGACAAAATTAAACTTGTTGCTACTTTAATTGTATAGTTTATTATTTTTATGACATTGATTTACATTCTGTGATTACTTTAACTCACACACTGACATATTACTTGTTTACATAATTTGGGAAATCGTATACTTTTACAATGTTTGTAAATATGTAAACACCACGTATCTATCACTTAATTAACTTATTTATCATTGCTACGTTTATTAAATTCTTTTTACCTATTGTGGTAGGGTAATTTTTATTATAGGTGCATCATCTTCACATATACTTATATAATTAATGTCTACAAAATATTGTAACACATTTTAAAAGAGTAACGGTGGAGTTTCTTGCCCATTCTTCTCCATACGAAACTACCTTTTGGAAGGGGCGACTAGAATCAATTCTATTTAAATGTACATGTTGACTTTCAAAAGTGCCGTTTATGTGCCTATTTGAAATAAATGCTTTGACTTTGAAACGCGGCGTTCCTCAGGGCAGTATATTGGGATAATTTTGTTTCTCCTTTATGTGAATGATATTGTTGACGCGACTAATCATAAATGCTTTCAGTTTGCCGATGACATTTCGATAGTGGTTTCTACAGATAAAAAATGTAAATCAATAATTGGTCATGAAACAGATATTAATAATACAATAGAAAATCTTATAAATTGGCTTAGCGATAATAATTTATCTATTAACAACTGTTTAAAATTCACTTGTTTAAATGGCTAAATGATAATTATTTTTATAGCATTAAAGAATACTTTGAACATAATTTCAAAGAATCATATTGCGTGCTCTAGTCTTAAGCAAAACATGTATGATCTCATCCTTAACTCATGTAACACCTTTGTATACCATGTTTTATGCAAATAAATAAATACAAATAAACGGGTTAAACAACTCAAATAATAACAATAAATGCTGCATACATTGAATCACTTTTGAACACTTCTCCTCTCCAACAGAAAACGGAGTGCACATGCTCCTGTGGGTGGGTTCCCAAGCGAGCCCGGAGTTCGTGCAGGACGTGTTCGGCGTGCCGTCCGCCACGCAGGTGGACACGCAGGTGTGCGAGCTGCCCGCGCTCGACACGCCGGCCAACGCAGCCGTGCGCGCGCTCATCGACGACGCCAGGGGCAGGAGACGGACTGCTATGAGGGTGAGTAGAGGTCTTGCTTGAGTTATGAAGTGGGAGAATTTATTGAGGTCTTATGCCCTATACATAGACCTCGATAAGCTAAGAGTTATTTTGACTTATTTTGTCCTGAAAGTGTGTAGTGAGATGTATAGAAAAGTATTTTAAATGTGCTGTTTGGGTCCAGGAGCCGTATAATAAAGTAACAATACCATCATTATTCTGTTGCGAAAAAAGGATAGTGCTATCAGTCATGCATAAGCTCCGTCTCTTTTTCGCATTGGAAAATTGATGTCATTAATACTTCAAATACGGCCCCCGACTGCTACATCTACGCTCCATTGTCCGGTCTTACGAGATTTGACGCGGTAGCGTCTTACCAAGTATTAACCCATATTGACTGACCGGTTGGTGCAGTTGGTAGCGACCCTGCCTTCTGAGCCGCTGGCCCCGGGTTCGATCCCCGGACAAGTCAAACATTTGTTTGCATGAACATGCCTGTTTGACCTGTGTCTGGTTGTGTGTGTTTGTGTGTGTGTCTGGGTGTGTGTTTGTATATAAGTACGTATGTATATCAGTCATCAGGTTACCGTAGTACAGGCTCTGCCTAGTTCTGGACCTGAAGACCTTGTGTGGATGATGTCTCATATTTAAAAAAAAAAAAACTCAAGGTCAATTTTATTCTTACCTATTCATAATACAGATATATTATGAGTTAATAAGACACACCCCCTTTAATTTGGTACCTTTTTCTACGTACATACGTACACATAGATTTATTAGAACTTAGAACGGTTCTTTACTTTTCTATTGTTTGATACAAGCATCCATTTTTGAACTTTTTACACTACCAAATGCTTACTGAACAACTTTTATTTTTATATAAATATGACGCCTATTTCTTTATTACTACATACTCTGCATGTCTTGTACATACTGCAGATATTTTAAGGTTTCTTGAACAGGTATTTGCATGCTACAAATTGATTGTTTTTTGTTTCTTTGATTTATTTTCTTTGTTTATTCTTTGATGTTCGGCCTATCGCGTGTCACTAGCCTTTACCTGCGGGGCACTGCCCTTCGCTAATCGTTGCGTTGTTCGATAAAAGGTCATTGATACAGCATACAATCTATATACGTGCGTAAAGTTAATTTTGCTTTGCACAAATAACTTCTACTTTTACTGTCACTACTTGCTTGAATATTTAAGAGTTTTTCCTATTTCCTTTCCAAGTTAAAAATTAAAATGAGCAAGTTAGCGTCAATAGTGCAATGGAAGGACTTCACTTGAGTTCGATCTTGCCCTATGTAAACTGATTGAAGATAAGTAAGTTTCGGAAGACACCCCAAACTTATTTTGGAGATTAACAGGTTATAACTAGTAGGGAACAAGTGAAAAGCTACCGAGATAGGGCCGGAAATCCTTCCCAAAAAGCATGCCACACGCATGGCCTGCCGTCCTGACCCTGTTCCTCTCAGCTGACAGTAGCGCACCAGCTGTCGGCCACCGCCCCGCAGTTCCGCCGCCTTATGCTCGAGGACCGCGGCCTGGACGGAGCCGACGCCTACATGGAGTTCCTCATGTCTGTGCACAAGGCTGTGCAGAAGATGCTGTATGTTTGATGGGTTTCTTGAGGGTTTTTGGGGATGTGGGCTTTGGTGGGGCGTGGAATTGAAAGACTTAATAAATACCAGCTTTTGACCGTATCTTCGTAGTGGATGTCGCTAATTATCCCACGGGTACTTGGATAAAAAGTGTATCCTATGTCCTAATTCAGATCGTGGTTTACCTGTGTGCCAAATTTCATCTAAATCCGTTCAGCTGTTAATGCGTGAAAATATATAACAGGCGGACAGATTTATTTTTGCATTCGTATGGATGTCAAGTTTTTTCTCATTGAACCGATTTAATGATTTTCGGAGAAAATGCTTGATATCTAGAAGCATATATTGTATTTCTAATACCGGAAAATTTATGTGGTATTTCTAAACACAGAACATTAAACTTTTTGCACATATGAATAAAATGGTTGCCCTTTCATGTTTATGCAGATAAAAGGTTTCTTTCCATTGTCATTTATTCTAATAGCTAAATAAAATAAAAGGAAGCTTTCTTTCCATTCCATTGCCGTTTCTTAAAAAGGTTGATGCTCTAAAAGAACGCATGCCTCGAACATGTCCTGCGATCAGCAAAAACGGTGATTTTGGTGATTCTGGGTGATTTGGCGGTTTTTAATATCTTTGGGTACTGTGTGACGCTTTTTTTTCATTTTGGCCAGAACATTCTTTGCATATTTTATAGTTGTGGTTTTATATTTTGATATATTATTCCAGTTTGAACCTCATAATTGCTTTCATTTTAGGGTGCACACATGACTTATGAATACATATTTGTGAACATAACATTTTATTTTATATTCTTATATTAAACACACAGCATCAGATTATCATTATTTATACAGTACATGAACAACAATCACAGTATTCATTTATGTTATATATCTTTCATATTGCAGCTATTAGAGGTTCGATCCTACATTATTCTCAGTCGTTAAATCATTTCAGAAATTATAGCCCCCTTAATAAAAAAAAACAGATTAAACGTTAATTTATTAGGTTTTATGAATAAGGTGGGTTATCCCCGTTGAATCCAGCTCATACAATCGAACACCCAATTTCTGAATTGAGAATTTTCAAACTTTTAATAGTATTAATTACTTGGTGATGATTCCTTCAATGTAGCCCCGAAAAACTAGAAATTTCTAGCTCTTTTTGCAGAGACATTTTAAATTTCGTGGGCTACATTGATAGAGTCACCATAAGTAAGAGTTGGAGAAGTTCTCAACTTCAAATTCTCAATTCGGAAACCGGGTGTACTTTTACTGATCAGAGACATCATCAGGCACCCAAAAACTCACGACTAAATACTCAAAATTCCCCCTCATTGTTTCAGCTAACAACAATGCGCCAACATGACAAACTGGAAGCAGTGTTACGTCACTTCCTGGTCGAAGATCGCGGGGTGGACGGCAGCTCTTCCTACGTCGACTATCTGTGCCACATCCACAAGGAGATCCGGACGCTTCTATAGCAGATGTACGGCTACTATTAAGCGTAGCCTAACACCGGACGAAATTACGCAACGAAATTTCGGCCTTCTTTCGTCTACAGATGATTACGCAACTAATATGTTGCATACTTGAACACCCAATCTCTGATAATAAGTTGTTTTTTGTATAACAGTAATAAAAAGGTCCAAAATAAATGTTGGTTGCAATGGAATTTGAACTTTGTCATGTATGACATTAGGTTTGTTGTCGTTAAACTTTACAAATCATTTGAGATTTGGAATTTAAGTAGAAGTACATAAATAGTATTGCAGGCGAAGTTTCCGTCGCGTATTGTTAGTCGGTAAGCCTACGCTTTGGTATCGCCGCCCGGTCAATATAATGTGGGACACTTTTACATGGAGTGTTTGCTTTTCAACTGGTTACTATAAGAAAGAACCTCGCTTCATTGGTAGGTACTTAGAGGCATTTGAAAATGTTGCCAGGTAAATAAAAATGAATAAAACGAGGTTCTTAATGTTTTGGTGATGTTTCGTGCTTCAAAAAAGTGTTACTCGAAGTTATATGAAAACGTTTAATAGCATGTGTATTGTAGATTTAGAGCATTGAGGAAATATATATTTTTGTTAAATGTAATGTCATTCAGTCCGGCGTTTTGTTTTTTTGTTTTTTTCTTGTGTAGTTTACCTGAATAGTTTGTCTCCACTAAAAAGTTTGTGTCCGTTTTCAGCATGTAACAGGTAAAACTTATTTAATTGTGCGTGCTAGTGTATTTCTAAATATTATAATTTGGTATTGATGACTCGTCAAAAAGATTCAAATGCAATAATATGTAAATAAATTACGTAGGTATGTATATGTGAAATAGCACATTCTTATAATTATGAGTTTGTAAAAAAAAAACTACTAAATGTAAAAGTTTTCCACATTCCTAACTTGTGTAGTTGTGAAATAAATGATTTTGTTTTGGACTAATTAGTATCAATGCCATGTTAAAGGACTATTTGAGATTTCTACCAAAAACTACCAAGCAGGGTTGCTAGTAGTGTAAATTGTTAGTAGGTACTACATAATTATACTTGCGTTTTGATGGTTCAAAATGTATAGGTTTCCAAAGTATTCAAACATCTGACTTAACGGTAATAGCAGTTGGCTGAAGGCTTCACACACAGGCGCGACTTGTAAACTCACGTGCAGCGGTAAGTCGTGTCGCAAAGTCGGGCCTTTGAGCGAGGCCCTAAGGTCGATAGTTTATAGAGTTCTTTATGTATCTGTTACGTCCAAGATCTACGCGTAAAGAACAGCATTTAACAAAGACTAGTTGTTTCGTCGAATAAAAAGTGTTTGTCCCTTATTATAAAAAAAAAAAGTGTAAATACATACTCACATCACCTTCACCGTTAGAATCTATTGTTGGGGGTAGGCAGACGTGTACTTATCAACATCTAGAATAAAGTTAGGTACCTACACGTTTTTAATTGGCTCTTGGGTATAAAGTAGCTGCTAACTCGGCTTCCAAGTGTGAGGTCCTTGGTTTGATATCCAGACGGTGTATTTTAGTTAGGTAATTCTCAGTGATAAATTGGAATTGTGTACACCTTTGCCCACTCCTTTATATTAATCGGCAAAAAAGACATGGATTTAGCACATGAATAAAGGGAATTTAATAAATTAATAAGTATATCATTGTTAACGGTTTCTACAAAGTTATTATTGAGAGGCTAATGCCACAGCATGGTTCAAAGTAAAGACCACAATAAGGTCTTGAGACCTCTTAGGGTCAAATTTAACTTATAATCTTTACAAGGACAAATGACATGTACGATTAATTAATATAAGTCTTTTCTTGAACATAATAAATATGATTACGAAAAGCATTTTGTATGACCCCTAAATCAATAAGTAATTCTCACCTTATGAAGTCAATTTAGATATTGTTTATCTACTTATTAGGGTGTTAAATAAATTACTGTTTAAACTTTCATACTATCCGTCTAAAATAATATGACCACAGCCTGTGTAAAAAAAACGTGATGACGTCACTACTGACAGATGTCTAATTAACTTTGTCGAGTAGTGAGTATGGGTTCGAACCCAAGCCTTTTTTGTATGAGAACAATCAAGTCATCTTCCACTCGTAGTTTTTGTACTCAACTTGCAAGTATTACAATAATATTGCTTTATAGACCAATAGTAAGAGCGGTTCTGCACTGAACTTAATCCGAGAAATGTTGGTCTGAAGTAGCCATAGTACCATTTGTATGAGGGGTTGCGCACTAGCTACGAACTCTGTCCGAATTTAGAACATTCCCAATTCGGATTGAAGTTGGATCTTGAATTCGGATTCGGATCGGATGCAGTGCAGAACTGCTCTAAGAATCTTGTACCGAGACGTAGATATGGATGGCACTCATTCTGTGTAATGTCTATAGATTCATATGGCCTAGAAACTTTTTAAAAGAGATATAATAGGCTTTTTTACGCATAAGAGCTACGACTTACGAAATTGTCCAACAAAAGTATTGAATAAACTGCCTAGTACACGAATAAAATGTTAACTTTTAGTAGAAAATTCCAATTAATTATTAACTCAAAATATAAGTTTGTTTTGTTAACAATTGGAATAATTTCCGTTTCGTACGATATTATAACTAGATATATTTTTATCTATATTGGATTGTATTGTAATTGTAAATAAAATATGGCATTAATTAATTTTATTTGTTCTTATTTTTAGTTTAGTGATAATTTTTGTTGATTTTCGATTTATAAACTTATAATATACTGGTAATATTTGTATGCAAGATACACCATTAATATCTTGCAAGCGATGTCGCCGAGTAACCATAGCCCTAGACTAAAGGCTCAGGTGTAAACTAGTCGGGTAATACCGAAAAACACAAATCGAAAACCAACTAATTTTATTAAAAAAATCATACATAATCTATTTTTTTATCTAGAACTTTAGCCCTAGTATCGAACGAGGCGTTCCCACTACATTATAAATATAATGACATAATAATAAATATGTGCCCTAGTACTGTATCACCACATTTGACAAAGTTATAATTTAGTTGTATCGTGTCGTTGGCACAGGAAAGCATAGGTAATACAGCATACAAGGGTAGGCAGATCAGTTCAATGTCTTAACATCAACGTGATTAACGATTAGGTATGCAAATATTTAAATCTAGATTTTCCCCTCACTGTGTCGTGCGAAAAATGTCCATGCTGAAAAGAAAGCTCTCAACATCGCGCTTGGAATGATAGATACGATTTTCAGTATGAGTGATCGAGACAATAATTTTAAAATGTTACGATTTTCAGTATATGTGAGCGAGACCATACTATCCAAATGTCACTGTCAACGAAACAAACGTCACCACCATGACGCGGTCGGGCGAATGTAACGATTTAAATCTTTGCGACATATTATTAATTATTCACTTCGTTTGTGATGACTACATCACAAACGAAGTCAACAAAAACGTATTTTATGTGAATTTACGATGAACCAAATGGTTGTATTAACTTAGATCAAAATGTGGTGATACATCCCCCCAAAACCCAGGTTTACAGCCAAACTCGTGAGTAAGATGCAGTTAATCTTCCGTTAACAGTAGTTTAGTCAGTACTAGTTAATTTCGGTAAGTTGAGGAGATTATTGTTAAATAGTGTATAATCCAGAACTGTATTGAGCGTGTAAGTTAATAAATCCTTTTGTATGAAATGCGTTTTTATTCTTTACTTTTCAATACCACCGCTATAAGTTTACAGCAAAAGTTCGAAGTTTTTGATAAAGTTCTTTAATATTCACAAAAACTTCTTGTACTAATTATAATATCAAACTATTAAAATATAATAACATAAACTAACTAAAACTATTAACATATCATATGGCGTCGAAAAATTCCTCCGCATCGCTGTCGACTGGTAATGTACCCAAGAGAATGGCGGCATTGCCACGTTGTATGGCAATGCTAAGCCTCTGGCCAAGGTAAAACCAACCCTTGTTGTCACGGAAAGTGACATCAAGCCGTTTGGAGATTTCATTGATCAAAACGTGAGCACTCCGACCCCACGGCCCGAGGCGGGTTTCAACCCCAAACGGCTCGAAAATATAATTACCGATAAGGTTATTATACTTTCGCCGCTTGAGGTTTTCCGCAGCCGCAGCAGCAGCGTCAGCACAGCACGCCGAGCCAGGAAGATGGGATGACGCAAGAGTATCGACACACGTTGCATCCCACACTAAAGGCCTAGGTACCCACCTTCCAAGAAAATAATGACATGCCGTCCGGTCTCTTGCCATCGTCGCGTGCCAAGCCATTAGGTTCTAATACAGCTGCAACGCCGACGGTGACAAGAGTCGGATGATGTCATTTATGTTCGCGTGCCGAGCTAAGCGGCCCGCACTTCGGCAGCAAGACAGGCCGTGGTGTCAGAAGCTGTTGACAACTTCGCCACAGTGACAGCGATGAGGAGAACAACAAGGAGTTCCTAGTCGTAGGGAAGCAGTGAGGCGGAAAGTAGTGTCGTCGAATAAAGTGCCTATGTTCGACGAAGGTATTGTATGAAGCCAAAGACCCGACTCCCACTTACCCACAGCAAGCAAGCGCGCACGCTCCGCAGTAGTAGCAGACGTGTTAGGTAAATTGTTCTGTACTATTCTGCAAACCGGTTCATCCCACTGTCTCTGGGAAGATGGAATATCGTGTTGATCTGAATTCGGAAAGCGAGTCACCAGGCATCCATGGCCTCGGTGAAGCACGGCACATTAAAATATTCAGTGTGGGGGGATAGAATTTTCTTGATAAGTTTTTCAGTGCCGTAGACCGAGGATATGAAAGCCGGTATACCTAATAACACTAGAAATTTTGCGGATGCCGAGGCCTCCCATACGAATGGGAAGAGTAGCTTGTGTCCAAGCTCGGTCCTCCATGGCCACATTTAAAATCGAAGTTATGGTCCATTTTGTCTAAAAGGTGAGTGTGATTCCAAAAATGGGAAGCACGAAGGAAATATGTTAATTTAGGGCCGAAACAGTAATAACGGATTAAGGTTAAAGCCGAATGAGTGTGAATTTGGAGCAATATTTCCGAAACGTCATTGAAATTTTGTATTTTTTCCTCATCAATAACTGGAAAGGAATTCTCGAAGACTACAGACCCAAGGAGACGAAGAGAGCTTTTTTCAATAATTTGGATTTCTGGAGCTATTGCGTAAAATTTGGGGAGTGTCGGATGTCTGTCAGTAGGTACTGTCCGCCATATAAAGTTCACATTTCGAGTGGTTGAGATCAAGGCCAATGGAATGAAGTTAATTTTTTAAGAATTGTAGATCATTTAAAACGGTTTCTACATCGCCTCCCAAGGTTCCATCGTCAAGATACCAAACGTTAAATTTGGAATTTAGCTGTAGAATAATTGGGTGAATGGCTAAACTAAAAATCACTGGCCCGAGGGGGTCACCTAGTTTACAGCCAACAAGCAGATTCCAGAAGGTGGCCCGGTACAGCAATTTAGAAGAGTGTCTGTAGCATTGCCTTAGGAAACTATAGATTTGGGGTAAAGTGTTATGTAAATAAAACGCGAACTACACATTTGGAAGTAATATTTTTTCTATAATTGAGTTACATAGATAATGAACATTGTATATTAAATATTTAACAAACTGATTGACTGTTACAGACCAGTAATTTGCCCATAGTTAGCGTGGCGTCTTCTCCGAAAAAGGCGTTATTTTGACTGAAAAGAAAATACAATTTACAATTAGGTACTAAAATTAATCTATATGGGGCCCATAATTTGCCCACAGTAGGGCAAAGGTCTCTTCTAATAGAACTCACAAGGTCACATTGTGTCGGCGATTTCTGACTTAGGGCACAGATCAAAGAATGCTTAGGACATGCACACGCACGCGGCGTTTTTATACGCTCATCGACGCGACGGCCCGTTTTCGGCCTTGAAACAATAATAATAATATGAGACAACATCCACACAAGGTCTTCAGGTACCGAACTAGGCTGAGCCTGTACTACGGTGACCTGATGACTGATATACATACTTATATACATATACACACCCAGACACAGGTCAAACAGATATGTTCATGCACACAAATGTTTCACTTGTCCGGGGATCGAACCCGGGACCAGCGGCTCAGAAATCAGGGTCGCTACCAACTGCGCCAACCGGTCAGTCAAATAGCAGCAATCGTCGAGTTTGTAAAAAAAACGGGCACGTGCGTGACGGACTATCGCACACGAAGGATTCCGTACCACCGTACAATATTTAAAAAATTTACTCTCTCGAACCAGAATCAAGTAACGATAAAATTGATATTTTGACAAAGAGTAAGAAGGGTCACGTAGCTCTTTATATTGGTTATCAGTACCACTAAGAAAACATAATATACCTATGTGGATCAAACAATTTATTGGATACTTATTGAATTTATAAATTGTTTATTATTATTATTTAAAACTAGGAAATTTTATTTGATTTAGATGCAATACACGCAGAATGCAGACGACACGGTTGGCGCAGTGGTTAAGCGATTGACTGCTGCGTTACGTGTCGCGGGTTCGATCCCCGCACGGAACAAATATTTGTATGACCTGCAAGTAGTTGTTCCGGGTCTGGCTGTTTGTGTATGTGAGTTTAAATGTTTGTAAACGCACCCACGATACAGGAGAAATTCCTAGTGTGGGGCAACGTCTTTTAAAAAAAAAAAAAAAAAAAAAAAAAAAAAAAAAAAAAAAAAAAAAAAAAAAAAAAAATACGTAATATGATTTTATTCTATATAAAAATTTATTTTGTAAATATTTGCTCTCATGCTATTGTCATCCGCTTCCTTCAATTCGTCGGTATATGTATTACTGTTTTTCTTTTAAATATGTCCTTTTAATTTTTTCTCTCATTTAACACGCGTTCGTTGTTGTTGTTGTTTCGTTGTATACATATATACTATATTATACTTATGTCACTTCGTGGACAATAGTGTGGGTTATATAACTACTAATATAATACTATAATAACGGTATAATAATATAACTACTTTTTGTAAAATAGAGTCTTGGCGATGCCCCGGGGCGGGGTGATGCTGGCGGTGTCCTTGGACATTTCCAGCGCATTCAACACCCTGCCCTGTATTCGGGAGGCACTGTGATACCATAGGGTGCTCCCGTGACTCCACGTCCACCACATCGTTGGGGCTTATTTAGCTGAAAGATGTGTCACCTACGGAGGCCGCAACGGCAGGGGTCAGCGCTGCATGTCAAGTGGTGTTCCACAGGGCTCGTTCCTGGATCCGCTCCTGTGGAACATCGAGTCGTGCGATCCATGGCCACAAGGCCGTACAGACGGGGCCCCGGTGGGTGTGTGGGTATGAGGGTTGGTGGTCTGACCTGACGGCCGGCAGCATCGCCATACTGTGAAAACTGCAGAGTGCGAAGGCCGCCAGGGCTGTAAGGGGACTTGGACTAGCCGCCTCGTATCGCCGGCATGTGCACTGGCCGCCTTGGGACCTAGAGGCGAGAGCCCTTGTGTCACTGTGCCGGTGGGGCGAGGAGATGTGGACGTGAGGCGGTGGACCGATGCAGCGAGTGATCGAGCTGCGTGGGTCGTAGCTCCGCGAGTTTCTGGTAAGGGAGTGGCGGGACAGGTGAGGCGATCCGACCAGTGCTCGATGAATGGCTCGGGACAAGGCTCGGCTCCCTGTCATTTCGGGCGACGCAGGTGCTCTCGGTGCATGGTTACTTCGGAAAGTACCGCCGCAATAAACAGGGAGCGAGATGCTCGGTGTCATCACTGCGTCAATTGTCGGGAGGACACGGCGTGGCCAACGCTGGCAGAGTATGTCGCATGGGAGGAACCGGGCCGTGCCCTCGTATCAAAAGTTGGAGCTGACTTGTCGGTGCCGGCCGTCGCTCGTTCGATCGTCGGGAGTGCCGAGTTGTGAGATGCGGTGATCTCCTACTGTAAAACCGTAATCTTACAGGTGGAGGCTGCGGAAAGGTTGAGGGAGGTCGAGACCACTCCCGGGCAAAGTGCACCGCTGAGGTTGATCGTAGTGACCTTTGTTATCGCTGCGGTCAGCCCGGCCACAAGGCGGCCCAGTGTTCCGCGGCGCTCAACTGCAGCTTATGTTTGGCTGCAGGGAAGCCAGCGGGACACAAAGTGGGCGGAGGGGCCTGTGGCGCGCCTGCCAGCAAGTCCAAGAAGAAGAATAAGAGGAGCTCTAAACCTGCCGGGGAAACCTCGCCGCCCCCGCAGGCTAGTAGCTCCGCGGCCGACTGCCCGGCCCAGGACCGTTGCCGAGGGAATGGAATGTCAATAATGGAACAATTCCATTTCCTCCAGGGCAACATCAACCACTGTGCCAGAGCTCAGGATCTTTTACTACAGAGCATGGCAGAGTGGTCGATCCACGTGGCTGTGGTCGCCGAACCGTACTTCATACCCGCCCGTGACAACTGGCTGGGGTGCGCTGACGGTTTGGTGGCCATTATTGGCGAGACTCTGATCGACCCGTCTCGGGGCCGCGGTTGGGTTGCTGCGGTCTCGGGCGGCATCGTCATTGTGGAGGCGTATTTCTCCCCCAACAAGAGTCTCGCCGACTTTGAGGGTTAGCCCGCTATCACCTTCGTCCCGTTCTGGTGCTCGGGGATCTCAATGCCAAGTCATTGGCGTGGGGATCTCCGGTCACTGTGTGGCCCTGTGTGGGCGATGGATATGACGGCCGGCACTCTCGCCATTCTGCGCAAACCGCAGAGGGCGATGGCCGTCAGAGTCGTCCGCGGGTACCGCACGTTATCCTACGAGGTGGCTTGCGTCCTGGCCGGATCCCCGCCCTGGGACCTAGAGGCGAAAGAACTCCCGTCATTATATCGATGGCGCGAGAAAGAGCGGGCACGGGGCTCGAGGCCGGTGCAGCGACAGATCGCGCTGCGCCGAGAGGAGCTCCGTCACGTCTTGGTGGCGGAATGGCGACAAAGGCTTCAGCGCCCTACCGCCGGCCTCGCTACCGTCGAGGCGATCCGGCCAGTACTCGACGACTGGCTCGGGAGAACGCACGGCTCCCTGTCGTTTAGGGTGACACAGGTGCTGTCGGGGCACGGCTGCTTCGGCAAGTAGCTGTGCCGCATAGACAGGGAGCTGGAAGCTCGGTGCCACCATTGCGTCCATTGCGGGGAGGACACGGACACGGCGCAACATACGCTCGCCGAGTGTGTAGCTTGGGAGGAGCAGCACCGTGTCCTCATTAATGATGTAGGAGGCGATCTGTCGCTGCCGGCCGTAGTGCGGAGGATGGTCGGTAGCGCAGAGTCGTGGGACGCGGTGGTGTCCTTCTGCGAGGACGTGATGTCGCAGAAGGAAACTGCGGAACGGGAGAGGGAGATCTCGACTCCCTTCCCCGGCCACAGAAGGCGCACCGGGCGCAGGAGAAGGGCGGACAACGCCCTTTTCCGGCCCCCATGAATGTGTCCAGGGGCGAGGGACTTGGGGAAGTCCCCGCCCCCTATTCGATGGACCCGAGGCGGAGGCGCGCGCGGGTGTCGGCGCACGCCTCTCGAAGCGCTGCACGGGGTAGTTAAAACACTTCACTACCCCGTGCAGGGGACGAGGCCCGGACAGACCGGGCCAGCACTAGTGTGGGGCTGCGGAAGAATTTGGATTCCCGCGGCCCCACACGCACGTGCGAGGAGACACCGGGGTGGTTTTAGCCGGTAAGAGTCCGACACGCCCCTTCGCTTTTTTCCCAGGCGGAGGTTGACCATGAGGATTTCCCCCCGTAAAAAAAAGAGTTAAGTAAAGTAAGTTGTAGTAGTTGTTGTAAGTTGTCGTAAGTTGAGACCACTTTCCCGACCCGCAGCTAACGTGCCGGGCGTCGATGGAGGCGGACGACGTCCTCAGGTAAACACAAACATAAGCAGGTTCAGAGGGACGGCGGACAAGTCGACGTCTGCTGCCCCCCGATACCAGGACCCGAGGCGGCGGCGTGTAGTGTCCCACGCGGACGGGCGCGTGTCCACGGGGAGTCTTGCACCTCACTCCCCCCGCGGACTAGAGGAAGCTCGCACCAGAGGCGGGCCGGCACTACCTGGGGATCGTAGAAGGCGCACCAGTTCCCATGATCCCGTGTGTGAAGGGAACACCGGGGTGGTTTTTAGCACGGAGCAAATACAAAGAGGAGATGTTGTAATAAGGTTTCTGTATGAAACAACGGGTGACACTTTACGGGGTGAGGGGTGATCAGATCCCGCCCACTTCTTTATTTTACATCTACTGGTCAATAGCAAAACTATTCGCTCGTCCTGTTGATTTTACTTTGTAGTTATGTATATCTCACACTAGATGTCACTACATGCAGAATGAAGAACTATTTTAATAAATTACGCATAAAATTACTGACAAATGAAATGTGATGCCATCCATAGCATCAGAACGTCTATCCGAGTAGTTTTTACAAGATAAAACACCACACTTCATTCTTTTTTTCTTCTAGCGCAAATATGCTGTAAAAACGGAACGTTTACAGAGCTGTGCACAGGACGAACGCCAACAATAATACACTGACTAAGGCCACGCCTACATGATGACGTCAGGACCTAGTTGAGAATCACAGTGCACAGTTGCTTAGGTCGTCTCCTCTTTGTATTTGCTCCGTGGTTTTTAGTCAGTAAGTCTGGCAGGCCCCTCCGTCCGCACCAGAGCGGAAGACATCCATGAGGGTTTTCAGCCTCGGTACGTATTTAGAACGTAGGTATTTTGTTTAGTTTACTGCTCAGTTTTTACTGCCAAACTTGTTATTAATCATGGTTACTCTAACATTTGACTCTTGACGAAATGGACGCGATTGGAAGCGTCATCAATTTGCCTTAGACTTCGTTTACGGAGACGCGAGGCGTCGCACGTCACGTGCGGCGTGGCGTCCCGCGTCACTCTCGCTCTTATGCAAAGCCATATGTTTGAATGCGGGCCTCGCTGCCCAAAGCGACGCGACGCGTGACGTCCCGCGTCTCCGTAAACGAGGCCTTAGGCGTTATACATAAAGGCGACAGTATGCAAACGGACGGTGCCCAATGTATAATAAAATAAATAAATAAAAATAAATATCGTCTGACATTGCACACAGCACCATCTAGTTCCAAGTTAAGCACTTAAGGCTTGTGTTATGGATACCAGATGGTTGATACACTACTTAAATACATTTTTTTTTCGTAAATACATACATATTATAAATATACATCCATGACTCGGGTACAAATGTCCATATTCATCATACAAACTTTTGCCCCTACCGGGATTCGAACCCAGGACCATTTGGTTTCGCTGACTACACTTAGCCACTGTAGCCACTACACCAAACGACGAATCATACAATCTGCCTTTGACATACATAATGCTTAGGCGAACAACTAGTTATATTTTCTACCACCTGAGGCGCTGCTAAACAAAACAACAAAAATGGTCTGCCTGCGACCTAAATAAACACCTATTTGTGGCTGTCACCGGACGAACTGACAAACTTGGCAGAATCCTAGGACAAGGAGATAGATAAACTGAATGTCGCTAGGAATTTAAATTTTATAATTTATCAAAAAACACAAAAGCACACATTTGCGTTGTTTTAGGGTTCCTTACCCCAATTATAGGATCATTTCGTTGCCCGTCCGTCTGCCTGCCAGTCTGTCAAGACCCTTTATTCAGGAACGCGTGGAGGTATCAAGTAGAAAATAATATCGTATACGTATGTATACCCAGGTCTACGGTGACCTTGAAGCTCCAAAATAAAACAAGCTTCCAAGTCAACGCAATAAAAAATACGGCCATTTATGCGACATAATTATTTCGATACTCGCAAATAAATCTAAACCTAGGGTACTTCCCATTGACCTAGAATCATTAAATTTGGCAAGAAGCAAGGTCACAACACAAACAATGCAACAGCACATACAAGTAATGGAAAAAGTCCGAAAATCGTTATTTGTAGTTATAAACTTATAACACATAAAAACATTAGCAAAATACTTAACAAATAAATAAAAAACTTACATTTGCAATTGAAGAATTGACCGTGACGTATATTGATGCATTAGCGAAAAATTTAACTACAAAGTTAACACTCTCACCGCCACGCCATGTGGTTGTTCTAGGGATAAATACATCCCAACTACGGAACCCTTCATGTTCGTGGTCAGACACGCACTAGGCCGGTTTTTTCTTATTGTATCGAATTAATGGTTTATCCATGTACCTATCTATCATACACCATTGCTGTTTGACGGAGAAATGCGTATGTAATAGATATCTGTAAATCTAAGGAGAAATGAGAAAATGGTAGGTGGTACCTACCTAGGCAGTACAATGTTAGTATCGTGTAGATCTGTCAGGCAAAGTGTCCTAAGCCAGTTAACGACACTCCCTATGAAGTACATAGTAGTACATAGGGAGTACAACGACAGGCTGATGATTCCGGACCAGGATCACGCCATCAAGTATACCTAGAGCTTTTCTTTATGATAATCACCGAATTATCCTGACGTATCGTAATTTCAATTCTGGGGTTGACAAAGTTGCAGGGCACGCAGTCGGAGGGGCACGGCCTGCGCCTGCGGCAACACCAGGCCGAGCGCAGAGCCAGCGAGCTCAGCGTCAGCAACGCCACTAGGACCTGTGCTAGCCTCATCCTGGAACACCACCTGGGGCTTAGAAGAGTGTAAGCACTTTTTCATTTTCAAACATCTTTATTTACCACACGTATACATTCATCATCTACCTAACCCTTCCCCAACAGTTTTGGGGTTGGGTTCCAGTCTAACCGGATGCAGCTGAGTACCAGTATTTTACGTGGAGCGACTGCCTATCTGACCTCCACTACCCTGTAACTGGGTAATACGATACCCCTTGGTATTGTCAGATAATTAATAAAATTCAGTGGGCTGATGTAGGCGAACAGTAACAGTATTCTTGCTAGATTAACACATAGATGAAAGGCACTCGAGGGTAGTGGTTCGCCTTTCAGCTTATGAGAGAGAGTTTTAACTGATTCAACCCACAATAATAACGCAAATTATTTAGTAAGTTAACTATAATTTTAAGAATAATACAAACATTTTTAAGTAGGTAAATAAGTGATCGCACGGTGTAAGTATCTACGTATGGAAATACTAGCAGCCGTGCGACCAGCTAATGACAGCAGATAGACCGATTAGTGACTGTGGCCCTATTCAACTTTTTTACCAGTTTCGGTATCAGTTGAGCGGCAAGGCCTGCCAGCAATCAGATTCTTTTTCTTACAGAGCTGCTAGAGGCGGCGTTGTTCACTATTTCCATACAAACCATGCCTATCACCGTTTACTCGTATAACGACACTAATGACGTACAGAAAGTGACTTTGAAGGTGGTCTGTGACCAAAGTTATGAGCTCAATGCAATTTCGGCGCCACGAATTTCATTAGTCTCTCAACACCGTGCTCTGTGCTTTTACTGCTCAGCATAAACAATGAGGTACGGTGAAGAGCACGAAATACAGGGGATTCGCATTGCATATGATGCCACATGGTGGATTCGTCTGCCCAACTTCAGACACGAGAACAGCGAGATATCATTGCGGCGTGTGTAAGACGGATAATAATGGCCGAAGACTATTTCATCATCAACATTTCAGCCGAAACCTGTCAGCTGGCTGGACATGGTTCCTCCCCAACCATCGCCCCGTCAGCCGGTCCTATGCTTCATGCATCCAAAGGCCTCACAAGGTGAACCAATGACCTGGAGGAAGATCGGGGGAGTCTTTTGAAGTTAGGTATTTAAATGGATTAAATTAAAATTATTTTACGAACCAATTATTTGCTAGAAGACCTTCATGTCACAAGTATTTTTCTGCAAAGAGGATGAAAAACACGGTGAGTTGAACAAGAAACACAGAAATTAGTTAGTAGGTACTTATATCTCAAAATCAAAGTTAATTCTGCGGTTGTAACCGAAAATATTCCCTATTTCAAAAACGATTCACTCTAAATATGTGTCTTTCTATACTGTCATGTGGTACTATGCTAACCCTAATATTTTTTTCGTGATTTGACTACAACATCGTTTAGCGATGGCTATACGAGTACCTACCTATATGGATAAAATGGCTGTGTCACCGGACGAACGAACAGACGGACATGCCGAGATTGTAAGAGTTCCGTTTTTGCCATTTGGCTACGGAACCCAAAAAGAAACTCGCTGGTCTAGCGTAGTACATGACTTACTCCAATGATAGGTCTCCTGAATCGGGGTGGGCAGTGGTCCCGCAGCGCCTGCCACCGCTTTACGATCGCGCGGATGAGAAGATGCGGTGATTGCAAGTAGAGCTACCAACACGTTCCCTAGATTCATGTTCTCGGCTGTCAACAAAAAGGAATATCTTTAGTATTAGCTACTAGCACGTAATTGTCACTGAAAACGAGTATGTGCTCATTCACGTTGACTCGCGGGCGCGGTGGCGGGCGTGGTCGCGAAATATCAAACATATGGCGTAATATCCAAGTGTTCACATACGAAACGCACGTAGCGGGCAAGCTAGCGACTGGCGCGCGCGCGCCGCTCGCGGCAATATCAAACGCGTGAGATGTTTGTGTGTGTTCACGTCGAACTAGCGGCGGACCGCGCGATTCACTCGCGACGTCAGGTAAGTTTCGTTCACACTCGCGCAAACGCCTGGCGGCCAATGTGAACACGAACTCGCCAAGTCACCGCGCCCGCACCCGCTGCCGCGCCCGCGCGTTCCTATGTGAATGGGGCCTATGATTCGGTACAGGCAGATTTTAGTTCAACGCCAGATATATTTTATCCGTGGAATGAAATGGACTTCTGGCAGTTTTTGTATGGAAAAGTTCAAAATACTCCTTGGATATAGATATCTGGCTCTAAAAAAATCAGTCCCTAAAAAGTAATACAGGATAACTACTTAAACAAACCTTAACGTAACTCGCGCAAGTTAAGCGGGCGAGCATGGCCTCTGTGTGTGTGTGAGTGTGTGTGTGTGTGTGTGTGCAGTTTGGGAGCAAAAACCGTGATAAAATCACGATATACGTGATAAAAATGTGTGACTCAAGGCTATCACAGTATGCCGTGGTCGCCCCGCAGAAGCCGTGCTCGCCCCGAAGGAGACAGAGTGGACAGTAATAATAACATAAAAACACATTACATAACATCACGCCTGTTTTTTCCGAACAGTTCGGCAGAGGTGTACCTACCTGTATGTACTACATACACCCAAATTTCGCCATTTATGTATAAGTCCCATGTAATAGGAGGCGAGCCTATTGCCATCAACCGGGCACAAATCCAGACTTTTGACGACTCAATTTATTTTTGACGCGCACAAGTGTTTGTACAAACCTACTTACTTTTAAATAAAATAATTTAACACAAATTAAAAAAAAATACAAACAAATGAAAATCATGATGGTAAAACACAATTGTTACTAAATCACTTGCACACTGGACACTTCACTCTTTTCGTCTACCATAATCCATACCTAATATTATAACAATGCGAAAGTAAGTCGTGTCTGTCTGTTTGTTTGTCTGTTACTTTTTCCCGCCTAAACCACCGAATCGATCGTTATGAAATTTGATGAGATAAGTGGCTAGGATCTGAAGAACGATAAAGGCTCTTTTCACCGTGGATATTTGTATTAAAAAATCGTGGCAACAGCTAGTTGCATAAATATCTAAGAAAGGAACTCAGGGACGAGATAAACGCTCTCACCGTTTTAGGTTTAGGATATATTACTTCAATAATAGGTCCCTTATAAGTGCAGGGGTTTATATTAAGCGAGTCCGGAGTGGGAGGCTTCCGCCTGCAGCCGACGACGTCGCGAATCAGTAGCGCACACAGCTGCAGCAGAACTACCAACAGCTTCACAAGCTTCATTTTGGCTGAAACAGACCTTTTTGGAAATAACTGCTTGGGATTCTAAGGGCCCTAGCTCTCTGGCGATTTGCCAGCGTGCTAGCAGCAAGGCGATTGTTTAATGTTATGTAAAAATACTTAATTTTAATTCCGCATTAATTAGAATCAGGTTAGGATGCTGTATGCATCACCACACCCCCCTCCCGCCCTCAAAAATATGCACATGCAGAAGATGCAGTTTTTATGGTGTTGGGTCGAATACCCTTTAGTATAGGGGATTGTTTAACGACGCAACAGTAAGCACGCCTCTTGTGCTCAACGTGTTCGTCGCGTTTACGTAACAAGAGCGATTGATAGACAGTGTACAAGAGAGAGCGAGATAAGCGAGTGTACAATATTGTGAAAACGCGGAGAAGACGTCGCGTTCGCGGCTTGCTCGTTTAGTACCCGCGGAAAACGTTCACAAATCGCCTCACTGCAAGCATAATCAGTTTGTAATGTTCCCACTGCTGGGACACATTCCTCCTTTCGGTGAGAGGGAAACACGCAAACACGCTGGCAAGACGTCAGTGTGATAATGCTCTAACCCGGAAGCTTGATCCGCAAATGTAACCACTAGCTAGACCAACGACCAACGAGAACAACAATTTATTTCTAGCAAATAAACATTTGATTTGATTTGAGGCGGTAAAATTAAACGTAATATTGACCGGGTAGTTACTTTCATACAGCAAGGTTTCAATCCACTCGCAGCAGATGGTTTCGATCCAGTTTTTTTCTTGCAAGCCAACACATTAAATATAAACACGACTATGTATAAGAATATCTTCAGCATTATTATTTCTGAAAGCGTTCAAAATCAGCTGTTAAATGTAACAAAATAGGTATACAGGGCTGGACGCGAGCGCGTCTTATGTGCTATACACTTCTGCCTATAGCTTCGTAGAATACAGGCGTGATGTTATATTTATGATTACAAAGTATAACTAAGTAATAAAAATCTAAAATTCATTCTTTCAATAAACGACTTTTGAATTTAGGAAGTTTAGAAGTAATTACTCAAAGGTACGATAATTATACAATAGATGTAAGTATACCTATCTACTGTCTACTTTATACTGTACCCAGTATGCACACTGGTTTACAAGCAGTTAAATTATCAAAACTCGTAAGTCATGATCTTACTGTAAAAGCCCATAAAACGGACCATCTAGAAGTTATTTGGAACCCGAAACTAAGCACTTGACTACAATTGCCAGAAAAAAAGATGCAGGTTTTTATGATTTCATACCTTCGGAATGATCACCCGGACTCTAGAGGGTTCGTAACCTAGATTAGAGTTAGGGTTATAGGTAATTGGACTAATTTTTTGTACAGTTTTCCGTCTTTTGCAACCCTGGGTCATCTCGAACATCGTCACTGCGAGATGCAGGAAAATCAGCAGGAAATCGTTTAGCAGCATATTATTATTGGAGTTCTGTAGCCTTTCATCATTTGTCCCTGAAATTTGCTGTTACCTGGTGGATAACATAGAATTAATTTTAGTAAAGTGAGCGAGAAAATTCAGCCCAGCTAGTGATTTTAAAGGGAGCATTGGATGCAAGGAGGACTTCGCTAATAAAGCATATATTCTTTTATTAGGGGTATAATAATCTCTCTAAATAAATAAAAATTGCGACTGACTGACTGATCTATCAACACATCACTTTACGAATTGGGCTGAAATTTGGCACGCAGATAGTTATTATGACGTAGGCATCCTTTAAGAAGGGGTTTTTGGTAATTCGCCCTTTAAGGGGGTGAACAAGGGGGGGGGGGGTTGTTTGTATGAATATCCTTATTTCTTGAGCTAATAAACTAGAAACTAGGCACAAATAAGAGTAAATACGAGTACGAGTAAATTATAAAGATTCTCAATTTTTTTTTCAAAATGTTGTCCTTAAGTATGATTGGGGGGTGTCAAAGTTTGTATGGAAGAATTTTAACTCGCGGTCCGATTTACTCGAAACTCAGTACTTATAATTAAGACCAAAAATAAAGAATAACGTGTACCAATGTTTTTCGAAAATCGTCTTCTGAAAGGGCACTGGGGTTACTCAATATTTAAGGGGAGGAATTTACTGCGAGGCTTGATTAACCCAAAGATTGGTATGAATAATCTTTAGGTATGTAAACATCCCAAACGATTTTTCCAAATTCCATCTACGAGTATATGGGAAGAAAAAAGGAGATACATGTTATATGAAAAATGTTATTCCTTTGGTTAATAAACTTGAAATTTGGTGTGACTGTTCCTAAGTAATCCTAGGCAGATAAAAATGTAGTTTTTCCTAATTATGTTAATATTTGTGTTAGGGTCAGTTTTCCCTTTAGTGGGAACACTCGCACACCACCCCAAATAAAAACGCGTACGAAAAACGGGGCAGAGTGTGGCCATAAAACCCGCACTCCGCCCCGTATGGCCCTGTAGAGCTCGTCTCCAGACTGGACACTCTTCCACCATTATAAGAAATGAATTCCCATAAACTAAACTGCTTTTGTACCGACTAAGTTGACAGGACTAAACCAATATTTATCTTCTGTCCTTTTCATAATGAAATAGAAAGAAAAAGATGCACTCAACTTAAAATTAGTTTAGTTTGTGAACAAGAGAATTGGCATCAATAGCGTTAATTATAAACTGCGATACTAAATAAGAATAATTTCGCCATACTGGAATATATGATCATTAATAGCTCGTCAGCGATAACACCTAACTGTTGCTTATAACTCACAATATGCACAATCTGTAAGAACAATATAATGGAAAAGTCCGTAACTACCACACTAACACGCTATTACTAAAGATTAAAGTTGACACTTACCAAATATTTCCTTGGAGGGAATTAGATTACAACTCAAGAAATACTGCACGTATTACCAGTTTCACTTTGGGCACAGCTCCTCACAGCTCACAAAAATAAATGGTTTTGCTTAGACTACTTCAACCGCTACCTAACGTGTTCTTTATTAACCTACTATATTAATATGTATTTTATATGAGACTACATCCACACAAGGTTTTCGGGTCCCGAACTAGGTAGAACCTGTACTACGGTAACCTGATGACTTATATACATATACACACCCAGACACAGGTCAAACAGACATGTTTTGCACACAAATGTTTGACTTGTCCGGGGATCGAACCCGGGACCAGCGGCTCACACGGCAGGGTCGCTACCAATTGCACCAACCGGTCAGTCTAACTAACTAACTATCAACTTAATAAATAATACTCAGTCCTATCACTTCTTGGCATTACCGAAGTCTCCTAACTTAACTACCCTGCAGTCTGGCGTATGTCGCATCTAGCGGTTCAAAACCAACTGTCTCCACATTTTCGTTATAATCCTCATCTCCTAAAAATCACCACGTTCAGCCGCCAGCCCCAAAATGTTTTGTAACCTTGACCTAAATCGCTTTTTCTCAATTTGTTCATGGTTTCTCAAGTAGGTTCAGGCGCCACATTGACAACTCCCACATGTGGATGGAATAATGTGCGCTGCGCCCGGGTCATCCTCTGGGCTCTTAGAATATGTAGCAAATATTGCATTTAACTGACGTAAAATATTGCTTTTTGACTAAACATTAACTATAAATGGAATGGTCTATAAGACGCTCGATATTGTTTTACAATTTCAAGGAAATAGGATATTTTGATATTAATTAACGTGTCAAGCTGACAGACCATGAAATTGAGATTTAATGTGTTTCTATGAGGCCTGATTATGACAATTTTAAGACAAATATAATATTTTGTTATTAAATAGGAATAGTTGACAGACAGCCACATAGGTAATATTTACCTCAGTAAATAATAAAGATTGACTTTGTTTTTAAAAACAACACAGAGGACTTAGAGCGTGTCAAAGTAAGTAAAGGCACTCGCGCTGTCGGATTAACTCGAAACTCGGTACCTACTAATATTTAAAACAAAAAATAAAAAGTATATTATTCAGGGTTTCTCAAAAATCAACTGAAAAGGGTAAAAAAGTTTGGATTTTGCTGATTGCTTCATGAACTCGAAAATAGGTATAAATAATGTTAGATCATAAAATGGAAACGTACCAAACCTATACTTACTAATATAGCACAGAGTGGCAGGGACATCGAGGCGCAACTTGCCACCATGGATTCAGAACATGATCTAAACGCCACGCACGCCCCTGCGTGGAAATTTTACATCGGTATTTAAAAAAATATGCTGTTCCATACATTTTGACCGCAAAAGTATTGCACTTTTCTATGAAACCGCTGTTTTTTATTGATAACCGACAAACAATTTCTACTTTAGGGCGTCTAGAATCATGTTCTGAATTCATGGTTACAGTTTGGGCGTCGATGTGGTTTTTTGTTGGAAAACGCTAATCTCAGGAACTACCAATCGGATTCGAAGAATTATTGCAATTGCATCTGATCGTCCAACTCTTGAGGAAGGTTATAGGCTATTTGACATCACGCTACGACCCTTAGGAGCCGAGCAAAGCGAAGGCAGAAAGGAGCAATAGTGCGGGCGGGCGATGCGATGCGACGGGGTGTAGCGGGGGAACAAGAAACTTCAAGCGCAGACGAAGTCACGGGCGCAAGGTAGTATCTAATAAACTTTTTTAATATGTTGTGTTATCTGTATGTTGGGGTCTTGGGGTAAGTTTGGCGCTGAGATAAGACTGTACAATTCAAATTCTGCGCCATTTTATTCTGTCCCGACAATCGGCGCATAATAAAAAGGTGCAAAATACAATGTTATCAGCATTACAAAATATTGCCGAATTCGCCGGGAATCTGATTCGTGCCTCGTACCCGTACCCGTAGTCGCTTATCCCATCGTCGAACTTACCCCAACGTACTCTAATTCATATTAGACTCGCGATTGGCCGCTGACGGTAAGTATGACGCAGTAGGCAGAAGATGGTACCCCTAACCGCAAGTCTGCTAATGTTTAACAATGTAGGGTACTGGACTGGGGTTCGCATTTCAATAAGTTAAAAGAACATTCAAACCTGAAAGTGTCAGGTCATCTTCTTCTCTTGCTTGCACCTCGGGTTGGCCTGGGTACAATCGATGTATTCGTGTCGCACGCAGCTTAGGCACGTCTCGAGGTATGATAGCAGAAGAGTCACTATCAGTACCACCACCTCTTGGAAGAAGGCTTTATCCATCGCATTGCCAATGGATCTGTGAAGGGTAATGATTTATACATGAATCCTTAAGTACTTACGAGTATAATATTGATGCGAAAGTAACTCTGTCATCTGTCTGTTACCTTTTCACGCCCTATCGACTGAACGGACTACGATTACGGACGGATAGGCTATGATTTTATATCAATTATTTCTGCTTGAGTATAGTTTTCAATGTTTTTGTTGGTAGGTATATTGGCGTGAGCTAGCTGACCTATGGCAAATAATTTAATTTAATGATTTTTGTGTGTATATTTTGCCTATTAAGATAAGATGTTGGCGAAGATAAATTATGATGCCACCGCCGTGAGAATAACAATATCTTTAAAACATTCTCTCAGAGTAACTCAACTTAGCACGTAGCTGGTAAAATGCTCGAACAGCTCGTTTTTGAAGGACAAACATATTTTGAATATCAGCGGCTTTGCCCTACAGCAGAATGTTGTAGGACATAACACTATGAAAATAACTAAAATAGACTAGCCGAGCTGCATCAACGTCAGTGTATTGTCTTACTTTCCTGACGGCACGGCGTAGGCGGCCAAACTGAGCCTTCCCGCTAGGCTTGATATAATATGTGATCCCTACTAAAGTTTGGCATCAACTGTTATGCCCAGAAAAACTGCCGAGTTTACAGTTTCAAACACCTCTTTATCTAAGACGATGTTGGGTCCTAGATTCCAACATTCGGTAAGGCGAACTTTATACATTTCGTTTTCTTGGCATTGAGAACTAGGTTCTTTGTGGTAAACCAATCCGTAACCGTTGTAGTTTACTGTTTACGTCATCTAAATCTTGTCTATTTCTGTCTACTTTATAGATAAAAGAGGTATCATCAGCAAAGAGTACAACGTCACAGATACCCTTTAAATAGAATGGTGAAGTCATTGGTATACACCAGAAATAAGAAGAGACCCAGTATTGAGCCTTGAGGTACACCTTTTTTTTTTTACGGGGGGAAATCCTCATGGACTACCTCCGCCTGGGGAAAAGGCGGAGGGGCGTGCCGGACTCTTACCGGCTAAAACCACCCCGGTGTCTCCTCGCACGTGTGCGCGGGGCCATGGGAATCAAAATTCTTCCGCAGCCCCACACTAGTGCTGGCCCGGTCTGTCCGGGCCTCGTCTCCTGCACGGGGTAGTGAGGTGTTTAACTACCCCGTGCATCGCCTCAGAGGCGCACGCCGACACCCGCGCGCGCCTTCGCCTCGGGTCCATCAAATAGGGGGCGAGGACTTCCCCAAGTCCCACGCCCCTGGACCCATTCATGGGGGCCGGAAAAGGGCGTTGTCCGCCCTTCTCCTGCGCCCGGTGCGCATTCTGCGGCCGGGGAAGGGAGTCGACATCTCCCTCTCCCGTTCCGCAGTTTCCTTCTGCGACATCACGTCCTCGCAGAAGGACACCACCGCGTCCCACGACTCTGCGCTACCGACCATCCTCCGCACTACGGCCGGCAGCTACAGAGCGCCTCCTACTTCATTTGTGAGGACACGGCGCTGCTCCTCCCAAGCTACACACTCGGCGAGCGTATGTTGCGCCGTGTCCTCCCCGCCATGGACGGTACACCTTTTTTTTTTTTTTTTTTGTTTCCGGGGTGGAAAATCCTCATGGATGTCCGCCACCCTGGGGCGGGCGACGGGGTCTGTCAGACTCTTACTGACTAAAAACCACCCCGGTGTTCCATCTCACACCTACGCCGGGGGTCGCGGGAACATACGATCCTTCCACAACCCCCGACTGGTGCCGGCCCGCCACTGCGGGCCTCTTCGGGTTTGGGGGGGGAGTGAGGTGTTTGACTCCCCCCGCGACGTCTAACAGGGGCGCGCGTGGAACACTACGCGCCGCCACCTCGGGTCCTGGTGTGTGGGGGGCGACGGACGTCCCCGAGTCCGTCGCCCCTGGACCCATTTAGGGGGGCTGGAAGAGGGCGTTGTCCGCCCTCCGCCGATGCCCGGTGCGCCTTCTGCGGGCCGGGTGAGAGGACGAGATCTCCCTCTCCCTTTCCGCAGCCTCCTTCTGCGAGACGACTGTCTCACAGAAGGAAACCACCGCGTCCCAGGACTCGTCGCTGCCGACCATCGACTCGACTACGGCCGGCAGCGACAAGTCACTGCCTACTTCTGAGATGAGGGCACGGCGCGGCTCCTCCCAAGCGGCACACTCTGCCAGCGTATGCCGCGCCGTGTCCTCCCGGCAGTCGACGCAGTGGTGACACCGGGCGTCCGGCTCCCTGTTTATGCGACACAGGTACTTCCCGAAGCAACCATGCCCCGAGAGCACCTGCGTCACCCGAAACGACAGGGAGCCGTGCCTCCTCCCGAGCCAGCGCTCAAGCACCGGCCGGACCGCTTCGATGGTGACGAGGCCGGCAGTAGGGCGTGAAAGCCTGTCCCGCCATTCCGCCACCAGGACCTCGCGAAGCTGAGATCGACGCAACTCCATGTGTCGCTGCATCGGTCCCTCGCCCCGCGCCCTCGCTTCCTCGCGCCACCGATACAATGACGCGAGTACTTTCGTCTCGAGGTCTCAGGGCGGGGATCCGGCCAGTACGCAAGCCGCCTCGTAAGAGATCGTGCGATACCCCCTGATGACTCTGACGGCCATCGCCCTCTGCGGCTTTCGCAAAACAGCGATGCTGCCGGCCGTCAGGTCAGAGGCCCACACCGGGGCCCCATACAGGGCCATGGATCGCACGACCCCCACGTAGAGCCGCCTACAGACGGCGCTCGGGCCCCCCAGATTGGGAAGCAGCGTCGCAAGCGCGCCAGCCGCGCCCAGCAACTTGGGCGCCAGCCGTAGGAAGTGGGGCTCAAAGTTCCACCGGCTGTCGAGCACCAATCCTAAATACTTCATGGATGGACGGAACACCTAACTGAACTGGTAACCCGGAAGATTTCACACCATTCTCATCTACACATTGGTGCCTAATATGGAAATATGAATTTATTACGTTGAGGTCTTCGTTTTGAACACCGTAATGAAGTAGTTTACGCAAAAGCGTGTCATGGTGCACGCAATCAAAGGCTTTGGAGAGATCACAGAAAACTAATAGCATTTTTCGAGTTCTCCAATGCGTTATCCATACGTCATGTTCGTGAACGGGCGCCGTCAGTAGGCACTGGTCATTTCTTAGCTGCCACGGCTTATTTTAATTCCATAATTGTTTTTATCTTTTTATTACGGACACTTTTAACGCGCACGTGTTTCTACATCGTTCTCACATGTATAATTACAACATGAATGATGTAACCACTTTTTTGTAACAATATTTTGATTTAAAAGAGTGTCCATGGAGTTTCTTGCCCGTTCTTCTCTATAGGTACCTACTACGCTTTGGAATGGGCAACTAGTTTCATCTTTCTGCCTGTAATTGGTTTATTTGAAATAAATGCTTTGAGTTTGAGTTTGAGTTAAATATTTGTTTCAGCAGAGCAACAGCTGCATCCGTAGTCGAACGACCTTTTGTAAAGCCATATTGTTCATCATGAAGGAGACTATTTAAATTTAAATGTTTTAGCAACTGCTTGAGTATTAAATTTTCAAATAGTTTACTAAAATGCAGGTAAGATAGATATACGCCTAAAATTGCCAACGTTATTTTTATTACCGGATTTAAATAATGGTATGAGTTTACTACTCTTTATGAGGTCAGGAATTTTTTTAAAATAATTAACGTAACTGCTGGGATAGGGGGCTACGATGTCGATTATGTTACTTAAAAGTTTAATGGAGATGCCCCAGTAATCACCAAGGTATTTAGACTTAAGTGTGTTGAAAGTACTAACTACAACATGTTCGATGCTTAATAAGCGACTACATTTAGGCACACTACTATGAAGGTTTTCAGCTTTAGACGGGGTCGAAATTAAGGAGCGAGCACTTTTATTTAAGCATAAGCGACAACAGACAGCTACTGATGATGTAAATAATGCTCTCGCTAAAATAGTGCATTGGTTTAGTGTTAATAATTTACTTAAACGAGAAAAAGACTAAATATAATGATTTCTGACACCTAACGTTAAGCATGTGAAAACCAATGTATTAGTAAATGGGGCGGAAATGGATCTTGTGGACACCACTGTGTTCTTAGGAATTACTTTGGACTCGAAGCTACAGTGGCGTCCACATAAATAACCAAATGGTCGAAGCGGCTTAGCTCTGCAGCTTACGCGGTCTATGAAATCATATAATATATATTATATATATATATATATATATATATATATAATATTTATAATACAGCTCGATTAGTGTATTTTAGTTTTTTCCATAGTAATGACCTACCGCAGTTTGTTGTGGGGAAATGCAGCCGACATGCAGGTTATATTTGTACTGCAGAAACGAGCCATTCGATCAATTTATAACCTAAGTCGTAGAAATTCACTGAAGACATATGCATAATGACAGTCGCATCTCAATATGTATATGAGAACCTGATTTAGGTAAAAAAAATATTAATCTATATTCTAAGCACAGCCATATTCATACATTCATTTACATTCATTTTTCTAGAAACAAAGATTTACTAATTTTGCCCACGACTAGGCTCCAAAAAAATTGTAAATCGTTTAAGTGCCAAAGTATACGTTTTTACAACAAACTCCCAAGCCATGTTAAAGAACTGAGCCTCAATAAATTTAAATCATTAATTAAATAGAAACTCTGTCGAAAAGGTTTCTATAACGTTAAAGATTACTTGGGTGACAAAAAGGCTCGGGATTAATTAAAAAGAGACCATGACCTCTGAGTTTGTTTTGGCATTTCTTCTCAGGGATCAGTCAGCTAGAAAATGCCGACGCCATCTAGTTTTAAAATATTGACGTGTAAATGTGTCTTAAAAGATCTAGCGCTCGCTAGAAAGGTGAACTAAATCTAAAAGTCATTTTAACTTTTTTGAAACATGAACTACAGATCCACCGCGAATAGCATTATCACCATTGATAAACAGTGTTCAGACAAACATAGCACTTGAACATCATAGTTCTCCATAAATACACTTACAACTCTAGCTCTTTGCCGGACAGACCCTGCATATTTTGATGTACAACATTCAACATAATGCGACTTACTCGTGGTCGCACCTAACAGTTTAAACTACAAGGCGTATCAATAGTAGTGAAGGCGTATCAATAGTAGTAGTGTTAGTACCACTACTAACAGTTATCGATGATACACATACAATTATACATAGTGACAACGGTACCTGTAGTACCAGTTTCACTGTGTATATTGTATTCTAAAAGATTAGCAATGTGTCTCTTACAACTGGGTGGCAAATACATTGTATTATTTGTCAGTTTGTAATCAGTAATAAATTGATTACAATCAAAATTTAAATTAGCATCACCGTGACGACCCAGTCCTATTACAAATTAACATATTTAAATTATAATAAATCGATGGCCTAGAAGACAAATGTGCTAACTACAAAATTTTGATAAAATTACATTTTAATGCCAAATGTATTAAATGAGCATGCTCTACCGATCGCACTTATCCAAATGACATAATTCCGTCTCTTTCTGTCTAAACTGTATTTGTACATTCATAGTAAGTGATGTCATTTTATAGTATCTAGAAGTTATGAATCATTAAAAACAGTCCTCCTGAAAAATTGGTAGGTGTAATTAGCATGTTTGTCTTCTAGACCATCGAAATGTGCCTATTTTGCTCATCAGACAAGAATACGGCAAGGCACAGAAAATAAATTTACAATTATTGGTCCAATTGAGATTGTCCTTTTTTCTTACATTTAAACTATCCCCATACAATAATATAACAGTTGAACTGGGCTTTATATTTGCTACTCCAATATTACTTATTATTTGGCTGATACTGGCACGGGTAAACAATGATTAATTACATATTGATGAGAGCACTCGACTATTTATACTACGAAAACCTTTACCAAATTTGACTGAAAATACATAGGTAGTGTTAATCAAATTAATCATACTTTTATTGTCATCATTAATACAGCTACCTAAAACTGTGCCACTAAGGGCGTGGGTGTAATAAGTTGAGGCTGGGGTGCCTGGGAGCCGAAGAGGCCCGCAGTGGCGGGCCGGCACCAGTCGGGGGTTGCGGAAGGATCGTACGTTCCCGCGACCCCCGGCGTAGGTGTCAGATGGAACACCGGGGTGGTTTTAAGTCAGTAAGAGTCTGACAGACCCCGCCGCCTGCCCCAGGGCGGCGGACATCCATGAGGATTTTCCACCCGGAAAAAAAAAAAAAAAAAAAAATGTGGTGCCTGGGAGCAGGCAAAGCTAAATGATATGTTACTCGTATTTGTCAGAGACTCATACCTCTTTGCTATAAGATTAGGGAAAGGCCATAGAAACGATGGATGGACAGTGTGAAAGATGATATGGCTGGAAAAGGGTCACTTTCGAGATGACGAAGAAAGTAAGGAAGAAACAGACATGTTGAGCTGACCTGGAATAGTGGCAAGAGAATAGCGTGGCCAAAAGGGCTCCTATCTCAGCATAGGGCTGCGATATTTAAGAAATAAATATTACAGCGCTGGTATTCTGATAGAGCCCGGCGCTGTGATGCCACGGAAACACTAACGGACATGGATACAAATATACCTACTAGGGACATTACAAATTAAATATAATAAAAATACAAAAATAAATAAAAACCCTATTAATGAATGATGATGAAGGTAGAAACCGAACTATTGAAGGTGATGAACTAGGATGTTAGGTAAAGCAATAAGTACCAATATTTATTTCCTGCAAGGTGGATTAGTATCAGTGCAAGTGATGTTTTTTTTCCCACAACCCGCGACTTCGAGCAGCAAGGTAGCCAGCAAGCAGACGAGGAATGCTAAGCGCTCCCAGTAAGCTGACATCATACTCTGAAATAAAGTTGAATATTTAGTGAGAGGATTTGAAAAATAGGCGAAAGTTCTAAGCGACATCGACATATTAAACTTTGCTTCGTAGAAATAGTGACGTGTTTATGTCTAGCTGGATTCCCCGAGCCACAACAACGAAGCCGGAGGAGACTGTTAGCTTCTTGAATGTACCTATTTGTCTATTCGAACGTAAAAATTCAATGTAGACCGTACCCCTCCGGCCCAATAACGGAAATGGCATTTAAATTGGTGAAGGGTGAGCGTTTTGGGGAGACTGTCTTATGTGATTTTGACGTTCAAAAAGTGCTGATTCTCAGCCTAATTTGAATAAATTACTTTTGATTTTTTGATTGAGTTTTCTAACCAGCGGCGCACATGGTTCTAACTTATAAAAGCATAATAAGTACGAAAGGTTTATTCTCTACAGGGTATCAGGATAATCGAAGTACAACCTGTCACCATGGATTCAGTACACGATTCGGAAATCCTGCGTTGAAATTTTTCATCGGTTATTTTATACACGGTGACATTTGAATCACAGTTTTGCTAGAACAAACGTTGTTCAGACCATGGTCTACAACCATTCTATAGCATCCAATAGAAAAAAAACGTCAATTTCGGGATTATCGTTACGCCCTACAACACAGACACTGCGGCTGCGACGCGCGGCGCTCGCGTCTTGAATGCAATATCGTTACCGTGATGAGTACTTTGATGTTACGGTTAATGTTTCAAACATTATTACACGTTTGACTAATTTGAGAACTCCTAGATTAGTTTGTTTTAATAACATATTTGATGCTGTAGAATAGTAGTAGACCATAGTCTGAACGACGTTTGTTCTAGCAAAACTGTGATTCAAATGTCACCGTGTATAAATTGCTGTTACATAATAAATCTTGACCGCGTAGGTATAGCACTTTTCCATGAAACAGCAGTTTTTTTTCATAACCGACGAACAATTTTAATGCAGCACGGGGGTTTCAGTACTGAATGGTTACAGTTTGCGCGTCCATGGCCCATCCCTGCCACCCTGTATATAATAACGAAAGGCCCCACAGAAAGGAAACCGAAATTAAATGTAATTTCTGTCTTTGTAGCGGAGGTAAATTCAACAAGCTAACGTAACGGCATACACCGGATTCGTTGCTGTGGCTCAGGAGGACCAGTGAGATAGAAACACGTTAGCCAGACAACAACAAACAACGCAAGATACAGCGAAGGTATTAATTTGTGAGATGTTGATGTCGAAGCTAATGCAAAGTAGGTATAATTTTAAGGTATGTTTTTTACAAATTTGGCAATTTTCAATGGCAATGAAAATTGCAAGTCGCTACCAACTAATTTTTGTTTGTCAAGTTGTTCATGTATGTCGGGTTGACCAGGAAAGTTATGAGTACTTTAAAAATAAAGGTACTTACAAAAGAAGGAGTGTTGGCTTGCTTCTAGGTATATTTTATGTTATTCGCCATTTCAAGTCATGCGTCCATCTTCCCTCTGCAAACGAAAAAGAATTGATTTGTTTCATTCCACCAACATACATAAACAAACTAGCTAATGAAAGGATACTACAGTAATAAACTAAAATGAGAAAGTTCAAATAAAACTACAAGGTGGAATTCGACCCAAATCAATACTTTACGTTTGCAATGGAAAATATACGATAGGCAATTAGGAATTAGAGAAAACAATGTTATTTAGCATTTATTCTTTTCTTGTATGTTGTTTTTTTTACATATTACGGGTTGTGGAATGAAAAATGTACTGTCATTTTTTTAACATTAGTTCTTTAGATGGTACAAGGTCTTCATTCAATTTTTGATCTAATACTGAAGAAGCCGGGTGAGGTTGCCATACGTCAATGTTGCTATTTACTCTTTCCATTTTTCTGAATTGTTTCCAACAGTAATAATTATCCCAGCAGCTTTCTGCTACCCATAAGTTTCCAAAACGTTTATACATTCTGTCGTGATGATGGGGATGGGGTAGATTCAGCTAGTATTCTCAATCGGTGCGTCGTCTCCTGTAGGTGTGCGGCGGTGTCGTTAGAACCTGTAGGGCCCTCGTTTGCAGGGGGCTCGGCCCGAGCAGGGGATCTTTTTCTTGCAGCACGATGTACCGACGATTAACAAAGAGAACAGCGCAAATAAGACTGCATATAGACGGCTCAAAGAGAACTTAGCCATTATCAGATACTGAAACAAAGAAATGGTCGATTTAGATTCAGAATGGCAAAACAGGAGAAATGAGAGCAAAGACGGTAATGAACAGGAAATGAGGAAAAATGAATCTGTGTACTACAAATGACTTATGTAGTTGCAGATACTCGTATAAAACTAACTCCAAATTCCATTTGTAGGGCTCATGAGTTCTATTTTGTAGAGTAACTACCGAGTAAAAAATCGGGTATAAATGTGTGCACGAGTAGGTACACATTCTGGCAAATAATGGAGTTACTTGCAATGCTACAAAACGAAATAGCTTTCTCCAAAAAACTAGATCAACCAAAGAACATTTCCGACATTGAGAAACCAGACAAGCAGACAGCTAGTAAAGCCCTTTGTTATCCAATTTATAAGCATCGTGTCATCGGTTGGCTCGGAGCGCAGGCGCCGTTCAAAAATAAACAACGCGCTGAACTAAACGCAAATGATTGGTATTAATCATATGGCTTGTACTAATTACATGCTTTGAACATCGTGGAAAAAATATAAACGGAATCTGACGCGATGATTTGATGAAGACGAGGTCTTGTCAAATATATTGGCCAAGGTTAGGCTTAATGGTTTATAATTTATTGTGAAAGAAGAATTTGTTTAGGCTGTTATAAAATATTGATATTTAAATGCTTCTGGATAGAGTGGGAGCCCACCAATCATAGTTGGGAAAAGGGGTTAGTGATGATGTGATGAATGAATGAATGAAGCATTTGTTTAGGTTCATGGTAAAATATTTTTAGAAACGGAATCCATGATTAGCAAAATCTGACTCTGGTGTCCATACAGATAACCAATGTTATAAGGCGGCAGATAGTTTAGTGAGAGTAGAGAAAGACCAATGAAAAGGGATGAACTGTGTGAAAGAGGATTATGGCTAGAATGGAGGTGACACTAAGATGACCACAAATAATTCGAATATGGGTAGTTTGGTGATAAGGTAGCTTTAAACTTTGCTCCATATTTGACAGCAAGAAATCCAATGAACTCTCAACATTTACAACCTTTCATCTGAAGACCTAGATCCAGCTACAAATAAATCAGCAGTATAAGACAACAAAAGCCAAAAATAACAATATTCTTACCGTTATTACTTGGTACAAGGCGCCGGTTGTCTGCAAGCGATGTATACTTTCTTGGTGCACGCGTTGGCAAGCCCGAAGAGTGACAGGATTCCAACTAGGAGGAACAGCAAGGCTTTCTGGACGCCCATGGTCTAGCGCCTCATGGCAGCGGTGGAGGCAAGGAAAACCCTGCAAGCGTGAGTGGCCATCGCTCGGCCTTACAGCGTTATATAAAGCATGGGTGTAGGTAGGGGCATAGGAAGGACAAAACTAGGTTAAAGCGTCCCCAGAATCCAATTGTGGCTGCACCCATGGGTACGAGAATTCAAAGAATTTAGATGTTCTATTTAGGACATAGGCTTCTTCACTTTTACAACAAAAAATCAAGTGATTTTGTCACAAGCAGCAGCATATCGAAGTAAAATCCTGATTAATGCATTAAGATGATATGTTGTGTGTTAAGCAGTTGGCGTTGGCAGTGTGAAAGATGTTCTTTATATCCAATATTAAGGTTCTGAGTTATTTCAATCCAGTTGTGGTCACAAGGTATTTAGGAACAAAGTTTAATGAAGTAAACTTACCAATAGGTACTTTGCCTATAAAAACTTTGTTGACATAGAAGAGACGAAGTAGAGAGAGTAGAGTAACTACTTTCAATGTAAGTATACAATTCTCTGAAGAATAAGATACTAAAAGGTGTAAGTCGTATTTATCACTTACAGAAGTCAGATATTACTTGCTGCAAGCTGGCAACAGGTGGTACTTTATATAGGTAGTTTTGTATGTTTACTATTATTTTGCTCATTATTTTTTTGCAACTTTGTAAAAAAAGTTACCACTTTTGAGCATTCTTTTCTACAGTATACGATATAAAATCAAATAAATACATGCTTTTGGACTGTTCCTCCGCATCTAAAGTATCGATTTGGGTCAAATTCTTAAAATCTACGCAACCTATAGAAACACCATATTTTAGCTAAAATTTATAAGCTTACCTGTTTTATATTGGTTGGAATGGGTGATATAGGTAGTTTAAATTATATTACTGTGAATTTTGTTTTGTGAATTTTTGCAGAAGTTTGACTTGGTTGCAGTTTTGATTGACTGCCAGATGGAACTGTTCCTTTTGAAATTAATGACAGTGATGACTGGCCAGTATTGCTAGAAAAAATGTTGGTAACATAGGAAGGAGGTCTTTATTCCACGTTACTATGCTATGACTTCTCGTGACCACTATGCCGTTTCACCTTGAAGAGCCTGCGTCCACTGGCGGCAAGGCACGGCAAGGGATTTTTAAGTGACGAATAGGAATATAACATAATTATTAGTATGACAATAAAATTACAATTTCAATGATAGTCATCGTAGGTACCTACATAACGCCATGGGATCTGGAGGCAAAAGTCCTCGCGCACATTTGGGAGTGGCGCGAGGAGGCGAATCGCCGGGGCGTAGCTCCGCTGCCGCGAGAAATCACGGTACAGCGACAGAGCTCCGGCGGGATCTCAGGGCGGCATGGAGAGTGCGATCGTCGCAACCCAGCGCTGGGCACGCCACAATTGCGGCGATAAGTCCCCTCTTTGAGGAGTGGCTAGAGAGGCGCCACGGTGTCCTCACCCTCCGCCTGACGCAGGTCCTCACCGGACACGGTTGTTTCGGGAGTTTCCTGTTCCGGATAAGGCGGGAGGAAACGCCCGGGTGTCACCATTGTGTGGATCGCCCGGAGGACACGGTGGAGCATACGGTGGAGGTCTGCCCGGCTTGGGCGGAGCACCGCCGCGTCCTCGTGGAGGCGATTGGCGGTGGCGAACTCTCGCGTCCGGCCTTGGTCCAGGCCATGGTACGGAGCGAGAGGGCTTGGGAAGCCGTCACCTCCTTCTACGAAGCAGTAATGTTCGCGAAGGAGGAGGCGGAACGCGTGAGGGAGAGGCAAAGTTTGCGCCCTCACGCCCCTAGCCGCCGCAGGAGACGCTCTGGGCGTCGGGAATCGCAGGCCGATTCCCGGCCACCGTAGGCGCGGGCTTGCGAACGGCGAGCAATGGGCAGCTCGCCGTTCGATAAGGACCAGGCCCGGGTCGACGGCGCGTTGTGTTCCACGCGCGCCTCAGCACCAGTGACGGGGTTTGCTAGGACTGATGCCTGCTAAGGTTGCGGAAAAGTCCAAGAGGGTTACCGTGGCCCCTGGCACAGGCAACTGAAGGAACACGGGTGGGTTTTAGTCAGTAAGAGCAGACTCTTACGGACTAAAACCCACCCGTGTTCCTTCACACGCCCTCCTACTCTGCCCAGAGCGGGAGAAGTTATTTGATGATTTCCCACCCACAAAAAAAAAAAGGTACCTACATAAACTAAGCTGCGATATGCTTAGGCATGCCGTGTCCTTGAAATCTCAATATTATTGCCATACTATAAAAAAAAACGCTTTCACGAAAAAAAAAACCACCGACTTCAAAAAAAAAAACTTTTATTTCGGAAGTCAATGTCTTTGGTTTTGTATTTTCGTTTTTGGCCACCGACTTTCGAATTTAAAGTAATTTTTCACTTTGTAATGTTTTTTGTGGAAGCCGGTGGGTTTTTTTGTAAAAAAGTTTTTATTTATCACTTTTTAGTTGTGGTACCTACCCACTGACCTCTATTAGAGGTCAGTGTACCTACCCCAAACAAAGTTATATACCACTAGTTGCAATGATAACAGTGACAGGAAGTTATTACAAAATCGTCAACATACACCAAGTGGAAAAAATATGTATTATTGAGGCTGACTCAAAAACCATTCATCAGAACATGACCAAATTTGTATAGGACCATTCAGGAAGTAAATCCATTCTATTTTTTTTTTAAATCGTTTTATAAATAACGGAGTTCTGAGGTAACAAACATAATAAAACAATGAAACCGAATTACGAACCTTCTCCTTTTTTGAAATCGGAAGATATACTTCTATTCGTCACATAAAAACCCTCGCCGTGCCGACCGCCAGTGATGGCCGCAAGCACTTAGGACAATCAGAAGTTCTTCTGTTCGAGTCGTTAATACTTTTAAAGTTATAGTTGTGCCCAGTAGGTGGCACTGGTAATCACATATGACGAGTAAAATGTAAGGTGGTCATTAAAGATAATTATCCCTTCAGTGGAGACTGCAGAAGTCGGCTGGCGGTTAGTAAGACTGACAACCTAAAATAGGCCGTAAGATCGGGCTATTTGAAAATATAACCGATTTTGGTTGAATATTGCAGACATGTTAGTTTGATGCGACACATACAACACAGAGACGCCGCGCAGCTGTTGCTAGAGGCGGCACTGTTAACACTTTCTAACCAAGCCGCCGCTTACTCACACTATGACACAAATGACATACGTACCTATAGAAACAGTGTAAAAAGTTGTGCGCTCAACGCACTTTCAGCGCTACGAATTGCACTGTGCGCAGTGATTCTGCGCTCTGTGGCCTAGATGGGTACTGAAAAAAAGTACATTTATTCTTTTCAGTAAATCAGTTTAAATATTTTTCTACGGTCACAACTTTTAAGATTTTAAATAAGACTGCTGACTTTTATTATTCTTCATTTACAGCATCTCAGTTGGTATTGAGAATAGATATCCGAGTATTAAGTATAAGAAAGTCCAGCAATAATTACATTTTATTAATTTTCCTTGTTTCTTCAAAGCCTTGTATTCATGATAACTACCACGTTTTATGGGAACGTTTTGAACAAAAATAGTATCAAGTTTATGGTTTCATTTTAACAACATCGTTGAACGAGACTAGTAAACCCAGTCTTATGAACTGGCTTTGTATTACTACTATAGACTTTCTATTTAAAAGATTTTTTTAACTACCTCAAAATAATGACAAAAAAAATGAGGCAAGTAAGACCATGAGCGTGTTTTGTCGTGACTTGAAATTGACTTGCAGTAGAATAGGCAGTGGCGTAGCTAGTCCTAAAGGGGTCCTGTAACAGAATTTGTAGGGGCCTTTTTTACCCGAAATTAGCGAAAACCTCTAAAAGAGGGTATCGTATGCTACAAATAAAATAGTATCCTAACCCGGAAGGTCAAGCTGTCATTGTGATGTTACAAAGATAATGGAAGAGCGAGCGAAGCGAGCTAGAAAATTTGAGCATCCTGACTCGAAGACGTTGAGTTTACATCGAAGAGCAAGTTAAGCGAGCTCTAAAATTGGAGCATTCTCGACAGTAGTTAAATAATGTGATAAATCACAATGAAAACATAACCTATCACTTCGCACACACTTAATAATGTCAATAATATATTGGTTATAATAATAGTCTAATTAATTAAAGCTCTCACAATATGTAGGTACCAATAATTTCAAAATGGATGATGTAACCAATTTTTTGTAACAATATTTTGAATTAAAAGAGTGTCTATGGAGTGTTATGCTCGTTCTTCTCCATAAGAGCCTACTACTTACCTACTTAAAGTTGCCCATTCCAAGGATGGACAACTTTAAGTATGATTAGCCTGAAAACCGTAATACCTAATAATATTGTCAATTAATTATTGTTTCATTTGTGTTTTGTTTTAGTGTTGTTGGTAAATTATTAATTTTATTATTTGTTTGATTTCTAAGGAGCAGGCCGGAGTCTGGATTTGTGTAGGTTGATATTATAGAGGTATGAGGAACAGGGTGTAGTGGTCACTCATCCTCTATAGAAGAGGGAGGATCCTACGACCAGACGGCTACCGTGTCGTGGGCAACAGCCCGACAATTGATGTCGGGGCGTTGTATGCTGGTTGCGCGGTAAACTCTGCTTGCGCGATGCAGGATTATAGGTGACGTCAGTATGACATGAGGTTCACATATGGCGTTGTAGATGCCGCCACAATGGCAATAGGCTCGTTCCCTATTACATGGTATTATGTGGGACTTAAGCATAACTGGCGAAATGTGTGTACAATAGGATACACCACTGCTTAATCCTTCAGGATTTACCATTTCCGACTGTTATATTTCCAATTGGAGAACTGACGTTCGTAATTTATTTCAATTTCCAATACTTTTCACATAAAAACCATAAAAAAACACCAACCAAAACATATTTTCAGTTTGTTGAAAATTGATGAATCCTCGTCTGATATGATTAGTTCCAGGAGGTATTCCTCTACCTACCCGGTATTGAATATAAATTATTGCCACAACGTTTCCTGCTCGTATCTTTTCGAATATGTTAAATTATGTGTAGCGAGGGATTCAACTCGGTATTCGTTGCGCGTTATGCATAGCACTATCCCTGCTTATCCCTGACATTTGTACAACAGTTTTTAAGTTTGTGCTCTCTGCGGGATATACGAGAATTAGATTTTAAGAAAACAACCTTTTATTATATTTTAACAGTAATATTTCTTCTGGGATACATAAACCGCACTGTTTCGTCTTAAAAAGACACTATTTAATAATTATTTACATCATGCCTTCATTCCTCGAAGGTGCTCTAATCTTTCTATCTCCAGACTCCTGGTACAGGGGATCTTCTAAAAAAAACAATTACACTTTCACTGAATCCAGAATCTCCACACTTAGTAGGTTGCTTGCGAGCACTAGACCAACGACAAACAAGCGGTCACATTAGTGAAACTACAATTTCCATGAAGTAAACCGGTTGCCAGATTGAGGGGCTCGAGGCTAAGCACCGCGGTCTGTCCGTAGATGGGTCACCATATTTACATACCGAGACCCCTCCGTGCATCGGCAAGAACGTTAAGCCGTTGGTCCCGGCTGCCGTTCGTGGATCTTTGATGGTCACCAGTACGAGTCGGCAGAAGCCCGAAAGTCTAACAACCAGTCTTACCAACGGGTATCGTGTTACCCAGCAACTGGGTTATGGTGGTCAGGAAGGCAGCCGCTCCATGTTAAATACCTACTGGTATTCAACTACATCCGGTTAGACTGGAAGGCGACCCCCAATATAGCAGATAGATGGCAGATGATAATTAAACCTGTTGCCAGATTAGTTTGTGGTCCTTGCAGCCAGTCGCAATGTCTTAGATTTGTTTAAATATAAAAGTTCTGGATGAGTCTGAAATTATCTAGAACATTCATAACATTATAACGTTTCCTAACTCCTTAGATCCATCCGCACATTAGTCATTTAGCAACAAACATTATATCATCATTGGACGTTTTGAAATTGACTTATTTTTATCACCGGAAACCGCATGGCATACCATTCAGCATTTCATATCGACTGCTGTGTTGCTAGTGTAATAAATGTTAAAAATAAACATTCCGTTCGCACTCACATTAATAAAAATGCTTTGAATAAAAAGCTGGTGTAATTGACTATGGAACACATTGCTATCGCATTGTATACTGTTGTTAATCTAAATAACGACATATTTTTAAACAAATGGTGTTAATAAATGACGGGTTCCTGTATTTATGAAACGAATCGTTTGTTTTACTGATAGAAACTTTTTAAAGATGTAATGTTTACCTGTTTGTCTGTCCTTGCCTTTTCAACATCATTTTTCTGCCCCTCGTCGTTACTCGTCGGCCATGTTGTCGGCGCAGGGCGCAGCACGTTTTCTTCTTTCATTCTCTCCTGTCAACCGTCAGGCTATCATTTACTCCCTTCTCTATTACATTATTCCTCACACAAACAATCCAAGGTGGATGAAATCCATGAATGAAAAGAATTCGTCGTGGCTTTTGACGGCGACCCCTTAAAAGAGGTGTGTTCTTACAAAAAACACAAAAAGTATTTTTCACAAAATTATAAAAATTACACAACATTTTGGTTAACTACCAAGTTGTTAATTTTACAGCAAAACGATCGATACGTAAATGAGAATCGACCATCAAATTAAATTAGCTGAAAGTGTGCAATTAACATTATTTTGATGGTTATTGTGTCGTGAATTTTAATCAAACGAGGGTGTAGGTACAAGCATATCGCGTGAGAGTGAGACATCGTAGTGTTGGTAAAATTTATCGATATGAACGCTTTAGCGAATGTAACGGACGGAAACAGTTTTGATCAGCAGTTTACATGGCATATTTGATGGAATTGCTATCGTAGTATGGTTACTATAAAAAATACCAGAACTGGATAACTGCATTGTCAGCGGTTTAATAAGTCCTTAGTAGAACCCAGGTTAACGATTGAGGGGCTCGTGGCAAAGTAATAATAACCGCAAGGGTCGATCAATCAAGTTAGGCTACGCTTGCCGCGGTTGGCCCCTGAATGGGTGACCATCTTTACATATCAAGACAGACCCTACAAGAAAGACCTACAACAAAGACCAGACAAGACAGACCCCAGACCCGATAAACCGTTGGTCTCGGCTGTCATTCGTGAATCTTTGACAGTCGATACAGGGCGTCGGAAGCCCGAAAGTCTGACAACCCGTCTTACCAAGGGGTATCGTAATATGGAACTAGTTGGGATGTGGAGGTAAGATAAGCAGTCGCTCCATGTAAAACAGGTTCGACTCCAACATAGTTGGCAAAAAGCTAGGTAAATTATGATGAGAACCAATTAGGTTTCTTTCTTCTTTCTTTCTTTCTTCTTTCTTCTTTCTTTCTTTCTTCTTTCTTTCTTTCTAGTTTACCGATTTAGCTTTCAGTAGGTAGCTACTTAATAGCTATTGGTGGTGAAATGTAGGTTTACTGCCTATAGTTACTCATCTGCTTACCAACCATTTGATGGCGGTTCAGAAGTGACATGCAAAAAGGATTTCATAACTTATGCAATCAGGCGTTACTTTGCAGTAATCCATGACAGTATCATATTTATTTTATTTTATATTTTTCGGAAAACACACAGCTAGGCAGACACAATATTTAGAGTTTATAACATGACGATGGCCAATTACAAGTTTTCACAGATATCATGCAGACTTAGAATTAATTAAATTAAACACACTCATTTATTTATGATACGTTTACAATTTTACATAATATGTTTTGTATAAGGATTTTAATGCTTGTGAAGTTGTGACAATAAACATAGTGTCCATGGTGTTGCTTGCCTGTTCTTCCCCTTAGGAACCTACTACGCTTTCGGGTGGCAGCGAAGCGGACGAGTACTTAGCACCTAAGTGTCCTTTTGTTTTTATTTGTACGTATAGTTAGTTAACTTAGTGTAAATAGTTAGTTGTGTAGCGCTATCTACACCGCCACATGCATCACATTGACGTCACGCAAAATCCTGCATCGCGCAAGCAGAGTTTACCTACCACACCCCGTAGTTTATATACAACGTCCCGACATCAATCGTCAGGCAGTTGCCCACCAGACACAACACCCATCTGGCCGGAGGATATGAGTGAATTTTACACCTGTTCCTCATACCTCTATAGTTGTGTTAAAAATTACGATTACTACGCTTTAGAATGGGCGACGAGCTTCATGTTTCTGACTGACCGCATCCTTGACAATTTGAAAGTGTAAAAGTGTGTTTAAGGGTTTAATTGAAATAAATGCTTTAAGTTTGAGTTGAGTTTGAGAACTTAGATAAGATCTGTTACGTTATCACGTACCTACATGAATTATAATAATATGACGAAGGATAATGGTGATGTCACAGTCGATAAACTTTAAAATGTCTTCACAAAATCAAAAGGTCTTTTTTGATAGGATTCGGTTCAGTTGTTTCTCTGCTCAACTAACCTTAATGCAGTACCTACTAGGTACTTACTGGACATAGTAGGCCAACCCGAGGTGAACGGTTCCGTAAAACATGAATCGTTTGCTCTCTTTTTATTTTATTATCTTTTGTATAAACAGTAATAAATTATTTTTAGAAGCATTTTATCTCTGTAGTCAACTATCTATGATCTATCATAATCCTTCAAAACTGTATATTTTAGCATTATGTAAAGTATCAAAATATAACGTAGGTACCTACCTACTTACTAAATTCCTGCAGTTTTCATGACCAGTTTCCCAAAACTCCATTAGTTCATCAGAAAGTGCGCCAACCACTTCCTTCCACTCAATTCGTCACGATCTAGCTACAGAAATTCCAGGAAGTTCCAGCAAATCGATTCTTCCATCGATACTTGCATCGTTCCCGTCCCGCCCCGCGTGAGATCATCACTAATGCACGATCACTGGCGGCATGCGCCGGCGTCGCCACGCGCCGTTTATTTATAACGAAAACTTCCGATCGACCAAACGAATACATTTTTAAATCATTATAAATAGAAATTCTATATTCCAATCATCGTGCTGCTTAATTTTAACATAAAAATGCACTTTTTTAGTTACGCTGTGACAAATGCGCAAAAAATGTGTGTGTGAATAATTGTTAGTGACGAATTGTGTGAGTATTCCCTAAATGAGATTTCAGAGATTTTTGTTCAGTGAGTGATGGATATTTTTGCTGAAATTTCTCTGAAATACGGATGACTGATTCGGGATACGGGATTTTAGTTTCTTTAAACTCTCCAGTCAGTGTTAAATCGTCATTACGACCGTGCGATGTGTTGAAGTGAATTAAAAGTGGTTTTCTCTGAAAGTTTTTCTTAACGTCGCTGAAAACTGTAGGTAAGCTAGTTGACTTATTACTTATATTGTAAGGGACAATACTTAATTATATACCCCACAAAATCGTGTTAACAGTCTGACTGGGAGGTTGATTGAGTTGGTCTCTATTTACGTTGGGTAGGCATATATTAACATATCGTTTATCACTTATTTAAATAATATACACAACATAATTGTACATAATATTATTCTGAAATAGGTACCTATTTTCCGACGACGTCACAGACGATATGACGGCAGATTCCGACCGTCAAATAACTTAAAAATTTCAGTCCGCTGACACGTTTGCGTCCAAAATTAATTTCTATATATTTTTCCTATGATCAGCGAAGTAACTGATGTGTGCGATTTGTTTCACGGTGTACTAGATTTATTCAGCTTTTTTGCAGTGCCGACAATTTGTCGGGATGTCGTGAAATATTACGAACATGATGTATATTTGCGTAGAGAGTCCTAGAATATGTTTTTAATGGCGTTTATATTTTTTAGATCATAACATTTTTAAAGTGAAAACTTCTTTAGGCTCACTTTGCGGACTTTCTGAACAGTGAACGAAAGTGGAGGTATTTTCTTTAAGAACGCCATCCGTAGATTCGGCCGAAGTTACGGGCGTTTTCTTCTCCGTATGACCCACGGACATAAGATTACTTCGGGGTTCAAAACTAAGAATGAATGACAACACGGTGAGTAGAATACGTAATGTCGACGCACAAAATATCGATAAATGCTAATACGATGCTACAAAATTGCGATGCACGTTACGGTGAAAGACTGTCTCTGCGAAGCCACTACACTTCGATGCACGTTACCGCGATAGATCCTCACTGCGATACTACTTAACTTCGATGCACATTACCGCGAAATTATTGGGGGAAAATTAGTTTTAGCAATTTATGACGCCTCCAGATTTTTTGTGAGCAAAGTATTTCCGTGTGTAATTGCTATTTGTAGATCTGTGTTTATCTTTTCCTAACTTTTAGTCTGTACCATGCACGTATATTTATTATTAATGATCTCTAGGATGCAATGCATTATTTGTTTGTAATAATACTTTTAATATTGATAAGCTATCATACATTATGCAATTTTTTGTTGTTAATTTATTTTATTACATATTCATTTCCTATTTTGATACGAGTTTAATAATGAGGGTAATTGGAGATTTTGTTCGATTCTGTGTTGACATTTTATAGTAAATCAGTTCGAGGTTAACATTGTAATCATGGATACTCCTTGTTTGTTTATTAAATCAAGAAAAGGCAAAGACCAGTTGTTTTTGGATAATTTTCTGTATAGTTTGAATAAAAGGTCTGAAGACAATTTTTATTGGAGTTGTGTAAGAAAAGGATCTTCGAAGTGTGCTGCAGCAGTCAAAACCAAAAAGATTGGTGAGCATCACTATGTACAACTTAAAAATTGCATAGAGCATAGGCATGAACCCGACCATGACACAGCACGATCTTCCGTATTAAGGAAATCATTAAAGAAAAAAGCAGCCGATAGTTTCGATTCTCCGGGACAAGTTATTCAAAAAGTAATCCAAGAAGTACCTAAAAAAGCGGCCCCGTATATGCCCACTAAAAAGGCGATGCGAATGATAATACACCGCGAAAGAGTCAGAACTGAGCCAGCATTACCAAGTTCGTTAAACTCGTTTACCGTTCCTCATCAGTATAGTGTAGTTGGTCCTGAACAGTTTTTGATTGGTCATTATATAGGCAATGATAAAGAAAATGAATCGATTCTTGTTTTTAGTACTGGACGTAATTTACGTTTACTAAACAATTCAAAATTTTGGATCGTTGATGGCACTTTCAAATGCTGCCCTAACCTGTTCTGTCAAATTTTTACACTGCACGGGATGGTCGGGTCTGAGTATGGTGCTCAAAAAATTGTACCGCTTGCGTATGGGTTGCTGTCAAACAAATCAGAAAACTCGTATTTTATATTTTTTGAAATAATAAGAGTTTATTGCAAAAATGTATTGAACATAGATCTAAATCCCGAAATAATCATTTCTGATTTCGAACTCGCTATTATAAATGCCAGTCTGAGGGTATTTCCCAACAGCAGTCACAAGTGTTGCTTTTTCCATTTATCGCAAAATATATGGAAACACATACAGAAAGCTGGCTTAAGTAAAAAATACACCAATGACAGCGAATTCGCTCACAACATGCGACATATTTTAGCATTGGCATATTTGAAACCTGAAGATATTCCAGCGGCCTTTGAGCTTATTCGGCGAGATTACCGATGATATGATACCGAATGAGTCGAAACCAGTGGCAGACTGGTTTAGTAAGTACTACGTAAATGGAACATATATCAGTAAGAGATCATCGTCTTCTCCAAATAAACCAAAATTTACTTTAAAGAAGAAACCACCCCTATTCCCACCTAGTTTATGGTCTGTTTGGGACTGCTTTGTCACGGGTATACCCATCACGCAAAATGCAGTTGAAAGCTGGAATAACCGTTGGAATAGTCTACTTAACAGAAGGAAAATAAATATATACAAAACAATGAGAGAACTTGTAAAAGAGCAGAAAAATACAGAGTATGAAATAGAGAGGTTAGCTGGTCTGATGGAAAAAAAAGGAAAAACAAAAACACAGTACTACAAAAAACTCCAAAAGCATATTAATAAGAAAGGTGATATGGATATGTTAACATATTTAGATGGTCTTGCATATATATGCTACATAAAGAAATAAAACAAATTTTCCTCTACGAATTCTTTGATTCTTTTATATTTTTGTATCAATCAATAACATAATTATTAAAACTTTGTTTATACATATTTTGTTAACATTTTTGTTTTATCTAAGTCTGTATTTTTGTCAAGTTGATTAAATATACTAATAATTATATTATGATTGTTTATTATGTACTGTACAAACCATTATGGAATATATTATATTATTTTGTTCACTATGCGTTTTGGTTTATAATTTTTTAGGCTCATTCAAAACATATGAATATTAATTAATTATGTAATAGTTTCTTAGGAACGATGTTTCGCAATAGATTATCGAAGTCAAGTCGCTCCGTAGTTTTTCGCGGTAATGTGCATCGAAGTTAAGTAGTATCGCAGTGAAAATCTTTCGCGGTAATGTGCATCGAAGTTAAGTAATATCGCAGTGAGGATCTATCGCGGTAACGTGCATCGAAGTGTAGTGGCTTCGCAGAGACAGTCTTTCACCGTAACGTGCATCGCAATTTTGTAGCATCGTATTAGCATTTATCGATATTTTGTGCGTCGACATTACGTATTCTACTCCAACACGGTTGTCCTTACTCCCGATGTATTTTTGCCCGTCAAACAAAGTTAATTAATCAGGAGTAGTGTTCATTCCCATGTATCGAACTTCTTTCGATCGGGGTCGTGTCTTCGTTGATGGAATTAGAGAGATGTCTCCCTGAACCGTCACGTTCGGGTCGATGACGCTGAATCGGCTAAACAGATAAGTTTTCACTATTTTAGTGTGGTCATAAGCACACACTCTTATTTATTCTACAGGTTTTTTTCCGAAGTATTTTGGGCTTCATTTTATGCTATCGCCAGTTTCTGAAAAGAAAAACTTACCTCGTTTGAACTTTGCTTGCGGTCACTGCACAGGATACGTAAAATAGTTTTAAGTGTTCTGCAATAAAAAAGGATAAAATAATGAATGATTTTATTTTTTTAAGTAGGTTTGTCAATCATATTTTTTTAACTTGATGTGGTCGGCGTTTCGTAAACAGCAAAGATTGAAATGGTTAGATTTGCCCGACAGCGTCAAAAGATGGCCACGTTTCCTTGTCAGCGACATTTTGAAGTACGAAATACTCAGAAAATCGGTCTAGCCGTTTCGGAGATTAGCCGGAACAAACAGAGAGACAGAAAGACAAAATTGTAACAAATGTATTTTTTTTGTTATTGGTACCGTGTATAATTTCATAGGCATTTAGAAAAAAGCTGTTATTTTGACATTACAAACAGTCACTTAAATTTTATTTTCACTCCTCTTGCTCAAAAAGACCGTCATTGTGGCGAGCGAAGAAAAAATAGCAATTCTTCCTCTAGGGGAATAAGTTTTTTTTTTAAATTTTTGTGTGTCAAATGACAATGAGCCTACAAAAACGAAAAAGTCTTTAGTCATAAGTAGAATAATCATGAATATAGACTCGACTTATTACTGTTTCATAAAAAAAAGAACTTCATTTTATTTTTGAAAATGGAACTAAAATCGGCGATCTCTTTGGTAGAATGCATGCAATGCGTTGCGGCTGCAGAAGAAAAAACAAAAAAAAGACATTGGCGCGAAATCTTTATAATTTTTCTCTAATTGCAAATTGAATTGGTAGTGACCGTAATTAATTTTAAAATAGTGAAAATGTCATCATCTAGTGATAATGGAGACCCTAATTTGTAAATAGAAGAGAAAGGAAAAGAACCACTCAACATTCTTCTTCACAGAGGACTGAAATTAAGTTACCGGGAAAAAACATCTCGTTAAATATCCAGAATTGTACAAATTGTACATTTAATTTTTAATAAAATAAACTACATATTTCATATTGTATTGGATTGTTTTATTTTCTCGCAATCGTAGTGAAAAGTAGAGTGTAACACACGGCCCTAAAAACCCATTAAAACTCGGTTTCTATTTACTCCCTCTCTAAAGCTCGGGAGTAAAACTACCTCGTATATAATGGGTCATTTTAGCTCCTTGTATAACAATCTACTATTATATGAATATAGGTAATAGACCATTGAGTTAGGAAAAACAAGTCAATGGTATAGACAGACTTTGTCCTGTCAATATAGGCTTGAGGTTTTACAATTTTCCGTCCAAACTTTTCGAATTTTTCTTTACATAAAAACTTAATTCGTACTATTGCGAACATTATAAAACAAAAAATAGTCAAATCATAAGTAGTCAAATAGTCATGCGATGCACTTACTTATGAACAGCATTTCATTTTCTAAACTAATATTATAAACAGAAAATATTTGAGTTTGTGTATGTTGGTTTGTTACGCAATCACGCTAAAACGGCCGAACGGATTTACATGAAATTTTGCATATCGGTAGACCATGGCCAGGATGATACTTTTTATGCCGATATTACTACGGAATCGAGACTTATGCGGGTGAAACCGCGGGGCGCAGCGAGTTATTTATATAAAAGAAGATACATGTCTTAATAATTGCCTTGATATTGATTTCGTCAAACATGGCTGAGTCCAAAGATCCGTCTTCGCTTCCTGAGGAGGTAATTATGACCATAAATTGAGATAGATGAAGCTGATTGATAGCTATCATTATTCTATCCGTCCTCTGGCCACCAAAAATATTCAATGAACTCGGAAACAGCGAAGGACAGGTATCTAAGGTCTATCATTTATTTATTTATATAAAAGCTTACTAACTTAACACATACAGGGTGTTTTTGACAGCCCTCCACAAAAACACAGGATTGATTCAGCTCCTTATTCTGAATCATATCCCACTGGAAATTTTCTCAGAAAAAAAAAAATTATGCCGTAACGTAACGTAACGTAATAAAAGACGTGGCCCAGGTGCGCCGGAGAGCGCGCGGGGGGCGGGGGCAGCCTCGCTCAAGTTCGCTGCGCTGCCGTCCGCTACGTGCGTTTTGCCACGGTAACGATACATTGCGTGTGAGGTAAGTGATCTCGATGTCCCCCCATAAAACAAATCTGGTTTTTTGGATTCCCTTAATGTTCCTGAAAGAATTTCATGTACCGGTCATCTTAATATGATGTACTGAAGCCACCCTATCAGTTTGCGGAGGGCTGTCAAAAACACCCTGTATATACTTAGTATTTTTCATAATATAGATCTCATATGTATCTAAAGTATAGGAAAGCATGGCACTATCAATTAGCGTACAAGAACAATAAACAAAAAATCACAACAATTATAAACAAGAATTATTATAAGCAAAAATTTTAAACAACAATTATAATCAACAATAATTATAAACATCAAATTAATAACAATAAAACAAATAAAAATATAATAATAACCGAATTTATGGCTTAAAAATTCTGGGTTTGTTAACTTTTTTCTTTTGTATTATTTCTACCACCATTCCTTTAACCCAAAGTTATATAGAAGTCTAAATATAAATAGCTACTAATCAGGTCACAGAGTTAATAAAAATTACGTACTCTGTGGTCCGTAAGATTTGTGGCGAACTGTCACTTCCTGCTTTATAGAAATATTCAACTTTATGCGCGTGTTGATGCGCGCGGTTAAAAAAAACGTATAAAAATATAATAAATATGTAAGAAAAATTGCGTAGGTAAATCCGTATTTCCAGTCACATAATGTGAACTCGTTAATGTACATACCTACTTTATGATTTACGGTGATAGAAGTTATTTGTGCGGAAGCTAACTGGGCTTTATTTAATGTTCTGAAGTAAAATAGCACTATGTCTGTGTTCCCCGAATATACTTACTTCGCTAGTTACGTTATAAAATCCATCCGGGTTACTTCTAAAAATGTCTTCATATAGGAAAATTCATGAACACTTGGCTCTATCCATGGGCCAAGCCGTGAGTTACTACACTAGTCACGATGTGGGTGTGCTTTATTTGTATAAATAACACCAAAGCAAATGCCTTTTCTCATAGAGAGAAGGCACGAGCATTGATCACCACGCTTGCTCTAGACGGGTTCGCGATTTCAGACTTATGCTGGTTAGTCCAGGTTTCCTCACGATGTGTTCCTTCACCGATATATACCTCTGTTCATTCCTTTGCAAAATACTGGCGTGTCGTTATAAGTCAAATGATACTTCAGTTTATTCTTACAATCAATTCATCCAGTCACTCACTCGGCGGCTAGTAACAGACAATCTTCCATGAAAAGCCCCGTTTTAACACAAATCACATTAAAAAACATCTGAATTAATCACAGTTTCTGACGTATAACATTCATTTATAATCGTTAAAGTCACTCCTAAGAAAAAACAATTTATGACTCAACTAAAATTATTGTTTCTTTCAATTTTGAACCTTAGCTTGACTGAGGTAAGGGTAATTTTAGTAAATATTTGGAAATATGACACAGGAAGGGATACAGAAGCACTACTTCTTACAATTCTTATGATAATTATGTTGACATCGTAACGATGCTCGGATGCAAAACAAAATTAAAATATTGACCATAACACTGTCAACAACCAATATAACACTTTCAAACAGACAAAGAAAAAAGCGACGGGATAATGAAACAGCAAACCAAACTTCAGCAAAATAAGATTACTTTGACAACAAGAAAAATATATAATATTTAAAAAAAAATTTAAAATGGGTTTTCTCTTCACTCTAGTCTAGGTCTGTGGTGACAGAGACAGAGTCAACGATGGAGTGAGCTTGCCCAGAAGAAGAAGATAATCTAGCAACAAATCTTCTGTAGTTTTTTACAAAGTGGCAACAAGGTAGTTTAATAATAGCCAGGCGTTGAAAACCAACTTATTACCACTGTTAACCGATTTGACAGCTCGCTGACAGAATATACGCTCTGTCAAAAATGACATCTTATATGTGACGGAAAGGTTTCAACGAAACATTAAATATTAGGCTTGCTTAACACTTGTTTTAGTCGCCATGATTCGGCGCAGGCGCGTGGCAAGATCGAATATATTATTATTTACTTAGGTACATATATAGGGTGGCAGCGACCTGCCAGAGTTGCGGAAAAATCCAAAAGGGTTACCGTGGTCCCTGGCACAGGCAACTGAAGGAACACGGGTGGGTCTTAGTCACTAAGAGTCTGACACGCCCTCCCGCTCCGCCCAGAGCGGGAGAAGCCATTTGATGATTACCAACCCAAAAAAAATAGGGTGGCAGGATTCAGCACATTATTCTAGACGCCCTAGCCCATACATGTCTAGGTGGTTATAAAAAAAAAACAGCTCTTTCATAGAGAAGTGCAATACCTACGCGGTCAAAATTTATGGAACAGCAAACTCTTTTTAAATAACCGACAAAAAAATTAAACGCAGGGGATTCAGAATCATTTACTGAATCCAGCGTAACAGGGTGCGCGCCGATATCCATGTCACCCTGTATGTTCGGGAAAAAGCCGCTCGGCTTAGTTCGACTTGCCCCGAGCCGACCCGAACATGACTCAGCGAAGTTCGAGGCTGAACGGAGCAAACCGAATGTAGTGATTGCTTAGGTTCGGCTTTGTTGTGCCACAAATACTGCCGAATCGAATTTGCAAAAATATGTAATAACCGCTTTCAAAGATGACACCTTATTTGTGACCGAAAAGTTTCAACTAATTGCTTATCACTATTCGTGCTACACACTTCTTCGGGTTGGACCACTCATGTGTCTGGGAACTCAGATTCCAGATAAAATTAGAGCTAGGTCAAAGACATTTCAGATTTTCCTGAAGAGATGTCATAAGACTATTAATATATAAATACATTCATGGCATAGTTGGCGCAGTGGCTGAGTAGGCTGCTTTTGCGCTACGGATCGCGTTTTCGAATAATATTTATATGATACCTACATACACTCGGAACGGAATCTTAAATCGACCCACCCTGCATTATCTATACAAATAAATAAAATTGAAGTGTCTGTATGTAATGTCAAAACAACAGTTTTTTACTAAATGCTTGTGAAAGCATACACGGTACTTATAACTAAATACTATTATTTTTTAATTGTGTCTGTCTGTCTGTTTGTTCCGGCTAATCTGCGAAATGGCTGGACCGATTTTGACAGGACTTTCACTGGCAGCTAGCTGATGTTATAAGGAGTTACATATATTACTTTATATCCGGGTAGCACATTCCCGTAGGACAATTTCTGATATTCACGCGGGCGATGCCGCGGGCTGCTGCTAGTTTTTTATAAAGGTCTACAACTTTTCTGAAATGATCGTGATTTAAAATTTGAGACAATGGTTACAACAAAAATCTACTATCCTATCGCAGGTATGCTGGAAGAGATTTCATTAGAAATAAGCATCACCTTTGTACCTATTTTTCTGTTTTTTTCTTCTTCTCTGTTTATATAAGTGTGTACATAAATGGTTAAATAAATAAATACAAAATGATGGCCAGTGTGTCAGCTTCAAAACTGCATAAAATATTTTCATTGACACGTCATTATTTTGATGTTTATACCTAAAATAGTATGTACAGTGGCTCGATTTAAGAGTCCGGGAGTGTAGTATAAAACAAAGTAGTTTTTTTTTTGTTTGTTTTTTTTGTTTGTTTGTGTGATCACTTAGATCTTCTAAACTGCACAATGGATTTTGATGCGGTTTTAACCATTATTATTAAGGTTTATTATTAATATAATTTATCTTATGCTAACTAATCCGACAGACAGTTGTCCTGTCCAAATTTCAAACAAAAATCCCATTGAAAAATGGATATTCAGTATTTCCCGACTTTGTAAAATTTCCGGGAATCTTTTTCCAATTTTTCTTTCTATTAAAACAAAAAAGAACCAAATCGGTCTAGCCGTTCTCAAGTGATGCACTTACCAAGAAACAGCAATATAGATTTAGCGCAGAAATCTCGGATGGTTTGACATGTTGCCATTGTACACATGCGAAGCTTGGAGTAGTCGATAAGAAATACATTATAATTAATTCGACTTTGTGTATTTTAAGTGCCACACCCAAAATACAGACAAAATTAAAGTTTTACCATAAATTACATATTAAATACATTATGTCAAAAAAAAAGTTTGCCATACTGAAGACGAGTTTTCGGAGGCGATGTAGGAGAATATTTGCCCATTCTTCCATCAAGGCCTGTTTTAGGGCCCTGATGGAAGAACATGCAAACATGCATATTCACATATATGTATATACCTACACGTTACATTGTTGTATGTGTCACATGTGTATAATAATAATAGGTACCTACATTCATGTAAAACACGAACGCACGCAAATTGATATCACAATAATATTCTTGTCAACACTTACCGCGCCGCAGGAACTAGGTCAGGTTATCCCGATAATAAGGACATACCGATACCCTGCCAGGAAGCCTAGCTAGGCATCCTGCTGGGTTTCCTAGAACATCGATCAAAACACATTACACATCCCGCTACGTTTCGTAATCAAAGTGCACTTTCCGATGTAAAGGTAGGATGTGGCTTTTATGGTTTTTGCTTTTTTGTTGAAGTCGTCCCGAGTAGTGCGCGCAGAATAAGTCTGCGCGCGGCCGAAATCGGAACTAAAGTTTGCCGCCATCTTGACGTTTATGTCAGGTGTCAAGAGTGTGCTATTTTCCGATTTTTTCCAAAAGTAAATAATCGCAATCATTATGCCGAAAGTAATTAAAAGTGCTGCTAGGTATACATATAATCTTGAAGGTCGAACGTGTTTTTGAAGAAGAACAGCTATTAACGCGCCTACGGCTACCGTTTTCCAAACTTAGAGCTCGCGTTGCTTATTTGACAGGTAATTATCAGAACTGCCATAACAACAAAATTTCCCCATATATTCGTACCAGCAGTGCCTAGATAACGGTATTGGTTTTTGGGTGTTAAATAAATATTATGTATCAGCGGCAGTATCAGACAGGCTACTGGATATAGAAATGGACAAATTTATAAATGATAAATGATTTTATTTCTGTAAGTAGGTTTTTAAAAACACTTTTACACGTCAATCATATTTTTTTTTTAACTAGATGAGGTCGACGTTTCTCTGACTACTCTGAGAAGAAAGGCCGAAACAAACTCAGAGGTCACAGTCTCTTTTAAAGTTCATACAGAATCTTGGTCAGATCATGTGAAGGCTATGTAGATCGGTGTCTGAAATGGTCTTTTGAGGAAAGAACCACACAGATTGAGTGGACCTGTCCAGTCAGTGCACGCAATTGTCAGCAACCGTGCAGCTAAACTCAGAACTTAAGGAGCTCAACGATTCGACGAACAATACCAAAGAAAGGACATTTGAGTAGACCGCACAAGTTACTCAAACTGCCAGATCATGATTACACTAAGAATAAAAATACAAAAAAAAAGCAATGACCAACATAGTTCTCACATTCACAATAGTTAAAAATAATAGCATAATACTTTACAAAGTAAATACTCTTGTCATAGTATATGTATATAAAATTCATTAATGTCAATGTGTATATAAAATCCGGACATAATCATTGAGTGATCATCATACATCACCATGCAGATTGGTGTCTGAAATGGACTTTTGAGAAAAGAACCACACAGATTGAGTGGACCTGTCCAGACAGTGCACGCATATAATTAATGTTACTGGTGACACATCGACTCTTCTGATGGTGACTATAAGCGTGGATTCTGATGAAGACACTGCAGGACCATTGTTATAATAAATTTAAAATTACTACTAGGTATTCAATAAAAGATTTGCAAGGCTCTCATGAAGTTTAAATTTTGTTGTATAGGTATTATATTATTGAAAATAACCTAGTAGGTTCATTAAGACCAAGCTAGTAAATTCTACAATTACTTAAAGTTTGATTAATGAAATACCAGTTTTGATTAAGTGCAGGAAAAAAGAGTAGTTGGGCTGGCAACATTAAGCACGCCTCTAGTCACGCGCGACGACTTATCTTTCACGCACTCTAGTCAGCGTTATAAAGGGTCTGTTAATTGTCAATGCCTGGTGGTAGCTTTTTTAATACCAATAGTTTTTTTACTAATGTAATGGAAATTATGTTTTTGTGTCGATAGTACAGGCAGCAAGGTACGTCAGGAAAAACAACATCATTTTTCAACACACTTGCTCGAAAAGCGGCTTTTTTGCACCGAGTTTAGGCCACGGAGCAGAAACAAAGAGGAGGTGTTGTAAAGTCATTCTCCATACAAAAGTAGTGTCGCAGCCTCGCGGGGTGCGGGGGGAGCCCAAACAGCAGAAAGCCATCTAGTGGCTAGTAGCAAAATCAACTCATAGGTAAATTAGACAGATGTCCTAAGATGTCGTAAGAGTTCTGCTATGTTTCATTAAGTGTCACTTTTATTGTAAGGAGCCGGATTCAGGTTTAATAGTTTTATAATATACCGATATAGTTTTATTTCTATTATGTCCGACCGAAATAAATTTTTGGACTGAAACCGAAACCGAATTTCGGCAGCGGTTTCAGATTCGGCCGAAACCGAAACTTCCAGAAATTAACAAGTGTGAGGGAAAAATAAAGAAAACGTTTTTATAATCATAGTTTTATTTTTTTTATCTTTAAATCTTCTCCTCTTCTAAATTTTTCTTCTGAACTTAGTTACCGAAAATAAACCGAATTCCGTTTTTTGCCGAAACTCGACATCTATTTGACTTCACTTTTCATATAGCATATAATGTAGGTATGTGCTTATAAAAAAAGTCTGAGTCCTGACCTGCAATTTGTCATTACTTCCGCTACTTGCCGATAGGGGGCGGCAATTACCGAACATTCGAGAAGAAATAAATTACAAATTTAATTTTAATTTGACTTACGAGTGGAAAGATATCTTTATTCCGTTTGAATTTGATTGATCCGTATAACTTCTGCAAGATAAAACAGCATTTCATGTTAATGCAATGAGTTTGGGTCGGGAATACTTTTTAATCGTTTAAAAGACTAAACAAATACATGACAACCTATCCGCTTCACAATGACAGTTGTACTGACGAAAGCGCCGCCTGGTCGCAAGTAGTGCAACTACCGTGTGACGTAACGACTACATTGGTGGCTGATGGACTACTTTGATTGCAACACCTCCTCTTTGTTTCTGCTCCGTGGTTTAGGCTCACAACGCAGTGTATTTAACAGAAGATGTCCTCGTAGCATAAGGTCCAGTTAAAAACCAGCCTCAGGCACTAGTTGTCTGGCATTTATGCTGAACTAGGCCTATTTGGCGCAGCCGTGAGGCACACAATACCTACTATTTTTAAGTACTTTCTGTTTGTCAGTTTTTGTGTAATATTGTGTGCTTTAACTTAGGTCAAATACATTTATTTTCTTTCTTTCTTTAAGACGTGCTGTTTGTGTTGGAATGTACTCAAAAGATAACTATATACCCACAAGTCAAAGTTAAGCTATTTTTTCACGCTCCTGCCGCGCCCGATCGGAGCGCACTGGATCGTCCAGTGTGGACACAGCTATTGCACATGTAAATCAAAATGGACTGTGATCATGATCACCGATCAATTTGATTGATTTGTCAGTCAAGCGTTAGCGCCACTAATGCAAGAGAGTCCTAAAGGTAGAAAAGTCACTCATAACGCCTGTGATTTTTTGTGTGTTTGTTTGTTACGCTTTCACGCCAATGCGGCTGAACCGATTCGGATCAAATTTGACACATGGGTAGACCATGACCTGAATTACTGGACATAGAATACTTTTCATCTCGATATTCCCACGGAATTGAGACTTATGCGGGTGAAACCACGGGGTGCAGATAGTTACAAATGAATTCTGAATCAAACCACACTCACCGAGCTCGTCACAAACCTCATTTTATGTAAAAAAACGTAGGTATGTATCATATCAGCATACCTTTACGTTCAATTCAATGTACAGTCGCGTACGGTATTAACAAAGCCTATAACAGTCGCAAACAAAAGTAGTTTGGTAGCGCACAGTTGCGTAGTGTGACGTTATCTTTACGGAACGGGTGGGGCCAGAGAACTAGCCTTGATAAGATGAAAAGAAGTGAAAGGTTTATCTATATTTAGATATTTTTGTGAACAAAATAGAACTTTTATTCCTTTCTATCACATTTTTCAGATCACTGAATAACGCACATCCTTTAACGTTTCTTAGCGTTTGAGCTGGAGAGTAGCAAAATTTCGTACTAATAACGCAGATTATAACTGAAGTTATGCTTTTCTCAAAAGTGGACTACAAAAATCTATCACCCAAAATATTTTGTTGAACTTGCTAAAACAAATTTAGTTTAAAGTTGTTACGGCTTTGCTCTGTTTAGCTTTTTACCTCGTTTATAAACCATTCACCTTTACCTTCTATTTATACCTTCCATCTCCATTGTCTTTCCCCTTTATCATACCCGCTATTTTCCTGTCCCCACATGACGTGTCACACAGCTGTCACACCGCGCTCATCGTGACTGAATAATGTAGCACTTTTGTCGGCAATTGTACCCTCGGGACAGGCGCTACCTGTTTATTTAAACGTTATAATACTGCGCGCGACTGTACCGCCAATGACAGTAAAGTATTATGGTTTGATAATTACCCTACTGCGAGGAAAAATGGGTTATGATGGGTTCGAATTTATGACCCCTTAAGTTGTGATGTTGCCATGCAGACTACAAACACGTACACGAACGCTAAAAAACATGACTTTATAACTGTCTGGCGGTTTTAAGTATTTTTTATGTGGCCTACGTAAATGTCCTGCAGATCTGGTAGCGTCGTGTGCCGGGTCGTTGAACTCCCAATAAAAGATTTAGCTACACGTCTGTCGGGACAGGTCTACCCAAAGGTGCAAAGACTCTTTCTTCAAAAGGCCCTTCCAGACTTAGCACCGCATTATTAGACTCGCATAAAATCTTAGTAATATTTTGTTTGAACTTTAAAAGACACCACGACATCACACATGACCATGGTTTCGGCATTTCGGCTGTCGCTGAAAACCAGCGCTGGGGCTCTGTCTTGCATAGGGTCGCAGCATAATGCTGAGCGATAGCCGTTTTGCGTGGATGTGACGCATGTTTCCCCCAACCTTTTCTTATGTTTTGTGTTTGTGTTATTTTTTGCGTCACGCGTCATGTTAACCGCAAAGAAACGCATTTTCTTTCTTTCTTCTTTCATTTCTTCTCAGGGATTCAGTCATAGCCATGTACAAGTGGTTTTGAAATACTGACCAAAAAAAAAATTTTTGATCAAATGTGTCTTATAAGATCTACTTTCAGAAATAAGCATCATTACTGTTTTGTTTGTGTTAAAATTTTTGAATCGTTGTCGATGGTGAATTTTTATGTCTATACTATTTGAAGTTGTAACAGGCAGATGACCAATACGATATGACGATCATCTTTGTCTGAGTACTTTCTTTTTTTTGGTTTTGATGGGCTATCACATAGAATTTTTTCAATGTCAGCCGTGTTTGATATTGATTCTTTAATTAGTTCCTTGATAAGCAGGTAGGTCCTGGAATTGGGTTTATCAATCACAGCATAGATTTTATGATGCCAACCTTCAGCTGCATTTTTTGTTCTTGGTATTTTCATAGTATTTAATTCATGGCAACTCCAAAATCCAGGTAGGTCTATTGGCTACTTACCGTGCCAAAAACATAATTTTCTTGAAACCAATTTGCTATGGTTTTACTGTCGTCATCTATCACGTCCTCCATATTTTTTGAAAATAAAAATATATTTCCGAATGTTCCAAGTAACTAAAGTGCTATAAGACATTTAATTTCAAGGTGAATTTTGAATCTTTCGCATATTTTTTTGCAAGTTTGTTTGCTTGAATTCTTTTGTAAAATAAATAAAATTCAAATTTAGTCACAAAATCAAATTTTAATTGGAAATATTAGATAAAACACTATTAAATCAAATTGGTAACCGTAAAATACGTTAGAATAGGTTAGAAATCGCCACCAGAAAAGTAGGATAAGTTAAAACTGCGACCCCGTCAGAAAGGAGCTGTTACCAGAAAAGTAGATTAAGTTGGATTAGAACTGCGGCCCCGTCAGAAAACGAATCGCCATCAGAAACTAGCTGCTACCAGAATTATAGCAGATTAAGTTACGTTAGAACTACGACCCCGTCAGAAACGTCTTGCCACCAGAAAAGTAGGATAAGTTAGGTTAGAACTGCGTGGCCGTCTGGTCCTGCTCAGGAATGCGGGGTGCCCTGCGGACTCGCCGTCCGCGTACGCGTACCGGCCCATAGTGCTGCTAGACGAGGTGGGCAAGCTGTTTGAGCGTATTATCGCAGCCCGCCTCGTCGGCCACTTGTGCAGGAAGGGGCCGGACCTGGACGACCGCCAGTTTGGTTTTCGGCATGGGCGCTCCACCATCCACGCTGTGTCGCGGGTGAGAGTCCTGGCGGAGGAAGCGGTGTCCCGGGGCGGGGTGATGTTGGTGATGTCCTTGGACATCTCCAACGCCTTCAACACCCTGCCCTGGAGTTGTATTCGGGAGGCACTGCGCTATCATCGGGTGCCTCCCTACCTCCGTCACATCGTTGGGGCTTATCTGTCAGAGAGGTGTGTCACCTACGTGGGACGTGATGGTGGAAACCAGCGCCACATGTCATGCGGTGTTCCGCAGGGTTCGGTCCTAGGCCCGCTCCTGTGGAACATCGGGTACGACCGGGTGCTGAGGGGCGAGCTCCAACCGGGCGTAGATCTCACGTGTGTTATGCGGATGACACGCTGGTCACTGCCCGGGGGAGCTCGCACAGGGATGCAGAGTTGCTGGTGACGGCTGCGGTCTCACAGGTGGTGGGCCGCATACGTCGCCTAGGCCTGGAGGTGGCCCTCAGCAAGTCGGAGGCCATGGTGTTTCATGGCCCCTGGCGGGCGCCGCCACCCGGCTCACACATCGTGGTCAGCGGGGCTCGGATCGCTGTCGAGTCTACCATGAAGTACCTAGGATTGGTGCTCGACAGCCGGTGGGACCTCGAGCCCCACTTTCGACGGCTGGCGCCCAAGTTGCTGGGCGCGGCTGGTGCTCTCGCAACGCTGATTCCCAATCTGGGGGGCCCGAGCGCCGCCTGTAGGCGGCTCTACGTGGGGATCGTGCGATCCATGGCCCTGTATGGGGCCCTGGTGTGGGCCTCTAACCTGATGGCCGGCAGCATCGCAGTTTTGCGAAAGCCGCAGAGGGCGATGGCCGTCAGAGTCATCAGGGGGTATCGCACGATCTCTAAAGAGGCGGCTTGCGTACTGGCCGGATCCCCGCCCTGGGACCTCGAGACGAAAGTACTCGCGTCATTGTATCGGTGGCGCGAGGAAGCGAGGGCGCAGGACCAAGGGACTGATGCAGCGACACATGGAGTTGCGTCGGTCTCAGCTTCGCGAAGTCCTGGTGGCGGAATGGCTGGACAAGCTCTCACGCCCTACCTCGTCTCGTCTCGCCTCGTCAACATCGAGCCGGTCCGGCCGGTGCTCGAGCGCAGGCTTGGGAAGGGGCACGGCTCCCTGTCATTTCGGGCGACGCAGGTGCTCTCGGGGCATGGTTGCTTTGGGAAGTACCTGTGTCGCATAAACAGGGCGCCGGACGCCCGGTGTCACCAATGTGTTGACTGCCGGGAGGACACGGCACGGCATGCGCTGGCAGAGTGTGCCGCTTGGGAGGAGCCGCACCGTGCCCTCATCTCAGAAGTTGGCAGTGACTGATCGCTGCCGGCCGTAGTTAAGTCGATGGTAGGTAGCGACGAGTCCTGGGACGCGGTGGTTTCCTTCTGCGAAACAGTCGTCTCGCAGAAGGAGGCTGCGGAAAGGGAGATCTCATCCACTCACCCGGCCCGCAGAAGGCGCACCGGGTGTCGCCGGGGGCGGACAACGCCCTCTTCCAGCCCCCCTAAATGGGTCCAGGGGCGACGGACTCGGGGATGCCTGTCGCTACCCACACATCAAGACCCGAGGTGGCGGCGCGTAGTGTTCCACGCGCGCCCCTCTTAAACGTCGCGGGGGGAGTCAAACACCTCACTTACCCCCCAGACCCGAAGAGGGTGTCCGCAGAGGCGGGCCGACCAGTCGGGGGTTGCGGAGGGATCGTACGTTCCCGCGACCCCCGGCGTAGGTGTGAGATGGAACACCGGGGTGGTTTTTAGTCAGTAAGAGTCTGACAGACCCCGCCGCCCGCCCCAGGGCGGCGGACATCCATAAGGATTTTACACCGCAGAAAAAAAAAAGGCAGGTGAGGCATTTCAACCTTGCCTTTGCGATGGAAAGCACCTGCAATGCCTTGGTATTACAGCCAATGTCCATAGAGGCGGCATTGTCAACACTATCCATAGAAACCAAGACTGTCGTCGCGCCAGCTTCTAGAGAGCCGTATAATCGGTCGTGCATGAAGGTGGCGGTGATCACATTGGAACCGTCGAGCTTGGTAACAAATCACAAAAAAAATATTGCTAAATGATAATGCACGAAACAAAATAAGAACTAACTAAAATAACTAAAATATTAAATTCTTTTAAAAAAAAATTTTTTTTTAATAACGTTGCCCCAGTCTAGGAATTTCTCCCTGTATTGTGGGTGCGTTTATAAACATTTAAACTCACATACACAAACAGCCAGACCCGGAACAACTACTTATAACTAGGTCAACTATGTCATACAAATATTTGTTCCATGCGGGAATCGAACCCGCGACACGCAGCGCAGCAGTCAATCACTTAACCACTACGCCAACCGTGCCGTCAAAATATTTATATTAAAACAAATAAATATTTAACCGGTCGTCAGAAATCCGGAAGTCTGAGACGACTAGTCTTGCCACGGTGTATCGTGTTACCCAGTCACTGGGTTGTGGAGGTCAGACAGGCAGTCGCTCCATGTAAAATACTGGTATTCAGCTGCATCTGGCTAGACTGGAAGCCGAACCCAACTTAGTTGGGAAAAGGCTATGCAGATTGATTTCTGTAAGTAGATCTTCTAAGACACTTTTACAAGTCAATTTGGTCAATATTTTAAAACTAGATAGCGCTGGATTTTCCTAGCGGACTGTTCCCTACGAAGAAATACCGAAGCAAACTCAGAGGTCATGGCCTCTTTTAAAGTCTAAATATTACCTATATTACTAAGAGTCAAACAATAAATAATTTAACTGGATTAAACATTTCGGATTCAGATTCACACATCATACTTTTCCGTATGTGAACATGACTCAAACACGGTAATACGATTTCAGAGATTTATTTCGTCAAATAAACATGTAAGTACTGAACATTTGGCTACGTAAATAAATATTTACTCAACAGTGAAATGAGGCATCGCTAACAATAGGATTTGTGCTGAAATTCCATTCAACAATATCGTAAGGTTGTGTGTTGGGATACAAGCAGAGCGACGAGCGTATTGGAGAAAGTATTCCAAACACAAACACAAAGCATTTATTTCATTTGAACCATTTGCAAGCCATTCTGAATTGTCAAGGAGTTGGTCATTCAGATAGAAATATAAAGCTATTTCATTAAATTAAAGTAAAATAATAGTAGATTATTAACCAAGGGGATAAAGCAGTGTCTTCTGTCGCGGGTGACGATTTAAATCGCGAGCGTAATGAAGGACTCGAGGTTTACTCCCGAGCGTAGCGAGGGTGTTAAAAACTTAAATCACGAGCGAAGCGAGGGATTTAAGACGAGTCCTGAGTGTAGCGAGGGATTTAAGTTCACCCAAGATTAAGACAGCTTTATCACCGAGGAAAATACTCTACTTTTCGTACCATTTGCGAAAAAATTAACACAATAATAATATGAGATAAGCATTTATTAAAAATAATGACAAATAAAAGTAAAAGTTAACATTCGAAACATTGGTCCGTATAACGTATTTTTAGAACATTAACTTATTTATAAAAAAAATAAACTAAACGATTATTTTTGAAACAAAAACGCGGCAAATTCCTAGACTAATATTTTTTTGCGGAAAAGCAAAGGCATCAAGCTCATACGGCCTCGTCGGTTTTCGTAATTTTATTTAATAATCATAACTGCATAATAAATGCGTATTCCTTTTTCAAAAAGATGTATAATGCCTTATATACAAACTCAATGGTGTAAACACAGATGTAGCTCAGTATAAATTTCGGTAAGTATTCCAAATTTAAATCACATTCTCCCCCTAGAGGATGAATGAAATTCAGTACAATTTTCATTCCCTGTTTTTAACAGATTAAAAATGACCATTGTTATGTTCACTTTTTGTGGCATAGAATGTCACTTTTTTGAGCAAGTGGTACGAAAAAAACATTTGTTTGGTTCAACACGTATCAAACAAAAGCATGAAATTAATAAAAAAAAAAATTAAGGCAGCAAAGAGACGAATAAAATTATAAGTATACCAACCGCAAAACTAAGTTTGACTCTATGGTTTTTTGTATTCTTCTTTTCGTGTTGATTAACTACTACTCCCAGTAAGGGCTCGTTTACGGAGTCGCGGAGCCTCGCGCGTCGCGTGCGTTGTGGCGTCTGGCGTCTCTCTCGCTCTCTACCACGTTGTATGTATTGTCTCCGTAAACGAGGCCTAAGAAGCTATCAGGATAGTTCTGTCATTCGCCTCGATCAAGCCCTGGAATGTGCAGACAGTTGTGCATGATGGGCAGGAAAGAAAGCTGTTTTTTTAAGGAAGATTTCTTTTGTAATAATTGTAAAATAGTTCGTATCGACCCATAGCGAAAACTCAATAATACTCGCTAAACGTACCACTTGTCTCATTTGGATGTGTGAACGGCAAGGAATACAGACGCTGTAGCATTGTAGCATCCTCTCAAGTTAATTGTCAGCTTAGCATGAAACAAATGACGGTGTAATATACAAACCCCGCTCACCGGATTAATCTTGACATACGGACATTATATTTCAAGATTATCTCAAGGCTATGGGTATCTGTATGGACCTCTTTCATACGCATGGGAATTGGAGAAATAATGGCTTAATTTCTTCAGTACGTGTTTGATTTTTATATGTACCTTCCTATATCCGTGCTTTGAAGGTCTGCAAGGCATTATATGGGGGACCTTACAATGCCTTGCCTTGTACACGGCACGATTTCTTTACCATACGCCGTATCAACCGCGCCGTAGAATAACGTGTCCGTCAACAAGCCTCCATAGTGACCCATACAACACTGACGACCGTGCCTACACACGGCGAATAAACCGTAGTTTGACAAGGCAAAAAAAAACGTGTGTGTACAAAGGGCCTAAGAAGTATGATTGCAGTGTGTATAACGACGTCAGAATCATCTCATAATCGAGTTATACATGGGGCACACTAAAAGTTTTGCACTTCTAGCTAATCGCAACTATTTGAATTTCAAATGTTATATTTTTTTAAACGTTGCAATCTTCTTAGTAATAAAAAAAACAATTGGTGGGAAATCATTGGTCAATTGTTTTTTATCACACATCAAAGTTCTACGTACGCAACGAAAATGGAATTAAGTCGAAAAGATTTTAGAGTGATGATTTTTTATGATTTTAAAAGTTCTCTCTCTCCGCAAGACTGTGCCGCTCGTCTTCAAAATGCTTTTGGGAGAGAAGCACCTTGTTTGAGCACCGTGAGGCGATGGTTTGCTGAATTTGAGAAAGGTCGAGTTTCTTTACATGACGAATTTCGTGAAGGGCGGCCTTCAACTGCCGTCAACGAAAATAATGTAGCTACTGTTAAGCGGCTAATTGAAGAAAACCCGCGGATTACCTATGAGACAATTCGAGGACTATTGGGGATTGGTATGAGCCAAATTTAGAAAATTTTACACGAAGAATTAAAAGTTCGGAAACTTTGTTGTCGTTGGATCCCTCATGAACTGACAGCGGAGCAGAAGCAGGCTCGCGTGGAATGGTGCTCACAGATGCTACTGAAGTACGACCACGGACATTCTAATGCTGTTTATGACATTGTCACAGGAGACGAAACGTGGATTTATTGTTTTGAACCCGAAAAAAAACAGCAATCTTGTGAATGGGTGTTTGAAAATGAGAACAGGCCAACAAAAGTAAGGCAGGCGAGAAACGTTGGTAAAAAAATGATCGCATTTTTTTTCTCAGCTACGGGTCCCATCTGTACAATTCCACTTGAAGATCAAAAGAGTGTTAATGCCGAGTGGTATTCTACCATTTGTTTACCCAGGGTGTTAGAGAAAGTTCGGGAAAGACGACCCAAAAGCCGCGTTCTCCTACATCATGACAACGCTTCTTCAAAGTCATTTTTAGCTTCCGAAAAAGTACAACTCGTCACCCATCCTGCGCAAAGCCCCGACCTAGCACCCTGTGATTTCCCCAAAATCAAAGATTTGATGAGAGGTTTCACTTTTACCAACTCCGAAGAGGCAGTGATAGCGTTTAATCAACACGTAGAAAACATACCTTCAGATCTGTGGTCCTTCTGTTTAAAAAAATGGTTCGATCGCATGAAAAAATGTTAAAAATGTAAAGAAGAGTATTTTGAAAAGCAATAAACATAAAATTTTGGTTATAACATGTGGTTTTTTTAAGTTACGCAAAACTTATAGTGTGATCATGTCATACGAAGTAGTTTAAAGTTTAACAAAAGTGCAATTTCTGTCCTATTTTCTTCATTTATTATTCAGTAGATATGTCTGCGGCTTCGTTCACTTGACTGTTTTCTATTGGAATTATTTATAATTAATTATTCTAACGGTTTTTGCATACTGATTTTATTTTAGAATAGAATAGATATTTGTCTCGACGGCAGTCTTAATGTATCGGGACACGATACAACCCCCGATCAAAGTCCCGGGGCGTTCCGGGACTTCGAGACTTCTCAAAATAAAATTAGCATCGAGCTAATTTTGGTTCAGATGTATAAATGTATGTAAATTTTTACTAAAATTGTATTTTCTTATGTATCAAAAGAAAAAACAGTACAATTTTATTAAAAATTTACATCCTTTTTAATATAACACCCACACTTAACAACTCTCTTTTTAATGTTGCTCTTGATTATTTGCAAGAATTGCAGGTATATTTTCTTCTTTTTTTTATTGCCTGTTTCATTCGATTTTGAAACGACTCGTCGGGTTCTTTATGTACTCTAGAGCTACTGTTACTAGCTTAGATTATATATGATCTGAGGGAACTTGGTTCGGCGTCAACTATTTTCAAATCACGCGTTTGGATACGAAGGATATTTTCCAAAAATCTGCAATACAGTTCTTTCCCAGAGCAATAAGTGCAGTATTATTTGAATTCGAAGTAAAAAAATCCGTACTTTGGGAGTGTAAGCTGTGGTGGCCAGTCTCGACCTAGAAGTCTCGGGACCCGGGCAAACGAAATTTACAAAAAGTCCCAGGACTTCGAAACACGAGGCGTCCTGGGACCTAAACCCTAATAGATATACTTACTTGCAAAGAATGCAGGTACAAAAATCAGTTGTTACAGTTTTGAGGAATCCAAGTACAGTCTACCCATTATAACAAAAACAACAAACATAAACAAACCAATATTTAAACAAATTACAAAAACTAAATTTCAATTAAGTTAACTTATCGGCTAAGAAATCTGGTACAGAATAATAAAAAAATGTAATGTCTTTTCTCAGCTTTAGTCCACTGCTGGACAAAACCCTCTCTAAAGTTCATGTTATACTTTGTCATATCACTATCAGAGACCTAACTTAGTTTTAGCTAAATATTTACACAATATTCCCAACTTTTCCCTGAGGTCTCGTAGCACCGTAGCTAGTTGCTACGATGCTACGACGCTACGGCGTAGTATCACAATGTTACTTAGAGTAATGTTAATATTGTTTATATTTTTTTTTTAGGAAGTATATTTTGAAATGGTGCTGAAATGATTGGTCGTCAGACTCTTAAGTATGAATATGGATGACTATTAGAAAAGAGGCCAATGAATGCATGGATTTGGTGAAAAATCATTCCGAATATATTGGGGCAGGAGGACGATGATGTTAAATAAAGTTCTATCGTTAAGCTCCTTAAGTTCTGAGTTGAGCGGCATGTGCACTGACTGGACAGGTTTACTCAATCTGCGTGGTCTACACATGATCTGACCAAGATTATGTCTGGACTTTAAAAGAGACTGTGACCTCTGAATTTGTTTCGGCCTTTCTTCTCAGAGTAGTCAGATAGGAAACGCCGATCTCATAAAGTTTAACAAATATGATTGATGCGTAAAAGTGTTTGTGCAAACCTACTTACATAAATAAAATCATTTATCATTTATCTACACCTGAGGTCTCGTAGCACCGTAGCTAGTTGCTACGGAGCTACGACGCTACGCCGTAGCTCTTAATTTTGCATGTCAGTATTTTTTCGGGGCGTTTATTTTACGTTGTTAGAATATTTGAATAAGTACAGCTCTTTGTGAAGGAGCTTGTCTCGGAAAGTATACGACGATACATTCGGCCACATGGCTGTGTTTCGGTTCGGAAAGTGTGTATGTACACCTTTTTTTTTTTTTTTTGGGTGGGACATCATCAAATAACTTCTCCCGCTGTGGGCGGGGCGGGAGGGCGTGTCAGATTCTTATTTACTAAAACCCACCCGTGTTCCTACAGTTGCCTGTGCCAGGGGCCACGGTAATAGCTCACCGTCCGATCAGGACCAGGCCCGTGCTGGACGGCGCGTACGTGTTCCACGCGCGCCTCAAAGAGATGTCAGCATCGAAGAGGGGGCCCACAAGGGCCCAAGCCTGCCGGGAAAGCGGGATCATCCGAAAGGGGTACCGCTGACCCGGAACATAAAGGGCCAAGGAAGGAACACGGGTGGGTTTTAGTCAGTAAGAGTCTGACACTCCCTTCCGCTTCACCCAGAGCGGGAGGGGTCATTTGATGATTTCCCATCCTCAAAAAAAAAAAGGGGGCCACGGTAACCCTTTCGGACTATCCCGCTACCCTGGCAGGTGTATGTATGCCTGGGAAATTAGAATTAAAGGCATTCAACTTTGCATCAGTAGTGACCACCTGTTTGTCGAACAGGCAGTGACAAAATTCGATTAACACTTCAGTATTTTTAATTATTGAGAAACATACTTAATTAAAATCAGAACCAAAATAACAAATTCGCCTCTTAGCTAGTATTCAGAGCGGCACCGACATCGAAGCGCAATCTGTTACCATGGATTCAGTACATGACTCTCAACACCGGCACCGCCTGCGTTAAAATTATTCGTTGGTTATTGAAAAATAAATTAGCTGTTCCTTACATTTTGACCGCGTAGGTATTGCACTTATCTACGGAATGGCTGATAACAGACGAACATTTTCCAGAATCATGTGCTGAATTTATGGTGACATTCTGCGCGTCGATGTTTCTGGCAATCTGTATGAAATGATTAAAAACAATGTATCGAATAAGTTTGTGTTAATTAAGATGATGTGTAAAACTAGCAGCATTAATCGACTTTCATCGCATCCTGGCACAGGCAACTGAAGGAACACGGGTGGGTTTTAGTCAGTAAGAGTCTGACACGCCCTCCCGCTCTGCCCAGAGCGAGAGAAGCTATTTGATGATTACCCACCTTCAAAAAAAAAAAGACCGTATGGTAACATAAAATAAATGAAAACTTCCTGAATTAAAGTCAACATGGTTGAACACGCGAGTTTAATATTAAGTAAAGGTATTTTATCTATTTGAAAAGAAGGGACCATAGTCCTTTCTTTTCAAATAACTTCCCTTCTTGTATCTACCAATTTCGCGCAGCTGCCTCCAATATCAAGTTATAAGTACAAGTATTACATAATCATTCAGCAACGAAATAAGAAAATTCAGTGAGTACTTACATTATTTCATATCTTTTTAGGGAACCAACTTAATAATAACACTTCGCGCTTTATACATATAGGAAGTATTTTAGTCATTCTTAAAAATAACTTATACTTTTCTGATATTGTACACATCTTAAAATAAAATTATTGTTATAATAAAAATACAAATAAATCTTTAAGATTTGTTTTTTATGCAAAAAAAAACACTTTCCATCTTATTACAAAATACGGTCTAACTTTAGCCCGAGCCTTAACCATCGAGTCAGTTTTTGTATTTCGAACTTTATGCCGACTATAGTAAAGTTCTTAATACAAAAATGACGACATAAGACCGGACTAAGTTGTCGGTTTTGTAAAAGGAACTGTATTTCAATTTCTGTTAGATTCCAATTTCAAAAACGGGCTCGATGGTTAAACCTTGTTTTGTAATAAGACCATTGGAGTACCATTTTATACGTATCTCATAAATATTTATAAAAAAACACACATTATTGATTCCGTAACTAAATATTTTTTTTGTAAACAATATAATCATTTTTTAAATAAAAATTAACTTAATATAACATCACGCCTGTAACCCCCGACGGGTCAGGCAGAGCTGTGCCTATAGTATACCCATATTTCGCCAATTATGTTCAGTTTAAGTCTCAGGTAATAGGCGCGAGCCTGTTGCCATCAACCGGGCGCAAATGCATCCCATATTTTATTTATACTTGAATAACCTTATAAATCAATAAAGTTCTAGTATAATTATTTCTAAATGATAATCTCTGAACCATACCAATCTAGCAAACACTATATTATACTAAACATATTAAAGACCTTGAAGCCCCTGCGAGCTTCCTGATTGGCCTACTGACCTCCCCCGTGAAAACCCCTGATAAAATATATTTCCTTTACAAAAACAACTAATGACATAGAGAGGGGAACAGAAATAAATGTATTTTGAGCTGGATGCCTACGTATAAAGATGTTAATCCAATTACATAATCAAAAGGTTATACAATTATACATTAGAATAACAATAAAAAAGACGCGAATGCAAGTGCGTTGCCATTTCAAAAATAATTCATCGCGTCTTTGAAACCAGGTCAGGTTAATGCCACGAAGTTGTCCCAGCCGCCCTGCGCCGCGCATCCGCCCGAAGTCAGCCACAGTGCGCGCGCCGCCCATCCTCACAACCGCCCAAGTCTTCACCTGCCATCAAAACCTTTGCATCTTAAAAAAAAAACAATAAAAAAATAACAATCAAGGCGTGTACTCTATTCGAAAATTAAAATTCGAATTCATAAAACAAAGATGGCTGACATTCGGTGTGTGGTGCGTCGTGGTGCGGACGTGTGGTAGGCACAATATGTTACGCTCAGTGTATGGGACCTAGGTTGTAACGGTTGTAGTGTGTGTAGTATAAGTGTTGTGTGTGGCTAACATTGCTTGCTGAGCAGCTGTCGACCCCTGTGAGTATATTTTTCTTGTTATTATTGAGGGGTGAGGCTCAATTGCTGAACTCAACCCCCGGGGATAATCCTAGTACTCTCATTATTATACGACCCTACAAAACATCTCGAATGACTGCGTCTAAGCCAATTTAAGATTAACATTGTTATATTGTCTTCAATAAAATGTGAAGTTCTACCTCTCAATTATGTTTGTCTGTTTGTTACTTGATATTCACAACAGTAAGTATCCTTTTTAATCCCTTATCAATCAAGTAAGCAACCATTTTATTAATTTCATTCATTTATGAGCAGCACAATGTTACTTTCACATTTGCTTGTTACTTTTCATAATGAAAAGCTGAGTACTTGACATAGAATTTAATGATAACAATGACATCATTTGTACTATTACTATCTGTATTAAAATGATTGAACGAGTATAGAAATAAATTATGTTGATTGTCCTCATCACATTACTTTGACGGTGAAACGTATTGAGGAGATCACCTGAGCTAGGAACACTAATCACCACACTTGGCTAGAGTGCTGGTGATTACTTGCTAAGTATCGTCAATAGATAGGAAGGTACTACTGATTGTTATATTCGTACCCACAGGAACACGGCTTGGTTTTGTTGATAACCTACTTATCTTTTAACTTTTTAGTGAAAAGTCTATTGAAACTTTGAATTCATGTACTTCCATTATCACGTTCTTCTCGTGCAATTTGGAAACGCGAAACGAAACATTACTAACAGTAGTGCTGTATGATCATATTATAGGCTACGCTGTGCACTATGATTCTATGATATGATTATTAGCATGGCCGTAATGGCTTAGTAACTAGGTTTGCAACCCCTTTGAGGTCTTAGATGATGACCTGTCACTACCCTAAGCGAATGTGTTGGTTCGTAGGCTAGTAATACTAGCTTCCGTCACGTTTAGTCCGTATATGAACACTGCTGGATCAAGGAGCTAATATCAGTCAAGTGTGCCTCGTTGGTGTAGCCTGAGTTTGATTCACAGGTCGCAAAGTGTTATAGAATTTTCCCATCAGGAAATTCTTAGTAGCAGCTGGCAGTCTGGATTTGTGCCCGGTTGAGGGCAATAGGCTCGCCCCCTATTACTTGGGACTGAAACATAACTGGCTAAATGTGGATGTAATAAGGTACACCTCTGCCTCACCCGTCGGAACCACGCGTGATGTGATGTTATGTGGTGTGCTACTGCAGGACAGATTCCTTTTATAATCTGTAGGCTACACAATTACCAGTTGAAGAGAATGTTACTAACATCCTTTTTGATAAAAATCACTTCACGTCCCATTTCTTAGCTGGGAGACCACCATAAAACACTATAATTAGCCAAAAATAGGACTGCATCATTCCTCCTAGTCCTCCAGGCGCCAAACTAAGCTGCTCCCCATAAACTCGCGCGTGGGGTAACCATAACACGGGTATTAGTCCCGTGTTTACATTCCAGTACAAATTAAGATGAAAACAAAAGATTGAGGAATGTTGGCTTCTTGAACGTAAATACGGAATTATGTCTCAACACTAGCAGAAAATTGTAGTGTGATTAGAAGGAGAATTCTTTAGTAGTAACTTCATTTTGACGTTTTTATCATTATCTCTCTACTAGCCTATACTCAACTATATTAGCGTCAGCTTCCAGCTTAGCCCGATGCAGCAGCATTACATGGAGCGACTGCCTATCTTACCTCCACAACCTAGATACAGGATAAACATATATATGAAGCGGTGTCTACATCGCCACATGCAAACTACGCATCACACTGACGTCACGCAAAATCCTGCATCGCGCAAGCAGAGTTTACCGCGCAACCAGCATAATATATAACGTCCCGACATCAATCGTCGGGCAGTTGCCCACCAGACTCAATACCCGTCTGGTCGGAGGATCATCCCTTTACTATGGGTATGAGTGAACTTTACACCTTGTTCCTCATGCCTCTATATACCAGTCAAAGATTAACGGATGACAGTCGTGACCGATGGCTTACCGTGCTTTTCGAGGCACAATATTGAACCAATAGTACCTACTTTTATCGAAGAGATAAATGCCCGTTTAAAACAACTGAGAAATCGGACACAAACCTCATCAACAAACTAGTTCCTTTAGATTTTGAATGCTTCTAGAAGGGCCTCGTCTACAAATGACATGCTCTACGTCTTATTACGTTGCCCAAGTCACCTAGAAACAAATTAAAACGTCTCATTAGCTATCAATAGCCTTTAAACAGAAACACAGCAATATTAATAACAGTCTATCACTGTCCCACTGCAATGCAAAGGCCTCTTCTCATACAGAAGGCACGAGCATTGATCACCACGCTTACTCAAGACGGGTTGGCGATTTCAGACTTATATTTTAACTGTTAGTCCAGCTTTTCTCATGATGTGTTCCTTTATCTACGTCAATAATGTCCAAGATAAACTCAGAAAGTTGAAGATGAATATTGTAAAAGTCACATTGGTACTTGTCCAATAGCGCTATCCTCAAAGAGTTAATTCCCAGTTTATAAATAACTCAGAAACCGGACACTAGACTCCTCAACAAACCACCTTTATATCCTACCTTCTTTAGATTGTGAAAGTTTCTAGAACAGTCACGTCTACAATGACAGACTTTATGTCTTATTTCATTGCACTCCTCATCTAGAAACAAATTAAAACGTCTCATTAACATACAACACCCCAAACAGAAAAACAGCAATGCCGTTTATTAAAAACACCTAGTTTTGAGACAGCATTAATAAACCCGGATTAAAGTTACTCTACTATTAACTTCGGTTTAACCATACACTTTTCGAGGTTTATGTTTGGCGTAGTTAAACTCTTGGTTTACTAATACTTGGCAAGATTTATATATGTCGTAGGATAATTTGATACTTCGAATCTTCGCGAAAATCCTAGGGGTTTTGCGAAAACGCGGATAATTAGACATAGGCGAAAAATTATCAAATCTTACTGGACAAAGTCAGGATCTAACATAACCTAACCTAAATGATACAACAACAATAGAAGGGTATCTGGCGCTTGGCGGCCGCTGCCGCGGCACGCTCGCTTCGCTCGCTCGCCTTCGCGCGCTAATGGTCACTGTTCTAACATAACCTAACCTAAATCGCCTATGTCTAATTATCCGCGTTTTCGCAAAACCCCTAGGATTTTCGCGAAGATTCGAAGTATCAAATTATCCTACGACATATACAAGGTGTAACAGATTAAACGCAAGTCCTGAAAGTAGTTTGCTCGTAATTGACTACTGGATCGATTTCAGTAACTATTAATATAGGTATTTTTTTCAAAATTAGGTATTTTGCAATACTGACCGCCGATTGAGCCAAAGAAAATTAAATCTTATTTCAAGGCAATAAGACTCAAATTTAAATGCGTAAAGTCATACTAGGGACAACACGGTTTTCTTAATAATAATAGAAGCTTTTAACTCAATACTCTAATTGGGGTGTATGAGGTCTTGTGTTAATTATGTTACATATTGTGTGTAGGCTATACATACATATTACACACATACTTATATAAATATTAAACACATACCTACTTACATACTTATTACACACAACTTAATCACATGTAACATGTACATACAACAGTAATATGTATAATAACTACTCTTAACCAAATACTCACAACCGTGTGTACACGGCCTAAAACATTCACGAGTCTGTATACCGCCTTACTACCTACCGCTCGACCGCGCGCCACGGCTAGCGGAGCCCTGCGCCCGCGCTGTGCCGCACGCCGTCGATACCTACGAGCTACGCGTGGAACAAACAAGCCACGATCGGATCGCCGCGCCGCCGCCCGCGCCTCCCGCGCACGGCCGCGTCCCTCGGACGCCCTCAGCAGTCCGCTACAAACCTCTACGGCGAATGCATGCCATTTTTATAATTCGCGCCGCGCATTATTGTTTTAGTTTATGTTCTTATAAGTATTTCGTGTTAATAAACATTTATATCTAATACTCAAGTAGTGTTTAATTAATAGGTTTTCCTTAACCTACCTAACACACTACAGTGGTGACCCCGAACAGTAAACACGTGCTAGTGCTACCTGGAACTTTAGTGCGGTGCGGAGTGTGTGGACTCAAAAGTGAACAAAACCTTAACTTTTTACAACAAAATGAGTGATTCCGAACAGGTCATGGACGATACGAAGCGGTCTGGATCACCGACATCACATGACGTGTTTCGGGTCGGCGTGCGAGTCCCTCCATTTTGGCCCGAGAAGCCCGCGATTTGGTTCGCCCAAATAGAAGGCCAGTTCGCGATATCTAATATTACGGCAGACACAACAAAGTTTTACTACGTCGTCAGTCATCTCGACCCGCGATATTCAACAGAGGTCGAAGATATCATCGTGAATCCACAAGCGACAGATAAATACGGCAAATTGAAGACAGAACTTATAAAGCGGCTCTCAGAATCCCGCGAGAAGAAAGTTCACCAACTGCTGACACACGAAGAGCTGGGTGATAGGAAACCATCGCAGTTTCTCAGACACCTGCAGCACCTCGCCGGTCCTAAAGTGCCTGAAGAATTTTTAAGGACAATATGGTCGAGCCGGCTGCCTAATAACATACAGCCCATAATCGCGCCTCAGGTATCCACACGCCTCGATGAATTAGCCGATCTCGCCGACAGAATTCACGACGTCGTGCCGAAAGGTCATCAAGTGGCTTCGACATCAGCAAATGTGGTGAGTGACATGGAAACTTTGTCGAAACAAATGATGGAACTTACAAAACAAATGCAATTACTAACTCAAAAAGTGGACCATATTTCCCGCGCAGGCCGATCAACAAGGCGTGACGACCGATCAAAATCCCGCCAGAGTCGATCTCATTCACGAAATAAATATCCAACATGTTGGTACCACTTTAAATTTGGTTCAAAGGCCACCAAATGTATTCAGCCTTGCGATTTTAAGTCGGAAAACTGCAAAAGCAGTCAGTAATGGCGGCTGACGACTGCTCTACCTGTAAAGGCCGCCTATTTATCTCAGATAAACGTACCGGCATACAGTTTCTTGTAGACACAGGTTCAGACGTGTGCGCCTACCCTAAATCGTTATTACGTAATCAGCTGCGCTATCATACTAAATGCAACTACGAACTTGTCGCTGCAAATGGTACTCCGATACCTACATACGGTACATACCAACTTAATCTCAACCTTGGATTACGTCGTGAGTTTACTTGGAAGTTCATTATAGCAGAAGTTTCAAAACCTATAATAGGCGTCGATTTTTTAAGTTTTTATAATTTATTAGTCGACTGCAGACGACAACAGTTAATCGACTCGATTACGAATCTGACCGCCGGCGCACCTTCGTCTCACGAAATAACACACGAACTCCTGTCCTTGAAAACATTTACTGGTAATACAACATATCTCAACCTATTACGATGTTATCCAGAGATAACCAGACCAGCTGGTTCAAAAAGTGTACCAATACATAACACAAAGCATCATATTAGGACAACATCCGGTCCTCCAGTAACATCACGACCGCGTCGTTTGGCACCAGATCGCCTACAGATCGCGAAGAAAGAATTTGAGGAAATGTTACAAAATGGCACAGCTCGTCGTTCAGAAAGTCCATGGTCATCAACACTACACCTGGTACCTAAAAAAGACGACGGCTGGAGGCCATGCGGCGATTATAGATCTTTAAATGCGCGAACAATACCTGACCGGTACCCAGTCAGGCACATCCACGACTTCGCATACCAGCTGTCAGGATCCACCATCTTTTCAAAAATTGACCTCGTAAAAGCATTTAACCAAATACCAGTATTCGAAGACGATATTAAAAAGACAGCAATCACAACACCATTCGGACTTTTTGAATTCACCGCAATGACATTCGGTTTAAGAAAAGCTGCGCAGACCTTCCAAAGGTTCCTCGACGAAATTCTGCAAGGATTCGAATTTACGTTTGGGTTCTTAGATGATATCCTCGTGTTCTCAAAAGGGGAGACAGAGCACATTGGACACCTACAAAAACTTTTTGAACAATTAAAAAAGTATGGCGTGGTAATCAACACCAATAAGTGCGTATTAGGTGTTAACGAAATTACATTCTTGGGTTACCATGTATCTGCAGCTGGAATACGACCCCTGCCTGAAAAAGTAAAGGCGATTCAAGAATACCCCATCCCTAAAAATGCTAAGGAGTTACGACGATTTTTAGGGATGATAAATTTCTACAGAAAATTTCTTCCTGGCGCCGCTCAAATACAAGGCCCGCTCAATCAAGCTTTAAGTGGTCCAAAAATTAAAGGAAACACGCCCATCACTATAACACCTGAGATTCAAGAAGCTTTCGACGCATGCAAAAATAACTTGTTAGAAGCCACTCTCATCTCGCATCCTGATACACAAGCTGAGTTAGCAATCTTTACCGACGCTTCAGACGTGGCCATCGGAGCTGTCTTACAACAAAGAAGAACCAATGACAGCTGGCAACCGCTAGGATTCTTTTCCCGCAAGTTATCTCCTGCTCAGTCAAGATATAGCACGTACGACCGTGAATTGCTCGCCATTTACGAAGGAATAAAATACTTTAGGTATATGGTCGAAGCGAGAACATTTCAAGTGTTCACCGATCATAAACCCATCACATTCGCCTTCACTACAAAAAGAGACAATTGCTCACCTCGTCAACACCGCTATCTCGACTACATCTCTCAATTTACAACCAAAATCAATCATATCTCAGGAAATCACAACGTAGTCGCCGATGCATTTTCACGACTGGAAAGTATCGACACTACCATCGACTACAAAGCACTTCAAAATGAACAGGAAAATGACCGTGAGTTACAGAGTTTGCTAAATAGCAACACAGCGTTAAAGTTAGAGAGAATAAAAGCTATGGACGGATACATATACTGTGACCAGTCTACTTCTCGTCCTAGGCCATTCATAACACCAACTTTTCGAAAAGCAATCTTCAACAACCTACACAATCTCAGTCATCCAAGCCCCAATGCAACAGCTAAACTTGTATCAGAACGATTTGTGTGGCCTAAGATTCGTCGAGACTGCAGAAAATGGGCTCAACAATGCACTGATTGCCAACGCAACAAAGTTACCCGCCATACCCAATCTCCTCTTTCATCTTTCCCTGTTCCTTCCAATCGTTTTTCCCACGTCCACCTTGACATAATAGGCCCTATGCCACCTTCTTCTAATTTCAGGTACTGCCTTACAGCTATAGATAGGTATACTCGATGGCCAGAAGCCTACCCTCTAGCAGACATCACAGCAGAGACCTGCGCTAGCACTTTCATTTCTGGCTGGGTCGCGCGCTTCGGGTGTCCGGAGAAGATTACAACTGACAGAGGGAAACAATTCGACTCTCAACTGTTCCAGTGCATCTCGTCAATTATAGGCGCCTACCATTGTCCTACGACAGCTTACCACCCACAATGCAACGGTCTGGTGGAAAGAATGCACAGACAGCTCAAGGCCGCCATAATGTGCCATAACAACACGCAATGGTCGGAGGTACTTCCTCTTGTACTCCTAGGAATGAGGAGCGCCTGGAAGGATGATCTCCAAACTTCTACAGCTGAGTTGTGTACGGCGAGCCTCTTCGATTACCTGGTGAGTTCTTGAAACCATCAAACACCCATGACATCATAGATGAAGCAGATTTCGCAGCACGATTACGAAGACATATATCGAAACTGTCACCTGCATCAACATCCACCCATGGTGAGAAAATGTTTTACGTACCTAAAGAACTTAGTACAGCCAGCTATGTCTTCCTGCGAAAAGGACCGTTAAAAAAGTCATTGGAATCACCTTACTCCGGTCCGCACAAAGTTGTAGAAAGAGGAGCAAAGACATTTACAATAGACGTCCAAGGAAAACACATAACCGTTACTATTGATAGGCTTAAACCAGCGTACATGGCTAACAACAACGATGGCTCGTCTCCGAAAACACCACCACCTCCACCACGACCACCATCTTCGCAAGCACCATCATCACCGGAAATAAAAACAAGAAGCGGAAGAACAGTAAGATTTCCGCGTCACTATCGCCCGTGAACCGGTCTCAGCGGGGGAGTGATGTAGGCTATACATACATATTACACACATACTTATATAAATATTAAACACATACCTACTTACATACTTATTACACACAACATAATCACATGTAACATGTACATACAACAGTAATATGTATAATAACTACTCTTAACCAAATACTCACAACCGTGTGTACACGGCCTAAAACATTCACGAGTCTGTATACCGCCTTACTACCTACCGCTCGACCGCGCGCCACGGCTAGCGGAGCCCTGCGCCCGCGCTGTGCCGCACGCCGTCGATACCTACGAGCTACGCGTGGAACAAACAAGCCACGATCGGATCGCCGCGCCGCCGCCCGCGCCTCCCGCGCACGGCCGCGTCCCTCGGACGCCCTCAGCAGTCCGCTACAAACCTCTACGGCGAATGCATGCCATTTTTATAATTCGCGCCGCGCATTATTGTTTTAGTTTATGTTCTTATAAGTATTTCGTGTTAATAAACATTTATATCTAATACTCAAGTAGTGTTTAATTAATAGGTTTTCCTTAACCTACCTAACACACTACAGTGTATACTTACTTATCTAGCGAACGGCCGCTTCGCACTGTTTTTACGACTTGGCAAAAAATCTATTTCTCTTTATTATATGTAAGATTTATATTCATGTACACAAACAAACCTTCCGGACTATAAATTATCTAAATTATGGTGAAAACTGCATCAAAATCTATTGCGTTATTCAACAACAACGAACAGTGACTTTAATTTATAAGCATGGTCTAAAGTATAATAATTATGAAGAAAACTGAAGTAATGGTAAACTACGCCTGATATATCATTAAGTAACACTAAACTCAAAGTTGTGAAAAGTTTTAAATATCTGGGTCATGTCGTAACGGATAAACTGCGAGACGATGAGGACTTAATAAAGAGACAAAGGAACTTTAGCCGCGAAAAGTAACATGCTTGCTCAGCGTTTCGCTAAATGTACCAAACAAGTTAAAGTCACTCTGTTTAATGCGTACTGTTGGTCGCTGTACACCGGCCACCTCTGGTACAAGCACACGCAACGCGCATATAACACCTATCGGGTACAATATAACAACTCATTTTGGTGCATATTTGGGCTACCGTGGCGGTCGCGGTGTAGTGCGTCCGGCATGTTTGCGGAGAACAGCGCAGATGATTTCCATGCTGTATTACGGAAAGCGAGGGCCTCCTTTATGAGCCGTGTACATGATTCTGACAATAGAATATTGATGGCCATATATGAAGCTTATTATTTCTTTGTATATGGCTGTCAATATTCCTGCTAACAATCTTTGAATTTGATTTTTCATTTCATTTAATTACTTATGGAACTGTTTTCTTTCATATGGGCATGTGCCTGAAATAAACGCATTTTTTTTAAATAATATACTAGAGTCTACCCGCGGCTTCGCCCGCGTGGATGTCGGATGTTATTCCACGGGAACGTGTTACCGCGATAAATAGTATCCTATCATCCAAATCCATTTAGACGTAGCGTTAAAAGGAAACAGACAGGCAGATAATAAATGCAGAGAATCTTTTTTATTTTCATTAAACAGGTTTTTATAATTCCAAATGTCGAACTAAAAATAATAATAATTAATTTTAATATTACCGTCATTAATTTTAAAAATTCTAGCGCCGCCATTGACCACGTATTATCGCCATATTAGCTGAGTTCTAATTGTTATAACTTTTAAGCGGTTGAAACGGAAAAATATCAATTAAAATAAATCAAACGGGAAATTGATTAGATACTAAAATACATAATAACCTCAAGATGCGGGTTCTGACTGTATTTCCAATTCCTTAAATCTCTTAAAAAGAGGTACACAAACATTATAATAATCATCATCCCCTTGGCGGGTGATTTTACAAAACCGTGGATACAATTTTTTTTTTTATTTCTTACCAAAAGCATAAATTTAAAATTTTCATACAAATAACTTAAGAAATACTAAGTTTCCCATGAAAACTTTCATCCCCTATATCACCCCTTTTTAGGGTTATTTTTGAGACAAAAAGTAGCCTATAGCCTTTCCTAGGGTACCATCTATCTCCTCGCCAAATTTTATCGAAATCCGTTCAGTGGTTTAGGCGTGAAAAGGTAACACACAGACAGACAGACAGAGTTATTTTCGAATTTATAATATTAGTATGGATACAGAAGATATATGTATATAGCTATTTTCAAGGGGCTTGAAAAGAAGTATGTCATTGTGTCGCCTTTTTCCTCTTACCCTATACCTCTGCCTGCCCCTATGCCCGATCAAGCGAGGCTATATAATCCCTCAATATACGATAACAGTATTCAATTGTTATACGGCGCGAATCAATCAACCTGGATCCACACGACAATGGGCTTAGACTTATAGTTCCAGATTACCTGGTTGTGTTGTGTTGGGCTTGGAGTTATTCAAGCTGTTTTTATTGGGTTGGTAGTTAGCTAAAGGGTTTCGTAGTAGGGGAGAAATTAATAAGTCCCATTAAAGTAAATTTACAAAACATACTTATGTTAAATAATTTTATTTAAGTTATTTTTTCACTTCCATTACTAAATGAAGTACCGATTGTTTATGTAGAGTACACCTAAATGCCCATCTCTCTTGCGAATTAAAGTTCAATAATTGATAAATTTTTGTAAATGCAAAAGCGAGTTGATCTGTCTATTTATTTATTTATTTATTTATTAAAACTTTATGCACAAGTAAAAACTGTACAAAGGCGGACTTAATGCCTTGGGCATTTTCTACCAGTCTACCTTAGGGTGATGCAGAGACAATTTAGTACTTTGTACAACCATACTTCTAAGCAAAGCATGAGAAATATATAAAAAAAAGACTATATTCTGCATGTTCCTTACTCCTGATTATTTATCGATAAGCTTTAGAATACAGTAGGTAATAGTAAAACATGACAATAATTGCTGCACTTTGGCCGAAAGGGTCGGCCGGAAAGGGTTACCGTGGCCCCCGGCACAGGCAACTGAAGGAACACGGGTGGGTTTTAGTCAGTAAGAGTCTGGCACGCCCTCCCGCTCCACCCAGAGCGGGGGAAGTTATTTGATGATTACTCAAACACAAAAAAAAAGGCAAGCGCCCATAGATGACGGCACGGTTGGCGCAGTGGTTAAGCGTTCGACTGCTGCGTTACGTGTCGCGGGTTCGATCCCCGCACGGAACAAATATTTGTTTGACCTGCAAGTAGTTGTTCCGGGTCTGGATGTTTGTGTATGTGAGTTTAAATGTTTGTAAACGCACCCACGATACAGGAGAAATTCCTAGTGTGGGGCAACGTTTTAAAAAAAATGATCTATAGACACCCTACTGTCCTACTAATATGATAAAATAAATATGAATGTCTGAATGTTTGTGACTATGAAGGTATGTTAATCAGTCACACCTTAACGGGTGAACGGATGGTGATAACTCACAGGTAAATCATGACCTGGATTAAGACATAGGGCACTTCTTATCTCGGTAGTAGTTCCCGAGGGATAATATTCAACCTTCACGCGGGAGAGAATCGTATGAGAAAGGGAGCTGGAAAATGGACATAAAATAGGTACTTTTTCTAATTTTCGATTTGATTAATTTCGGAATTTCCAAAACATCTTGTTTCGTGTGAGAACCTATACAAGTTGCAATGGAATTCATTTATTTATTTATAACAGCTTTAACTATCATTACAGAGTTTACCCTAATGCGACAGTTAAGAACTTAAAGTAATAACCTAAGCTATATACTTACTATAACCAAATTAGAAAAAAATAAAACTAACAACATTATAAAATTATTACACCATTAATACACAAAACATAGTAGAACATAATTTCTTACTTATCATACCTACAAATATAAACACAAACTTACTTTACATACATTAAGAAAAAATTTAGTAATATCTTGCTTATAGCATAATATAAATAGTGATACCCTTGCAAATTCACTCAACCAACATGTAAACACATCAATCTGAGTTTGAAGATCGTTGATGGTACGGATAGCTCTGGTAAGAGGTGCCTTGGCAAGCAGGTTAGTTCTGGCTGTAGGTACCAGTAGCAGTGGCGGGCTGCGCCGCCTCCACACGCAATATTCCCGGGTTACTCTCCACTCCACAAAGCATGCAGTTTGATTATAGCCAACCATGCCCAGGACAAACAGAGTGGGATACATCCGTGAATACATCAGTGGGTAAAACGGATATACCCCATATAATTTCCTGTACAAATGGCGCGTGAACTTGTTCTGAACGCGCTCCAACATTACAGAGTACTTAGCTTCATGTGGAGCCCATATGACCGCACTATGTTCCAAATTACTCCTGACTAGTGCATCATACAGGACCCTAACTGCTGTAATGTTTGTGAAGCTTTGTGTCTGTCTCAGAACAAATACATACGCCTTCTTACTGATCCTGGTTACGTGCTCACGGAGGAAAATTGTAAGCGTGGGTGTCTCTGGTTCTCAGGTACATTAATATATGACATTAAATGCTGCGTAGGAGGAATACTGATGCGATTAGCATACACCGGGGAGCGCAGGGAAAGAATTTATTCATTCACTTGTTGTTGTACACAGCGTGGTATGTTGTGGGGAATGGAATAAATATGTAGGGTTAAATAATATTGCAATAACTAGCTTGTTTTAGACAACGGAATACTTGGCGTTTGAAGTTAATCGCATTTATTTGTTTTTAGGTTTCCGTACCCAAAGGGTGTCAACGGGCCCTATTACTAAGGCTCCGCTGTCCGTCCGTCTGTCACAGGGCTGTATCTTTTGAACCGTAATAGGTAGGCACTCGAAATGTTCACAGAATATTTTCTATGACAGCTATAACATAATTAATATTATTAAATTATTTGTTTAAAAAATTATCGTGTTCACTAACAATCTTAGTTGGTATAAAATATAATGTAATGAATTGGGAGAAGGCGCTGAGATCTGACATACAGGTTTTTACCTAGTTTGGGTTTCAGAGGCTTCATTGTTTTTGTAACTCTAATTTATTTCAATAAATATTTTATTTTATTATTATTTGTTATTTTATAATATGTATTGTAAAATATTGCGTGTATTCCCGTACGTCACACTTACCACGGATGGTACGGAACCATGTGCAAGTCTGAGTCGCACTTGGCCAACTTGTTGGCTTTATTTGGGACCTTATTCCAACATATTTTATGTTTACTTTTATTCACTTTGATTGAAAGAAATTTCCCTATTTGAATAAAACAATTTCATGTTTACCTACACAAATTGATTTGATCTCTTCATCCAAAAGTAAATGCTAAATTGAACCGTGTAATTCCGGCAGTAGACTGCAAAATCAGATGTGATTTGTCACAACCACCATTTAGAGTGGTTTCTTGTTGATGATGTTATTATGTATTATATCTATACTTCTTTACTAATATTATAACAGTGAAATTAACTCGGTTTGTCGATCTATCTGTTACCTATTCACGCTTGAACCACTGAACCGATCGTTTTAAAATTTGAGAGATAGGTTGCTTGGGACCTGGAGAAGGACATAGGCTACGTTATATCCTGGATATTTAAATTAAAAAAATACACGCAGATGAAATCGCAAGCACGGCTACCCAATACTTCTATACTAATATTACAAAGACGTACAATTTGTTCGTTTGTAAGTTTGTATGTTGGGGGTAAACTCTGAAACTATTGGTCGGATTTAAAAAATTCTCTTTGCAATTGATAGCCCTATTGTTGAGGAAGGCTAAAGGCTATTAAACAGCACGCTATGATCCTATGGACCAGAGAAAAAAGAAAAAAGGTCAGAAAGCAAACGAAGTGATAGAGCAGGCAGGTGATGCGGGGTGGGTCGGGGGAACAAGAAATTTCACGCGGAGGAAGCTAGTATTTTATACATTGGATATAGGAATCCGAGCGATACGAGCAATGATCACCACGCTTAGACGCTTACTGAAGGCGGGTAGGCGATTTCAGACTTACATTAACTTAGGTAAAGTGAGCTATCACTCCACCTGATGCTAGGGATTGACACTATCGACAACTCACTTCAAGCTCCTTTCACCTAAGTTATCACGGTGATATTGTTACAGAATAGTTCGGCAGGTTTCCTCACGATGTTTTTCCTACACCGATATCTGTACTGTCCAAAATCATCTCAGAAAACAAAACATTAATATTACATCCTCATTCCCAAAATCCAGTTGATATAGGTACATTCCCAAAGTTTGTGTAAACTTACGTAAATGCTCTCTGTGGTTCCATTCATATTAAATCAATGTTTGGAGGGAAGAGCGCTGGGAGAGGCGATGCCCTATTTTACACACACAGGTCCCGGTCGTATTTTCTTTGCTCCTTTTACGTTCTTTAAGCATTATTGTATAGGTAGAGGTAGAGGGACTCGTGGCTAAAACATAACAGCCGCATGGGTCGAGCTACAAGGTTAAGCAACGCTTACTGAGGTCGGTCCGTGGATGGGTGACCATTAATTGCACACCGGAATCCCTCTGCGCTTTGGAAAGCAAGTTAAGCCGTTGGTCCCGGCTGTCATTCATAGATTTTTGACAGTCGTTACGGATAGTCAAAACTCCGATGGTCTTATTACAAAATAAGGTTTTTCTTCAGACATGGTTTAAATCATCGAGTCTTGATCGAGTCTGTTTTTGAAATAAGAACCTAACAGAAATCGAAATACACTTCTTATTACAAAACTGACAACTTGGTCTGGTCTTAGATTGTCTATTTTGTATTAAGAACTTTACTAAAGTCGGCACAAAGTTCCAAATACAAAAACTAAATCGAAGATTTAGGCTCGGGCTAGAGTTAGATCGTGTTTTGTAATAAGACGGCGAAAGTTTGACAACCAATCTGACCACGTTGTGTAGTGTTACCTCGTCACTGAGCTTTGGAGGTTAGGTTAACTGAAAATATTTATTTCAAATAAACCAATTACAGGCACTTTTAAATTGTCAAGGGGTCGGTTAGTCAGGATGATGAAGCTACTCGTAGTTGTCCATTCCAAAACGAAATAGGTACTTAGTTATTATTATGTGCAGGATTTCCTAAATGATATTTTTTTGTATTATCTTTATTAACCTCTACTTTATTATATTATATTTGCATGCTATACTAAGGCAGAATGTACATGGATCCTATTATATAATTTAACAACTTATTTTTGTATACCTACATCCTAAGCAAATAAAGACCTATTCTATTCTATGGACAAGAACAGACACGAATCTCCACGGACACTCTTTTAAATCAAAATATTGATACAATAATATTGGTTACATATCCGTCATTACATCATTCATGTATACAGTATACATGTACGATCGATGTCGAAAGACTTACACATTAAAACCGTTCGTAATAAAAGGATAAAAACAATAATAATAAAAAAATAAGCCGTGGCAGCTAAGAGATGACCAGTCCCTACTGACGGCACCCGTTCACGAACTTGACTTATGGCTCAGCACCATTCAGCTCAACTATTTTGAAGGAAACATAATGATCCAATACACACGCCAACATCAGCGACACATTATAGTGAGCATGACATACTCTCAGCCGCCAGGACACATTGACTTGATCAATGAGAGAAGGAAGGAAGGCATTAGCTCCATGTAAAATTGAGCTACATCCGGTTAGACTGGAAGCCCCTTTTTAACATAGTTGGGAAAATAGTAGATAGGACGATGGTGATGTATTGGTGAATTAATATATATACAGGGTTATTGGTAAAACACCATCAACCTCATAAGAGCGTTTATACCTTATGAGTGGCAACGTCGCAATTTACGTGAAAGTGTTTAAAAAGTAAGTAACCGTAATGCTTACAGTTATTCTAAAATGAAAATAACGCCTTTCTAGTTTCCAATGTATTATTTGCATATAAATAGAACTGTAAACGCAACGATTTCTTACCTTTTACACAGTTTTCACATAATTCTAAAAAGTTAATTAAACAGATTTTTAAAATATAGCTCCGATTAAATGATAAAAATTGAAAACCACGAAATATTACACTAAATTGCGACGTTGCCACTCATAAGGTATAAACGCTCTTAAGGGGTCATTGTACTCATCATTATGAACAACTTTTACTATGGAACCAAAAATTAAATAGCATCCCCTATTTTACCCTGCTGGAGGATTATTTTGCAAAAACGCTGAAACACGTAATTCTTTATTTCTAACCAAAACCATGCATTTAAATTTGAATATCCCTAACTTAAGAAATGGTAACTTTCCCATACAAACTTTTATCCCCTACTTATATCATCATTTTACCCTTTAGGATGATTATTGAGACAAAAAGTAGCCTATAGCCTGCCCCGGGATGCCGTCTATCTCCTTGCCATATTTTATCGAAATCCGTTCAGGGTTTAGGCGTGAAAAGATAACAAACAGACCGACAGGCTTAGTTACTTTTGAATTTATAAATATTAGTAAGGATAAATAATATAAAAGAAAGTGGAAGTGTTCTTTTGAACTGCATATAATGGATTTTGATGTGATTTTTACCATTATTTAGAGAATTTATTCCAGAAGGGTTATTTTATCGCCAGCGTGGAGGTCGAAAATTATCGGGAACGTTCTCTTAGGATAATTTACGACTTCCTCACGGTAGTACGTACTACCGAGATGAAAAGTATTCTACGTCTTAACCTAGCTTATAAAGTTGTTGTGTGTCAAATTTAATCAAAATCCGTTCAGCCGTTTACGTGTGAAAGCGTAACATACAAACTCACTCACATTATAATATTAATTATTATTTATATTAGGAAGTTAGGATTTATGTATAGTTAACATGTGTATAGCACAGATATCTAGGTGTTTTGACATGTAGACACATCCGTGTGAAACAGGGGATTTGATAGATGTTGGTTTTGTTCAAAGCATATTATCAGAGCCTGTCTCGAATGCAGCTATCTTACTGTATAAAATAGTATATAAGGTTTTGAAATCAGAATAGTGTAAAGCCTTTATTGAATTATTAGGTTATGATGGGGCTGGAATGGTCGTGTTGTGACCAAAAGCCCCTAAATTTATAATAGATAATAAAAAATTAAAAAAAAACAGGGGCGGGTTGCTCGTTACCTATATTCCCTTTACCCCGTAGTGTAGGTAGGTATGTGATACATTGCCTTTACGTGAGTGGTACTTATGTGCACAAAATCCAGTGTTTGTTACCGGATGACGTCGGCTTACGATTGATTGGGTTCCTATATCAAAGCTCGGTATTATTTTCTTGATGACAGTAAAGCTACATCTTATCGGTATCGAGGCCAGGTGTTTTTGTTTTATTTTTTTGACCTTGAGTTCCCTTTTTTATGTTTCGGCCAAAAATGGAGAATTATTAAAGACTAGCTGCGCACCTCGGTTTCACCCGTACTAATCCGGGTCATGACCTACCCATGTGCCGAATTTCATCCAAATCCGTTCAGCCGTTTAACGTGAAAGTGTAACAAACAAACATCATAAAATCAAATCTTTACTCTTTATATGTAATATAAGTTTAGTATAGAATTTAGACGAACCAATCGACACCTTATTTCCAAGGAACCTCCTTAAATAATACAATCATAGACTAGAAAACAGATTATCCTTCCTTTTCCGGAGTCGAGTAAAAACCGCGGAAAACGGAAATTCAGCTGAGCCTGAACTGAGCTGACGTGAAAACTGGAAGCAAAGTTCATTGCCCTGAAGTGTTTTGGGAATACTAATTCATAAATTACTTACCAGTGAGTTATGTCGCCTACTTTCTCTTAATTAACTTTGGGCTAGCTGTTAAAGTTGTGGGCGAATTGACTAGTAGCAAGTAGGAGTCACTACCAGTTAGTGGGTAGTTATGTTATTGAATGGCAAACAAGTAAGAAATTATTGTATATGAGGAAGTTTGAAAGTGGCGCCAGTGACAGAAAAGTTTTAAGGAAATGGATTGGCTTGGTATGGGCATGTGATGAGGAGGGAGGAAACGCAAGTGGCTAACAGTGATGAATAAAAATGTTGATGGAATGGATGGATTGTGTGAGGAACGATATGAACGAGAAGAGAGTGAACGATAGCGAGACGGTTGACAGGGGAGAATGAAAGAAGAAAACGTGTTGCGCCGACCACAAGTAATATGGGACTAGGAGAGGGAGATGATGATGATCATTTAACTGGGTAGTCCACCTGGTCATGGTTACCTAGGGATGTATGAAATACCAAAAGCTTTCCAGGTTCGTTAGTATTACAGAGATGACACTGAAAGGTCTCAAATCCTCTTTCTACCAATACAGCCAGCCTCAAAAATATATAGCATAATCAGCCTATAATGTTCCCACTGCTGGGATACAGGCCTCCTTTCGGTGAGAGGGAGTGGGCCGTAATCCACCACGCTTGGCTCAGTTGGTAGGTGTCACATGTCTTCGAAGTCGCGGCCGTTACCACTGGGCCACCACTGCTCCAAAATATATGACCAGGGTCAAATTAAATTTTCTAGCGAAACTCCGCAGACGTGATAGGTATCAATGTCCAACCATGACAATAAAAAAAAATTATTTTTTCGGGGTCAACGACCACTGGTAGTGTAGTTACATGAAATATGAGTTCAGAAAATCAGTTTTTTTATTGTTTTATCTTATCGAAAGCCAACATATTAATGACTTGCCTTACCTCATAAAGGATAATCATGATATAGTGTTGTTTGCGGACGACACTTCACTTTTGTTTAAACTTGAACGTCAGCAGCTGGTTACTGACGATGTAAATAGCGCGATCTCAGAAGTACTTCACTGGTTCAATGTTAATAAACCAAATCCATTAATTTTGCGCTACCTCACGTTAGACAGGTGTTAACTAATGTATTGATAAAGGGCAGAGAATTGAATCCTGAAGATTGCACAGTATTCTTGGCCTTAACTTTGGATGCTAAGCTTCAGTGGGGCCCACACATAGATAAATTATCAAAAAAGCTAAACTCCGCAGCGTGCGCTGTTAGAAAAAAATAGTAATTTAACTGACATAGGGCAGCCCGTTTAGTGTACTTTAGCTATTTTCATAGTGTAATGTCGTCTGTTGTGGGGAAATGCCGCCGACATTCAGAATAGCTTTATTTTGCAGAAAAGAGCTGTTCACTCAATTTACAAATTAAGTCTGAGACACACTCTCAGAGAGAAATTTAAGGAGATTAATGTAATGACTGTGCCTTCATAGTATATTTTTGAAAATGTTTTATATGCCCTTAAAAATATAAACTTGTTTAAAAATACAGTGATATCCATAATATAAATACTAGGAACAAACACAACTTTGTTGTACCTACAACAAGGCTCAAGAAATTAGGTGGCTCGTTCAGATGTCAATGTATACGCTTTTATAATAAACTTCCAAGCCACGTTCAAAATCTAAGCCTTAATAAATTCAAATTATTCATTAAACGTAAGTTGTGCCCGAAAGCCTTTTATACCGTTAAAGATTATATTAAGGACAAAAAGGCTTGGGATTGAGTTGCTCCAATTTTCTGCATACTGAATGTTGTTGTTTTGTGTTTTTTTTTTTGTTACATACACTGACATTTGATGATTATTATAACACAACGACTTGAATACTTACCTTGAGAAGTATAATTTATTATTTTAATTAATGTGAATGTGAGGACTATGTGGGTCATGGTTTCAGTTTTAATCATGATCTGGCAGCTTAAGTAGTTTATGCGGCCTAACCAAATGTCCTCTCTTTGGTATTGTTCGTCGAATCGCTCCTTCAGTTCTGAGTTGAGCTGCACGGTTACTGACAAATGCGTGCACTGACTGGACAGGTCCTCTTAATCTGCGTGGTTCTTTCCTCAGAAGACCACTTCAGACACCAGTCTACATGGTCCTCAAAGAGTATGTCCGTACTATTATATACACATTGACATTGATGAATTTTATACATACAATGACATGAGTATTTGTTTTGTAAAGTATTATATTATTTTAATTATTGTGAATGTGAAGATTATGTGGTTCATTACTTTTTTTTGTTTTCTCAGTTAGTTTTAATCACGATCTGGCAGCTTGAGTAATTTATGCGGCCTACCCAAATGTCCTTTCTTTGGTATTGTTTGTTGAATCGTTGTGCTCCTTAAGTTCTGAGTTGAGCTGCACGATTACTGACAAATGCGTGCACAGACTCGACAGGTCCGCTCAATCTGTATGGTTTTTCCTCAAAAGACCGTTTCAAACACCAATCTACATGGTCTTCACATGATCTGACCAAGATTATGTCTGGACTTTAAAAGAGACTGTGACCTCTGAGCTTGTTTCGGCCTTTCTTCTCAGAGTAGTCAGATAGGAAACGCCGACCTCATCTAGTTTTTAAAATATGATTGACATGTAAAACTGTTTGTACAAACCTACTTACAAAATTAAAATCATTTGACACGTCTCTGAAGTTTATACAAAACAAAATGATTTAATTTGACAATGTATACATCGACAAGAGCCCATTTAAATTATCTACAATCTACGTTCCACATTATTGTGTCAATTAATAAATATGTAGCCATAAAACATAGTACACATTGTAGCTTTAATTAAATGTACTTACTTAAAAGTGTTAATGCAGTGTTATTTTAAAACAAACCATAATCAACCACCATTCATAGTACTAAAATGGACACAAAAAATAAAAATAAATCAAGCTTCAAAAAGCAAAAAAATTAAAAGCCACGAAAGCAAAAGTTTTTTAAACTACGTTTGAACAACACTACCCTGTACTCCGCCATCATTAGGAGGTACTTGTGTAAATGCAAGCGATGACGTCACTAAAGCTACCCTCACTATGTTTGCATAAAAAGTGCAATAAAGCGCCCCATTCACTACGAACGCTGTAACCGGGTCACGGGAAACATACGGGAGTAGAGTGTGTGTGGGCGCAGTTGTAGTTGTGGAACACGTAGGTAAATGGTTATACGAAAAAAAATACGATTTCATAATTACTTAATAAAACAGCGACAACTTTCTGGCTAACCCTTCTGTATTTTTTTTTCTGTGCCTTGTGTTTTTGAGTTCGCGTTAAAATCTCGGATCAGCAAATCTGTTGTCAAATCTCAAGTTACATAACATAGACCTCTCCTAACCCTGTGTGGGATACAGGCAGGCGTAATAATAGGTTATTAAAAGTAGTACTTTTCTAATGATGGTTTTTTTATATTTAGATTGTTTCTTACTGTGTCAATTTTGTTAATTTCTCGTGTTCATTTTTTTATTGTTTTCTTTATTAAAACGTGGTATATACAGGGTTATTGGTAATATGTCGGCAATCCATTAAAGGGATCTAGGGGAGGTCATTTGCAACCAAATTACCCCTTATGACCCCTATGCAAATGTCAACCATTTCCGAGTAATTTAGCATTTTATATTTTTTGGTGGTATAAAAGTTAGAAAAAATATTTAAAAACACAGGGCATGATTTTTTTATTATTATTATTGACTGCTTCTACTTCAATATATAATAATCAACCATAAAATGACAATTATCTTTAATATTTTTTAAAAGAGACCACACAATTTTCATCATTTTGAGCAGGTTATTTGATTTTATTATGTAGTTGATTTCTGCAAAAAAACATGGATATACTTTATCGAAAGACCATTCCAAAAATATGTACAACTATATACGATATGATACCAGACCAGATATTCAAAAAAATATAAAATGTCTAATTACTGGAAAGTGGTTGCCATTTGCACATGGGTCATAAGGGGTAATTTGGTTGCAAATGACCTCCCCTACATCCCTTTAAAGGGTTGCCGTGGTATTACAAATAACCATGTATATCTTAAATTACTTAAATAAATAAAAGAGATGTTTTATGTAACTGGGGTTCTTCATTTAATGATTTCATTCTGTAAAAATTGTTAATTTAGGAATGTTTTGTGAAAAACTGAAATACTGAATCAAGTTTTCGCTTTTAACATAGACCAACTGGAATATAACACACTCCTAAATAGAATGATTGAGCTAGCAACCAAAATAATGGTGTCAGTGAAACAGTTATGTTTTCATTAAATTCTGAACATCTGGAAATGATCGCGATGTTATTTTAATAAACAAGCAAACCGTTGTTCTTTCTATTGATTGAAAACAAGCCCATGTAGCATCGGCCATTAGAGTTTCAGAATACCGCAGAACCGTGTTCAGAGTATACTTAAATTCGTCAGTGAATTATCTGTACCTATCGGTGCTGCATTGTGTCTTTATCACATCACATTGACGATCTTCCTTCAAGTTTTTTAACGTTATAATTTATTAGTGGCTACCGGCTTTCTTAACCCTTTGTCACTTCTTAAAACTACTACCGAACGATTTTAGCACGAAAACGAAAAGATTGACTGTGACGCGACTCTACAACGAATCTTCTTGCAAGTTTTTTCTAACGGTTTGTTTTTAATTCTTCCTCACTTCTGGGAATATATATTATTCCACCTAACGATTTTAGCACGAAAACGAAAAAGATTGACTGTGTGTAAAGAAGTACGCCAAAGCACTTTATAGCGTCGGCGATATTTTGTTATTTTATCGCTAGTGTTTCACGGAAAACTAGCCTAGTGATATTACCACTATTTGGTGTAATAAATTTTAACTTAATATTTATAATAAAGTAGGTATTGTTTGTGTTGAGACTGCTCATATCAACATCTCCGCGCGCTGGCGGCACTGAACGAGGGGTGCGGGGGGACAGAGGGGAGTCCCCCGTCCGACGACGGCCGAACGCCGGCTGGCTAGCACTACCACAGTAAGGCGTCAGCTGCTACACGCCACCACCCACGGCTGCTCTTGCGCGTTTTTTAACGTCCATATTTTCTTGTTTACCTACGTTTTAAACCTTTTACCGTTGTAATTTCATTTCTCTTATATTAAACATGTTATACAGCCCACTCAACTTTCATTTTGCTCCACCACGACCTGATTTGGTTTTATAACAATTTGTTACATGATTATGCTTTTGAAGTTATGTAGGTACCTGCTGGATAATCCAAAAACACATACGAACCCGCAACCTAATCGCGTAACACACTCAATCACAATCTGAATGATTTTGAAGGATATTGCTTCATATGCTTGAAAAATTCGGCTACTCGACAACGTCACGCAATGGATTTTGTTGAATTGACAAAATGAAAGGCATGGTAATTGTATGTACCGCAATTAGCCCGTAGGACTTAGTATACTATACGAGTTCTATTCAAAACACACATCGTGTGTGCTCCGCTTTTTCCATAAAGTTTGACGCGCGTTCCCGCACAAACTACATCCCGTATGTTTCTATGATAGTTGCATCCGTGCTCAACGATGCGATCTTGAATACTGATAATCGAATACACACATACATATAAAACAAGTTTCTATGTCACTAACTTTGTGGAGACATTGATTTCTGATAGATAATAATATTCAAAGGTAGTGAACGTAGAAGTTTGTCGATGAAACGATGATGGTTCTGAAACTTTATCTATTAAATGAAAACGCGACAGATAAATAAGTTTATCAAAACGTTACAACACCAATTACATTAATTAACATAGAGACATGTTACCCAGTAGCTGGGTTGTGGAGGTCAGATAGGCAGTCACTCCATGTAAAATACTAGTATTCAACTGCATCCAGTTTGGATAAAGCAGGCAGATGATGATGATGATCATGGCATGCTGTTTTGATAGACAGGTGATTCAATCCCATTGTGATACAATATAAACTAGTACGGGGGGTATTGTGACGGTTACTGGCGGCCGGTAGCCTTATATATTGTAATGTCAACGGTATAAATTGTGCATAAATTAATAAACTGGCAAAACGCTTTAATAGCAGCAGGAAGACTGTGTTCTTTTTGACTGTGTTCCATGCTCTTGACAATAATCACCCATTTTTAGAAAAGGGTGATTATTGTGCTGTTTATTATTTTATTTAACCATTTATGTACACACTTATATAAACAGACAAGAAGAAAATAACAGAAAAATAGGTACAAAGGTGACGCTTATTTCTAATGAAATCTCTTCCAGCATACCTGCGATAGGATAACTTAGACTGAATTAGAGATAGGGTGACTTTTATAATGGAGGAAAACTGACTCCCATGTCACAGGTATAAACCTAGTTTGGGAGCCAGGGGACCCATGTTTAAGATACCACTTCTATATGTTGTAAATGTAATGGCTGTAACAATGTTGTCACTTTTTTTTTAAATAAAGAAATATTACTTAAAACAAAAAAAAAACAAAATTACAATATAAAAGCTTCCGGTCGCCAGTGACAGTCACAGTACCCCCCGTACTAGTTTATATTGTATCACGATATTATTTGCTATTCAGTGGAAAGATAAAATATAAGGTTGGCCTTATATTTTATCTTATTATTCATTAACAAAGGATTCAACACTATATTTTCCCGGACAAAAGAAGAATTCCCACCACAGTCCGACCAGTAAATGACATTCATCAGTTTTCCTAATCGCTACGCTAAAGAACGCTGCAGCTGCGTACTGAATGGGAAAATTCCCATTTACCACGACAAATGGCGTACTATTAATAAAGGACTTGACTTTTGTCTTGTTGGATAATCTCGTGGATTTTTGGGTCCTGAAGCCTAAAAGCCTTAAGCTTGGGAATAGGGGTCCGTTGTCATGGTAATTTTAAAGTCGTGTTTGTTTAAATTTTGGTTGATGTAATGCAATAGTAACTACTTAGTATGTAGTTACGGCTAAAAACTGACAAAGGAAGTTGTAGTTTATAGTTATGAATCCGTAGTTACACACAAAAATATTTAAAATATATTATTAGCACCTGATTTCCGAATGAAGAATTTGATGTTGAGAATTCCAAGAAAATTTTTAAACTCTACTCAGCTAATCGAATCATTTAAGCGCCCGCGAAGTTTAAAGATTTCTTTCATTTTTTACAAAGAAATTTTATTTTCGCGGTTTATACTAAGGAAATACCTTAAGAGGGCTATTACAATTTTTGTGTGATTATGGTTTAGATACGGCCACAAAATTAAAAAAAAAATATCGCCGAGAAAGTTTGATTATTTCTCTCGGGAGTGTTCTAAATAAATATCACATTTTTTATTGTATTTGAGTGTGATACTCTTCAAACACTCAAATACAAGAAAAAGTGTGATAGCCCTCTTAAGTGGGCATGTTATGAAGTAGTTTGAGAAGTTTTCAATTTTACGTTGCCAATTCAGAAACAGGGTGTGATCTTTTAAAACTCGTAAATTTTAATATTTTTTTGGGTGCCTGTGAATCTTAATAAATGTCTTATTACAAAACCCATAATAACAGTCAAGTTAAAAGAAAAAGGAAATGTAAAAACAGAGAGATAAAATAAAATGATATGCAAATATATTCTTTATATCCAAGTTTAGTCAATTCCGGTGCGAGTTAGCCAAATCCCCCAGATTTAGCTGAAGTCATGACGTGATCATAGTCTGAATTGAAAAAGATGGCGCACACTGTTTTCTTTGAAGCTTTTCAGTGAATAATATTATAGAATTGCAGATTGCTTGTATTAACCGGAGTTATTAGGCAGACGTATGCCATTTTCCCTGACGGACAAAATGCATGTTTCCCAGCAGTGGGAACATTATAGGCTTTATCAACATTTTAACTGTAGGTAATTATGCAACAGAGGCAAGCCTTATAGTGGACTCATTATAAACTTCGAACTGCAAATAATGAATTTACGGAAAAACAAAACAAAGCTTTTTCCAAGAGCTGGGAATCAAATTAAACTAACAAATATTACAGTAACTTAACATGCCAACAAAGCGTTTAAAACTAATAATCTTTATTTATGAATCTACATAATAAGCGTTTAAAATGCGTAAAATTTTAACACACGATTATCGCTCAGCCGCAGATTAATAAAACACCGATTAAGTTCATGTTAACACGTGGTTAATCTAGATAAGAGATTATTTATGTACCTTATTAACTAAATGAGCTGCCTTATAGTCTACGGTCACGGATAGCCCGTCATTTTATTATATTTTCGTACAGCTAACTGTATACAGGGATCATTTACCACGGGCTAATTAGATACCACCCAGGCAGACAAATCTGGGAAGCATAACGACTCTAACCATACCCAACTTGAAATTACTTTTAACTCTACGGCGAAAATCCTCCGGCACGTGTTATCAGTTATTGTCTTTCCGTGGTTAGTATCGTGGCTCCTAAACAGATGAACCAATTTCATTGGGGTTTTAACACAAAGATACTATAATTAAAAGAATCTCCTTGAGACGAGAGATGATAACTAAGTAAGTACTTTTTAAGGGTGTCTTGAAAAGACCGCCCATTGCGTCACACTATGTATGTTTTTTAAAGTCTGTGTTTTATATGTTGTACATAATGAAGAGTATTATATTCTACTGTTGCCCCGCTAATTGTTACTTCAGGATCAAAGTAGCCTATGTCCTTACCCAGGTCATAGTCTACATGTGTGCCAAATTTCATCCAAATCCGTTTAGCCGTCTTTGCGTGTTTGAGTAACAAACAAACACACTTTCGCATTTCTAATATTAGTTGGGATTCTATTCTACATTTGATGCGCCTTAGACAGCCAGCACCGCCACAAATCTTGCTGGTACTATCACTACAAGAAGCTTCGCCGTGGAAACTTCCTACCATCGTAAGTTATTCGTCTGTTGTCGAAGCGATGAACGTAAACTTTCACCGTTAACATTAATTACAGCTATAACGTCGCCAAGGTGACGGACAACGCACAAACTCAATAAATCTTAGGCACCTACTAGTTTTAAGGAAATCTTGGTGTCTTTGCTGCACTGAATTATTGTTCTTTTGGGAGTTGGTTGCGTTTTCATTATGACTGAGTAAGTCGGCATTAGAGATGCGCGGAATGTTCGGTCAAATATTCGTATTCGGTATGTTCGTTCGTAGTTTGCCGAAAAATAAGTACTTACCGAATATTCTTCTTCTTCGTCGTGTCGATGTCGCGACAGTGTATAATTTTGTTGGCCCAAATCTTCACCACTTCCACGGTATCACGAGGTGGCAGCACAGAGCTCGCTATGGCTGCATTTTACCGAATATTGAACAAGTACCTATTATTATTTTAAGATTTATATGTTAAAAAGGCTTTATTCTGAGAACCGTATATTATATTTGTAAATGAAACCAGCACTACCTTGGATAATAATCATGTAAGTATAAAGAATTTCAAGTTTTAATTCAAGTTAACTGTTATTTTTTTCACAGTCAATTTTAAAGTATGTAAACAGAGATGAAAAAAAAAATTAAAATGTACTTATCTCAAGATTTATTCAAAATCATCATTAATTTTAAAACAGCATTCGCTAAATAATATTTACCGAAGATTCGGCCGAATATTCGTATTCGGTTGAACCTATATTCGCCGCATCTCTAGTAGGTATGTTTTTTTGTTCGCCTGATATACCAAACATCATGCTCGTATACACTGAAGTGGTAGGCAGGCTTTAATAGAACATGGGTACATCCACATTCTGCCGAAAATAAATTATTTATTTATTCTTTGTTTTATTTAGTTTTTAAGTATTTTAGTTTTTAATCAAGTAAATAAGTACGTTTAATTTCTGAGTATCTAATACAAACAAAGTATGAGTAGGTAATAATTGAATTATTTACATTTTGGATCGTATGTACAATTATTGAAATGCACTTGAATATTTGCACCTTGTTGAATGTTGGCAGATCCCGATGTACTCGGAATATTTATATTCACCACTTTATTATTTTTGTAAACAACAAAGTAATAATTTTACCTACTAATATCGAACAAAAATGGCGGGAGACGACACGAATTCTAATAATATAAAAAAAATATAAAATTTAATTAGTAGCATTAGTAGTGAAACGCGCGTGCATTTCAATGTTTTTTTTTTATAATTCATAAAGATCCCACGAATTGAGTAGTGAGAATGTGGCTGTTTATTGAGTGAGGAAGGATCCAGTTCGAGTTGCATAGTGAAGTTTAGTACAACATTATTATCATTCGTTTGGATGTTACTATAACCCTCGTTGTTTTAATGTTGGCAATAAGCTAACTGTTTCAGAAACTTTTATTGTGGATTTATAGCATGGGTGTAAATACAATTAATTATACAATCTTATTTGTAAAAATATTCAAGTGTAACATATCTAAATTTCAAATATTTCTGTCAAGGAATGTCAAAGTTAGAACCTTTGAATAGCTCTCCTGTAAATTTGTGTTTTTTCACTTGCACTAGTATACGTAGGACCCGTTGAATTGGCATCATAATAATGATTATTTTTATACTGTCATAACTTAATCACTTGAACAAAGCCCAAACACATAAAATAAAACCCTTTCGTTCATAAAATTTAAAATAAATAAAACACATGGCACCCAAACTCTGCCCACCTCCTAACTGACATGCCGACATCAAACGACATGTCCCACATTTAAACATATTTCCAACAGAAAGCACTCTGAAACCCCTGAAATTCAGTACCATAACATTAAAAAAGTTTTCAGGCTTCAGTACGATATTTTTAATTTGTCGTAGCGAAAGTTTGAAAATATTTCAGCTAAAAAAAAAACGAGAAATACAATGGACTCGCTTGAACTAAGTGGTACAACTTTTTTACGATTGGTCCACGTCAAAGTTGTTGATTGTAAGTAAATTGCTCTTCGAACGAATGTGTGAATGTTATCGGTAATCGAATGAGAGATGAATGGTAGATGGAATTTTTTGTTGGGAATTTAATTGTGTTTTTGGTTTTTGGAGGACCGTAGTTGAGAACGAATTTTGATTCACGAGATAATTGAGAAAGGATGATAATCTTTTTTCCATGACATTATTGAGGGATTTGCTGTTATTCTAGCCGTTAGATGTTTGAAATGGGTACTTATTATATTTTAATTATAATTTCAGACTTTCTACGTGATCAATTCTCACTCCTTTTGTATTTTTTTTTTTTTACTTGATATCGTCTTATAAATCGATGAACACCGGCTGCATGCACGAAAAAGTGTAACGTTCCGTCTGAGCCTGAGCGTGCAAGCGAGAGCGCGGAACAAGCGATAGAGAGGCACGATCACCCCTTTCCCTTACGTTAGCGTTAGTTTGTGTCACATTTATCTCTTTTCTCGCGTGACGTCAGAGCTAGTATTCCGAATACAGTAGTAGTAGTGGTGGTTCATCGATGTTTCTTTATGACGTTATAACGTAAAACTATCATCCGTAAACCGACTTTTCAGACAACCAATTTTTTATTTAACATGGGTTTGCTCTTGACTCTGTTTGTTTGTTTTTTTTGTTTTATTTTCAGTGGTGACAGAGACAGAGTCGACGATGGAGTGAGCTTACCCAGAAGAAGCCTGTTCACTCTCACTTTGAAGAGATTAGGGTTGTATGCGTTCGGAAACACAGATATAGAGAGTTCCACTCTTTTGCTGTGCGCATAACAAAAGACATTTGGAAACGTTTTGTATTTGAGAAGAGTCATTTGCCAAAACCCATGGTTTCTAAAGAGATTTCATTTAGCTCTGCTGCAAAATCCACGAGGTCCTATTTCTTTCTACCACATAAGTATTAAGTAGCAAATCAAGCTACACCACCATCAGCCTAGTCATTTCGGCTTCCAGTCTAAGCGAATGCAGCTGAACTGACCTCTACAAACCAGTTACTGGGTACTGCGATACCACTTGGTATGACTGGTGGTCAGACTTTCGGAATTCGGGCTTCTGACGACCCGTAACGACTGTTAAAGATCCACGAATGCCAGCCGGGACCTACGGCGTAACGTGCTTTCCGAGGCACGGAGGGGTCTCGGTAGGCAAAGATGGTCACCCATCCAACGACCGACTGCGGCAAACGTAGCTTAACCTGGTCGATCGACTCGGGTGGCTGTTATTACTTAGCCACGAGCTCCTATAAACCTAGCAAAGCAAGATATACACAAACTGCTATACTTAGATGGATTTCATCACGTCCCCGTTTAGTAGCAATTAACATGCAAATCCTCATTATTTATTCGTATCACCGCGCTAACGCAGTTAGGGGGTGTGCTGACGTCATGGAATTATTATAAAGTCTCTACTTTCATTATTTTTAAATGAGGAATTCTTCGATACTTAATGTAATTAAGCTCCTTGAAGCTTCCTTTTCAATAATGTTTTTGTTTTTTGACAGTTCTGGAACGTCCGTTGGGTTATTTCTATAGTCGAGCACATTTTATCAAACACACGAAGCAATGTAGTACATATTTATTCTGTACTGTCAAAATGAGAGGGATTGTCTTCAAGTGATTAGGATGCGGGGCTTCATCATTTCAGCCGAAAGACGTCCACTGCTGAACATATGCCTCTCCCAAGCATGGCCACTTTGACCAGTTTTGTGCTTCTCGCATCTACCGGATTCCTGCGGCCTTTTCAAGGTCATCGGCCTACTTTGTGGAGGTCTTTCAACGCTCCGTCTTCTACGCGGTCGCCACTCCAGAACCTACTGGATGCGGGGCTTGTCATGTTTGAAATCATCAAGGGACGCTTTAGTGCGGTGATCAATTCTCGTTCCTCCTCTGTATGTGAAGAGTTTTTTTTTAAACAAGATGTTGATGGCTGCTGCGTTCGTTACGCCCCGTCTAAAATATTGCTCGCTCCTTGAAAAATACAAAACTCTGCAACGGATAGGTATTTTTCAAAAACCTCAAATACTTCTTTAGATAGTATTATTTACGATGGAAGCAGGTAGTCTGTCTGATTGTAAAATACATTGAGTTTTGACCTCACACAGACCACCAGTCATTTGGGTAGGGAGATGAAAGTCTGTGCTATACATGCAAAATCTATGCTACGCTTCGATTTAAAATTTGCTGCAAGATATAGCTCTTACTAAACTCAATTGAAACTATTGCTATCGTTTGACGCCTATTAAACTAGAAAGAGGATGTAAATTATTATTCATCATTGGCTGATGATAATGATCAACATTCGCCCCTACAGTCGTCTCCGCATTCGGCAAGCCACTGCTGGACATGCGGAGTAATTGATTAACACACTGACAGTAGGAATGGGTGTCATTTTGACAGTTCTACAACGTTCATTGCGTTAGATACCTACGTTGTCGAGCAGACCAATTTTTTGAATATATGAAGCAAGGGATTAACAATATCCCAGAAAGTTGTCAAATAGTAAAAATAAAAGGCGTTGCAATTGTTAATGTGTTACGCATTGAGGGTTTTCTGAAATGACGTTCACTAGGTGGCAGCACTGAGGCGTCAGGTCCGGGCACCTGTCAAAAGTGTAAGCGCCTATATTTTCTTTAGTCCTGACTGAATGATGACAAATGAATGAAACGAATGATGAACGTCATCATATATTTTATATTAGAAGACCGCTTATCGAAGTGGCGCCAACTGTTGTCGTATATTTTCATGAACACCCTCATTACTCCGTCGGGCTTCAAAAACACACTGACATTTAAGACGTCAACTCGTTTGACAGCTCCTGCCACCAGTGTCATCGTCTCGTTGTTGCTCTGTATGTTATTAAGAACAAGAATAATGTTCTTATTTTGACTTATTTGGTAATAAAGTGAAATAAAACTAATTTCGGAAGTCGATGTCTTTGTTTTTTGGACTTTCGTTGTTTGCCACCGACTTCCGAAATTAGTTATTTATCATTTTGGAGTGTTTTTTTTTTTTGGAAATCAGTGGTTTTTCTTTTTTTCGTTTTTATTTTTCTTTTTTTAGTTGTGGTATCTACCCCAAAAAAAGTCATATAAAACTACTTGCAATGTAAATAACAGTGACAGGAAATTATTACAACATCATCAACATACACTAAGTGGAAAAAATACGTATTATCGAAGCTGACTCAAAAACCACTCTTCAGAAGTTTCCCAAATTTATATGGGACCAACCAAGAAGAATATCCGTTTAAACAAACTATTGTTTTTCCTAATCTATTCATAAATGTCGGAGTTCTGAGGTAACAAAAACAAAAAAAACAATACAGCCGAATTGAGAACCTCCTCCTTTTTTTGAAGTCGGTTAAAAAGAGAAAGACACCAGAGCCTTAAATATTGTACCTACCTATTTACTCTGTTTCGCTTGTATTGTGATTACGACTAAAGCCCACAATTTCCCGTGGGCGTATTTGAGACAAATAAGGAAAACATACGAAGGAAATTGACCGCGATGACATAAGAAAAAAGGTCATCATTTGTCCTCTGTAGTTGGGACCAGTTGGCTAATTCTCGTACTTAAAAAACGTTCAAATTCAAGTCGCAATCTCATCTCAGCGACAATCTATGTCAAAAACCTGTCAAAAATGTATGAAAATTGATTGTAAGATTTGACAGATTGAGACTGAGATTAGAATGCGAACGGTCTTAAAAATACGGGAATCGCCCGATCAAGAAGTCTGGTTTTAACACAAAGGTTCCTATAGTGTATACTTTTCTAGATAAAGTCAAGAAATAAATAGTTAAGCAAATTGGTATCCAGCTTAAATTGTACGTATATTCAAATCACAACTGTAATTTTTTGACAATTGTGATTTGGCAAATTGATACAGGGTATGCTTAACAATTATTTTTCCCAACGGCTTTGTGATGAGTCTTTGACACCCTATATACGTTTGGCACAGCAGTAATTTATTTTAAATGATGAATTTCTAGACACTAACGTCACTTTGCACTGAAGTTTGTAGAAATATTTGCCATTAAAAAAATATTTTAAAATCTGCATCGCCGTCGTCTAGCTAGAGTTATATGAACACAAATTTTACTGTTATTGGGGGACATTGACACCCCAGGACAGTTATTAGGAGCTCTAAATAGGTATGTCTGGATGTGAAGTCTGCAGAAAATGACAATTGAATTTAATATTATTCTTGTGCTTGGTTTATTGAAGTAGGTAATTGTAATCAGCTTGTATTTTTCGAATACAGAATACAGGACCTATTCTCCAGCAGAGTTTTTATGCTGCCTTGTTGATGGTCACAAGCACGATTGCTGAGCGTGAGGTCATAGATTCGATTTCCATGATCGGCAGTGTTATTGGATTTTTTCGTCTAGAATTTCTTAGTAGCTACCCGGAATCTGGATTTGTGATCTTATAGCATGGGACTTAAAAAATAACTGGCGAAATGTACAATCGAGGAAGTTCATATCTATGCACCTTTAGTACTATTTTTCCCTGTAGCGCTCGGGCGGTAACAGTAACTAACGTAAAACAGATGCGGTCATCGTGTTCACGGGATTTTGTTCTAAAACTGCTTAGATATGAACTTCCTCGATAGTACGTGTACTATAAGTACATCTCTGCCTAAACATTCTGGGAAACAAGAGGGATATTATGTATAGTTTTGAAAAGTTTTTTTTTTAAACGTTGCCCCCCACTAGGTATTTCTCCTGTATTGTGTTGCGTTTACAAACATATAAGCTCACATACACAAACAGCCAGACCCGGAACAACTACTTGTAGGTCATACAAATATTTGTTCCGTGCGGGAATCGAACCCGCGACACGCAGCGCAGCAGTCAATCGCTTAATCACTGCGCCAATCGTGCTGTCAATCCAAGTGTCATTGAAAATCAAGGAAGAATCAAGAATGAATTCCCAGTACCTTCCTAGGTATAACGAAGGATTTATGCCCAACGGTTGCTTCGATAATCGATTAGATTCGATTTTCGATTCGAATCTTCAATTTTTAAAGCCTTAGCTTCGTCTCGATCACAGTATAGTAAAATATTATATTGTCTTTGTATTAACATTCGATTGAAAACGATCAGGAACGGTTAAACGTAGGTAGGTTAGGTACTAGGATTAAAGACGCGGCCATTGATTCTGAAAACTATTTTGTTTTGTTTTTAAGGGTATTCTATATTATTTTGTTCCTGTTTCGGCTAGCGTGAAATTGGCAACCAATAACATCAGGCCAGTTTTTCCCGAAGACGTAGGCAGAAATATCCATATCTAAGTAAAGTAGTTCGTATTCAGGGAAGTCGCTTTTCGTATATGACCACTTGTCTTCAAAAACCACACAACGTATTTTGATGCGGTTTTCACCGTCCCTAAGTACGAAATCAGTAGCGTGTGTATTGGATCATTAGGTTCCCTTCAAAATGGTTGAGTTGAATGTTGCTGATCCATACGTCATGTTCGTGAACGGGCGCCGTCAGTAGGCACTGGTCATCTCTTAGCTGCCACGGCTTATTTTAATTCCGGAATTGTTTTTATCTTTTTTTATTACGGACGCTTTTAACGTGTACCTACGTCTTTCTACATCGTTCTCACATGTATAATGTCTACATGAATGATGTAACCACGTTTTTGTAATAATACTTTGATTTAAAAGAGTGTCCATGGAGTTTCTTGCCCGTTCTTCTCCATGGGTACCTACTACGTTTTGGAATGGGCAACAAGCTTAATTTTTCTGACTGACCGACCCCTACACAATTCAAAAGTGCCTGTATTTGGTTTATTTGAAATAAATTTCAAAAGTGCCTGTATTTGGTTTATTTGAATTATATGCTTTTAGTTTGAATTTGTAGTTTCGGCCGAAGTTACGTTTGGGGCCCGAACTAAGTAATAAATGTCAACACGATTTGACAGATGTCCATACTCCCGATGTGTTTTAGTATGTCCGAAAAGGCTAATTAATCGGGAGAAGAATTCACTCAGCAGTTTTGAACTACTTTCGGAGGGGACCGTATCTTCCTTGACGGATTCAGAGAACAGGGACGGGTCGCTAGTATAGAATAAAGGACACGAACAAAAAAAAACAGAATACATAACGAAACAATGAATCTGGCAATTTATGAATAACAGATAGTTTATCAATCGTATCAGTCATGTCCTCATAAGGGTTCAGGAGGCCTACTCTCTAAGTCCGTCAACGAAGATATGGGCCCGTCCGAACACAGCTCGTTACTTAGAATTGAACCCTACTCACGATTAATTAACTTTTCCGGACGAGCTAAAACACGTCGGGAGTTAGGACAACAGCTGTCAAATCGTTTTGTCATTATTTTTAGTTCGTGCACAGGACTAATCTTATGTCCGTATGTGTTACGTACGGCAAAACTACATACTTCGTGTTTAGGGAGTAGTACGGTTTAGGTAGTAGTAGTACTCGTAAACGAAATACGTGTATGAACGAGGACGAAACAAACCTTGTGCACGTGGTTTTCGGTAAGTGCGGTGGTGTTCGGTGGTTACAGCCGACCCCTTGTGGCAATACCATTATGAATAATTAATGGTTTTGCCTCGTTGGTCTTGCGGTCACACGCACTATTGCTGAGCATGCGGTCCTAGGTTCGATTTCCAGGCCGGGCAAAGTTGTTTCGGGAGGTTCCTGTTCCGGATAAGGCAGGAGGAAACGCCCGGGTGTCACCATTGTGTGGATCACCCAGAAGACACGGTGGAGCATACGGTGGAGGTCTGCCCGGCTTGGGCGGAGCACCGCCGTGTCCTCGTGGAGGCGATTGGCGGTGGCGATCTCTCGCGTCCGGCCCTGGTCCAGGCCATGGTACGGAGCGAGAGGGCTTGGGAAGCGTCACCTCCTTCTGCGAAGCAGTAATGTTTGCGAAGGAGGAGGCAGAACGCGTGAGGGAGAGGCAAAATTCGCGCCCTCACGCCACTAGCCGCCGCAGGAGACGCCCTGGGCGTCGGGAATCGCAGGCCGATTTCCGGCCACCGTAGGCGTGGGCTTGCGAACGGCGAGCAATGGGCAGCTCGCCGTTCGATAAGGACCAGGCCCGGGTCGACGGCGCGTTGTGTTCCACGCGCGCCTCAAAGAGGTGTCAGCACCAATGACGGGGGGGGGGTCCGCTAGGGCCGATGCCTGCCGGGGTTGCGAGAAAGTCCGAAAGGGTTACCGTGGCCCCAGGCACCGGCAACTGAAGGAACACGGGTGGGTTTTAGTCAGTAAGAGTCTGACACGCCCTCCTGCTCTGCCCCCAGAGCGGGAGAAGTTATTTGATGATTTCCCACCCTCAAAAAAAAAAAAAAAAGGCCGGGCAAAGTGTTATTGGGTTTTTTCATCACGAATTTCTCAGTAGCAGTGATGAGTCTGGAATTGTGCTCGGATAATGGCAATAGGCTCGCCCCTATTACTTGGATCTTCAACATATCTGGCGTAATGTGGATGTAGGTACATCTGCTGAACGCATTGGTGATTACAGGCGTGATGTTATGTTATGTTGTTTTACCGTCAGGGCTGAAAACAAAGTAAGCCAGGAAACTAGGCAGCTCTCTGTCCTAACAACCATTAATGGTTATGGTGAATCCTCACTTGTAGCCCGCGAAATTCATATTCTCTAAGATTTTTTGTAAATTGCAGCTCAGCATTGCGATTCTGTAACCATCTCACCGTGAAAACTTAGGTGAAGTGAGCGTGGAGTGAGCTGTCAGTGTCGTCCCACTGATGCTAGGGATTGACCAAACATTACATTTACAATCATAATCGAGATTTTAATTATATTTTTTTAATGTTAGATCTGTTGATCATTTTATATTATTAAAAAAAAAAATGTAAGTGTCAAAATATTATTATTTAGAGTTTTTTTATAAAACAGCAACACAGAAATTCAGTCAGAAACTCAATTTCGTTTATTTTTAAATAAAAATCAAAGATGACGGTAAGCCACCTTTGATTGTCATTTTGACCTCACTTTCGGCTTTAGCAACCTCGAAAACCATGAAAACGACAACAATAGTCATATTAAACCATAGGTCCCTAATAACAAACAATGTCCATGCGCATCTTCTTTAGTAGCTAGTTTAGGAAAATAAAATAAAAGAACTTATTTGAGTTTCTGAAAACCCGTAAACAGTAAATTTTAGCCACTTAAATACTAGCTTTGAAATAAAATTAAAATAAACTGACCGGTTGGCGCAGTTGGTAGGGACCCTGCCTTCTGAGCCGCTGGTCCCGGGTTCGATCCCCGGACAAGTCAAACATTTGTGTGCATGAACATGTCTGTTTGACCTGTGTCTGGGTGTGTATTATGTATATCAGTCATCAGGTTACCGTAGTACAGGCTCTGCATAGTTCGGGATCTGAAGACCTTGTGTGGATGTTGTTAAAAAAAAAATTAAAAAAAAAATTAGAATAAAAAAAATTATGATTCTAAATGTAATGCTTGGTCAATCCCTAGCATCAATGGGATGACACTGACAGCTCACTCCACGCTCACTTCACCTAAGTTTCACGGTGAGTTTTTACAGAATCGACAAGCTGTTTTACGTCGTATGATGTTCAAAATGTGATTCACGACTGTAGAAAATAATGATATATTTACTGAATAGTAATAATTAATTTCATAACAGTCGTCAAACTTTGGATATTTGTTCCACCTAAGAATGTTCATATGAAATATTTGGCGGGCTACAACTGAAAGTTCACCATAAGGGGCTTCCAAAAATCATGGTCATCTCTATGGTGACCATAGACTACCAAAGTGGTTAGTCTAGTATCGTTCTTCAAAGTTACAAGAGTCTCTTGGTGCGTGGCCAAAATCGGAACTATAATGCCACCATCTTGTTTTTTTTTAATAGTACATATTTCGCAAAACAATTTCACTTATGTTTACCAACAGCGCTTCTTGTCAATATCATTCAAGCGCCAAAAGCTCCTTGTAGAACTATAGCCAGGATACTAGGGGATTCCTCTGTCTATTATGGTTATGGGACTTCGAAAAATTTTCCGGGGTGACCATAGACGACCAAAGTGGCTAGTAAGTATCTATCGTTCTTATTACACATTTTGAAAGAGCAAGACTCTCGTCAAAAGAAATAAAACAATAAAACACATCATCATCATAAAAACCGAATGAAAAGTAAACAATATATATAAAAACAAACAGCAAGAAGTTATAAAGGCTTACATTTTTATCCCATAACCAGTTTACAAAGAATTTGATTACATAACAATGTTTTACGTAAACCAAAATTGAACGAAAAAGTTGCGGTGAAACCCGGTTGAAAATGTTCGAAGCGCTTGGTAAGTGAATGAACGAAAGAGTGATTGATTGAATGAAGGCCGCTCGCTCGGCTGATTGAACTTACCGTCGCTACCTACACGTGATTCCATCTGGTTTTTTTGGCGTTCTGTAAAAAAATAGTCTTATAGAATGAGAAAATATTAAGTTGGGAGGAAAATGTTTTGTGGAGAAAAGTTCAGATATAAAAAAAGGTTAATCTACACATAGGGAATGTACCTGTGACCAATTAATATAAGATATTTTTGATGAATTACAGTTGTGACCAAATTAGAATACTCCAATTTTAGGAGGGGTAATAAGTTGTGTTAGGGATAAAAGTTTACTTACTTATATATTTTTTAAACTATCAGTTTCAAGATGTTGACAAGCATATAAATCGTTCATATCTCGAAAACACTGGATAATTTTCAGGTCAAGAAAAAACAACTGACAGTACTAGTAGGTAGGTACGATCAAGGAAAATGATTGTGTATCAAATGGACACACTAACTGATTTGATATCTGAGTTGATTGCTAACGGTCTTAAAAAATGCCAATTTCTCATCTCATCTGTTTTTCTTTCTATGTGTTTTCTGTATTTTGTTGTATCTGTCTACCGGTCGTAAATTACAATTATTATTGATGTTATAAATAAAAGAACGTGTGGGGTCGGGGTACCCCAGTCAGAAACGAAGTTCCTTACGGTTTTTCATAAACTGGAAAAATGTGAAAATATTTGCAGCTGCCATTTTGGAATTTCATTTTGACCTCACTAGGCTTCAACGCCCTCAAACACCATGAAAACTATCTCTCTCTCTCCCTTTCTATTATATACAGGATGAAATTGAATTCATGGGCATCCTTTTAAGGGGTCATTGTACTCATCATTATGAACAACTTTTACTATGAGATCAACACTAACATCGCGAAAAAAAATCTGCTGTTCACTACATTTATGTTTGCATATCCCTTCAAAATGTAGGGAACAGCTGATATTTTTTTGTGATTTCAGGTTTGGTCCCATTGTAAAAGTTGTTCATAATGATGAGTACAATGACCCTTTAAATGAATGCCCATGAATTCAATTTCACCCTGTATAATAAAAAGTCGCTGTAGGGGCCATAACGCTTTTTTGTTACGTGTCGATTACGACAAATTTACTACTACCGCAAGCTGTGTTATAGAACTTCGTTCCAATAATCAAACACTGACAAACATACTTAATCACCAACCTTGCCAACTTCGGTGATAAACACATCAGTCATCACCATCAAGTGTACCTAGTTTCCAAAATTCAGTTACCACCAGTCTCGTTAGGCAGCCATTAAAGTTTTTATTTCCAGCATTCAAATGTATTGTAAACACATAACGGCAGGGTTTAGATCATGCAATCAAAACGTATTAAAGTTTATGAGTGGTATAAATCATGGAGTTTTATCGTTTTCCATAAATTAATGTTCTGTTATATTGTTGTTCCTTTGTGGATTTTGTTCCTTTTGTTGACTGAAGGATATTATTTTTTAAAGTAATTTTCGCTTCATGGAGAGGTGAAGGGAGATCTTGAACTCTTGTTGACTATGTAAGGCTCTTGTGCGGAGAGCCTTACTTAGGCCCAATTTCACCGCCAATCACTAAACACGTTTAGCGCTCATCAATGGTAAAAAGTTGACATTGACACAGTCGGTAAGGGTGATTTTCGTAGTGCAAGTGTTCACAGATGTGCGGTTGATTGGACATTGACGTATGACATTGACTCGTGGTGACATTACGTGCCATAGAACTGACCCGGATACGTGCTACAGTCCTCCCTATGGCTTCTTTACCGACTCCTAGTAAACACTATATAGAAAAGGTTAATTTCAGACTAGGCATTTTGTTCATATTTTGTTAGTACCTAGCTATGTTAGTTACGACGAGGCGATCTATCATGAAATAAAATATGCATATCTCCTAAACTATCAAAAATCGCGGAACATACATGGGGTATTTTCGGATAACCCCTAGGTATGAGGAATCTATTATTTTTTTTATTAATTTCACTATTTGGCCACCCTATGTATGTAGGTATAAAAAAATAGTCTGAATAACAAGAGAATGGAAGTGGATACAATTATTATTATTTTATTATGCAGCACACATGAAGTAATTAACAATATACCGTCGTCACGTAACCTAACTAATTACAAGAGTTTCAAAGACACCCTATTATTTACAGCACCTTCACAGCAGCGGGTCGATAATGTTAATAGCCCACCGCGCGTCTGGCGTGACCTTCACAATGGACTAGACTAGAACTACGGTTACTAAAACGTAGTGTTTAGTGTTCAACAGCAGTGAAATACCACAAATATCAAAAAAAAACTTTTTTACAAAAAAAAGCCTTCCAAAATAAACACTAACAACGAAGTGACAAAAAAAAACGAATTCGGAAGTCGGTGTCTTTGGTTTTGTATTTTCTTTTTTTACCACCGTTTAGTTGTTGTGGTACCCAAAGACCTTATACTTTTAGGTATAAGGTCTTTGGTGGTACCTACCCCACACATATTCGTATACCTACCACTATTTGCTATGTGAATAACAGTGACAGGAAGTTATTATAACATCATCAATAAATACTAAATGGAAAAAATATGTATTATTGAAGATAACTGAAAAATTACCCAAGCAAAGTAAATAAAATTTCTATATGACCACACCTTTTTTTTTTTGATGGTGGGAAATCATCAAATAACTTCACCCGCTCTGGGCAGAGCAGGAGGGAGTGTCAGACTCTTACTGACTAAAACCCACCCGAGTTCCTTCAGTTGCCTGTGCCAGGGGTCACGGTATCCCTCTCGGACTTACCCGCAACCCTAGCAGGCATCGGCCCTAGCGGACCCCGTGATTGGTGCTGACATCTCTTTGAGGCGCGCGTGGAACACAACGCACCGTCGATCCGGGCCTGGCCCTTATCGAACAGCGAGCTGCCCATTGCTCGCCGTTCGCGAGCCCACGCCTACGGTGGCCGGGAATCGGCCTGCGATTCCCGACGCCCAGGGATGTCTCCTGCGGCGGCTAGGGGCATGAGGGCGCGAATTTTGCCTCTCCCTCCTTCGCGAACATTACTGCTTCGCAGAAGGAGGTAATAGCTTCCCATGTCCTCTCCCTCCGTGACCACCCCTGAAGCATACCCTATCCATTAAAAAATATTTTTTTTAATCGAGCCACAAATTGCCAGAAATATCGCATAACATAGATATAAAAAAAAACATGAAGTCGGTAAAAAAATACCGACGATGAATAAAGAACCTCCTCCTTTTTGAAGTCGGTTAACAACTATAAATGTTGACGATTTTTCTTTGTTGCAGCAATTCTTGGTTCTGCGTGATGATCTGCCTTTCAAGATGGATCTTAATGAGAAGCTTCCATTTTGGGTCCCTTCCAGACATTGTAATTATTCCTGAACAAGCCGTGAACCCGATCGGATTAACCATCGGCAATTTCTCAGAAGCCTTGTGACATTAGTTTCCAAAAAAACGATGCTGATCCAAACAGAAGTCACAAGTTCAAAAATGACTTTGCAAACTTTTATCCCCTATTACATCTAGTAAGGTTTCAACAATCCTTTCTCAGTGATTATCTTCGTTATAAATGTAACTCTTGTGCAAAATTTCATGCTTCTAGGCATTGTGGCTTAGACTGTGTGTTCTGACTTTTTCCGTTTCGCTTGGTTCCTAAGAGTCGCAGCGTGATGTTAAATAGCCTATAATCTTGCTCAAGAATTGAGCTATCAAATGCAATATTTATCGATGATCGAGATTATCACGTTCAGAGAGACAGACAGACGCGGCGGCCGGACTTTGTTTTATAATACCTATGTAGTGATTGGAAAGGGTATATATCTACTTCTTTGATGTGTTTTCATAGGCATCTACGAAGATTATGAACCTACCTCATGAACCGATTTGGGTGAAATGTTCCCAAAAAAAGTAACTCGGTACCTACTTGTGGAAATAGAATAGAATATAATAGAAAATGTATATTTGCAAAGAATGTAATGAATGTGTTATAAAATCATGTTTCGTTCCAGGTGCATTCTACTATTTGGCATGCAATAATATGAACTTATTTATAACTAAAACACAGACACACCACACGGGGAGAACACTGCCTGTTTTTGTTTATTTATCCTCAAAAAAAAAACGCGGGCGTAGCTTATCATAAGCGCATGTCAAATGAACTGTTGATCGCAGTATGCACTTAGGAGAACGTCAGCCCAACTTATGACTAATCCTTCCATCCCATTTTTAGACACGCGCCTGTAAAAAGGGGGCTTCCAAAACAACGCATAGAATCTACATGATTTCTACGACTATTCGTTTAGCCTTCGTCTCTCTCTACCCAACTTTGTGCGTTTCGACAGATTTCATGATCATAATCGTTAACAGCTTTGATTAGTGATCAGCGGCGTAATTAGCCTTTAGTGGTTAACTAAGGCCTCTTTTTTCATCCAGCCAACCAGCGAGGATCGTATCGCAAAAAAATGGTATAGGAGTTTTTAATTCTAAAATGAACATTAAGAAAAAACATTTTGTCACTCAGGAGTCAGGGCTTCAATTGGAAATGTAACAGCTTTTTTATGTCAATCATCACCAGCCTACAACAGTCCACTGCTGGACATAGGCCTCTCCAATTGCACGCCTTTTAGCTCGATCCTCGGCAACTCTCATCCAGCTGCTACCAGCGACCCTGCGAAGGTGGTCGCTCTTCGTAACCGGAGGGCGTCCTACCTTACGTTTTCCGATTCACGGTCTCCACTCAAGAACACGTCTACCCCAACGGTCATCGGTTCTACGGCTAATATGGGCGGCCCATTGCCACTCCAGCTTGCTTACTCTGTGAGCTAAGTCGACAACTTTGGTTCTCTGCTGGATCACCTCATTCCGGATTCTGTCCCTCAGAGAGACTCCAAGCATAGCTCGTTTCTTAACTCGCTAAGCGACCTTGAATTTATGGACCAGCCGTACCGTGACTGTCCATGTTTCGTCATAACAGGCATGACGCACTGATTGACAAACGCTGCCCAGCCCAGCTGAATTCTTCTGTTAGGCTCCTTCTCAAAGATGCCCTCACAAAACTGCAGAGTTTGCCCAAGGTAAACGTATTATCGATCAACCTCGAGAGCAACGCCATTGACAGCAATCGGTCCCGGAGTAATATATGTCAATAAAACATTTTATTTATTTATTTAGCTTCAAGGTGAATCATACACTCCGTTTTACCACTTATCAAGTTTTCTTTTCTTTTATGGTTTATGTCTCGTTATTTTCCTACAGGCTTCCACATCCTTCCGTGATTAAATCAGCATTTTGCACGGGGTGACTGGCATCTGACCTCTGTAATCCGATTACTGGGCAATATCGATTACCCTTACGGTAAGATAGGTTGTTGGCCTTTCGCCGAATAACCAGGAAGGATGTTTAATGTGTTTTCCGAAGCATGGAAGGGTCTCGAAGTGTAAAGAATATTCAGACACGGAACGAGTAAGTACTATTAAATGCGACCATTTTGTAACCGAAAATGTTCCTTAAAAACTAGACACTAAACCATAATCTTATATCACTTAATACTATTTAGATACAGTGATAAACTATATTACTTATTATACAACCCATATCTATCACAATTCTTAAAGCCCAGGAAAATAAGAAACAGTCTGCGAAAAACATACCTAGTCAAGATTTCTTTCCTGGATTATCTTTATCTAGGCATTAGAAATACTGTGTGAAAAATACATTGCGAAATACGATTATTAAAAAAAAAAAATGGCTGTCGGGATTTGCGACAGCAATTTTATTTTCACACATGTTTTCATTATGGAATTTTTACATAAAATTGCTACTATTGTAATAACTGTTAAATTACTCTCTACCTGCGTCTGTGTTTCCGAACGCATACAACCCCAACATCTTCAAAGTGAGAGTGAATAGGCTTCTTCTGGGTAAACTCACTCCATCATCGACTCTGTCTATGTCACCACTGACCTAGACCACACTTAGACTAGAGTCAAGAGTAAACCCAACTTAAATAAATGAATATAAAGAAAAACATAATTCTGGGGAAAACCCTTCACTAGGATTTATTTCGCTAGGCTATCATACTATTGGAGTGAATTAAAATAACCTTCACAAATGTTGGTAACAATACCCGGCACATCGTGAACAGTCACACTCGCTACCACCTTGCTAGCTGGCTAGTATTTTTCCCACGGTCTGAACTCTAAAGGGTGTAAAAAGACAGCCATCGACTACGCATTCTGTATCAAACTACTCGTAAGTAACATTGCAGAAAAATAATTGCTGGGAAACGAATTTTATTTTTGGTGTGAAAAATCGCTGTTTACGGTAGTGCGCAACGTAACGCACGCAAAACATTGTGCTTATGGGTGCATGCAACTGTACAGGGGTCGTGGTGGTATTAAAGTTTTGTTGTAACATTAAAACGAAGTTTTGGTAAAAAAACGTCAGAAAATGTTGGAATTTTGACCTACAATATCTCCGTAACCAGAAGGTTCCCCGGTATGGTCCGATACAAAAGAATTATTACAATGACGGGGAGTACAAGTGACATAACAGTGGGCCGTGCTCGCCCCGCAGATATACTAATAAGAGCCTTGACCAGGTTCTCAGAAATCCAAGGAAGAAACTCTTGTAAACTAATAAAACATTTTATTAGTCCTGCAGCTAAAGTAATATCTTTTACGATACAAGTTCCGTTTTAATTCCGACCCTCTATATAATGTACGAGGGTGCAGTGTTGTTTGGGCCGCCTGTCTTTAATTTATTTATAAAGAACCATGAACTTTAGGGAAACAAGGCATTGTCTTTATTAAGATCTGTTGTGATTATTTTTTGTATTCTGACCTACTAAAATGTTCTAACACTGCTAAAGGAAAACACCGGAACACACGCCGTGACTTACGAGTTTCTAGGTCGTAGGTTTGAACCCAGACAGGCGCATTACTTTCTGTAAATTATTTCATCACCACTGCACTGCTCTCAAAAACGGTGAAGGAAAACATCGTGAGGAAACCGTCATGTCCTAGAACCAAAAAAAATCGAAGACATGTGACATCTACCAACCCGCACTGGGCCCGCGGGGTACGTTACGGCCCACTCCCTCTCACCAAGAGGAGGCCTGTGTCCCAGCAGTGGGAACATTATAGGCTGATTTTGTTGTTGTTTTGTAAAGGAAAAGATCGTGAGGAAACCTGCAGCCTAATTGCGTACCACACTTACAATGGATATGTCTTTGATTTTGACAATTAGATACTAATCGTTGCGTTTTTTACCGCGTCGTCGGGAAGAAGATTTTTTAAACGGATTAAGCATTGGATTATGAATTTCCTTCTAAATCATTCGCATTGTGATTGTAAGTGTGATAAATGATTTTATTTCTGTAAGTAGCGTTTTACAAACACTTTTACATGTCAATAATATGTACTAGATGAGGTCGGCGTTTGTTAACTGAGAAGAAAGGCCGAAAAAAACTCGGTGGTCACAATTGGGATGCTGGAATATGTGAAATGGCCAACACACACGCAAGCAAGCGTAGTGATAGCCCGTCCCTTCTTTGTATGAGAAGAGTAATTTTTGCCTTATGCGGCAGATACAGGATTTATTTTAATCACAAAACCGAGAGTAAAGTAAAGAAAAGGAAATAATGTTCTATGGTAGGCATTGCTGGTATTACAGCGATTATAGATTCCGTTTTAACATCCTAACCAAACAAGCTCCGCCAATTCCATTAAACCAAGTCAAAATAACACTAAACTACACTTTAACATTAACGAGAGTTTAACACCAAATCGTTAACTGTCGTTACTCATTGTGAAGCGTTGATAAGGGTTAGGATAGTCAACTATAGCGCAAATCATGTCTTTACTGAAGGCTGTTAGCACTTAAGGGTTGAGAGCGCGAATGTCCTGACCTGAAAATGGTCCCCGAATGACCCGATATAGTGTTATGAGAGCACATTCTGAATGCTGGCAACGTTACAAATAACTGTCAAATGTTTCGCTGTTTTCACTAATTTATGAATTAACTAGCTTTTCCCGCGGCTTCGCCCACGTGGATGTCGGAAAATATCCCACGGGAACGTACTACCGGGATTGAAAGTACCTTATGTGTTATCCAAATCCGTTCAGCCGTTTTTGCGCCAATCCAGAACATACATCCAGAACTATCCAGACATACAGACAAACGGAAAAAAAATCTTCGTTACTATTTTATTATGCGTATGGATACTATTTATATTATGTTCTTTTATAGATACTTTTTACAGCAACAATAAACAATATTCTATAATGTTCTATTCTGAATGAATGATGAAATATCGCTAATATTGCCGATTATGAATTGCAATAATTATTATCGTAGCACTGAATATTTTAGAACTAGGTGTTGAAAGCTATACTTGAGCAGTACCTAGGTAAAACATTTGACCTATTTAACTGGCTACCAGATAAAACTTTATTATTCGATCACGCTACTTGCGAACGGAAAAAATCATTCGTTTCCAAAAGCTTATTTTTACACTTAACACTTAAATCAGTGTTAATTATTAATAGATACGAATAATAATTCGTTTTTAATGCACTACAGGATGTTGTTTCCTAAATTAAGCAGTTATACAAAATCGCAAAATATTTGACAGCTATTTGCGACGTTGCCTACTTTCACAGTGCAAGAATCTATTAATAGTTTTGATTTTGTGGTTACTGGTAAACGAAGATCAACTGATTTTCGATAGTCCTGTTTACACTGTGAACCCCTTTCTGGTTCAAAAGCTCCGTTTAGATAATCTAAAACCGACCAAAGTTTGGGGCAAAGCAATTTTGATTATTGAGAAATGGAAGTTAGTGAAACAGCATTGCTGTATCCTGGTTTGAATGATATGCCTGTGAAGTAATTGGCACCAGAAACTTTGCTTTGAGGTCAGACTATCAAATTGTTTGGCTAAATATTAAATCGTGGTTGTCTGGAAACGACCTACGAAAATATTGCGGGTTTATACAACGTGTTTCAGAAACAGTGATCGGAATAGGTAGAGCTAAAATACCTAAAGTTCGAAAAAGAACAGAGACAAAGTGGAGACGCCTTACGACATAATATTTTTTCTGGACTAATATCCGGGTTTCGGAACATTACAACTAAAAGACAGACTTAAAACAGCAAGTTTTGGCTATTCTGGGAAATGAAAACATGAGGCGGCGGACCCAGTTCTTTACCTGAATTAATAAAGATAGAAAACGTACCTACTTGTCTACTGGTTTTTGAGAACATTCGCCTTGTTTTTGAACATCGCTTAAAAAGGAAAATTAATTAATTTAGTTAACTGTATTAATAACGTTAATATTAAATGTACTTAAATGATGTCCCGAAATTAGGAAGAAATATTCCGTAAAAAAAAATGTCGTATGGAAGTATCCACTTTTTTTTTGTCTCTGTTCTTTGAACTTTAGGTATATTAGCTCTACCTATTCCGATCACTGGTCAGAAATGACCATCAAACTGAACAACTTTCTCCATGTGACCAACATCGTAATCGTGAAAAGATCCCTACTCGATCCAAATGTTTGGGACAGCTCATTATTATTTCGCGATTACGATATTGGTCCCATAGAGAAAGTTGTTCGGTTTGATGGTCTGTACCCACACACTTAAATATGACAACACATTTCCAATACACACTGTATAGCGTATAGCTAAGATAAGACATGGTGTTGATAAAATCCGTCTCTCCGTCAATATTTTTCACGCTCTGAACTAACAGTATTGATGAATGTTTTGTATTACAATTAAAACAAGTTTCTAGGAATGAATTATGGAATCTTGGGGATACAAAAAGACAAGAAGTAATAATGATATATAAATAAATAAACAAATGATGATATCAGCCTTAGGACATTGCTTTTTATGTAGGTACCTGATGAACCGCTGTCTGTGGACCTCTGTGCATACCGAAGTCACCGCAAATGCGTTGCCATCCCAGGGACAAAACTGTAATATCTTAAAGTCGCGGGTTCGATCCCCGCACGGAACAAATATTTGTATGACCTGCAAGTAGTTGTTCCGGGTCTGGCCGTTTGTGTATGTGAGTTTAAATGTTTGTAAACGCACCCACGATACAGGAGAAATTCCTAGTGTGGGGCAACGTTTTTTTTAAAAAAAGAAAGAAAAGAAAGAAAGTGGCAAGAGCGTGCACATATTTGCACTACCAACTCTAAAAGATTGAACTCAGTTTTAAGGTACTCTCTAAGTCCGTCAGCAAAGGTACGGGCCCGTCCGAAAGTAATTTAATACTCATCCTGGGTGCACCCTACCACTGAGCCTCCTCTCAATTAACTTTTTCGGACGGGCATAAACACATCGGTAGTAAGGATCACTGTCAAATCGTGTTGTAATTCATTCTTAGTTAATGATAAATGATTTTATTTCTGTAAGTAGGTTTGTACAAACACTTTTACAAGTCAATCATATTTTAAAAACTAGATGAGATCGGCGTTTCCTCTCTGACTACTCTGAGAAGAAAGACCGAAACAAACTCAGAGGTCAGTCTCTTTTAAAGTCCAGACATAATCTTGGTCAGATCATGTGAAGACCATGTAGATTGGTGTCTGAAACGGTATTTTGAGGAAAAACCATACAGATTGAGCGGACCTGTCCAGTCAGTGCACGCATTTGTCAGTAATCTTGCCGCTCAACTCAGAACTTAAGGAGCACAACGATTCGACGAACAATAGCAAATAAAGGACAGTTGGCAAGTTTCGGGCTCACACTAATCTTTCATCCGTAGTTAATATGGAGTAGGTGTAGGGTGCATCCCTAACATAAGTATTGTCAACGCAAATGTAAACTGTCAATGTAATGCTCAACGGGATGAATCTAAATAAAAATGCAAGCTGTCCGACGCAAACCACGTCTAATTGAACACTAAATGTACTAAACATAAAATGCATAGAATAATGTAATATGTCAGTGTCAATGCACTGTCAAATGTAGGTCGCGTCCAAAGTGCAAATACGTGAGCCTACTGGCTAACTTATTGGAATAAAAATATTTTAAGACCCATGTACGTGCACCGTACAGTAGGAAACGCCCGTAACTTTGACTGAAACTACGAATTTCGTGCTTAGGGTGTAGACCTCCTGGTTTTACTAATTTACATATGATAGTTCTCACAATACTCAAAAGCTAAAAAAAATTGATACACGTTTGTTAACACACCTTCGTTATGTCATAAATAATAAATGGTTTCATTTCTGTAAGTAGCGGTAAGTAGGTTTGTACAAACATTTTAAACGTCAATCGTATTTTAAAAAACTAGATGAGGTCAGTCAGCGTTTCCTATCTGACTATTCTAAATCAAAATCAAAAGTCATTTATTCAAACTAGACTGAGAATCACAACTTTTTGAACGTCAAAATCACATAAGACAGTCCCCCCAAAACGCCCGCCCTTCACCACTTCCTAGTGCTTTAGCTGGGAAGAAGTGGCGGAACAAACTCTGAGAAGAAAGGCCGAAACAAACTCAGAGGTCACACAGGTCTTTTAAAGTCCAGACAAAATCTTGGTCAGATCATGTGAAGGCTATGTAGATCGGTGTCTGAAATGGTCTTTTGAGGAAAGAACCACACAGATTGAGTGGACCTGTCCAGTCAGTGCACGCAATTGTTAGTAATCGTGCAGCTCAACGACGAACAATACCAAAGAAAGGACATTTCCATTCCTTCTCGTCACCCTCCGCGCTAACTGTCCCAACCGGTCCCAACTAACAATTGATTGTTTCCATGGCAACAGTTTTTCGGTCGGGCGCTACAATGATGTCACTGCAGTTGCGTTAGTTGTGGCTTTTTTCATGAATTAATCACTTTTTTATATTACTCTTGGCTTACTCTAAGTTAGTAGTTGCCCTGAAGCCCTAAGGTATCTATTTATTTATACCTATTCATTTGAAGGAGACACGTCACTCTGTGAGAACTTTGTTTTACAACTTGAGTCTGGGGAGCTACTCTGTAAGTCCGTCAACGAGGATACAGACCCGTCCGAAAGTGTGAACCCTATTCCCGATCCATCGGGAGTAAGGACAACTGTCTAAACGTTTTGTCATTAATTTTGAGTTCGGGCCCCGGACTAATCTTATGTCCGTAAGTGATACGGTGTAGGAAACATCCGTAACTTCGGCCGAAACGTCGGACTTCGTGCTTAGGCAGTAGGCGACGTGATTATTTGGTATAAAAATATAAATAAAGTGTTTCATATACTTTTCGCAATCTTTAATTTCTTTTCCCCAGAACCTTTTAAATATGTCATGCACAAACTACACTGATGGCATATGACGAAAAGCTGGGCTTCACGGAACGATCTTTATTCTCTCCTTTCAATATGTGGCACATCTTGTGTGGCGTCAGCTCACAATGTATATTCTCTAGAGGTATTTTCCCTGCAGTAATGAGATTCCACATTCGAAAATTTCTCAATATATTAGGCTGTTCGACCATTTTTCAAACTGTGGCATCATTTTCAATTAAGTATTCTCTACGCACTCGTCTTTCTTTTCCGACGGTACTGTCTGGTCTGTAACTTTTCCAAGTGATGTTCTAACGGTACTTCAGCTGATTACCACTATATTATTACATTGAGCGATTGCCTATCCGACCCTCACAGCCCAGTTCAATTCAATCCAATTCAATTTATTCAGTAACAACAGTTCAGTTTCAGTTACTGGGTAACATACATACGTCATGTTCGTGAACGGGCGCCGTCAGTAGGCACTGGTCATTTCTTAGCTGCCACGGCTTATTTTAATTCCATAATTGTTTTTATCTTTATATTACGGACGCTTTTAACGTGCACGTCTTTCTACATCGTTCTCACATGTATAATTACAAAATGAATGATGTAACCACTCTATTATAACAATATTTTGATTTAAAAGAGTGTCCATGGAGTTTCTTGCCCGTTCTTCTCCATAGGTACCTACTACGCTTTGGAATGGGCAACTAGCTTCATCTTTCTGACTGACCGACCCCTTGACAATTCAAAAGTGCCTGTAATTGGTTTATTTGAAATAAATGCTTTGAGTTTGAGTTTTGAGTTTGACACGATACCCCTCGGTAAGACTGGGAGTCAGACTTTTGGGCTTCTGACTACCCGTAACGACTGCCAAAGATCTACGAATGACAGGCGAGACCAACGGCTTACCATGCTTTCCGAGGCACGGAGGGGTCTCGATATGTAATGGATGGTCACCCATCCACGAACCGACCGCTGCATGCGTAGGTTGACCGTTGATCGACCCGTGCGGCTGATATTATTTACCCACGAGTCCCTCCAGAATTCCGTAATACATATTATTCAGTTCTTCAGAATTACCTTTTACAATAATGCGCAGGTAAGACGAATGCGAATACAATCGTACGCGCATGTGTTGCGCCTATGACCTATTTACAGTACAAAAATAGTGCGCCAACGCTTGACGCCGATCTATAATTGTGATGCGTTACAATTGTGATTGTACGGCGGTAAAGGGCGAAGGGAGGGGAACGATTAGGGCCAAAATTATTGAGATGCGAGCTAAATAGATTCAAATGATTTAAGTATTTGATTTTCATTGAAACTAACTACCTATAGATACGTCTGTTACTTAACTTTTAACCACTTGAGCACTATCTTCTTTACATCTTTTTTTTTTTTTGTTAATTTTATTTCTGTAAGTAGGTTTGAACAAACACTTTTACACGTCAATCATATTATTTTAAAACTAGATGAGGTCGGCGTTTCCTATCTGACTACTCTGAGAAGAAAGGCCGAAACAAACTCTGAGGTCACAGTCTCTTTTAAAGTCCAGACAAAATCTTGGTCAGATCATGTGAAGGCTATGTAGATCGGTGTCTGCAATGGTCTTTTGAGGAAAGAACCATACAGATTGAGTGGACCTGTCCAGTCAGTGCACGCAATTGTCAGTAATCGTGCAGCTCAACTTAGACTCAAGGAGCTCAACGATTCGACGAACAATACCAAAGAAAGGACATTTGAGTAGGCCGCATAAATTACTCAAACTGCCAGATCATGTTTACGCTGAGAAAAATACAAAAAAAAAAAAAAACAATGACCGACATAGTTCTCACATTCACAATAATTATAATAATCCTTGAGGACCATGTAGATTTGTGTCTGAAATGGTCTTTTGAGGAAAGAACCACACAGATTGAGTGGAACTGTCCAGTCAGTGCACGCATTTGTCAGTAACCGTGCAGCTCAACTCAGAACTTAACATCACGCCTTTATCCCTCAAAAGATCAGGCAGAAGTATACCTATAGTTCACCTACACTTCGCTAATTATGTTTAAGTCCCATGTAGATAATAGGGTGCGAGCCTATTGCCATCAACCAAGCACATATCTAGACTACGGGCTGATAATGTTAAATTCCAGATAGAAAAACCGAATAACACTTTGCTCGACCTGGGAATCATACCTAGGATCTCATGCTTATCAGTAGTGCTTGCGACCGCTTGACTAACGAGGCGGTCTTTATTATCTTCTTTATTTTTCAAATAACCATAATTCGATTTTTTACTCCGGGTATTCTGGTTGACGTGACAATCAAATAAAACGCTGAATTCCCTTTAATTCTTTTACGTGAACCGTACCTACGTGTGGACCTGTAGCGGTATCTACATCGCCACATGCGAATGCATGCATCATACTGACGTCACGTAAAATCCTGCATCGCGCAAGCTTAGTTTACCGCGCAACTAGCAGATATTATATACAACGTCCCGTCCCGACATCAATGGTCGGGCAGTTGCCCACCAGACACAACACACGTCTGGTTGCAGGATCCTCCGTATACTATGGAGGTATGAGTGAACTTTACACCCTGTTCCTCATAACTCTATAGACCCCTTGTGGCAGCCTGGATATTCGGACCCAGGTCAATCGGAATCATGTAACCTGCGATTACAGACACGCGTTGAGGTAAGCGTAATAAACAATGGACATTTCTTCTCTGGCCCATCTAGGTACCTACCTATTACCTTAGACAAAAGACAAAAGGCCTAAAAAGGCCCAAGTCTCTAGCATGATCATTTCGTAACACACATAAATGTCAATTGATATCATTTTGACAGTTCTGGCTTTTTCATTGCTCTACGTTGTTGAACAGACGATTTTTTTCAAACCTATGAAGTAATGGAATAGTTATAAACTTCAAAACCCTCGAGTTGTGATTGAAAGCGTGTTACGCAATTAGGGTAAGTACAGTTTAAAATGATCCGCTTCACCTGCAACATTTCGATATTTATTTCTTCCGAATCTTAATCTTAGCCCACGTTCGCGCGGACGTAAAAATATCACACTGGATTTTCAACGCTCTGCTTAGAGCCGAGAGTTGAAAATCCAACAGTCTGTTTTTTCGATGCGCTGGGATGCACTCTGTTAGATTCTCAACGCTCGGCTTAACACCGAGAGTTGACAATACAGTGCGCGATAAAATCCCGCAGCGGTATTTTTACGTCCGTGCGTACGTGGGCTTAGTCTTCCAAACCACCCACGTGGCTACACCGGTAAGTTTTCTATTCTCTGTCGGACATAACATGCACTTCACTGTATCCGCATCACATCACACACGGAGCGATGCTGCAGGAATTAATGCATCCATAATCACAGAAATATTACTAAGAGGAAATAATGCTACTGTGATTCACTTTCATATTTTGTTGTTAGCGAAGAGGCGGCCGACTTATAAACAAAACTCTACCTAAGTAGACGCTGGTTATTAGTATAAATGGTTTAGTTATAAAAACATTGATATGGAGATGATATACGTTGCAATAGAAGATCGCTGGTTACCAAACGATCGTGTACGATTCTTCATAGAACTAGTTTTGAGTCCTTTTAAGACTCTCATCCTTAGTCAATCTTAATCAGGAGTCCTTTTCCAACCTCTTACTACACAAAAATACGTTCCGCGTAATATTTCCTTTACGAATCACACCGGGAGAAAGTCAACACCGTCATAAAATTTACTCTCAATCTTTGTGAAAACTTGACCCCAAAAGGTGTATTAGTATTACAAGCTCCACTTTCCGGTACTAAAAGCTTAAGGATATACAAAAATATGTATAGTGATACCTGTGATACCATTACAGAGGGAAGCTCAAAAGGCTTACTAAAGAAATGTGCTTCGTTCTCGGAAAATGATAATGCGAATTCAAACAAAAAAAAAACAAATTCATTAAACATACAGTACATAAATGAAATTAAATAAATACATAAAATTCTTTGATTCTCTTTGAAAATGCATCACCTGTGTCGATGTCATTCAATTGGGAATTAGCATCGACCGACGGGCTGTCCGACCCGCGCCGTCGCCGCGTCGTCGTTTTTGTACTTGTTTTAGTTATTATAGAACTACCTCACAATGTTTTTCTATATTGTTTTTACCTTCTATATTGATACTTTGTTAGTTTTTAAGATTCCTAAAAAGTGTTTCAACATCCGGACAAACCTATTGAGGTTTTTGTTATGTTTCTATTTATATTTTGTTTTGTTCATTATTTAATAAACAATAAAAAAAACTGCAGTTGATAGTCTTAACTGTTACATTTTCCTTAACATTTTCCCACGAAGCTAACGCGTAGTAAATAGGTAGTTTGCACTGCATTTCGTGCTGGTTAAAATGCCTCTGCAATTAATTTATTATTAATTTACTGCAATTAAAACCAATCACAATAGTTAAAGACACATATAAACGAGAAAAATATAGTTAAGGTTTAAAAAAAAAACAAAGTGGTGCGGTCTGTGGCCCCCGTCAGGAACGAACTACCTTACGCGATACTCGTACGCACACACACACTCGTTTAAAATAGTAAGAGACAGAGAGAGAAAGATAAAGTGTGAATTTTATACTCGTTTTTAATACGTAGCCATCTAGTATAAGTTTTATGAAGCTCTCATAAAATTATCGCCACCTTGGCTTTTCATTTTGACCTCGCTATTGGCTTCATTCAGCACCCTCGAAAACCTTGAAAACGACACCCCTGATGATTTTTTTTTGAATCTTCGCAGCTGCCATCTTAGATTTTCATTTCGACCTCACTATTTTCTTATTTAAATGCTATTTTGTTATTTTGCTCTATTATTAGCTGCGCCAGGCGGATTCACCCACATAAGTCTCGATCGCGTGGGATTATCCAAATTAAAAATATTCTTTGTCCCAATCCAGGTCATGGTCTACCCATGTGCCAAATTCCGCCCAAATCCGTTCAGCCGTTTTAGCGTGAAAGCGTAACAAACGTACTAAAAAATCTTCAAATCTTTTCCCTTTAAAATATTAGTATATATTTTGTGGCAGGGGTTGACTTGTAGAAATGTTTCTCTGTCTCTTTCTATTGTATACAAGTTTGTGTGTGCATGCGAGTATCGCTTAGGGAACTTCGTTCCTGACGGGGGTCCCCCGACCGCACACGTTTTATATGCATGTTTTCTTATTTCATAAGTTGCACGCTTAATAAGGTCTTCTCTTTTACAATATAAAATAATTTATTTAGCAGTTTCTTCAAGCTTATTGCTGCAAGTGGTCTTACTGCAGTGTACTTAGCGGTCCACGAACTAATGGACGCTATTCGCCGCTGTAATGGATCCACGACATCTGCCTCCTCCCACGCACAGTATTTCACGGCCCAATGTGCCACGTGGCGTCGTTTACATTCCTAGGAAATTATTATTGGTTTTGTGGAAGCGTTTGATAAATAGGAAGTGGACTGTAAGAAACTTAAGGGAAGGTTTGAAGCTCTGGCCAAACTGAAACGACTTCCGCGCGAGATGTGGTACGAAATTCGCTCACGCCGCCGATTGTGTCAACTAACTAACTAAGTGTACACAATTAATTTCCCTGACTTAACATTCGCCACTCATGGAATTAATTCAAGCAAATATTTAAATTGTTAGATTGTATATTGATTGTTGTTTGTTGTTTCGCACTACCGCGTCAAAAGATAGTCGCATTTCTGTTTCGTTTTGACACCTCTGAAACACACAATGACACTACGACTTGACTTGATTGCCATGGAAACGCTATTAATAATGTGTGAGCTTACTCTTCTCAGTATGGACACTTTTTCGCGTGACTAAGTACGTTGAGGGCACATCAAACGATTTAAATCTTTAAGTGGCTCACAAAATGGTTCCGTTATTACTAATGCCATCAAATCCGAAACCACAAACAATAGAATCATTCCAAAAATCCATTTATCAAGCTGCCCCTGGCTTAGGATTAAAACAATAGCATCGTCAATTCGCGACCACGTCGCCGTCAAAAGTCCGACGTCATGTCAACGTCAAACTCGTTGCGTTTGACGACGTCGAAGTCAGCGTCAGCATTGATGGGTTGAACCAAAAGACGGGCTCGTGGTCGGGCTTTGTTTTCAAACAACGGGTTGGTTTGGTACTGTGTGAGTTTTCTTTTGAATGGGTTGTATGTATGTATAGGATTGTGCTTTCTTATGTTGTGACTGTTTTTCTTCAAATGAGGCTACCGCCACGTGGTTGTGTAAGTCGCACTTTCCATCTGAAGGCCTATTCCTGTAATTAAAAACGTTCAAAATCAAGTCGCAATCTCATCTCAGCGACAATCAAATGTCAAAAATGTAGGTAAACGCTATACATTGTTGGTTCAATAAGAGCAATCAAAACAGCCGCGCAAAGAACATTTATTTTGCACCTTGCCGAAACAAGAATTGAATTGAAATAGGTACCTAAAATTTTTGACAGATTGAGACAGATTAGAATGCGAACGTTCTTAAAAATACGGGAATTGCCCCTCTGGTGTGTTGTCAGCCTTTTATAGTTTTTATTCGGAATTTCCTCTACTTAGTATACCTACCTACATTTGTATCAACAAAAAAAAACAAGTAATTTATATCTACTTATATATGACATGGAAGAGTATAGTCTCCTAACACAGACTTATTTGCTTAAACAAACAATTTGGGTTTGGAGTCTTCATTTAAGCAAATCACAGTCAAACCACTACGGTTTTTTTTTGTGGGGCTTAGTTTATAAGATACTTACATGCCAATATAGATAAAATAAATTAATAATAATAACAAATGCCTGTATTGGAGGACTCCGCTCCTTCACAACAGTAGGTACTTACTTAAAACACAATAAAATCAGTACATGGGTATAGTAAAACAAAATATAATTATATAAAAGTGTGTGAGCGTGTGAGTGAGTGTGCATGTGTTGTTGAGTATACATGAGTGTTCTGGATGTGTGGTTGTATGAGCATGTGTGTGTGAATGTACGTGTAGATAATTGAGAGTATCTGTGTGTATGAGCGGGTCGTGTACTTGTATTTACACTTTCACTGCCAAAACCCGGCTCACGGGTGCAACGATATATATGTAGGACGCGGGAGGCGAGTTGTGGGCACGCGAACGAACTATCGTTTTTATTTTGGCAGTGAAAGTGTTAAGTTACGTTTTGTAGGAGAGCTTCAGTTTTTTCATATGTCAGTGGTTTTATCCTGTCAATCAACATGTCTCGGTTATCTTTCCATAAGAACTTCCACATGAAAATTATCACACGATCGTACTTAACGAAACTTATAGACACATTCCTTTTACTGCTGACGTCACAAATCAATCGCGCTAGACGTACCTACGGCTAATGGTAATCGGTGAGGAGCCTCAAATGTAGGAGATAAATACTTACCCCCCATCCCCCACACCCCTTTGCGACCACACGGTCGGAGAGAATGGTGAGCGTGTTGACGAACTTGTTGGAGAGATTAGTGATGAAGTTAATTAACTCTGACGTAATCCAAACTAATATCCCAAAAGGTGGTAGCCGTAAGGCTGATCCGGGGCTACCGCACGATCTCGGGCGAGGCGGCAAGCCTCCTTGCCGGACTGCCGCCGTGGGATCTGGAGGCGATAGTCCTCGCGCGCCTGTATGAGTGGCGCGCGGAGGCACTACGCCGGGGGGAAACCCCGCTTCCGCGGCAAATCGCGGCGGAGCGGACGGACCTCCGGCGCGATCTCATGGCGGCATGGAAAGAGCGACTGTCGCAACCCAGCGCAGGGCACGCCACGATAGCGGCGGTAAGACCCCTCTTTGAGGAGTGGCTAGAGAGGCGTCACGGCGTCCTCACCTACCGCCTGACGCAGGTCCTCACCGGACACGGAAGTTTCGGGAGGTTCCTGCACATCATCAGGCGGGAGGAAACGCCCGGGTGTCACCACTGCGATGATCGCCCCGAGGACACGGTGGAGCATACGGTGGGGGCCTGCCCTGCATGGGCGGAGCACCGCCGTGTCCTCGTAGAGGCGATCGGCAGCGGCAGCGATCTCTCACGCCCGGCCTTGGTTCAAGCCATGGTCCGGGGCGAGGGGGAGTGGGAGGCAGTCGCCTCCTTCTGCGAAGCAGTCATGCTAGCGAAGGAGGTGGCGGGACGGGAGAGGGAGAGAGTCTCCCGTCCAAGCCGCCGCGGTGGACGCTCCGGGCGTCGGGAGCCGCGTGACGACTCCCGGCCACCGTAGGCGCGGGCCTGCGGGCGGTGAGTAACGGGTAGCTCACCGTCCGATCAGGACCAGGCCCGTGCTGGACGGCGCGTACGTGTTCCACGCGCGCCTCAAAGAGATGTCAGCATCATAGAGGGGGCCCACTAGGGCCCAAGCCTGCCGGGAAAGCGGGATCATCCAAAAGGGGTACCGCTGACCCGGAACATAAAGGGCCAAGGAAGGAACACGGGTGGGTTTTAGTCAGTAAGAGTCTGACACTCCCTTCCGCTCCACCCAGAGCGGGAGGAGTCATTTGATGATTTCCCATCCTAAAAAAAAAAAAAAAAAAAATCCAAACTAATATTATAAATTCGAAAGTAACTCTGCCGGTCTGTCTATCTGTATGTTACCTTTTCAAGCCTAAACAACTAAATGGACATACGCCGCGGGCACAGCTAGTTTACAACACCATTGAATTGTCCCACTAACATTTCTGAAACATGATGTGCCATATTAAGCAAATAAAAGATCGAGATGTTAATTGAAACTGCATTCTTTAAGGCTCCTGCAAACAGGCGCGACGCGACTCTGTTAGAACAACTTCTATGAAAATATCATGGAAATTGTTCTACAAGAGTCACGTCGCGCTGTCGCGTCACTCCCATTTATTGTAATTATTTAGAAGAGAAATAATCGTCGTCCATATTGCTTGCATCTCTTTCTCACCTGTCATACTTTCTCACTCGCACAGTGTTGCCATACCATTCTTCTAACATCCTCATTTGTTTCAAGTAAATTCCTCTCACATTCCCGCATTTAAGTAAAAACTTATTATTTTTGCTGGGAATTTTCTTTACTGAGCGCTGTGTCCGTGATTTCGTGATGACATAGCATTTGTTAAGGATCTTAAAGCAGTGTTTCCTAAATAATGTCCTATTAATAATGGATAAATCTATTCTTTCTCTGACGGTCGTACGTCAGCTGACTACGTCATTGATGACGTAGCACTATGTTAAGGAATCTGAAGCAATGTCCTAAAGATAGTGTGTCGTTTATAATGGATGAACGTAATTAATGTTGTGAACCGTAGATAAACTATCGGTTCACCCCATAAATTACTTTAAATAACACAAATTTCAGTCAAACGTAGCGATTATAAAATGAGCAAGGAGAAAATCATTTTCTTTATTTCAGTCCTCACCTTTGGGTGCTTTTCAATTACAGAAAATTTGTCATGGAAAGCAGCGCACCTAGAACGTCGATTATCCTAACACCGTTTAATGAACACCACCAAGGCATTGCAAAGGTCTTCTTATTATCCTTGCAACATTCGTAAATGGATAAAAATGCCGATACCCATTGAATAAAATCTAAGCACCTGCAAACCGCGTACCTTTCAACTCTTACTTGGGGCTCAGAACCACATATTAACACATGTACGCGAGTGTACAGCGTATACCAAGCCCAACCAACCGTAACGAACCAACTTTCGCATCGGCAGCTCTGAATACACCCGTGTGTACTTCATTAGCGGGCACAGGCGAAAATTAGGGGACATTGATGAAGCGAATTTTCGGATACGTATTTATGATAGGCGGGTGCATAGGGACGGGGGAAGTCTCACATATTTGGATGAGGTCTGCCTAGTTTAGGTTATAACACACAAAATAAAGTAACTGTCAAAATAATTAGTCTAGCACTCTAGGTACTGAGAGTGACACAGTTATCCTAAATGTAAAAAGTCTATGCCATTCTTTGTCTTTGTAGTTTGATTTGATGATTTTTTATAACTATAAATAAATTTAATACAAAATATTTACTACACGGTAAATGTATAATGACATCCACGTAATGTCACTTTTCACAATTCTAATTCTTTTTCATCTTAATGCCGCCATCTTGAAAATTACTTTCGATCTTGTAAATAATCGAAAGTAACTCAAAGCAATCAAAGTATTGTTTATTCGTTTTAGATTTACTTAAGACAAATCGAACTCAAACTCAAAACATTTATTTCAAATATATCAATTACAAGCACTTTTGATTTGTCAAGAAATAACATATCTTAGAACGAAAATAGGTACCTGCCCTTCCTGACAGCCCGAAACTTCGCCAAAGCTCGCTATTGCAACCTAAGCACTATATAACACGTCAGCTACAGTGACGTTACAGTCGATTTCAGTAACTTTATTAATTTCCGCGTTTCCCTAGACACAGTGCATGTGTTATGATATGATTCCAATTGTTTCTATAGAGTTGGAAGTAGGTCAAGATTTCTGAGTGGGTCGCAAGTTTACATCTTACTTGCGATGACATAATAACTTTGATTGCTAGTTGGTTTATGAAGATAGAAGATATTGCTTACAAATATCTTTTTAAACATCAAACTCAAACTGAACAACTTCTCCAAGGGACCAACATCGTACTTGCAAAAAAATTATCAGACGTCCCTAACATTTGGATCGAGTAGGTATTAAAGTTTTGTATAGGACAATTGTTGATAATCTTTCTTTTTTCAATACTCCTTAAATTTTTAGGAGGGCCAACAAGCCAGACAAATCCGGACGGATGATAACCTTAGGTACATGAAAAGGTTATAAATCTATGTAATTTATTGTACTAATCAGTTTAGCATAATATTATAGTCGTAATTGCACTTTGTATTAATTGTTTTAAGTAATTCGTTGTGTTGTTGGTGTCGATTCTGTTATACACCGAACTAAACTAACTAAACTATCACTAAAATTCCTTACTTTTGGCTATGAGAATCTTAACGCTATTCTGCAAAATAAAATCTCTAAATTGAAAAATAATTTTGACACACTTAAAATCAAATTTGGCAATTGCGACTCCACGTGGTGCTTGTTTGCCGTACCACGTGATTTTTTTTTAGAGCCGGAGGCGCGCATTATTTGCAGCCTCGACATGCTTTGTATGGAATTTATCACTTTTTGTATGGAAAATATGAAAAATTATTACCAGCGCGTTGGATTTTAGAGATTTAAGGGTCTTATAAAGGAGGTCAAAATTTTCATTATTTTTGCGATAGGACAAACCGTTTTCAAGATACTTATAAGCAAAAGAAAAGAAAACTGTTTTTGCATCTGAAGTCGAGGTATTGGTGTGATTTTTAGTTCATGACAACTAATTTTATTCTACACCTTTTTAATCGCGATTAAAAATAGTCAGATTTAGTTAAGACAATCAAAATTTCTGGTGAAAAAACGTAAAATTCAGAATAGCAAAATTGCTATTTTCACTAAATTATAATCTCAGTGCCATCATAGTGCTGTCAAACTAAAATTTTATTAAGTTGTGTCACTTTAGTTTGTGACAAGAGAATCGACACCATTGTCAGCGCATAATCTACCTAGTGTATGCTGTGGTTTTCAATAGGTAATGAAGGTTTGCAATGTACAAATTGTAAAGTAATAGTGTACTGGTTGTCGGAGAGCCTCATTCTAATAATATTATAAAAATGTGAATGTTTGTACTTAGGTTAAGATGTTTGTTGCTCCATCACGCAAAAACGGCTGAATGGATTTGGATGAAAGGTTACGGTCACGCTTTCATACACACATATATTTAATAGCCTGGATTAACACATAGGGTACTTTTTATCCCGTTCCAACATCCACGCGGTAGTGAATAAATAAAAATTAAGTATTGCAACTATAATAAAATTATATTTTCTTTGTTTCAGGGGACCAACCTTCATCAGCTACATAGTAACCCGCGACATTGTCGCAACTCGGCAGTTTTCATACATTTTATAATAATTAGTTAAAAATCCTCTACAATTCTCGTAAATTCAGTGATGAGTGCTTAGTGGTTGTGTGGTAAAAAACGTCGCATGGAATTACAGTGCGTCAATTCGAATCTCCGGCTGAGCAAACAGAAGAATAGGTGAGTTTCTAACTTGAATTTATTGTTACCTATTGATTATAACGACAAAGTTAAAAGGTTACCCCACAAAAATTAAAATAACACCCTTCTAAACATACATCGTGTGATTGATTTGTGTAAGTTTAATAGTGTCCGTAAAAAGTCGATGGACCCTTCAGTTTGTTAAATCTTAATTATTTAACAAAATATACATATTATATTATTTGCTTTTTAGCTTTTCATTTAAAAGTAGCAAAGAGTAAATACAGTCGACTCTCGGTAATTCGAAACTCGAGGGACTCTTAAAATATTACGAATTATAGAGTGTTTGAAATATCAAATAGTTCGAAATTTAATGATGCAATGAAACATCGCGGTTTCATTGCTTTTCCTATCACTAACGGTTTAAGTTTTTCCGATCTTTCCGCCTCTTTCTCTCTGCAACTTTGAATTGTCGAGTGTTGGACGCCGATGAGTTCGAATTAACGCGTCGTTTTGTTATATAGCAATGATTTTTTCGTTCGAATTACCAAGTGCATACAAATGTATTGATTTAGTTCGAAATATAAAGAGATTTTGTAGGGAACTCGTGATAACTTTGAATTATAGAGAGGTTCGATTTATCGCAGGTTTGAATTAACGAGAGTCGACTGTATTTACTCTTTGCTATTTTTAAATGAAAAGCTAAAAAGCAGTTTATCGAATCATTTTGTGTCCATTTTGATGATGTGTAAATGTGATAGTGCAAATGTTGCTCAGCATACTTGTGTTCATCATTTATTTATTTATTTAATACTTTAAGCACACAAATGTACAGAGGCGGACTGAATGCCATATGCATTTTCTACCAGTCAAGCTTTGGGTGATGCTGAGACAAACAGTGGTCGGTGCAATTTATAATGAAAATTTAGGAATATCAATTATTAATAAAATGTATGATTTTTAAATATAAAGATACGCATAAAACTATTAAGACTATAAATATAATATATATACCTAATTATATATAAATATAAGCACAAATAAAGGTACATAAATACTTGAATATACTACAAACAAATAAGACAAACATTACCGTTGTGATGATACTGCCAGCTTCTTGCGAATGTGCTCACGAACTTTAGCTTTAAAGGATGATTCGGTTGGTTGCCATCCTGATTTCCTGGGGATTTCATTATCCACAGCCTCCCTTTGTTTGATTATCCTTACTCAAACCTGAATACTAACAGAACTGGCATTTTGGGTAATTTATGCGGCCTATCCAAATGTTCTTTCTTTGGTATTGTTCGTCGAATCGTAGAGCTCCTTAAGTTTTGAGTTGAGCTGCACGATTACTGATAATTGCGTGCACCACTGACTGGACGGATCCACTCAATCTGTGTTGTCCTTTCCTTAACGGACACCAATCTACTTAGTCTTCACATGATCTGACCAAGATTATGTCTGGACTTTAAAAGAGACTGTGACCTCTGAGTTTGTTTCGGCCTTTCTTCTCAGAGTAGTCAGATAGGTAACGCCAACCTGATGTAATTTAAAAAAATATGATTTACGTGTAAAAGTGTTTGTACAAACCTACTTTTTTATCATTTAACTGAAAACTGCATACAAGACCTTTTTTCGATTACGTAAACGTGGTCTAAATGGCAAAGGTCGCCGGTCACTATTGGTAAAGTATACTTACCTAGTGAAGGTCAGGACTAAACATTGCATGCATGCAAGCGGCCATTCTGTACCACTGTTCGTATTCTTCCATTTGATATTATGGTGAATTTGGGTTATCTAATGACAGTACTTACTTATGTGCCTATTTCTACCTCCCAGCACGCTTACACTGTCCTCAAATATGAAAACAATGTAACAAATTCAGGACAAAGAGTTCGTGTGGCACCCAAATATCTAGCTTTTTTGTATAAGTACCCAGACTTTTTCAAATGGGGCAAATTTGTTTTGTGGTCAACCCCTAACTCTTCAGCTATGTCGTAACTACTAATATTGCTCCACTTTTTAAAAAATGGCATCGACATTATGTGCAATAGGGCGACGAGGGCGAGCTGCATTTTTGACATCAAAATTCCCGGACTGAAAACGCTTGAATCAATTTTGTGCTATATTTTTTTTCGCGGCTTGTGTCGCATTTATTCTTTTTTTATAATTAAACTTCAAAATGTATCGAATTTCTTCGTTAGATTCACTCATTTTGGCGGACAGCAAAACAATTGAAAAATTGTAAATCGTTTTAGTTATTATTCTAAGGTTTTCACTCGTAGACAAAGTAGTTTTCTCTGTCTACGTTTTCACTTTTTATTTTTATATTTTAAAATGTCATCTATTTAATGGTATCAAAACCAGGTAGATACAAACAGTACAGCCAAAGAGATTTTACTACAACTTTATACCTATTTAAAACGCGAAAAAACTTTTTCCCTGACCTACCTATTCTTTTTAATTTGAATTGAGCAGCATTGATAGGTTCCAGTTTGAAGGGTATCGGTACCGGTGGTGTAATGTCATTGAGCTAATTATAAGTCAATGTGTAATGTACAAATGTACAGGCACACGAGACATTGTGTGACATTTCAGTATTGTCACTGGGATAGCAGATACCTCCAATGCCTCTCGTATTGTAGATTATACAGAGTTATAGGTAATATGTCGGCAATCCATTATGGGGATGTAGGGGAGGTCATTTGCAACCAAATGACCCCTAATGACCCCTATGCAAATGAATTGCCGACGTATTACAAATAACCCGGTTTAAGATGGATAGGAAACGGTGATCACTTACGTAGTACCTACGCACGGAGATGTTCCGGCTCCTTGTTTCCCACCTAATAAAATGAAACTGTATTCTCGTTAATTCCTTTAACGAAGCAAAACATGCTTGAGATCATTAAGGAGGGGGAGTCCACGTCAATTGTGCAACGCGCAGGGTTGTAACTCACGTCCGCTTGGTTCGTATTCCGACCACGCCGCTTAGCGCTTTGAATTTAACAAAGTCAAGATATTCTGCCAAATAAACTAAGAGTTTAACAGCTACAAACTACCGTGTAATTACATTTAGCTGTGTCGGTCTCCACTCAATGGCGCATTAACTGTGCCAGGCGATAACCAAACTATTTGCAGTAACAATTAATAAGCTGATTGTTATAGTTTGCACCTTATTATTTCAGCTAAAATTTGGCTATGTAGAATGAAATCCGAAATACATTCACAAACTCACGCCTTCTTCCCATAGGAACAGGCAGATCCCACAGAACGCTACCTGCAACGATCCGGTCAACACGCGCGTAGCGAGTACCGACTGAAATCCGAAATGTTAAAAAGCAAATGGTAAACTTGTGTTTAGTTTATGTAGAGACTGGAATAACAGAAAGAAAGCTGAAAAAGCTCGTCACAAATTGAAAAAGATTTAATTTATTTGGCAAATGGTAAACTTGTGTTTAGTTTATGTAGAGACTGGAATAACAGAAAGAAAGCTGAAAAAGCTCGTCACAAATTGAAAAAGATTTAATTTATTTGGCAAATGGTAAACTTGTGTTTAGTTTATGTAGAGACTGGAATAACAGAAAGAAAGCTGAAAAAGCTCGTCACAAATTGAAAAAGATTTAATTTATTTGGCAAATGGTAAACTTGTGTTTAGTTTATGTAGAGACTGGAATAACAGAAAGAAAGCTGAAAAAGCTCGTCACAAATTGAAAAAGATTTAATTTATTTGGCAAATGGTAAACTTGTGTTTAGTTTATGTAGAGACTGGAATAACAGAAAGAAAGCTGAAAAAGCTCGTCACAAATTGAAAAAGATTTAATTTATTTGGCAAATGGTAAACTTGTGTTTAGTTTATGTAGAGACTGGAATAACAGAAAGAAAGCTGAAAAAGCTCGTCACAAATTGAAAAAGATTTAATTTATTTGGCAAATGGTAAACTTGTGTTTAGTTTATGTAGAGACTGGAATAACAGAAAGAAAGCTGAAAAAGCTCGTCACAAATTGAAAAAGAATTAATTTATTTGGCAAATGGTAAACTTGTGTTTAGTTTATGTAGAGACTGGAATAACAGAAAGAAAGCTGAAAAAGCTCGTCACAAATTGAAAAAGATTTAATTTATTTGGCAAATGGTAAACTTGTGTTTAGTTTATGTAGAGACTGGAATAACAGAAAGAAAGCTGAAAAAGCTCGTCACAAATTGAAAAAGATTTAATTTATTTGGCAAATGGTAAACTTGTGTTTAGTTTATGTAGAGACTGGAATAACAGAAAGAAAGCTGAAAAAGCTCGTCACAAATTGAAAAAGATTTAATTTATTTGGCAAATGGTAAACTTGTGTTTAGTTTATGTAGAGACTGGAATAACAGAAATAAAGCTGAAAAAGCTCGTCACAAATTGAAAAAGATTTAATTTATTTGGCAAATGGTAAACTTGTGTTTAGTTTATGTAGAGACTGGAATAACAGAAAGAAAGCTGAAAAAGCTCGTCACAAATTGAAAAAGATTTAATTTATTTGGCAAATGGTAAACTTGTGTTTAGTTTATGTAGAGACTGGAATAACAGAAAGAAAGCTGAAAAAGCTCGTCACAAATTGAAAAAGATTTAATTTATTTGGCAAATGGTAAACTTGTGTTTAGTTTATGTAGAGACTGGAATAACAGAAAGAAAGCTGAAAAAGCTCGTCACAAATTGAAAAAGATTTAATTTATTTGGCAAATGGTAAACTTGTGTTTAGTTTATGTAGAGACTGGAATAACAGAAAGAAAGCTGAAAAAGCTCGTCACAAATTGAAAAAGATTTAATTTATTTGGCAAATGGTAAACTTGTGTTTAGTTTATGTAGAGACTGGATAACAAAAATAAAGCTGAAAAAGCTCGCCACAAATTGAAGAAGATTCAATTTATTTGAAAACAAAAACTATTCTGGGTTATTAACGAGATTACCAGCATATGGAAAATGGTCCAATATACTGTGATCTAATCCTACAACTACAACTACTAAAATGTGACGATAAAGTTCCCTGACGGGTTAGGCAAATGTGTACCCTATAGTTCGACTCCGGCCTGCTACTGAGACATTCCTGATTACAATCCAATAACACTCAAATTCATTTAATAGCCTGAGTGTAGTTTGACAACGAATGATCTTAAAACTATGATGGCCCCTTTACATTCTACCATTACATAATGATGTGCAAATGTTTAATTATGTGAAATAAAAAAGACAGCAACAAAATGCTCATGCATTAGGATGCTTAGGGAACAAATTAATTAATTGATGTCAAAGTTATACTTATGTCAGTTCAAGAGATAAATTCAGACACCTACTTATAGATAAATTTACACTCACATATTCACCCTTGGATAAAAACCGTGCGTTAATCCAGGACAAGATCTATCTGTGTGCTAAAATGCGCTCAGCCGTTTTAAATGCGCGATCGGGTAATAAACATGCAAACATTTCCAAGAAATTTCGCATTATTATAATAATAGTGGGAGTAGAGGGGTAGTAGAGTGGAAGATATTCGTAGTTCTACGTGTCATAACACCCACAACGTCAGGAATGTGGGACGTTTAATATGATTTAAGCAATGGGGTGAAGAGGGTTGGATACTGGGTCGATCGAAGGCTAAGCAACGCTTCGTGCGGTCGGTTCGTGGATGGGAAAGCACGCCCGAGTGTAATTTTTTAATCTTTGTCGGTCGTTACGGGTGGTCAGATACCCAAAAGTCTGACCACCAGTCTTACCAATGTGTATTGTGTTACCCAGTAACTGGTTTGTGGAGGTCAGATAGTCAGTCGCTTCATATAAATACTGGCATTCAGCTGCATCCGGTTAGACTGGAAGCCGACCCCAAAATATTTGGCAAAGGGTAACGCAGATTGATTTTTATAGGTATTCCGTTATTGAGACGGAGAGACCTTCAACCGTTTGAAATCGTTTTTGTGGGGATAAAGGGTACTGCCTAACACTTCGGTCATCGACCCCTCTTTCTCAAGACTCAAACGAACGTCTTGATTTTGTTCGCTATCATACACCTACTCTAAGTCTCGTTCACACCAGACATATAGTCAGCCGTCGACTGTGGGCGTCAAGGTCATAAATGTTCCCCCTGCTTTGCTCAGGTGCAACAATTTACTGATGTAGGGACATGTTAAAACATCGAGATCGGTGCTATATTTTTTATTATTTAATTTTTTATAATATTATGATATGAGACAACATTCACACAAGGTCTTCAGGTCCCGAACTAGGCAGAGCCTGTACTACGGTATCCTGATGACTGATATACATACTATACATATACACACCCAGACACAGGTCAAACAGACATGTTCATGCACACAAATGTTTGACTTCTCCGGGGATCGAACCCGGGACCAGCGGCTCAGAAGGCAGGGTCGCTACCAACTGCGCCAACCGGTCATTCATTTAAGTCAAATATGAATGTATCATACAAGGCAGATGGGACATCGATGCGCAAACTGAAGAAAAAGAAATCTCCCGTTTCATAGAAAAGTGCAATAACTACGCTGTCAAAGGGTAAGACAAGCTAATAAAAAAAAAAAAAAATTTTTAGTCAGTTTTTTTTTCTTTTTATTATTTATCTTTTTTGATAACCGCTATATCTATATCAATATATATATCTATCGCTATATATATATCTGCCTTATATGATACATTCGATATGATGAGGTTAGCATTTAGGCTGGTGAAAAAAATTCTCTAAATGATGGTGAAAACCGCATCAAAGTCCTTTGTGCAGTCTAGAAGAACTAAGCAGTCACACAGCCAGTCTCAAAAACAACGACGGCTGAGGTTGTTTTGTGTGAACTCAGCCTTATTCTTTGTTAAGATTGAAGCATCAAACTTCTAAGCCAATTCAAGTGATCTTTGAAGAGTTAGAAGCCCTTCACAATTGTTTTTGATCGCTACAGAACAATGGTAGTTACTTCATAATGTATTTGTACTTCTAACAATGGAAAGATCACAGGACCATCGTGAATGAGATTCGTTTGTGCTAGCGCCAGTAAATTAAGAGCTTCAGATGTGAATACAGATGGTTTTCGTACAACAAGGATTTATTATCGATCTTGATTAAAGGTTTCTGAAGTGCGTAACTGATTCCTTGATTGACTGATTCATTGAGGTCTGCCTCCAGTCTAATCGGATGCAGCTGAATACCAGCATTTTATATGAAGCTTTGTCTATCTGAATGCCACAACCCAGTTACTGGGTAACACGATACCCCTTGGCAAGACTGGTTGTCAGACTTTTGGGCTTCTGACTCCCCGCAACGATAGTCGAACACCTACGAATGACAGCCGGGACCAACGGCTTAACATGCTTGCCGAGGCACGGAGGGGTCTCGATATGTAATGGATGACGCTACTCAAAAATAGTGTTACAAACTCAAATCACCAATGAGTAGCCAGAACACCACAGCACTAGTATTTCAATGGGTCCGTACACGACACGGCTTACGAATGTTATTAAGTTCTAGTTTGTGATTGTAAAGGCGATTTTTTATATACAGGGTTACTGGTAACTCGACGTATTCCTTGCAAGACGTCATAGTAGGGTTAAAATGCAACAAATTAAGCCAATGTTTTTTATTCTTTTTTGTAAAAAAAAATTTCACTAGACAACATTTTGTACGAAGTAACAGCAAAAATCACAAAAAATAAATGTTTGTTTAGTGATATTTGCCAAAGTTTCTAGCATTTTTGAACTTTTAATTATGAACAAAGATCTGCTACGGCATCAACTATGATATTAAGTTACATTTCAGTACAGTCGCGCTGTAAATCATTTTTAAATTGGCTCCAAATGATTTAATCTGGGATTTTTCATAAAAATACTGAAAATGTAACTAACTCAAAAACTACTGAATTTCGGTAGAACATTTGGTGGTTTAATTGGTTGCATTTTAACCCTACTATGACATCATGCAAGGAATCCGTCGAGTTACCAGTAGCCCTGTATACATATCCTCCACGACGCTACTCAAAAGTAACCAGTTACAAATTTAAATCACCAAGGGTCACAGCACTAGTATTTCAATGGCGGTCCGTACACGACTCGACTTCCAATCTTGTGATTGGTTGCGTCGCTTACTGACCGTCATTGAAATACGAGTAGGTACCTACCCACTAGCGCTGTGACATTCTGGCTTCTATTTGGTGATTTGAGTTTGTAACACTGCCGTACTGTAGTTTTGAGTAGCGTCGTGGAAGATGGGTTTTAAAGAACAATGGTGTTTATTTCACGATGTATTTGTACTTGTAACAATGTGAAGGTCACAGGATCACCGTGAATGAGGCTTGTATGTGTTAGTGCCAGTAAATTAAGAATGACTAATGTTATTAAGTAAGTTCTGGTTTGTGATTGGTTGTGTTGTGTACCTACGGACCGCCATTGAAATACTAGTGCTGTGACATTCAGGGATTCTGGCTACTCGTTGGTGATTTGAGTTTGTAACACTTTACTTTTGAGTAGCGTCGTGGACGATATGTTTTTGTACCTACTTGTAACAATGTGAGATCAGAGGATCATCTTAAATGAGGCTTGTTTGTATAAGCAACAGTCAATTAAGAGCTTCAGATGTGACTACAGAAGCGTTTCGCAGTACGATATAAGGAATTGTTTATTGATCTTAAACGGAACTTTTGAAATAAGATTCTGGTGGGCAATTTTCCCTCTAAATATTTTTTTTAATTCAGAAAGATTTTTTTTGTAACAAATTGAATTGACCGTACATTAAAATCACAACCGTATTTTTTTTAAGTTATATCAAATTGTTATAACACGGCAAATTTACGTAGTGTGTCAATTTGACCAACAAATAATTTCCCTGGCTGTACAATACAAGGATGGTTGATTGACCTTAAATAAAACTTTTTAAATGAGTAAACGAGTATTCGTCGAAGAGTTTCTGGGAGTTATTTTACAAGTAGGTACTTCTGAAGGATGAAAGGGAGACCCTTCATCAGTAGAAACTACTATTAATTTATGTCGAAGATACGGTATTTAGAGTTGAAATTTTATTATCGTGATATTTAATAGATCCTAATAACAGTGGGTTATTTTATTAACAAAAAGTACAGGCAAAACAGCTGTTAGTGGAAACGTCGGGAGGAGACGTCCCAGGAGGACACATAGTGACATACAAACTAAATAGTAGTGATGGGCCGACTATGGGTTTTGCCAATCTTTGACTAGCTATAGTGACTAAACTATTGGATATATTTGATTGATTTTTTGTATGCAGGCTGGTAACATCATTAGATATACGCAGTTTAATTTATTGTCGTATTGTCGTCTCCACCTTGTATGTGTATGTATGTATTCTATTAATAACTAGCGACCCGCCCCTCTTTGCACGGTTTTTACGACTTAACAGAGATCTAGATTTCTTAATTATAAATGTGTTATATAATCTTTATTATAATATGAAAACCGAATCAAAATCCGTTGCGGAGTTTAAAAGAGAAACGCGGTTACACAGACAGACACGAAAATCTAGTTTCATTTCTAATACCTATGTACATAGAAGAACCGGACAGAATGTTTATGTTTGTTATCTGTTTATTACATAGTAGGAAATAAACAATATTTCATATTAAATGGATAGACTCATCATTCGCAAACTATTTTTCGTGACTCAGTCAGAATGTAAGCGTAGAGACATGACAAATTACGTTTGAATGTTTATTACCCTCTATTATCAGAAAAATAAACTATATCGATATTCTTTCAAGCAATCTTTTAAATATTGCATTAATAAAATCTTGAATATAAATTCATCAGAGCAAAATTTTATTTAAGAATTTCCTATTACTTGCAACAACGTGAATCATTACTACCCACTGCTAATGAAAATCTCATAAAATCGGAGTAGCGGTTCTGTAGAATGGATGTAAACAGATAGTTTAATTTAAAAATTAAAGCGATTTTTACGTCATGCTTAGTTGAGTGCAGTAGATATGTAGGTACTCGAGTTAGTGGCTAAAACAGTAGGTTACTGAGCCAGGTATCAGGTGTCAGGTGCATAGAGCAACACGGACCGGAGGTGGTCCGTGTTGCTCTATGGTCAGGTGCTTCGATTGGTACAGTCAGCCTCAAAAAATGATTAGATTGTCTATCGTTTGTGTTCCATAATACTGTATCAATGTGTACCTAGAATTAAGTAATCAATGTGTAATAATAACATACAGGGTTATTTATAATACGTCGGCAATCCACTAAGGGGATGTAGGGGAGGACATTTGCAACAAAATTACCCCATATGACCTCTATGCAAATGTCAAACCATTTTCTAGTAATTTGACATTTTATATTTTTTGAACATGTCTGGATCTTCGTATCATAATATCTCGTTAGATAGCTGAGAAGTTGTACATACATATTTTTGGAATGTTCTGTCGAATTATATTAACCTAATATTACACCCACATTTCGCCATGCTATAGGGGTGCGAACCTATTGCCTACTGAAATATTCCAGATTAAAACCCAATGAAACTTTGCCAGACTCTGGAAGCGAACCCAGGACCTCAGTAGCGTTGCGACCACTACACAAACGAGGCAGTTGTAAAGAGATAAACGCCAGTAAGACCAATAGATTATACGAGCGCGGTAAGACTGGGCTCTAAATCCAGTACTCCCAAACGCTCACCACCACTTCCACAATATAAGTCACGCACTATATTTAGCTTATTGTATAGGTTGCTCATCAATGCTAGGGCGCTGGCGTAAAGTCATAAACTGTGGCTCACGTAATCAATTCAATTGAGCTGGTCAATCAAACGTGTAGTGTTGATTTAGGACCGACTTGCATGCTGTTAAACTCAGTATTTGTTATGGCCTGATAACAGTTTAGATCTTTAGAGTTTACCCACTGATATCAAGGTCAGGGTCTTCCAGGCTCAGTGTTCATTTAAGTCTGAGCATGCTCTGAAATACTAACATGTGTGTGGGCAAGATCATACAGAATATAACATGATCATCATCAGCCTAAAAAGCCCACAGCAGGACTTAGGCCTCTCCAATCGCACCCCAATTAACTCGTTCCTTGGCTACTCTCTCCTAGCTGCTACCAACCACCCTAAGAAGTTCGTCCCTTCATCTAGCCCGAAGGCGTCCTACCTTTTGACGACCAGTAGAAAGAAATGATGCAAGGAATCTTTAATATCCCATCCCTGAGGGGCACTAGTCCCAAATTGGCCAGAGAACGAAAATTCCTGACCTTGAGTTGCTGTCATAAAATACTAAATGTCCTTTAAACGTTAACGCACATTCTTTGGTTTAGACATATTCCCGTCTCTTTCTTGCACTTCTAGTTTGACAGTTGTGTGACATTGAAAAGAATAGGTAAAACTATGGAGGGTAGAGAGGTAGGGAGATCTATCTCATATGTGGGGAAAGTTTAAAAAGTGTCCAGCATAAACAGTAAATAATAGGTAGCACAAAAAAATGGTGTGGTATGAATGTAGCATTTGTTTACGGACTGAAGTATGCCGAGTTAGAAAAAATAATATTTTTAGTGACTAGAGTATTTAGTGACAGTCCAGTATAACATATATGGTATACCATATCTCAACAATTTACGTAGTCCAAAATTATTTTGTAAACATAAACTAAAATTATTGTTTTGAAAAGTTTCCCGGTGGCTACTGTAGCGCCACCCGTAACACATTTTAACGGACCGTTTTTCATACACAGAGACGGCTTTCCTTACCTCTACCCTCCATAGATAAAACTTTGCCAAATGACATTCTAAGTAACGTTTATAGATCTCGGCCTTAGTAAATATTGTTTTAAATTTAAAATAAAAAGCAAGCATCAGCAGTGCCCTAAAACAACAACAAACTGTTTAACAATCCTTTTGCTAAATGCGGTGATTACCAAAATGTCGTCGTCACGGTTTATTCTAGCAACACCGGTCTTTAAAAAAAGTTAATTACATTCTTTAAAGACTAAACGGCGCAACAAAAAACTAAAATTTCAATGAATTTGACCCAAAAATTACCGCTATTTGGGCTATTACCCACAAACCGCTATGTAAAATGATTTTTCGCGTCATTGCGTAAAACCGACTTCAAAGCATTTATTTGGCCGGCCACCTCCCAAATATTGTTTTGGAAGTTCCCCCTGTTCCTGTCTATCCCTCTCTATCCTCCCTGTCCCTCTCTATCCTCCCTGTCCCTCTCTGTCACTCAAATCGCGACATTACATGCGCCTTTAACGACTAATCGGCTAAAACGTTCGGCTAATCTTCTGGCAAATCACTTTATCTTAGCGCAGTCAAATCCATGGATAGCAAGGGGTTGGGCCGTGATTTTTATTTCTTGATTTATGGTATTTTTATCCTAAAAAGTTGTAAATATCTGTGCCAATGAGTGGTCGAAGAAAGAAAATAGTTCTATTAAGCAACTGTGGGCAACAGTCACTACGAACTATGTGTTGAACCCTTGGACGTATCACATTTTATGAAAACCTTATTACAATGTTCAACGTTTTATTTAATGGCCTAAGTGTCTTAGAAGCAAAGAAAATCAATCTGCCGAGCCTTTTTCCAACTATATGGTCGGCTTCCAGTCTAACCGGATGCAGCTAAATATCAGTATTTTACATGGACCCTGACCTCCACAACCCAGTTACTGGGCAACACGAGATCCCTTGGTAACGACTGGTTGTCAGACTTCTGACTACCTGTAACGACTGTCAAAGATCTACGAATGACAACCGAAACCAACGGCTTAACGTGCTTTCCGAGGCACGGAGGGGTCTCGATATGTAATGGATGGTCACCCATCCACGAACCGACCGCTGCATGCGTAGGTTGACCTTTGATCGACCCGAGTGGCTGATATTATTTAGCCCGAGCTCATCTTAAAAGCAATACCATGTAATTATTTTTTCTTTATCTCTCATTATATTGCTGGTATTCCGTTACTTTAAACAGTGCATTTTACTCTACAGCTTTGATCCAGGCGAACTATCTAATTGGTACTTAAGCCATACAAATATTCCTTGAATAAATTAAAATCTAGGATTAGTAGCATAACAATTATGGGGTTTATTTGTAGACATTGCTTAATACTTCATTACTTAACTAAAGTAATGATTAACGTCTGCTTAACCATACATTTTTTGACGTTTAACGTCTTCTAACGCAATATTTAAGCAACGTTTATATTAATTATTTATTTATTAAAACTATGCACAAGTAAAAAAAATACTGTACTAAGATTGGTTACAGTCGAATAATTTAAAAATTAATTTAGAAAAGACGTGTATAATGCATTTTAGTCAGCGACAACGACAACAACTACCGGTTAATATTAGTCACAATGGACATTCAGTTAGAAAAACGGATACTACAAAGTTTTTAGGGTTAGTAATAAACGGGTAAGGGTTAGTAAAGACAGTCAACCTACGTGGAAACCGCATGTTGAGGAAATTTGTAAAAAACATAACAGTTTTGCTTTTGCACTTTATAAGCTGTCCAAATTTGTGAAGCGTGACGTCGTGATTATTGCCTACCATAGCTACGCGGAATCAGTTCTAAGATACGGAGTCGTTTTCTGGGGTAACTCGACAGACAATCATTACGCTTTCATCGCACAAAAAAAATGCGTACGCGCTATATGTAACCTACACTCAAGGGACAGTTGTAGACCATATTTTGAATCATTGAAGCTTCTAACATTGCCGTCATTATACATCTTTGAGGTGGCAATGTTTGTTAGGACAAACCCACAGCTTTTCGAAATGAGAGCCCCAGCTGATCCACGGTTAAGGAAAAGGGATTCGAACATTCTTTGTGTCGATCGCAGTAAAACAGCCCTTCTATGTAAAAGTATTTATCGAATGGCTCCAGTTATTTTCAATAAAATTCCACGACAGATAAAAAATCTTAATAATAATATGTTTAAAAAGAAACTGAAACAATTTTTAATTCATAAATGTTATTACTCCACAGCTGAGTTTAAGGAGGACACCACTGACATTTAGATTAATACAATATTACACTTAATTTAACGATTTTATTCTCCTCATTGGTTTGGATGTTCTTGAAATGGCTGTTTCTTTTGTTTTCAATCTAGATTTAAGTATATTCTAAGTATTCGCATTTTCTTGTTCATATATTTAGATTATTATTATGTTGACATTAAGTAATTATTTTATTTTAAATGTGTGTCTGTGGTTTCGACACCACTATCGTTATTATTATTTGTATACTCTCGGGTAAAATGTAGCGAACTAACCATCTTATTATAACATCCTATTGTAATGAAACCTACATTTACGAATAAATTTGATTTGATTTGATTTGAAGGCGGACTTAATGCCTGACGCATTTTCTACCAGTCAACCTTAGGGTGATGCAGAGATATACCATGGCAGGTGCAACATACGGGATAGATAGCTCGGAAATGACTTTAAAATACAAGAATAAATACGAATACATAGATACATACATATTAACAAAATAAACCTTGGTCAGGAGAAATAACGATCGGTAGAGGGGAAAACGAATCCAGCAACTCAGCGCTGGGATGTTTCGGCCAACTTCTGACGGATATGTTCACGTGTCTTCACTTCAAAAGGTAACGACTGGTTGCTGTCCTGATATTCAGAGGGAGCGCATTCCAACATAAAACCGCCTGGACAAAGAAACAAGATTGAATGAAGCCGGAATGGTGAGAAGGACATCGTAGAAGACGATTGTTGGTGGAACGAAGATTTTTACTTTTTTTTTTATATATTAAACCTGATTATGTATAGGTTTTAGAGTAGTAGTGGCCCACACAGTCGGGGCCGCTACCACTGGCTAGCGGCTCCAACTTACGTGTCGTAGGCAGGGTCTTTTGGGTTACTAATTTCATCACCGCTGCTCTCAAAACTGTGAAGGAAAATATTGAGAAGAAACCGGCATGTCCTAGAACCAAAAAATACAAAAGGCCATGTGATACCCACACCGCACGGCCGCGTGGTGAATTATGGACCCTCTCACAGAGAGGAGGCCTGTGTCCCAGCAGTGGGAACGCTATAGGCTGATTATGCTACGTGTAGGTTGTAGGTACTTTACTCTCAAAAATCTCAGGGTTGCCACGGACAAAAATCCGCTTACTAAGCACAGTACACACAGATGATAAGACAGATTGATGATAGACTAACGATCTAATATTGTGTCGACCTTGTTACGATAATATAATCTATGTATGTTCTTATGTAGCTGAAAAATGTATTAGATGTGAAGCATCCTGATGACATCATTAATTTACTTCAGACATTTTCTCTTGTGTTTAAAAGACTCGTGAAGGAACACAACTTGTCGTGATCTTGTTCTCTTAATTGGAATTATCTATAATCTTCATTTATTTTCGTTGCTTAAATATTTAGTATGTACGTATTCATGTATCTGTTATTTAGGATACGTATACGTTTATCTATGTATCTAATATACAGGGTGAAATTGAATTCATGGGCATTATTTTAAAGGGTCATTGTACTCATCATTATGAACAACTTTTACTATGGGACCAAACCTGAAATCACAAAAAAACAGCTGTTCCCTACATTTTGAAGGGTTATGCAAACATAACTGGCGAGATGTGGGTGTACTGTAGATACCCTTTAGGGAGAAAGGCATGATGTTTATGTTGTGAAATATCGTTATTTCGAGTTACTGAACCATAGGCCACTTCCAATGCATCTCGTCATGGGTCTATGAGGCCAGTGTTCCTTATGACTCATCCGTCTTCTTTTAAAGATTCCTCTGTCGTCATGCCTACAAACTATAATTTAAACCAAATCTACATAGAGACTGAAAATATAATAAAAAGAGAAACTGAAAAGTGTATGCTTAGGCGGTTTAGTCATGTTGAGAGGGTGAGTGAAAGGCTACTAACAACAGGTATATATTACAAGGCACATGTCAGTGGAAACGCTGCTGGGGGGATGCCCTGGGAGGAACATGTAGAGACCTTATGGGTGATGTTCTTCAGAAAGAACACGTGCGCCGCGGGCGTGTATGACCTGAGGGGCAATTCCCATATTTTTAAGAACGTTCGCATTCTAATCTTAGTCTCAATCTGTCAAAAATAAAATCAAATTCCATATATTTTTGACAAGTTTTTGACATTGATTGTCGCTGAGATGAGATTGCGACTTGAATTTTAACGGTTTTTAAGTACGAGAGTTGGCCTACTGATGTATGAACGTACACGAATCAAAAGGAGTAGATACCTATGTAAGGATCGTAGCCGGTGGCGTTTCTGCCTACCCCCATGGAAAGAAGCATAAGAATAAGCATAATCAGCCTGTAATGTTCCCACTGCTGGGACACAGGCCTGCTCTCGGCGAGAGTGAGTGGGCCACAATCCACCACGCTGGCCCAGTGCGGGTTGGTAGATGTCACATATCTTCGAATTTTTGGTTCAAAGACATACCGGTTTCCTCACGACTTTTTCCGTCACCGTTTTCAGAGCAGTGGTGATGAAATAAATGACACATAGTAAAGCGAATGCCTGGGTTCGAACTCACGACAGCCTGTAACTCGGGGCCGTTATCGCTAGGCCAACACTGCTCACAAACAAATACGCGTACAAATAAATAATCCCTGCATTGCAATGACATGGTAGTCGGTAAGTGCTCTCATTATATTTTTAGTGAACGATTGAAAGAATTCATAATGACTCACGCGCAGAATTAGCCACTGTGGTCGGTAATCACAACATTTGATTGACGGATAACCGCCAAACATGGGAATAAGGCGTGAGTTTATTATGTCTGTATCTATGTATAGACTACAAGACCTTCTGTAACACTTCACGCAAGAAGCAGACCGTAGCAAAAATGGCGTAAATAAACTGGCGTGGCCCTGCAAAAATATATATATTGCAAACTGCCTTGATAACAACTAGACGTTAACGTAGGTACCTACACATCGGAACTTGTGCCTACCAATGGCTTTGATGAATTACCACAGATAATATTTCAACCAAGCGGAGCTGCAACATTACAGTCTATTAAAAGAATAGAGTACAAGACCTTCGATCATACCCGAAACTATATAAATATACGCTATAACCAACTGGCCTATATTTATATTGTTATGCCATAATATGGAAATTGAACGGTAAACGTTATGGGATTTTATTTATTTATTTATATATATACCTATACTTTATTTTACACCAGAAAATACATATATACAAAAAATACATCATGCCTGTCCCTACTTTTAAAGAAGATCGAAAGGTAGCGCAACCGTAAAACCGTTAGCGTCTTATTACAATACACGATCTAACTTTAGCCCGTACCTAAACCTTCGAGCCAGTTTTTGGATTCCGAACTTAATGGCCGACTTTTATAAAGTTTTTCTATTTTCAAAAAAAAAAATACAATAATAAACAACAATAACAATACAATACAAAATAATAATAAATACAAAATTGACAACATAAGACCGGACTAAGTTGTCACTTTGTCAGTTTCGATTTCCGTTATGTTCTTATTTCAAAAACAGGCTCGATGGTTTAAACCATGTCTAAAGCAAAACCTTGTTTTGTAATAAGACTGTTATCCTGGGGATCTGCTCTCTTAGCACGAACCCGTAGTTTCGGCCGAAGTTACGGGCGTTTTCTACTCCATTGCACCTACGGACACAAGATTACTTCGAGACCCGAACTAATATGACAATACCACTTGACAGCGTCTATCCTTACCGCCCGAATTAATCGGGTGTAGGGTTAATTCAGAAGTATCGAACTACTTTCGGACGGGCCCATTTCCTCGTTGACGGACTTAGAGAGTGGGCCCTGGGACCCACTGGGTTCGATCGATCCCCAGGTCGGGCAAAGAGTCAAAGGTCAAGAGTCAGGTTGTGTTTTTGTCAGTAGTAGCCTAGGCTATAAGTAGTCTCGATTTGTGCTCGTTTGATGGCAATAGGCTCCTCCGCAAACGTGTGACCGAAACATACATAGCTGGCGTAATGTAAGCGTCCTTCGTCTTCGGAGGCTACAGGCGTGATGTTACGACTATGTGAATGTTTACTAAGGAAATTGATCAGTAAACAACAATACATCCCAGTATTTAAATACCACACCATCAAATAGACAGACAGGACTAGACAGGTGCTTTACTTCGTGTAAATTATTTCATCACCACTGCTCTCAAAACGTCGTGAGGAAACCGGCATGTCCTAGAACCAAAAATTCGAAAGACATGTGACATCTACCAACCCGCACTGGGCCCGCGTGGTGGATTACGGCCCACTCCCTCTCACCGAGAGGAGGCCTGTGTCCCAGCAGTGGGAACATGACAGGCTGATGATGATGATGATGAAATAGAACTACTCAAAGCGATTAAAATACCCTTTTGTTAATCGAGATTACAACAAAATGACTCATCGATCCAAAATAACAAATACACAAGACTCTTTCAAATGAAAGGCTTTGTAAAACCCGTCGCTTATTGAAAACGTAATGGTTTTTTTCGTATTTTCACTCGCTTTTAATTAGTCGGCACCGCTAGCTCGGGTGGCGAGCTACATAAAAACTCTTTAGTTAATTACTGACATGTTAATTAACTGCTTGTTAAATGTGAAATAATTATAATAAAGTAACATGTTTTAGAAATTGGGAAATTGGTCATGTATTTTCACGGTGTATTTTCGTAAAAGAGTTTGCAAAATTAAGTGGAAACGAGGTCACGTGGTCGTTGGCGTTCAGTCGATATAACGTGTTCCTGTCTGTTCTCCCTGCAGGCGTAGCATGAGCACCGTATTGTCGACGGAAGAGTAGACAAAAATGATATTCCGTGTAGACAGTACGACGGACAAAGTAGAAAGAGTCAACTGCACTTTTTACGAAATTCACTCTTTTACATAATTCGACTCAGAATTCTTTGTTTTGTCATAGGATTTTTTTCTGTTTGATTTGATTGTTTGTTTCTGTGGGATTTGTCCTTGGTACTTATGCCCTATTAACTAAATGATGTAAAATAGGAGAAGATAACTTTGTTCTTCTATTAATTATCACAGTTTTGCGTTTAAAACGCCCTCTTGTAAAATCATGATTTTGTAGATAGCCGTTTATACTTTGTGATCGTCGAGTAAAAAGTTTTCTACTGGCGATTCCAAAATCAAATTGTCTTCACTACCTTAGACAAATGTCAGTTGTCAGTGTGATTTTGACAGTAAGGATTGAAAACTTTCTTCCAAAATAGTCTACATACATAAAAAGACCTAGACAAAGATCGTTAGAAATGAAAGACAAAACGACAGATTGTGGAAGGATTTCTACGGTGCGATGTCAAAAATCAAGAAACGAAATGTCACTTTGTATAGAAAAAGCTATGTCTATTATTCTTCGTAGAAATCGAAAGCGTCATGCTACGCCTGCAGGTTAATGATACTTTTCCAAATATTTATTTACGATATAATGTATTGTGTAATATGTTTTTTTTTCATGATGAATTATGTAACTAGTAGTAACCGTAAGAACTGCTTGCAAACTTTTATTATAAATAGCTGTTTGGTAAATTAACATCATTAATATTATCTAAGACACGGGTGATTTGTAACTCAGTACCCTCCTACCTCAGACACCTTTCCCTATTTAAGATTGTACTTACATTTATCAAATCAAATCAAAAGTCATTTATTCAAACTGGGCTGAGAATCAGCACTTTTTGAACGTCAAAATCACATAAGACAGTACCGCCAAAACGCCCGCCCTTCACCACTTCCTAGTGCTTTAGCTGGGAAGAAGTAGGATGTGTTAACAAGTACTTGTAATATAATTTTGACTTACATAAAGATTTATGATTAATATTATAATTACGATTGCCATGTCTATATGTTTGTTTTTTTGGCGTCATTAAATACTTATTTTGTAAAAATAAAGAAAATAAATAATAATAACTGGCAACACCGACGTCAACACTTCATATCATTTTTATCATATATTATTCAGATAAATAATTTTTCCTTTTTTTTGATGCAGTTTTTATACTTATATAGTGTAAAACCCAACCCAACCAAAACCCAAATAAATATAATCAGCATCTAAAAATGGACCATTATTCATAAAAAAACTGCCGAACGGGAGGTGACATCTGTCATGTCACCTCCGATATTACATAACTCAATAATAAATTATTGAAAAATGAGAAGATGTTGACGAGACAAGCCGCACGTCAAGCACGACTACCACCTCCGGACTCTTCGCTCAGCTCCGCCTCGCCGCCGCCGGTATCCAGCCCCTCTGTGAGCGCTGTGACGACACCGGCCGCGGCAGTTGCGTCGAGCTCGAGCGACGAGTATTTCTCTCCGCCCACGTCGCCACCACCTGCTCGTCGACGGGGAGGACGCCGGCCGCCGGACGGCTTAGGACCTCGAGGCCCAACGGCCTCTGATAGGGTCCCAGCTCCCGGCGGAAGTGTGCAGCGCATGAGATGGACGAGATCCATTAATGAAAATGTCATGCGCTCATACTATGGGGCTACAGAGGGGGGAAACAATCTGACCGCGTACCGTGTTCGGATGCTCTCTCTTTTTCAGGTGCTTGAGCCAGCTGTCAACGTTTCGGCACAACGACTGTCGGATCAGGTGCGAGTCATCCAGCGTAATCATATGTTAGATGACTCTGTACTTGATCGCCTGCGAAGTGAAATGCAGAGTGGCCATATCATCGCACCCCAGTCGCAGACTGTTGTACATCCGCAGCCCAATACAACGCATGCTGACGAAGGGAGTAATGATAGGGCTACAAATGTAAGTAGCCAGTGCAATGAGCAATTGAGGAGTGCTTTGGAGGATGCGATTCAGGAATATCGCTTCATGCCGCCCGAACTTAGGCCACGCTTACCTCGTTTGCCCATGCATAACAAAAATAGGGCGCTGGTGGCGGTCCTGGATTCGCAGTTATCAAACTATTTTGATACCTGCGAAGACCTCACCGATATTCATTCAATTCTGTACTGCGCGGCAGTAGCAGCATGTCGTGTAGCTCACGTCAAATTTGCAAATGACACTAGAGCTACACGACCGAAACCAAACGTACCAGCTTGGCAGTGCAGAATTGAACGCCGTATTGGTGGGGCCAGGACGCTCATCGGCAAACTAATCTGCTTCAAGGAGGGCAATACTCGCCCTAGAGTGATGCGCTTTGTGAGACGGGCATTCTCAGGGACTGATATCAGTCCCCAAGACTATATGTCTTGTGTCACAGAGCGCATCGACTTCCTGAAGCAGAAAGTGTATGCATGGGCAAACCGTATTCGTCGGTATAGGCGGCGAGTAGAGCGATACACTCAGAATCGCACCTTCCAGAGCGATGAAAGGTGGGTTTATAGGGGTTGGGAGCGACCGGACCATGGTGTGACTGAGACGTGCCTACCGGATGATGATGCCATGTGTTCCTTCTGGCGCAGCATCTGGTCGGTACCTGTCAGTCACACCGAAGGTGATTGGACTCGGGAAGTCGAGCGAGCCTGCGATCCGATACCAGAAATGGGGGCTATTACCATCTGCCCCCAAGATGTAGCTCGTGCAGTCCGTCCACTACCCAACTGGAAGTCTCCAGGGCCGGATGGACTGCACAACTTTTGGATTAAATGGTTCACAAGATCGCACGCTCGCTTGGCATCTCAGTTTCAGACTACTTTGGAATCTGGTTCGCTACCCCAATTCCTAACGACAGGAATTACCCACCTGCTCCATAAATCAGGTAGCACCGCGGAACCCAAGAACTATAGGCCGATCACGTGTTTACCGACGGTCTATAAAGTTCTTACATCCATTTTGAGAGCTAAAATTAACAAACATATAGACACCAACTCCATCATGTCTGCCTCTCAAAATGGATGTAGGAATAGGTCCCGCGGTACTAAGGAGCTACTCCTCATTGATATGACCATTAGCCAACAGGTTCGTCGTTCCCGAAAGGATCTGTCGACATGTTGGATAGATTATAAGAAGGCCTATGACTCGGTGCCGCATACATGGCTCGTGAGGGTGTTAGAGTTGTATAAAGTAGATACAACTCTTCGCACCTTCCTAATGTCATGTATGCGGCAATGGAGGACGGTCCTTCACTATCCAGGATGTCGAAATATTCATGGGAATAGCGAACCGATAAGGATCGAGCGAGGCATATTTCAGGGCGATAGTTTAAGTCCGCTTTGGTTCTGCTTAGCCTTGAATCCTCTAAGCACATTGCTGGAGGATTCAGGTCTAGGCTATCGGTTGAGGAGAGGTGGTCAGGTTATATCGCACCTCCTCTACATGGATGACCTAAAACTCTTTGCCCCCAACAATTTGCAACTGATGGAGCTACTGAAAGTAACTCAAAATTTCAGTAGCGCCATCAGGATGGAATTTGGTGTGGACAAATGTGCGGTCATGCATGTAAAGCGAGGGGAGATTGTTGAATCCGTGGGGACCCAACTCTCGGATTCCACAAACCTTAGAGCCCTCTCCGCATCCGAAACCTATAAGTATTTGGGTATGTCGGAAGCGTTAGGCATCAATGTTACTGACATGAAGCATTCGTTGAGGGAACGCTTCTTTGGCCGCCTGAAAAAAGTACTTAATAGTCTTCTATCAGGCGGAAACAAGGTGCGCGCCTTCAACGGTTGGGTCATGCCAGTTTTGATGTACTCTTTCGGCATACTCAAATGGACTCAGACCGAACTCGACGCCCTGGATAGGAGGGTCCGTACGCTGCTGACTGCAAATCGAATGCATCACCCACGATCATCGGTAATGAGGCTGTATATCCCGCGAAAGTGTGGAGGTCGAGGCTTTTTAAACGCTAAGACCCTCCACAATCGCGAGATATGCAGTCTCAGGGAATATTTCCTAGAAACCGACGTGGGTATGCATCGAGATGTAGTCACGGTGGACAAGGGCCTCACCCCGCTCTCCTTGGCTAAAGAGAACTGGCGCAAACCTGTAGTGCTTGACACTAATGATCGCATGGAGGTATGGCAGAGTAAGGAGCTCCACGGACGCTTTTTCCGGGCCCTACATGGACCGGATGTAGATCTACTAGCGTCCGTTGCCTGGCTGCGTTTCGGTGACCTCTTTGGAGAAACCGAAGGTTTTGTCTGTGCAATTATGGACGAAGTTATGATGACGAACAATTACCGGAGATTTATTGTGAAAGACGGCACGGTTGACATCTGTCGGGCATGCCACCGGCCGGGAGAATCAATCGGGCATATCATCTCCGGGTGTTCTCGTCTAGCTAACGGAGAGTACTTGCATAGACACAACCTTGTAGCCAGGATAATCCATCAGCAGCTTGCTCTGAAATACAACCTTGTGGAATCGGAGGTACCGTACTACAGGTATGTGCCCGACCCAGTTCTCGAAAATGGTAATATCACATTGTACTGGGATCGATCCATCATCACTGATAGGACTATTGTTGCCAATAAGCCTGATATAGTGGTGGTGGATCGATTGGAGCGACGCGCAATGATTGTTGACATAACCATCCCGCATGATGAGAACCTCGTGAAAGCCGAGAAAGATAAACAAATCAAGTATCTTGACTTGGCTCACGAGGTTGTCGACATTTGGGATGTGGACTCAGCGGTCATTGTGCCGATAGTCGTGACAGCTAATGGGCTAATACCCAAGAGCCTCGACCAACACCTAAGGAGGCTCTCGTTAGGCAGCTGGATCAAGGGCTTGATTCAGAAAGCGGTACTTCTGGACACGGCCCGCATTGTTAGGAAGTTTCTCTCTCTGGAGCCCTGACCGCCGGTAGCTTGGACCCTGTTCCCGATACCGGTGGGCTACTATTTTTTATATTTTTAAATGTTTTTGGTATCTTTTTGTTTATAAAAATATTTAAAAATGTAATTCATATGTATTTAAATGAAATAAAGGAAATAAGAAAATAAAATTTTAACGTAAAAAAATTGAGCTAGTTTATTAAACCAAATTCTTCTCTTCTTCTTCTCACATACATTGGTATGTGAGAAGAAGAAGAGAAGAATTTGCCAAACAAACCAACAACATTGTAGACATTGGTCTACATTTCTTTTTCATTTCTCCTTTCGCAGGTTTGTTGGAAGACATTTCTTAAGAAATAAGCGGTCAAGCAGACCTACCTTTTTTATCCAATACTATTATGTCGTATCTGTATCTATTTTACTGTGTGTACATGAATAATAAAATAAATAACCAGAGAGAAAAAGAGGAATACGTACAACACGAACGTCAACGACCACGTAACCGCGTTTCCTCTACATATTTTGTGATAAAGTTATAGATGGAGTTTCCCGCGTAAAGTGACTTTTTGACCTGTCAAGGAAGTTTACGCGCGCTTTTAAGCTGATATGTAGCGGTCTTAATCAAACACTATGTGGTTTATTTATACACGACGATTAAACGTTTGACGACGTTTAAACGTCAAAAATGTATGGTTATACGGTCGCTAATCATTACTTAACTTTAAGCAGCCTTTATAAATAAAAGGGAGGTTATTAATTTACGTAAATGATTGTAAGTGAACTGATTTTATGTTTTACAGTTTCGTAGTATTAAACCTGTTTGTATCTAAACTTATGCCACTATGGAAATTCATAAATTGAGGATCTTTATCATTTGTTTATGTTATTGGGTGGCAAACAAATAGCCGGCATCGCATATACGACGCCATTTCTGAAACCAAGCTGGAATGATCTCATGTCCCTTTTAAAACACCAGCACCCATAATCTTCATACCGGAACAGAGCAACCCTTTTTGGCTGACATTGGTATGGTGGTACTACCTTCCCCAGTTGAACTTTACAAAAAGCTTTACTTGTACTTCTTATAACTAAAATATACACGGAAACATGAGGTGTTTGCCTTAGGAGAACCAGGCTGTCTCTGATTTTATCACTGGTTAATTGTACGCTGACTCTTATCTTCCACTTAATAAAATCTTAAACTCACTAAAGACAACGCACTCCCAAGCCGCTGGGTCTGGAAACATTAAATATGCATAAGAGTTCCATAAGCAACGGCAACGTAAGTGAGCACTAAGGAAGGATTATTTAATTTAATGTTTTGTGATTCGTGATGTTAATTACTACTGTATAGAATCAAGTTCTTCTAACTAAACAGACAGCTGTGTTGCTGGACAGTTTGTTCCGCAACTTCTTCTTCCCAGCTAAAGCACTAGGAAGTGATGAAGGGCGGGCGTTTTGGGGGGACTGTCTTATGTAATTTTGACGTTCAAAAAGTGCTGATATTCAGCCTAAAATTAAAGCCTAAAAGCTTAAAATTTTGGAAATTCATTCCCTACAAGGGAGTTTGATAGAAGATGAAAGTTTGTATAGAATTTCGTCATGTTTGTCGATGGGAATGCCATCGGGAGACACGGCTTGTTATATAAAGTCGCTTGTTAAGGCGCGTATAACAAGAGAAACGTTCCACTTTGTACGACTTGCTTGCTTGTTACATCTTGGTTGTCCCCTTATTAAATTTCATTCCTTCCTGTAGTTTTATCTACGTGCAGGTTTAGACGGAATATTTTTTCTTTCCGGGGTGAAAATTACCTTGTGTTGGAACAGTTGTCGAGTGAACTTGGTATCTCGCTGCCAACTCTATAATAACTTTTATAGTTTAATTCGTGTAGACGTGGCTAACAAACAGAAAGATTTTACTTCGCATATATGATTTAGCGGGCAGCTGCGATACCACACTAAATTATATTCCAATATTAAGCACGAAAACGTGTCTCATTAAATGTTCAACTCTGAAAACAAGTTCTTGTTTCCGGCTTCGAAGGCAAAAAAGGCAAATACCTATACTTAATTCATCATCTGCCTAACTTTTCCCAGTCTAACCTGATGCAGCTGAATACCAGTATTTTACATGGAGCGACTGCATATCTGACCACCACAACCCAGTTACTGGATAACACGATAAGTACCTCTTGGCAAGACTCGTTGTCAGACTTTCGGGACGACTGTCAAAGATCCAAAAATGACAGCCGAGACCAATGGCTTAACGTGCTTTCTGAGGCACGGAGGGGTCTTGGTATGTAAAGATGGTCACCCATCCACGGACCAACCGCGCCAAGCATAGCTTAACCTGATCGAGTGACTGTGCGGCTGTTATTACTAAGCCACAAGCCCCACTTAATTGTATAGTTTAATTATAACGGATCGTATGGTTCGTTAACTTGATAAAAAATAACAAACAAATATTATTCATAATCAACTGTCTCTACATCCTAAAGACCTAAAAACTATACACGAAGACGAAACCACGCCGCCGTGGGGCAAAAGTTTCTTAGCACAAAATACTTGTCACAAACGTGTTCACCTAAAATGCATCAATGTATTTGTGACGCTATGTTGATACTTCGAGCAAGTGAAAATGAATGTAGCGTGTGACACGAGCGGCGGAGCGCAGAGTTCTCGAAACGTGCGCGTGCGGCGGTATGCTTGGTGTGGTGTGAGGGACAAGCGGTAGCGAGAGCGTGTTCAACATAATCAACTGTATTAATTAGCTAACAGTTTAGAGACTGCAAGAAGGTCGGTCTGTGGATGAGTGACCATTCATTACATATCGAGACCCCGTGCCTCTGAAACCACGTTAAGCCGTTGGTCCCGGCTGACAATCGGTCTTACCAGGGGGTATCGTATTTCCCAGTCACTCCATGTAAAATACTGGTATGCAGCTGCACCTGGTAATACTGGAAGCCGACCCAAACATAGTTGGGAAAAGGCTAAGCAGACGATAATGACTTTAGAGTCTGCAGCAGCACATAAACTAGAAAAAAGGTTTGTAGTTTGTAGTTGTATATACATCGCCACATGCTAGCTGCTCGACATACTAACGTCACGCAAATCCTGCATCGCGCAAGCAGAGTTTACTGCGTGACTAACATAAGTATATCGCCACGTAACTTCCCGACATCAATCGTTGGGCAGTTACCCACCAGACACGACACCCGTCTGGTCGGAGGATCCTCCCTTTTCTATGGAGGTGTGAGTGAGCTTTACATCCTGTTCCTCGTAACTCTATAAGTTCATCAAATCTCACGTATATAAGCAATCATGTGTACCTAATTACTGGGTACCCGTGGGGTAATTGCATAACTAACAGTAGCAATGGCTTTCATTTTGACATCTCATCAACATTCATTGCGTTATTTACGATGTTGAGCAGACAAATTTTTCGAATATTATGTAGCAATGGATTAGCAATATGGCTATTATGTATGTATGATACTCGAGGGGATTGGCGTTGATAGCCGAAATATAGGCTTTGCCTAGTTCGGCTACAGATGACCACACCACCTAATTTGACCTAAATCAGCCTGTTAAAATATTTTCTGACTTATGTCTAATTTTTATAAAAATCATTAAAGAAAAACATTTAAAAATAAAAAAATAGTAGTCCGCCGGTATCGAGACCAGGGTCCAAGCTACCGGTGGTTAGAGCTCCAGAGACAGGAAACTCCTCAAGAAACGTAGCCGTAGCCGAGGAGTACCTACTGCCTTCTGAATGACGCAACAACAAGGGGACAACACTTCCTAAGGTGCTTGAGGAGTGGAGAGGTATTCCACAGCTATCAGGACAATCCCGGAAGTACGGTCAAAAACCCTACCAGCATCTTACTGGAATACTTCCTTCCTCCGTTGCTCTTACGAATCTCCACTCAAGCCGACCAATAAAGCCAAGAATGAGGTGGGAGCTCAGTTCCCCGTCAGTGTTCACTCCTGGCGACCAATAAAGGCGAGCCAGAGATGAGGAACATGACTTCTCCCGGGAGATAGGTGCGTGGGGTCGCTACTGTCCAACAGCTCGCCACATGCTGCCCAGCGAGTTTATGTATCTCTCTTGGTCTGGCTCCTCCCCCTAGACCTGTTTCGGTAAAGTTAACTTTACCTGCACATACCTAGAGTTTGGAGCGCGCAAACCTCACCACGACGTCAACGTAGAGATACGGCGGTGGGGTTATTATTATTATAATATCCTTCAAAATGATTCAGATTTTGATTGATAGTGTGTTACGCAATAACGGTGCTGTTTAGATTCAATTGAAGGACAACGTACGAAATCCATGACCAATCATTCAGTCACGAAACACATCAATTGCTGGACATTTTTTTTTCTTTATAAAATGTCACAGATAGTGATACTTTATTCACATTACAATCTAGCCTATTCGCTAATAAGTAATAATTTAAATATAACTTAAACTGATAAGTAACTATTACATTAAGAAATCGTTCAATAACGTCTTTCTTATTCACTTATAGTAAGGGGAAGACACTTCATTCACGTGTTCTTTAGTCAGCACTTGCACTGCAGTTTAAGTTCGCTCACACTACACTAGAAAAGGTTTAACCCTTTTTAGTCCTCGCACTAATTCGGTGACGTCAAGGAGTTGGATCGCCTCGACTTTCACGTGATGATGAAGTCTCTGTTCATGAGCTTCTGCATATTTTTTTATTACCACGTTATGACATCCATCTTGAGGTCCCGGTGGAGGTCGGTGTTTCTTATGTACGAGTACCAGGGCGCGTTGACTATATCCCTGAGCACTTTGTTTTGGAATCGTTGTATGACTTGACGAACGAACGACGAATTACTGGACATAAGCCTCCCAAAATGATCATTGCAACTATCGACCCTACACAGTTCGCATACAGCGGAGTGCCGAAAACTTCTCTAGGTCCTTGACCTTCCTTACTTAATTCTATTAGCACTAAACATAATTGGTACGATGTCCTGGGAGTATAATATTAACATAATAGTAATTCTCTGTCAGCTGAGTTATCGTGTGAACCAAGCCAAATGTTTTACCAGAAAACGAAACTCGTTGAAATTAAAATTCCTTTCGTATTATTGAATATCGAAAACATTTTCGCACAGAATTTTGTCAAGACGTGAGATTGAGATCTTTTGCTTCTATCCTATGTATTTAGATATACAATATCTAGCGAGTTTCATGGAAGCAAGTAAATATGAGTGCAGCGTGTGACACGAGATATGAGGCGTGAAGTTTGGAGAGACGAACGTGTTGCTATGCGCCGGGGTTCAAAGAAGAGGTGGAAGCGATTTTGTATAAAAATAATGTAAAGTTTTGTTTATTTTCTCCCACAAATATTAACATGTACGCACGGCTACAGATCAAGTTTGAATTTCCAGTATAAGCTGATCTCGCATTGTATAGGATTTCCTTACAATGAGAGGTCAGTGTAAACTGGAAATTTATAGCTTGATGTGTAGCCGGGTGTACACAGTTTATATCTGCCCCGCTGGTCTCGTAGTTGCAAGCGCGACCGCTGAGCGTAGGATCCTGGGTTCGATTCCCAGGTCTGCAAAGTGTTGTTGGGTTTTTTTGTAGTCCGTTAGGAATTTATTAGTAACAACCCGGAGTTTGTTGAGTTCTTAGTAAAAGCACGTTAATCCGTTGCTCCTGCGCCTGAACTTTGTCCGGTCGCGTCGTGTTGCCGTCCCATCAGACTATGAGAGTGAGGGAAAAGAGTACACCTGTGTCTGCGCACACACTTGTGCACTATAATACCTCCCGCGCCCAAGGCTAGTCTCCGTTGAAATTGACCGCTATGGCCGAAATACGGTCTACGGTCTGGAGGACTATATATTTCAAAAAGTTTGAAAATAGGAGACAGGATCCCATACTAAATAAAACCTGTGCTGCAGGTGTATGTCTCGTTATCTCGAATTCATTATCCAGAGCTTTACTAAGGACAAAAATAACAGTACCTAGCAGGGAGCACTTACAGCTAATGAACAATATTTAAGAAATAAGAATAAGAAGTGGTGTTTTGGTAAGTTTGTGAATGTGTTGGTGGGTGTATCTTGTGTGTGTAGTAGTTTTGTGGGTGTGATATATGAGTTGTGTTTGTGATGCTTGGGGTGTGTGTGTAGTATAGAATCATGCTATTCTTTTAACTGTACAGACAGCTGTGCTGCTGGGGAGTTTGTTGCGCCACTTCTTCTTCCCAGCTAAAGCACCAGAAAGTGGTAAAGGGCGGGTGTTTTGGGGACTGTCTTATGTAACTTTGACGTTCAAAACGTGCTGATTCTCAGCCTACTTTTGAATTTTGATTTTGTTTGAGAAGCCGACGTGACAGTTCACTATTAAACCTGTCGCAGTGTCAAAGCGATTGCGAATGACTATGCCTCCTCCTCTCCTAAAGAGGAGAGGCTGGCTTAAGGAGACCCTAAGCCATTAAACAGTATACAGCAGACACAATAGAACATTTTATAGTTGCCTGTTCTTCGTCAACTGTTAGTGGAGTACTACATAAGTCGCTCAACGTTTATATGCACCTTCCGTATTAACTTTTTGCGTAGGTATACGTTTTGAACTTTTAACAAGGCAGTACGTAAAAATAATGTTTTCTGGTAAAAACACTGGCCCGGTGAATTACTAAAACATTCTATATAAAGACTGTCTTTTGATTTCTTTGTTTTCACAATTCTCCGCCGGAGTCTAGTTTCTTGAAAGCTATATGAACGAAAGAATGAATACGATTTATTGCGACTCGCACAGGAAGATCATAAACTAAACTAAACAAAATCATAAAAATATAAAAAAACAAAATTATATTTAAAAACTTAAAAAACATAATTATATTTTTTTAAACCGGCCAAGTCCGTGTCGGCCCACGCACAATGAAGGGTTCTTTAATTGTGATGAATTTATCCCAAGAACAAACCTAACTTTTTAGTTGAAAAATTTTTCTCCCATATATTACGTCACGGTCAATTCACCAACAGCTGCAAACGTAAGTTATTAATCGAAAAAAATATCTTTTATATGTGATAAAAGAAGTTCACGAATTTCGGACTTTCCACTTTACTTGTACTGTAACACCTGATTCTAGGTCCTTACCTACGTATATGATATTAATTTCAACTTAATACCTCCACGCGTGCCTAAGAAAAAGGGTCTTGACAGACTGACAGAGAGACGGACAGTGAAGTGATTCTATAAGGGTTCGTTTTTTTCTTTTGAGGTACGACACGAGCATAAAACAGACAAAAAAAAAACAGACAGACAAAAAAACGAGCATAAAAAACCTGAGAAAGCTTGAAAGTCTTAAAGTCGAGAGTTAATCTAGGCAAGCATGCTCCACGGTCCATCACATCATCACTTACCACCGTGGCCCCTGGCACAGGCAACTGAACAAACACGAGTGGGTTTTAGTCAGTAAGAGTCTGACACGCCCTTCCACTCCGCCCAGAGCGGGAGAAGTTATTTGATGATTACACACCCTAAAAAGAAATGGGTTAGTGATCAAACGCAAGCCTACCAATCTATCTACGAGTATATCTATAGAAATATAAACCAACAGTAAAGATGAAGAGTTTGTTTGTTTGAACGCGCTACTCTCTGGAACCACCGCACCGGTCCGATTTGAAAAATTATTTTTGCATTTGATAGCCCAGTTTTCGAGGAAGCTTACAGGCTTTAACATCAAGCTATGGCCTTCAGGAGCCGAGCAAAGAGAAAAAAAGTCAGTAAGACGAGAGAAAAATATCTATTTCCTTTTTTCTTTTTATATTCAGGTTTAGTATATTCTATCACATTTAAATTAAATTATTTTAATTTAAGTACAGCGTTCGTAAGTACGCTGTACTGGTACAGCGTTCTAATAATTGTTTGCTCCACCGGACGACGTCATTACGTCAGCGTCGGCTGTCGATGAAAACCGTCGTCGGACGAAGTTGCAGACGGAAGCTAGCAGCAATTAAAACGAATGTTTGCAAATGTAATCGCCACGCATTCACGTGTAAGAAGAATCTACTTTGTTCGATAAACACATGGCAAAGAAAGAATCCACCCGGTACCTACTCTGACATGCAAGATGATATGCGGAACGTTTCAAGTATTTAGAACGAGAGATCTTGCATGTGTGGATTGTTTGACGACGATGCAAGAGACAGGCGGAAGCGGGCTACTTACGAATTGTATTAACTTACCTAAATAAAATTTTTATTGTTTTAACGATGGGACACTAATATTGTGTCTTACGTGTCATGTCGTCTGCACGTTACAGAAAATGATGGACACTACACTGTTGGCGCCAAATACGTAGCTGAATTCTGGGCCGAGTTCATTTATATACTGCCATTAACACGCTAAGGAGAAGAACTTACTTACTACTCACTAGAGTTCCTTATACCAGTCAAACAAACTTCTTTTTTAAAAGGATTTAACAGACTTTAAGGACCAAAAAAGGGCCTTTCGAACAGCCATATTCTGCGTGCTCTCAAAACTCGTGAAGCAATTTATTAAAACACGCCGTCGACATTATATATTTAAACTCATGAAGATGTTGTACTTCGTCTAATTGATAAGTTCAAAGTAGCAGTCATTGACGACACATTTGGTGTAGTGGCTACAGTGGCTAAGTGTAGTCAGCGAAACCAAATGGTCCTGGGTTCGAATCCCGGTAGGGGCAAATGTTTGTATGATGAATATGTACATTTGTACCTGAGTCATGGATGTATATTTATAATATGTATGTATTTACGAAAAAAAAAAAATGTGTTTAAGTAGTGTATCAACCATCTGGTATCCATAACACAAGCCTTAAGTGTTAAGTGCTTAACTTGGAACTAGATGGTGATGTGTGCAATGTCAGACGATATTTATTTATTTGATATTTTATTGAGCAAAAGCCCCTTCACTGACTCATTATCATCTTCTTAGGGGCAAAAAGATGTTGATGAATCAGTCAGTCTCATGTCACGTGTGGTCGGCGCAACACGTTTTTCTTCTTCAATTCTCCCCTGTCAACAGTCACGCTATCATTCACTTCCTTCATTCAACGCTTCACTGACTACCTAATTGAAATATTCATCAGCAAAACAACGCCTTATGTATAACCGCTACCGCTTATATCTTACTCACCATTGATTCACATCGGAAACGCGTTCCCCGAATTCAGCAAATGAGTCGCAAATGACTCAAGGAAACAATGCCACACATATTTCTGAATGAACTGTATTTTAGTAAACATTTTGTTAATGGCCGAACTAAAAACGTTTTTATTGCAAACTTCTGTAACAATTAACATTGCAGAGCTGTCGTGAGCCAGAAAAATTAATGAGTAAGATAATGTAGATGTTGAGAAGTTGTTCTGTTCTGTTATAAATTTGTTTATTATGGTCTGATAGGGCAGATAAGGCAATCCCAATTTTTTTCAAATCTCTGTAAGGTACCTACATTTGGAAACTGCGACAGATGCCTTTTCTTTATGTCTTTCTGATTATGTCCTTCTACAAAAATAAATATCTTGAATACAAGAATGGTTTACGTAGGTATACATTCTAAACACGTAATTAATGTGGACGTCAACTTTAGGATCACTTTTATTTAACTTACCTTGATAGTTAGTTAATTAGTATGTATGGTTCAAATCTTGTAAGCTAAATTAAAACCACTTCCTCTTATCCTGCGAAGTTGAAATTTGACATGTTGATTCTGTTTTGAAGACAGTGCATTTTTTTTTCACAGACATCGTACATTAATCTTTGTAACAATCTTAACAATTAAAGGACTAATTCACATGATAATTACCAATACACGATTGTCTCTCTTCTTTTTTGCAATAAAAGTTACCTGCCAGGACCTCTTACAAACTATGTTGAAGTAAGCGTCTAGTCTAACTTGTTGTGACTACAACTTCTTCAGTTTCAGCAGAAATACTGAAACGCAGCAACAAATAGTTTTGGCAACATATAGAGTAGTTACTAAGGAACGGAAAAATATGTTAGTCATGTTCAATTAACCTTAGCTATTATACAATTTATGACGGTAAAACACATCTGGAACAGTGAAATCTTAACACAACATTTACAATATCAAATCGGCCTATTGTTATCAAAACGAATTCCAAACAAACATTTTCTAAGAAAACTATAATATATTTACGTTTGTACACAGTAAGTAATTAATATAAAATCAAAACATTTTTTTCGAGAATAGTAAACATTGCTTGGCGTATTTCATTCATCGAGAAACTAGATCAATAGTAAAAATAAATATACATAATATCGTACTGAAGGGCATTCGTACCGTTAAATATATAACTAATGAAACACTGAACTCTTGCGTGGTCCCGTTATAAATAAGTGCCGGAAACCGGGAAAGAGGACGCGTTGACGTGTAAAATTTTCGCACAAAAATGTTGTGTATTTTTAAGAACTCCCATGAAACGTGAATTGATGGCAATTTGTAATTTGATGACAGAGTTGTCGTCACTTTAATCATACGAACACAGTCAAGTATTTTTATTATTTTATTGTTCATAACAGATGTTTAATGTGAAATATTAAAGCAACTATTTTTTATTGTGACGTTGTGAAAACATGTAAAGATCATTAAATATGTCAGCATCATAATTGATGTAAAGCAAGAATACTTTAATCAGCGCTATGACATTGAAATGTCACCGTAAATAGCTACAGGGTCACAATCTATTACATAGAACCATTACGTTATCTTAAAATGGCGGATATAAGATTGTAATTGATCACACCAGTAGGAACTACAACCATCAACCTTCTAAATTCATAAGTAAAATATGAATCATAAATTCAAACTCACTAATAACAATACCGTAAACATCAAAAATCCGGGGAGTTCGATACAATAACACAATCAACGCACTTATTACGAAACGAAAACAATCGATCCCGATACTCATAAATCCCGGTATCGAGGTTACGTAAGTGACAGCACTATGCAACATCTGTTCCCGGGAACTGTAGGATCTCCGTGGCTTCAGGTTTCCTGGGATTTAATTTAATTTAAATAATTGGCTAGACGTCCAATCTTCACGGAACTGTCATCGTTTGAAGCCATCTGGTTGTATGCATGTTTTAGGAATTGAGGTGCATTTAGTTAGATAATGTTAAAATCCAGCCAGTGTTATTATCACACAATTTGCAGTGTTCAACAGTTACACGTTTTGTAAAAGACGATAAAATTTACTAAGAAATTTTAAATAGTTTTTTGGGTCCCGGGTTTGTGCATCTAAACGCACAAACGATACAATTATTTGTATGGGGCAAAGTAACAATGGGAGAGAACAGTGTTGTTAAAAAAAACTCTTCATTAATTCAGGCAAATTACTATAATTGTCCCGATAGCACAGTAATACCCGACCGTCTTTACTAATATTATAGAGTGGTAAAATTTGTGAGTTTGTACATAAGTAGGGTAATCTTCGAAACTCCTGTGGGTCTACTCTATAGGCAACAAAACCGGAATTCCGGCCGAAATTACGGGCGTCCCTACTCCGTGTCACCTAAGGACATAAGTTTATTTCGGGGCCCGAACTAAGAATTAATGACAACACGATATGACGGTTGTTCTAACTCCCGATGTGTTTTTACCCGTCCGAAAATGTTAATTGATCGGCAGTTAGGGTTCATTTTGAAGTATCAGACTGCTTTCGGACGGGCCCGTATCTTCGTTGACGGGCTTAGAGAGTAGATCCCCCTGATCCAATTCCGAAGATTCTTTCACTAATTTATTTATTTATTTATTTGTGCACAATTTATTACCTTAAGTATAATATAATATACAGGGTAATTGGTAAAACACCATCAACCTCTTAAGTGGTCATTGTACCTACTCATCATTATGAACAACTTTTATTAAGGGACCAAATATGAAATCGCGAACAAAAAATCTGCTGTTCCCTACATGTATGTTTGCAGAACTCGTCAAAATGTAGGGAACAGCAGATTTTTTTTCGCGATTTCATATTTGGTCCCATAGTAAAAGTTGTTCATAATGATGAGTAGGTACAATGACCCCTTAAGCGGTTGATGGTGTTTTCCCAATAACCCTGTATGTATAAGGCCGCCAGTAAAAGTCACAATACCCCCCTACTAGTTGATACTGTATTAAAATGGGGTAAATGGAAGCTACAGTATTGCCGAGTGTCATAGAATATATTTTATGTCGAAACAAGAAATTAAACGGGGACGAATTCGCGCGCATCATCTAGTTAAGTACAAAATGTATCGTTTTTACATCAAATTAATCCCAGAATGTTAGTCGGAGTACATCACTATAACGTCCCACAGAATTTTATAATAGAGGAATATATTATAGTAAAACTACTTTTTTCCTGTTAATTTGAATCAAAGAGAAGCTAAAATAGTTAACCTTCGTTGAATAAAAAAATCATGTTGTACATGTTTCTATTTTGTTTGATATTTTATAGTACCTATTTGAGTAGTCAACAATTTGTGTGGTCTTCTCATAAAAACAAACTACTTACGATTATTAAAGGAGGAATTCGTCTCGCGTTTTGAGAATTTCTCCTGTGACTGTCATCATCTGGCTAGCCTGTTCCCAACTATGTTGAGGTCAGCTTCCAGTCTAACCGGATGCAGCTGAATACCAGTATATTACATGGAGCGACTGCCTATCTGACCTCCACAGCCCAGTTACGGGGTAATAGGTACGATGCCCCTTGGTAAGACTGGTTGTCAGACTTTTGGGCTTCTGTGACTAAGTAACAACAACCGCATGGGTCGATCGATCAGGTTAAGCTTCACTTGCCGCGGATGGCAATGGATGGTTGACGGTTAGGCCCGACTGTCATTCTTGGATCTTTGACAGTCGTTACGGGTCGTCAGAAGCCCGAAACTCTGACAACCAGTCTTACCAAAGGGTATCGTAATACCCAGTAACTGAATTGTGGAGGTCAGATAGGCAGTCGCTCCTTGTAAAATAGTGGTATCTAGCTGCATACGGTTAGACTGGAAGCCGACCCCAACACGGTTGGGAAAAGTCAGGCAGATAATGATACATAATGATGATTTGTATTTGTGTTTCACGAACTGTGTCCAAATAAACGTTATTCTTTCTTTCTTTCCTACCTCGTTATTGCTTGATCACCTTTGGCCCAATTTCCAGTAAATTGAAACTAACCTAAAGTTGAAACTTAGTTATTGTTCTGAGGTTGAAACATTCCGAGTGTCACTTTGACAAATAGACCTTATCCTTTTATGACGTGCAAGTGACGTTCAACAAGCATTCAACCTTAGGATGATAAAGCAATTCCGAGGGTTTTCTATACTTCCTACCACCATATATACAGTCCTTCCACAGTTATTTAATCTGTGAGAGCAGCAATCCAAAAGCAACCTTACTGTAACAAGAATAAAGATCACTGTGATTTTGACAGTATTGCAAAATCAGAGAACTGTGGCCATAAATCATTGACTGTGGCTATGTCTGTTGGCAAGCAGCTTTGCGTGTTTCACTTTGAAGGGTGCCCGTGTTGGTGTAGATACAGGCACATGAAATATTTGTGTGACCACTTACCACCAGGTGGGTCGTATGCTTGTGTGCCATCCCAAAAAAGCAGGGTAACTTTTCAATAATCAATTGTACTTAACAAATCAGCATAATGAGCCTATAATGTTCCTACTGCTGGGACACAGGCCTCCTCTCTGTGAAAGGGAGTGGGCCGTAACCCACTACGCGGACCCAGTGCGGGTTGGTAGGTGTCACAGGTAATTTTGGTTCTAGGACATGCTGGTTTCCGGATTTACACAAAATAAAGTGCCTGCCTGGGTCGAAACCTTCGACCTCTAGGTACAACTCGTAAGTCACGGCCGTTTCCACTGGGCCAAAACTGCTCACAAACAAATCAGCGTAACAAATGAATAATCCATGCATTGCAATGACACGGCAGTCGGCAGGTGCTCTCAATATATTTTTAGTGAACGACTGAAAGTATTCACATTGACTCACGCGCAGAATTAGCCACTGTGGTCGGTAACCACAACATTTGGTTGACGGATAACCGACAACCACGCAACGTTTACAAAATAACTTACAGGATTTACTCATTTACATTGTAAAATAGTGTTGCATTTCGTTTGCATTCAACCTCATTATGGACCGCCTTACGTCCATTTGATCAGGAACGTTTTTTCATTTCGTTTCTTCGGTTCATTTGTAAAATATATAAGTAGGTACGCTAATACGTACGCCGTACTTTCCTATAATTTAGATGCATGCATATTATAATAACGACAAAGATTATTATTATTTGAAATTGGCTTCTGACACTGGAATACAATATGACAGATTTTTTTTAGTATAGGTAAAAACCTTAGAATAATAATTATTCTAAGGTAAAAACTCACAGTACACACACTGACAATTCATAAAAAAGACCCTCTCTTACAACACAAACATAACTAACACAAATCACACCACCATGTAGGTACACTCTTTTTATGCCTATTTTAAATTTTAAGAACGTTTCAAGCTGAAGCTGAACGTATCACATACCTACGTAATTAGTTTGATGCAGGTGTATCCATTTCTGGCGCCATCAAACAACACTGTTGTCTACCAATAATGTTTTTTAAAAACTTTTCACAAAATGAAACGACTGACTTAAAAAAAACATTAAAAAGTGAAAATTAATTACTTTAATTTCGGAAGTCAGTCTCGGGATCTTTTTTTTTTTTTTGATGGTAGGAAATCATCAAATAACTTCTCCCGCTCTGGGCGGAGCGGGAGGGCATGTCAGACTCTTACCGACTAAAACCCACCCGTGTTCCTTCAGTTGCCTGTGCCAGGGACCATGGTAACCCTTTCGGACTTTCCCGCAACCCTGGCAAGCATCGTCCCTAGCGGACGCCGTCATTGTTGCTGACATCTCTTTGAGGCACACGTGGAACACAACGCGCCGTCGACCCGGGCCTGGTCCATATCGGCCGGCGAGCTAGCCATTGCTCGCCGTTCGCAAGCCCACGCCTACGGTGACCGGGAATCGGCTTGGAATTCCTGACGCCCAGGGCGTCTCCTGCGGCGGCTAGGAGCGTGAGGGCGCGAATTTTGCCTCTCGCTCACGCGTTCCGCCTCCTCCTTCGTGAACATTAGTGCTTCGCAGTAGGAGGTGACGGCTTCCCAAGCCCTCTCGCTCCGTACCATGGCCTGGACCAGGGCCGGACGTGAGAGATCGCCAGCGCCAATCGCCTCCACGAGGACACGGCGGTGCTCCTCCCAAGCCGGGCAGACCTCCATTCGGGCGATCCACACAGTGGTGACACCCGGGCGTTTCCTCCCGCCTTATCTGGAACAGGAACCTCCCGAAGCAACCGTGTCCGGTGAGGACCTGCGTCAGGCGGAAGGTGAGGATGCCGTGGCGCCTCTCTAGTCACTCCTCAAACGGCGGACTTATCGCCGCAATTGTGGCGTGCCCAGCGCTGTGTTGCGACTATCGCACTCTTCATGTCGCCCTGAGATCCCGCCGGAGCTCTGTCCGCTGTGCATTTTGACACCTCTGTCACACTATGACGCAGTGACTTAACTTGATAGTCATGGAAACGCTATATAATAATGTGTAAGATGACTCTTCTCAGTATGGACACTTTTTCGCGAGACTAAGTACGGTGAGGGCACATCTAGCGATTTAAATCGTTGGGTTTGACTTTACGGTGTAAAAACGCTCTCTAGGCAAACACACCAAGTTACTTTCATAAACAACATTTCAGTGATTTCATTCACCGGTAAAGGACGGACGCTATGTGGCGGCCACCGCTCTTCTAGGAAACCGTTGCTTAAGCCTACGCCCAATTGTTTTCTAAACTGTTTAATATGAAATAGTGTCATCAACTTATCAAACACTTGTAGCACCCCGTAGTTTCACCCGCATAAGTCTCCATCCCGCGAGAATATTGGGATAAGTAGTATCCTATGTCCTAATTCAGGTCATGGTCTAATATTATCATCATAGTCGCAATTATGTGTATAATATTAGTTAGGACTCATGAAGACTGTATGGTAAAACCAAACAGACTTCAGGCTCTCACGTTATCGATTCAAAGCTGACTTGTTATCACATACCTACGTAAATAATTAGTTTGATGAGTGACTATATGACCTTAAAGCCACATGTGAATGTCTCACTTATTGGCAACGCATGGGAAATCTCACAGAACAGATAACTGTTCTGTGGGAAATCTCCTTGGTATACAGGATTAATTATATGTAGGGTGTAGGGGAGGTCATTTGCAACCAAATTACCCTTTATAACCCCTATGCAAATGCCCATTTGCACCTTTTCATATTTTCTGTGTTTGTGTTATTTTTTGCGTCATGTTTACCGCAAATAAACGCATTTTCTTTCTTTTCTTTCTTTTTCTTTCTTTCCATTTCCGAGTAATTTGACATTTTATATTTTTTTTGGCCGGTATATAGTTTTGAAAATTAATTTAAAATAATGCGTTTTTTTATTATTATTATCTGCTTCTACCTCAATACATAATAATCAACCATAAAATGACAATCTCTCTAATAGTTTATAAACCAGAGCACACAATTTGCATCGTTTGTTTGTTTTTTTGTGACGACACGGTTGGCGCAGTGGTTAAGCGATTGACTGCTGCGTTACGTGTCGCGGGTTCGATCCCCGCACGGAACAAATATTTGTATGAGCTGTTCCGGGTCTGGCCGTTTGTGTATGTGAGTTTAAAAGTTTGTAAACGCACCCACGATACAGGAGAAATTCCTAGTGTAAGGTAAAAGTTTTTGAAAAAAAATAAAAAAGATTTCTGCAAAAAAACATGGATATACTTTATCGAGAGAACATTCCAAAAATATGTACAACTTCTCAGTTATCCAACGAAATACAATAAGATACCAGATATCTTCAAAAAAATATAAAATGTCAAATTACTGGAAACTGGTTGACATTTGCATAGGGGTTATAAGGGGTAATTTGGTTGCAAATGACATCCCCTTAAGGGATTGACGTATTACAAATAACCCTGTATATAGGCTGTAACTATTTCCAATTTAATAAGGTGGTTTCAAAAACATGTTAGATACCTAATGGAAAATTTAAGTGGTGTTTTAACAAGCTAGGTATTATGTACTTGAAAATCTAAAACAAAAGAATCGAAAGTGTCCTTAAATTCTTCTACATTTTCAACTTACTGTAAGACTGTTAGCTTTTAATTATGTAAATATTATCTTGGAAATTAAAAACCAATCTACTATACCGCGAGCATTAGCCTGCAATGTAACACAACACAAGATTCATAAACAATACAAGATTCCACTGGAACTGCTAGGGGTTTGCAGGTAAACTGCGCAGGCCTTAAACTGCTAGCTATTATATAGAGATCATGGAAACCAGCCGGCTACGTAACTGTGTTACTTCTACTTGCCTTACTTCTTTTTGCCCGGCTCCTAAGGGGTATAGCGTGATGTTAAATAGCCCAAAACCTTCCTCGAGAATTGGGTTATCAAACACAAAAATAACTTTTCATAATATTAAAAGAGGTCGTTTGTTTGTTTGGGACTCTGGAACTACCGGTCAGGTTTGAAAAATTATTTTTATGGAAATTCGAAACAGAGGGGCAATTCTCGAACTTAAAAACATTCAAATTCAAGTCGCAATCTCATCTCAGCGAAAATCAATGTCAAAACATTTTATTTTTGACAGATTAAGTCTGAGATCATCTTTCTCTGTGTGAAAACAGGGGCCGTACCATGACGTGTTAACACCATCATGATTCCATTGCGAAAAAGAGATGGTGCTATCGGTCATGTATAGCTCCGTCTCTCTTTCACGCTGGAACAATGATGGAATTAATACGTCAAAGTACGGCCCCAGATCCCCTCAGATCGGTGTCTGGATTAGCGGTGACCGCTGTTACCTGGGACTTCAAAAAATACACTTATTCTGCTTTCCCCTTAGTTCAAGGAGTACAACCACGATGTTATGTATCGTTAAAATACCAAATCCCCAACTCAGTCTGTTGGCCACCGATCGTAATATTCATCAAGAAGTTGTTCCCGACGTGTTGCGCTCACGGCGAGAAGTTTTTATCCTTATTACAAGACGGTACTTGTATCAAGTGTGATGTTACGTCATAATTCTTGAGATGCGAGCTCATAATAAATTCCCTGAATCACGGAGAGTTAGGGCGCTGACACAACAAAGGTAACAATGTTGTTATAGGTTTATGGTGAAAAATGTAAATCAAGACTGCTAGTTTTTACCCGACTTTAAAAGTGGGAAGAGCTCTTTGACATGCGTTTTCTTTTGTGTAGGTATATTACCGTGTTTCGCATGCAATTCAGTTTTTTCTATTTTGTTTAGAAAGATATGCCCATGAAGTATGTTCCGATGAGAATCTTTGGAGGATTTTAACGGGCGCCATCAGTAGGGACTGGTCACCTCTTAGCTGCCACGGCTTATTTTATTTCATTAATAGTTTTTTTTTTTATATATTTTTTATTACGCACGCTTTTAACGTGCACGTCTTTCTACATCTTTCTCACGTGTAAATGATAAATGGTGTCATTTCTGTAAGTAGGTTTGTACAAACACTTTTACACGTTAATCATATTTTTTTTAATAATTTCTACATGAATGATGTAACCACTTTTTCGCTCAGACTAATTCCTTAGTCTGAGCTTTTTTGTAACAATATTTTGATTTAAAAGAGTGTCCATGGAGTTTCTTACCCGTCCTTCTCCATAGGTACCTACTACGCTTTGGAATGGGCGTACATTGAAGAGTATTTTTTAATCTATCTCCAATTACAGGCACTTTTGAATTGTCAAGGGGTCGGTCAGTCAGAAAGATGTAGCTAGCTAGTACTTATTGAACTAAAAGTAAAGTTGCAATCGGTTTTTATTCACAAAATTATTGATCACTCAGTTCCAGTCAGTAAAGGCACAAATTAAACCGCCAATATAGACAGGCATATTACATGACTTAGCTTCCAACAACTTTCTAACATTTGAACTAGGAATAACTCCGTCATAATTTTGAGAAAAAACTCGTCAGGAAACTCGCTCATACAAAGGCACCCTTACATTGTGTAATAAGAGAGATTGCCATGATATAAGTTTGTCGTGAATAACTGACACAGACAAGATACATCGCGTGCGAAGTGTCTTTATCACATTAACTAATACTGAGTAAATCATTTTGTTACACCATCATATTCCTGGTAGTTTTACCGAATTTAGGACAAAATACTTGGTCTATTTTTTTGTCGTCATAGCGTAGATATGAGCACGTTGCCAAGTAACTGTTAGGCCCTTTGTACACGGCAGGGTTTCTTTACGGTACGGTGTTTAAACCGCGCCGTAGAAAAACGTGTCTGTCAACAAGCTTCCATAGTTTGACCGCATGGTTGGCGCAGTGGTTAAGCAATTGACTGCTGCGCTGCGTGTCGCCGGTTCGATTCGCGCACGGAAAAAATATTTGTGATGACCTACAAATAGCTGTTTGTGTATGTGAGTTTAAATCTTTGTAAACGCACCCACAATACAGGAGAAATTCCTAGTGTGGGGCAACGTTTTTAAGAAAAACGTTACCGTCAACGATTATTTTAAAAAAATAACGGTGATCCATCACCAATGACGACCGTGTCTATACACGGCGAATAAACCGTAGTTTTTTACGGCAAGAAAAACGTGTGTGTGCAAAGGGTCTTACTGTCTTTATGAATTTCGTCTGTAGGAATGTCTGTCTGTCTGTGTGTTTTGTACAACAACCGATTTTTCAAAGAAGTATCTTAATAATTACCTGGGAAACGAAATAGGTCTTACCCTATTTCGCTTTCCAGGTACCGTAATACAGGAACCGGTTCCCAGGTAACTGAGTATAATTTTCCGGGTTGAAAACTAGTTGCATTACTACTTTTCATCCCTGTGGCTGTGTCCTTGTCATGAATATTAAAATGGTTGCCTCCTTTTGTAGGCTAATTATTTTTCTAATAAAATGTATTTAGCGAGTGAAAATACTGATGTACGAGTATAGCTTATATACAAAGTTTTTTGACTGACTGGTTGGCGCAGTTGGTAGCGACCCTGCCTTCTGAGCCGCTGGTCCCGGGTTCGATCCCCGGACAAGTCAATCATTTGTGTGCATGAACATGTCTGTTTGACCTGTGTCTGGGTGTGTATATGTATATAAGTATGTATATCAGTCATCAGGTTACCGTAGTACAGGCTCTGCCTAGTTCGGGACCTGAAGACCTTGTGTGGACATTGTCTCATAAAAAAAAAAAAAAAGTGGTGCGTACCTTATCACATTAAATTATACCACGTATACTACACGGTATGGAAGAGCAGATTTTTTTAAAATAAACGACGAAAAGTAACAACGCGGGTGGGTTTTGTACACCTTTGCCGATGTCGCCAGGGTACGCAGGCGTGATTTTATGTGTTATGTTGCAGTTCTTACATTGTTCTTGGTTGGTTCTATCTTCTAAGCTGCCTCTCTCTCTTTACAGGTCAAGATGAGCGTCGTAGAGGGCGGGGGGCCAGAGGAGCCAGCCCTCACAGCACCAGCGACCACCCCCACCACTCCTCCCCCCACTGTACTACCTGATGGAACCGGACAACTCATACAGGTAACGAAACGTTCCCACTGCTGGAACTCATGATCAACTATTTCTATTATAGGTGGATCGTCTTCACATAGAATTATATAATGTATGTATTCAAAATATTGTAACACATTTTAAAAGGGTAACGGTACAGTTTCTTCTCCATAGAAACTACCTATTGGAAGGGGCGACTTGAATCAATTCTATTTTAATGTAAATGTTGACGTTCAAAAGTTCCTTTTATGTGCCTACTAGAAATAAATGCATAGACTTCTACTTTGACTTTGACATGCTTTAAAGTCAAAGTCAAAACATTTATTTCACTTTACTGACATTTTAAATTATCAAGGAGTTGTTCACTTCCCTACTATTCCGGCTTGAAAAACAAGTCTCGTGTATCTCGGGTAGTCAGACAGATGAAGCTAGTTTCACATTCCAAAACGTAGGTACTCGTAGATCTCTATGGAAAAGAACGATAAGAAACTCCAGTTACAAAACTAAGAGCGGCGCGGGGTCATTGCGTCACGCACTAACAGTATCAATGGCTTCCATTTTGACAGTTCAACAACATTCATTGCGTTATTTACGTTGTTGAGCAGACAAATTGTTCGAACATACAAAGCAATGTATTATCAATATCCTTCAAAATGATACAGATTTTGATTGATAGTGTGTTCCGCAATTAGGGTGCTGATCGTAGTCTACATCTCGGGTACAGTGCTGGTAGAGATACATACCTGTGAAAGAGCTCGTCCTAGGATGTATAAATTCACTAACTACGCCTCACGGTTTCACCCACATAAGTCCCGATCCCGTAGGAATATCGAGATAAAACTTATTCTATGTCCTAACTCAGGTCATGGTCTAGCCATGTGCCAAATTTCATCCAAATCGGTTTAGTCGTTAAAGCGTCTTTTCTCTTTGTAATATTAGTTTAGAATTGCACATTGTTTGTTTTTGAATAACGAAAGTTACAAAACACAGCCTACCCTTCCCAACTTCTTAAAGACAGAGCACTCAAATTATAACTTTGGAAGGTCTAAAATTTCTGTGTTTCAAATTAAAGCAGCCTCCATAATTTTCTATAATTTATCAGGATGATTGTGTGCCTTTATAATTTCTAACGTGACAATAATTCTTCAGGCCCCGAACTAGGTAGAGGTACTACGGGTACTACGGTAACCTGATGACTGATATACATACTTATATACATATATACACCCAGACACAGGTCAAACAGACATGTTCATGCACACAAATGTTTGACTTGTCCGGGGATCGAACCCGGGACCAGCGGCTCAGAAGACAGGGTCGCTACCAACTGCACCAACCAGTCAGTCAAAAGCGCGCAATAAGTCAGCAACATTTTAAATCAATTCACTACGCTAAAAATCAACACCACAACGACTATTTCAGGCTTTAAATTGACCCTTCTCCGTGGACACACACAAACTAAACTAGATTACCTAGGCACGCACTAGGACGGTGTAGCTAGACTCGATCTGACCGCAGCTCGCAGTGACATTAGATTAGCTAATGCAGTTCGGTCACATACGCAGCAGATTGGATTAAACCTGGCCATAAGTACCGAAATTGGAGCTGATTTACCCCGGGACATGACCTGTAATTTTTTGATTGAAAAATGCTACTATACTTGTACAATTGACGAATTCCTTCTTGACAAAATGTAATAAACTAAATGATAATAATGTATATAGGCTCAAAATTCAATAATTGTGTTCTGAATATTTATTATAATAGTTAAATGTATTCTAAATGTTTATTATAAAAAAATATTGTATTCTAAATATTGAAATTTTTGTTAATTTGTATGTAAGTAAAACGATTTTAAATTCTTATATTGATTAAATTAAATAGTGTATGCCCTAATTGGTAGTTTTTTGAGTTACCATAACCTAACTATAAGACCTACTGCATCACCAAAAATCGCAGTAATAAATACTTTGACTTTGACTTTGTAGAGTTGAATTTATTGTCAACAGACCTACATGCATCAACTCACGACTTTTACCGATGGAGGTGAGCGGAAAAATAGTAAAGGACATTTTGCAAAACACTGGTTATGAAGACTCGGAACAATTACCCTGACCTGACACCGTATCAAATGAAGCACAATGGAACAAGCACGCATACTTACACACACACCACACACGCCACGCACACACACCACAAGAACACAGCATACACACACCATACAAGCCACGCACACACACCAGGCACACACCACACACACCATACACACACCACACACACCATACACACACCACACACGCCACGCACACACACAACACGAACACCACACACGCCACGCACACACACTACACAAGGCACGCACACACTCCATACACACACCACACAAGCCACGCAACCACACCATACACGCCACACACACACCCCGCACGAACACCACACACGCTACGTACATACACCACACACACCACACAAGCCACGCACACCACACACACACCACACAAGCCACGCACACCACACACACACACCACACAAGCTACGCACACACACCACACACACGCCACGCACACACACTACACACACACTCCACACGCTACGAACACACACAAGCCACGCACATTCACCACACACACGCCACGCACACACTCCACACACACTCCACACGCTACGAACACACACGCCACGTACACACACTACACACACGCCACGCACACACCCCACACACGCCACGCACAACTACACATGTACCATACCATACTTGAAATCACCTCTCTAGTCTCCACTCTGGAATTTGTACCCCGAGCCCCAAGATACAGAATAACTGTCTAGTTTGGCGCTCACTGAATCCATATTTATTTTGCAAAAGAGAACTGTCAGAGCCATTTGTAATCTACGTCACCGTGAATCTCTCAGCGAACTATTTAAAAAGATTAATATTATGACGGTACCTTGCTAATTCATTTATGAAAATAATATGTATGTAAGAAAAAATCTACATCATTTTAATACTAGAAATAAAGATTAATTATATCAACCATTTTTCAGATTAGCCAAAGTAGTGTGGTAGGGTAATTTTATTATAGACGTCTTCACATTTTATATAATTAATGTATACAAAATATTGTAACACATTTTAAAAGAGTAACGGTGGAGTATCTTGCCCATTCTTCTCCATACGAAACTACCTTTAGGAAGGGGCGACTACAATCAATTCTATTTTAATGTAAACGTTGATGTTCAAAAGTGCCTTTTATGTGCCTACTTGAAATAAATGCTTTGACTTTGACTTTGACACTGGCAAATAATATATTGTACCCTAGCTGTAGGTAATATTTTAAGCTCCTCCTGACGTCTCAAGTTGCTGTTAACCTGTGAACCTGCATACTGTATTACGTGGACCATAAAATATTATCTATTTCTAAAATAAGATGGCCAGCTACTACGATTCGTTAATAGTTTTGATTCGTCTGCGTTCATACATCTGCCCATAGACGCCATTGTCAACGCTGTAATGATGTATTATATCCCATTCAAAGAAAAAATTACTGATCGTTATTATGATTGCCAGGCAAAAAGAAGACTAACTAGCTAATCTTATTTTTTAAAGAATTCACACGAAAATTCAAGATTGTCTTTTATACAGGGTTATGGTTAAAACACCATCAACCCCTTAAGGGGTCATTGTACTCATCATTATGAACAACTTTTATTAAGGGACCAAATATGAAATCGCGAAAAAAAAATCAGCTGTTCCCTACATTTATGTTTGCATAACTCGTCAAAATGTAGGGACCAGCAGATATATTTTCGCGATTTTTGTCGAACGTAATTTTTTATCAACGAAATAACACCGAAAAATATCCTTAAAGTCTTCGTTTAAAGATTTCAGTTAAAACTATCCCTTTCATAGCAAACAGTTAGGATTAATTTGAACTAAACTCAATCAGATTACGATTAACTGCGTCATAATTAGATTATCTCCTAGTTTTCATAATAGGATCAACTAACGATGACGATCTCCATAGATACCTACTACGCATTGGAATGGGCAACTAGCTTCATCTTTCGGACTGACCGACCCCTTGACCATTCAAAAGTGCCTGTAATTTGTGTATTTGAAATAAATGCTTTGAGTTTGAGTTTGATGTTCCTTTCAGCTAGGAGAAACTAATTTATGAGTAATTTAGTTAAACTGTATTATACTCGCGGTCAAATAATACGGGGCCATGACGAAAATCACTGTAACTTATAAATTAATAATGGTACATGCGTGACACTAACTTTATATTACAGAGAATTTTAATAGCGTATGAAATAAAACCTTAAATGATCTACAACGTAATATTAAAAAGATAAAATTATAAAAACCTCGGAATTCGAAATAAATTTAAATCGCCGTTGTTTTACTTTTGCCCTTTTTTTTCGCGTTTGCTTTCAATCTATCGAATCAAAATGATAAAAGGCGGTCATTATCGTCTTTGACCATTATTATTGAATTACTATCATGTCGCTAACAGCAGAAGAACTTACACGTCACGTCACTATGTAGCTATGTTAGAAGAAGGCAGAAGTCAGCGAAGTACAGCAAGAACAATAGGCATGTCACTTTCTACGAGTATAGTGCAGCGAGTCGTTAAACGTTTCCGAGAAACTGGGCAGAACATAAGAATACCAGGGACTGATAGACCGAGATGTACTACGCTAACGCTACAGCTCGAGAGCATCGATTTATTGTTACGACCATGCTCCGAAATCGGCTCCTCAAGGCAGTTGAAGTAACAAGTCAACTTCGGGAGACTAGTAGAGACTACGACGTAAGCGAGCGGAATGTAAGGCGGTGGCTTCTTGAAGCTGATTTGACCCGCCCACATAAAAAATGAAAATGGTCCAAAATTTGTATGGGAACATCGGGTAACAAGATTACTTTACGCCCGCGAACACGCGCAATGGGGAGACGAAGAATGGGCAAGGTTAATGTTTTATGAAGAATCCAGATTTATGCTGTATGCACATGATGGGCAGCGAAGAGTCTACCGACGGCCAGGGAAACGTTTTATTCCAGCTTGTTTTGAGGAAAAGTTCGGCGGTGGATCTGTTATGATTTGGGCTGGAATCTCATCAGAGAGTCACACGGAGTTAGTGCTGATAGAAAATGGTACGCTAACGAGTGCAAGATATGTGGAAGAAATTCTTAATGAGCATGTTGGCCCATATTTAGTTCAATGGGTGAAAATTCAATATTAATGCATGACAACGCTGGGCCACATACCGCTCAAATTGTAAATGAGTATTTTCAGGACGTTGGCATCAATTGCATGGACTAGCCCGTGAGAAGCCCGAACCTGAATACAACTGAACACGCTTGGACTAGCTTGGGAAGTTTGTAAGAAATCGAAACCGCGCCCCAGCTACACTTCGAGGAAGTTCGTTTTATGTTGTATGTAAGGTACCAACCATTATTTTTTCAATGTAAAAGTTATTGATTATTTATTTTTTTATGTAATTTTTACAAGTAAAATGTCTCCAACATTTGGTGTTGTTTTATTAACTGGTAAATTATTTACAACATACAGTTTCATTCATGCCGCTAGCTCTATTATTTTAAGAGTCATTTTAGTTTTTCGTACTGACCCGTATTCGTTGTCCGCGAGTGTAGTTCATAGTCATACTATTTAATTTATACAAAATCAATCTGCCTGCTTTTTCCCACTACATATTATGTTGAGATCGGCTTCCAGTCAAACCGGGTGCAGCTGAATACCAGCATTCTACATGGAAAGTCTGCCTATCTGACCTCTACAACCCAGTTACTGGGTAATATTTGTATGTAATCGACTATTATTATTTTTAATGATGTTCTTCCCCAGCAGGTACCAGTGGCCCCCCGCAAGCCCCCCCGCAGAGGCATCAAGCTCCAACAAGAAAGGCCGAAGAGGGCGCTGTTCTGTCTCACCCTCAACAATCCCGTGAGGATGACCTTCATCGATTTCGTGGAGTGGAAGTATCCTTTTTAAACAAAGTTTAAAGAAAAATTAATATAGGTCAATAATCACGTACCTATAGACATAGTTAAAACTTTAAAAAGGAAGACAAAAAAAAGACGAAAAACAAAATTATCTACACTCACGAACCTAATGTAACTCGGATTTCCGATGTAATTACTTACTTAAGGGACTGACAACAGCTAAAGCGCGGTCACTGTCGGACAGCATAGAAAAGAAAGAGAAGCGCGATGACACAAAGTTGGTAATTTATTGCAGAATATGAAGCAATTCTCTGTTTACAAAAAATCTATTGATTGGACTAAAAAATTTAAACACTATCACGTTAATATGATGCTTTAAGAACAATCTGAAAAAAAAAACAGATTGATTACATGTATATTAGTATGGCTTTTAATCGTAATGTTTGCATGTATATTTGTATAATACAAATAATTTAATACGATAGAAAAAAGTCACGAAGATACCTCTAAAAATTTATTTTCAACACACTATCTAACTAGCTTATATCCTGAAGAATATCATATATTTTTCTGATTTTGTTTACTGCAGTGGATATATACTTTTGGGCATTATTAAACTTGCGTTTAGGTCATGTAGTCCCCTTATCCCGCGAAAAAAGGTTTCGGTACGGTAAGCGACAAACATCTTGAACAAGCGTGGTGATCAATGCCCGTGCCTTGTCTGTATGAGAAGGGGACTTTGTCCTGCAGTGGCACAAAAGTCTAACAACGCTGCTACTTTTAAAAATCATCGAAACCGCCCATCGATCACTAATAAAGAACCGCCACAAAATTATTCGATACATTGTAGGTATTTCAGCAATTTATTTAATATCGAGTTAATTTTACTTCTGTTCCGATTTCAATTAAATATTTAGCTCAATACTTAAGATTAAAAAGCAACTGAAATATTAATCGACTTTTGTCACCTTTTATAACTAAATTTCTTTCGAAACGAAGAGTTTTTATTTAATTAGAAGACTAAAAAATACTTAAATTATAAGAAAGTCAAAGTTACGGTTACAGGAATAATGAAATCATATGGAGTGGAAGCAGCAAGAAACTACACAAGTAAGAATCTTTATAAAATAATAAGATTCATTACTTGGTTCTGGGCTCGCAGAATTGGCGAAATGTGGTAGTAGGTATATACTATGAGTGCACCTCAGTCCGACCGTTATGTTCACACCATAATGTAAAAAATACAGGTTAGTCTAAAACTCACAAGATACATACATCACTAACATTATGTATTTACATTAAAACATCAAGAATATTATATTTTAAAAAAATCCGCGAACGCTGTACCGATGATCGTAATACTGGGATATAAATAATTCGCATGATCGATTTATTTAAAATCGATATTTCAGCGGATGGACGCAAGCCATTGGCTGTCTGCCAGACAACACTGACACGGAAAATATTGGAAATCACCGTCTAATATATAACTATTGGCGTTTTTTTTCGAAGATAGCTTTATAAACCCTCGTTGATGAATACCTATTCAGTCTAGCGACCCGTCCCTACTTCGCTCGGATTGTACGACTTGGCAAAACATCTAGATTTCTTTATACATAAACCTTCCGGGATAAGTTCTCTAAATGATGGTGAAAACCGCATCAAAATACGTTCCGCAGTGAAACCAACGCGGTCACACAGATTGACACAAAAAGTGACTTTTCACTACTCATACTCGGAAAGTATGTCTAAAGTAACCTGAGCAGCGGGTTGAAAGTAATACTTTTCAGCCCTAGGGAGAATCGTTTTCAACTGACAGCTGCCAAATTATTAAAAAAAACTAGTTCTATTTTCACATTTCTATTGAACCATGTTCCAACTTTCTATGCAGCCACTCAATTACAGCGCGATGTAAAATTGAAATAACATAAAGTTAAGTATTAATTAAAGAATATATATTTTTTAAACGACTTTATTATAATTAACTTTCAACTATTTCTTTAAAATAACATAGATTTGGGCAAAATATTTACCATTTTTTCAATGATGAAAATGAAAAATAATGGCCGAATAGCAAGTAGCCGGCCACAGAAAAAAATAAATAGGCGGGAAAGCGGCAATCCGAAATTTATTAGGTTTTTTGAGTTTTGTTTATACTTCCGTATAGCAGAGATTTGTATTAACACAATGAGTTCATCTGATTCAGATATGGATTTACCACCTGATTTTTTATGAGAATAGGCTAATTTTTTCATTAGCTTATTCATGTTTTTGTTTTTACTTTCCTTGTATTCGTAATGAAGAGCACAGTGTTTAAAGACTTATTTAGGTACTTTCACCCCTAGTGTAGCAATGTACTATTAATTTATAATATGAGTAGGTATATAGATCATCACTATTCACCCGAAAGACGTCTACTGCTGGACATGCAAAAAAACACAAATTAGACGATTATATCCAAGATAAGAAAGCTTGGTAACATGCTGGTCCAGCTCCATAGGACAATCTAGAGTCTAGACAAAATCAAACTGGTTGCTAATTTAATTGTATAATTTATTATTTTTATTACATTGATTTACATTCTGTGATTACTTTAAATCAAAATCAAAAGTCATTTATTCAAATTAGGCTGAGAATCAGCACTTTTTGAACGTCAAAATCACATATGACAGTCCCCCCAAAACGCCCACCCTTCACCACTTCCTAGTGCTTTAGCTGGGAAGAGGAAGTGGCGGAACAAACTCCCCAGCAGCACTGCGGTCTGTTCAGTTAGAAGAACTGGATTCTTTATATAGTAATAAATAAGTAATTAACATTACGAAACACAAAAATATTAAAAATGATTTGCCATATGTCAGCTAGCACACGCCAATATTTAAAACTATACTCAAGCAGAAGTAAATAATAAAAACAAAAACGCAAACAGAACTTAATACATAATAAAAAGCCTCCTAGCATAAAGGGCGTGCCCGCTTACATATGCAATGCTGCATTATGTTTATACGTATATAGCTGTAACTTGTAGCCACAAATGATAAACTAGTACCTTCGAAGTAAAATAAAGAAACATTAATTTCATATTTGAGGGAAGGAGGCAACCCGACCCCCAAGCACCGCTTGCTACCGCAAGCATTGACATCTAAGGGAGCATGACGAACTTGCTGCCGGTTACTCAAAAGAATAATATGATGAACTGTCGAGGTCGCTAGCTAACCATATATAGCAATACAACTCATTAAAAAACATTGAAATGAGTAGATTATGTCAATAATAAATAAAAATTAAATTAAACTAAATTGACTAATATAGTCAATGTTAACTCACATACTCACTGATGTATTACTTGTTTAAAAAAATTGTAAAATCGTATACTTTTAAAAACTTTTGTAAATATGTGAGCACCATGTACCTATCACATAATTAACTCATTTGTCATTGCTACAATTTTGTTTTACCTATTGTGGTATAAAACAAATCATTTTAATATAGGTGCATCGTCTTCATATATAATTTTATAATTAATGTATACAAAATAATGTAACACATTTTAAAAGAGTAACGGTGGAGTTTCTTTCCCATTCTTCTCCATACGAAACTACCTTTAGGAAGGGGCGACTAAAATCAATTCTATTTTATGTAAATGTTGACGTTCAAAAGTGCCTTTTATGTGCCTACTTGAAATAAATGCTTTGACTTTTGACATAGGCCTACCGCAAGCATTGCTCCATCGGTGCTCAACTTTTGTAAGGTAAGAAATTAGAAAAAATACCTGTTATTTTACCAGATTTTGGTGCCACAAAATTAGGGACCATGACCATGAGACCAGTAGATTTTCTATGCCAAGGGAACAACTAAGTACTGGATAGACAATATAATATGTTGGCAATTTGTCGCTAAATCGTTAGTTGTAAGTAACAGCTTTTACTGCTAGTCTCTGCCGGAGTCGGGAAGTTGTAACAATGAGTGCTTTTGGCTATTATTGTTTACTGCGGGGGAATCTAGAACGAGGATAATAAGAAAACATTGTATAGAAAACGACCGCCTCGCTGGTCTAGTGGTGTCCAGAAAATGACTATCCAGAAATTACAGACTCAGGATTCTAGTTTCGACACCTAGGTTGGAAAAAAAATATCAGTAGCAACCCAGAGTCTTTTGTACCCGGATTATGCAAAAGGGGTATAGAATACACTTCTGCTCGCCCTTTCGGAGAGTACAGTCATGTTGTATTGACTTAATAACCGCCCGTTATTGTAACGGTATTATTTATTTAGATCACTAAATATCAATACATTGATGCATATATAGCATTGATGTTTATGATTCAATAACATTTAACTCTCGTGTTACTACGCGCGCGTGTGTCGCTTTCAATTAAAGCACCTGCCATCTAATCTCTTCACCACCCTTGGTTGACTGGTAGAGAATACCTAAGGCATTATGTCCGTCTTTGTACCTTTTGTGCGAAAAGTTATAAATAAATAAACTACATATTTCGTCTAAATATACACGTAATGAAAAACTAATATGTTTATAAAAATATAACGTTAGTTACGGAAGGCTGAATATTCAGTTAAATCATATCACTTAGACCAGCGATTAAACCTAAAAATAGAAGTCATCATCTCAGCTGAAAGACGTCCTTTGCTGGACATAGGTACGCTACCCGCAAGCATCGCCGCATCGAACGGTCTTGTCCTTCCCGCACCCAACAGATTCCCTCGACCTTCCTCTGGTCATCGGCCTTCCAACAATAATAAATAAATAGAATAAAAGTTTAGCTTTTATTCTCTCATCAGAATGTAAATCAAAAGATTAACAAAAAGATATAAACGTAAAATATGACAGGAATGTATATTTTTGTCACTAAAATGTAAATTTGAGCGGAAATCGTTTGCAATAACTCATCCATCATAATCTACGGACAGACAGTTTGGAACATAAATAGTTACAAATTATATGACGGTATTTAAATTTTAAACGTTTTGGGAGTGAATGAACAAATAGTCAAGTGGATGAGTTGAGTAGCATCGTATCAACCGAAATACGTCCCCTGTAGGATATATGCCTCCCTTAGGGGGGCTTAGGCACCATTACCTTGATATGACCAATTGTTGGGACGCCACAATTCCATCACTATTTTATGTAGGATATCTCTATTTGTCAATTCTGTTGACACTGTTTTTTCCCGGCAGCCATAAACTGGTTGGAGTGTAGCCATAGGGGCTTATAAAATATAGTGTTTTTTTTTGGGAAATTTTCCAATCTTGTTGCACTGTCGGGTTAACCTTGTTTATAGAAACCATTTAGCTTTGAGAAGCATGGTCCTACGACACGCACCGGTTGCAAGAAATTGGCCTCCGAATATTTTTTTTACTTGCTGAGGAAAAGAGACATTTTTTTAAACAAAAATAATATTGTTTACGCTAGTCCTTAGTTTCTCGGTTCTATCGTAAAGTACACCTAAATATAAGACTAAAAGCGTCTCAGTGTTTTTTGTCTACCAGCAGCCGTTTGTCGTAAAAATTATGTAGAAGGGATCCTTTTACAACTTAGGATGCAAGAGCGAGCGAAGCGAGCTCAGGATTTGGAGCATCCCGACTCGAACAAGTTATTTTTTTATTAAACCATTCAGAAGTAGGAGCCCCGCTGGGCCCTGCTCCGTCGACTACTCCTAGGTGCGTAGGGTGCGTCGTAGGGTTGGTCGTAGGTCTTCTCAGAACCTTAATGATTTATATGGTCAAGGTTTACCCGATAGTGCAATAAAATTAGTAGATTTCCGGATTTATTTTAATTTTTTATCACCCAAAAAAATTTTTTTTGCTTTCTTTACTGCTCATAGCGCCCCCATGCGTATACTGCAACTCCTACCACTCCGCCCCTAAGACGGCCTACTGACTCATTAACTTACCTACCTATTACATTCGTAATTGTGTCCTCCGTTTTGCTAGCAATAAAGTGATATTAGTTATTACATTACCTTCTTCCGTTTATATAATTCAGATCGTAATAACGCTAACTACGGAAATTATAATATACCAATAGTGTTTGATAATTCATTCGTCTTTTATTGTGATTACCCACCAAATGAAACCTATTATCCAATACTGCTGGTTGCTAGTTTGGGAGACAAAAGGTTTCTACCATAAATACTCTTATTTTATTAAGTGAATTGTTTTTGATTTTATGTATTTTATTTTCTCTTTTACTCTTACACACGCTATCTACATTTCTAAGGGCTGATTTTTCAATAGTCAGATATATTTTATCTGAGGAATAAATATTGTGATTTGACAGCTTTTGTATAGAAAATATGTCAAACTGTCAGATTTATCACGGAATAGAAAAAATTATTCTTCAGATAAAAGTTATCTGACTATTGAAAAATCAGCCCTAAATCTACTATCCTATCGCAGGTATGCTGGAAGAGATTTCATTAGAAACAAGCATCACCTTTGTACCTATTTTTCCGTTATTTTCTTCTTGTCTGTTTATATAAGTGTGTACATAAATGGATAAATACATAAATAAATAAACATACAACAATTTTGTACACAAGCCATGATCACGCCTGTTTTGTTTTGCTGTTGTAATGTGAGGTTATTGGATCAATAAACTATTTATTAATATAATGTATTACTGTAGCGGTATCTACATCGCTACATACGAACTACGCATCACACTGACGTCACGCAAAATCCTGCATCACGCAAGCAGAGTTTACCGCGCAACTAGCATAATATATACTACGTCCCGTCATCAATTGTTGGGCAGTTGCCCACCAGACACGACAACCGTCTGGTCGAAGGATCCTCCGTTATCTATGGAGGTGTGAGTGACATTACTATGCAGCCCGTGAATTCCCACGAACTTCACCAGGACGTCTTTAAACCTGGTGGAAGGCAGAAAAATGTAAAGTTTAATAGAGTGGCCAACTCAAAATACAGGAGAAATTAAGATTAGGCCATGTTGTCCTTCCTGTGTGACTAAAGGATGTTTACATAAGATTCTAAGGTGGCAACCTTACAATCTTATGTACACTTATCTTATGTACACTTAAGCTAAACCTGTCGTTGTTTTAGAGCGAGTATGTTTACTAACTTATTTAGTATATCAAAAACTAGCTTGTGCCCGCGGCATCACGCGCGTTGATGTCGGAAATTATCCCACGCGAACGTGCTGCCGAGACAACGAGTAGCTTATGTCCTTCCCCAGGAAACCATCTATCTCCTTGCCTAATTTTATCGAAATCTGTTCCGTGGTTTAGGGGTGAAAAGGTAACATACAGACAGAGCTACTTTCGAATTTATAGTATTAGTATCCAATGGAAACAAAAAAAATCCAATTCAATGGTATGTCAACCCTCCATTTAGTCTATTAGGAATACGTCCAGCCTGTGCGTTCAGCAGTCAATGTGAGTGTACGCATTATTAATATTTTGTTCCATATTTTCCTCTTAACAATGTAGACGCATTTCATCCTCTCCGCGTTCTTCCTTCGTATTGTAAGCGCCCTTTATCACTGTTTAAGTGACACATACCTACTCAATTCAGCTTGGGAAATGCCACGCAAAATGTTTGTTGGTTTAATTTTATTAAGAGAAAAACTAAATATAATTCGCAATAACGACTTTGGAGTCGCATCGTCACCTCCAGTATTAGAATTTCTTAAAAGAAGTAAAGCACCCAGGATTAAAATCAGCCCTTGCATTTTAACCACCGAACAATGAAAGACAGCCTCTTAATCACCATCACCTCTTTTAAAAGTTTTAGATAGTGCAGCGTTTGTAATATCGAAACCTGTATCTGAAAATACAATTTACCGCACAATAATTCCATTAAAAAAAAAGATCAGCCGAGCAAAGAGAATCAAAGACATTCCTAAACAGAAAATATACATCAATATAACCCCCACACAAGCCCACACAAAACAAAAATACAGTGTTTGCTATTCTTTTGCGCGGAAGTAAGACGTATCCACACTATTAATAAACTATTTTGGAACTATGACTGCCTATTGCAAGATGTGCGGCTATACAATAGTCATCAAAGTTACAAGAAGATTTGAAAGTCAACCTTGGTAGACTCAATATTATGTAGAAAAACAATATGGTCTCTTGACCTGGATCTCGCCTGATGGCAAGAGATGGAACTGCTACCAATTTTCAAGTCAAGTTTACCTTGGAGTCGATATTATTTCACTCCAAATAGGTACGGTCACATAACCCCGTTACAATTTCTGTGCTTTAAAGATGACGACTCGAAACAGTGACTTCAATGTTGCTAAAAGTTTGTCTAAAATCTATTAGAGCTTCTAAATATGGCCATTAAAATCAGTAGTTTCCATGCAACATACTCCATTACCGGCAAAGGCAAAAAAAAAACTGGCAAACACCCAAACATTGCCAGGAATGTATGAATGATTAACAGAAAATACCGTAATATGCGTGTTACAAAATAGTAGGAAATAGGGCAACTTCGCGGTGGCTGCCAATGTCAAGGGTCTTGGGTTCAAATCCCATGCGAGTCATGGTATTTCTTATAATAGATTTTTGTAAATTACTAGCAACAAGTTTTTTTTGGCTAGCTACACCATTGAAATGGTTCAAGGTTGATGTGTTATTTTTATGATTATTTGTACACTAGTCTGTTTTACTGATAAAACTCTATTAAAGTAATGCGCTGCAATTATATTTATGGGCAATGTGTGACCTCGTCTAACCTGCAATAACAGTTTGCTACTCTGATTCTAACCATCTTATGCTTCGTACCTACGGGTGTAATGGCGACATGTCGAAACTTGTTTTTTTTTATCTCTATATTAATTTAAGGGATTTTTGTACACTTATGCAACGATGTCAATCCCATAGTGCTTTAAAAAATAACAACTTACTCCTAAACTAAATATAAACGAATCTTAGCCACACAAAACTTAACTTAATGTAACTATTTATTATTTAAAAAAAAGTATACCTACAGGGCGTCCCACGGATATGCCACATGGAGGGAAAGTACCTTGAATATTGTAGATGGAGCATTTTATTGAAAGAAGACATTATTTGAATTAAAAAAAAACAATTTAAACTGCATTCATAGATATTTAAATAATTACATGGTTGAACCGGAAATTGAACCCGTTACATGAGAAAAATAATCATGATGAAGCCTTTCGATCAGTATGATAAACCTACAGGAGCTTTATCTTACTGATCGAAAGGCTTCATCATAAGGATTATTTTCATATCCGTGGGACGCCCTGTATAATATATTTACTGCCTTGAAATAATATAAAATGATCAACAGAACTAACATTAAAAAATATAATTAATATCTCGATTATGATTGTAAGTGTAATGCTTGGTCAATCCCTAGCATCAGTGGGATGACACTGACAGCTCACTCCACGCTCACTTCACCTAAGTTTTCATGGTGAAATGGTTACAGAATCGCAATTCTGCTTCGGAAGTAGGCTTAGCTACAATACCATAGAACATTCCAACATCCATTACCGACAATTTCAACGAGTTGAGAAGTGCGTTTATTTTAATAGTAAGTATATCGGACACATTCCACCAACACATGATGTGCATCCACTATTTTACCACACACCTCACATACTAAATCTTAGTTCGATATTAACGTAATAAACACGTAAACTTTCTGGAATAAATGCTCTGATAAATAATGGTGAAATCCGCATCAAAGTTCATTGTGTAATTTAGAGGATCTAAGCGGTCACACCTACAGACACTAATAACATTATGTATAGTTAAAGATATCTTATATAGATCTTAGTATGATATTGCTCTGCATCTAAATCAATCTTTATTGACGTATCTATCTATTCTATTCTTTCTGAACTATCTTGGTTTCAAGCACCAAGTTTGACAAAGTACACGAATTGGTAGTACTAAAGTCAGTGCGTTATCAACTGAGTCGTGAGGCCATAAATGTCAATAGAGATAGAAAAGTGCAGCGCGCCGGGACCGTTATCGGTAAACGGCTACCTGCTCACGTGGTGTCGATGAGTCACAAATGATCTAAACGCTTCTGATTGGTCGTTACCAAATGCAATAAAATTGCAGTGCGTGTTTTTTTTTTTGTTATAAAAGTGTTTACTGCAATTTAATACATACATTCATGTGTTACCACTCGTTGCGCATTATGGAAAGTTTATTAAATTTGGTTTGAAGAAAATACATGGCGATATTAGCCCTCAAACACGAACAGTGACTCACAACGTATTCTTGTTTGTCAATGAATTGAAAAGTGATACGAATAAAAAGGCTTCTCTTAATTTCAACAAACCACATGAAATGGCCGCGTTTATAAGTGGTGTGAGTAGAGCGACAGTGGACCGAATAAAGACTGAAGTATTGCAATCAGGCAGCCCCTGTACAGCAAGAGCAAATTTCAAGAAACCAGACACTGTCAACAATATTGAAGATTTCAATAAAAGTGTGTTGAAGCAAACTGTAGCTGCATTTTATGATAGTGGAGAGTATCCGTCCGTGGCAAAAATATTAGAAAAATACTGAGAGCAATTACTTGCTTTAAAATGCGGAAAAACTTCAATGAGAACACTCATGATATTGGGTTCAAGTAAAAAAATGCTGAAGGACGTATATATTTAATGGAAAAAACAGATATTGTTGGTGCCAGAATGGACTTTTAAAGGAAATTTCTTTTACTTAGAAGAACTAACGATCAGCGGCCGCGTTTCTATCTGGATGAAACATGGATTAATCAAAATCATTCAAGAAAGCGTATGTGGCTTGGAAGCAACGATGAAGGTGGTTTCAACAATCAGCCTGTAGGAAAAGGTCAAAGATTGACATTTTGCCATGAAATTTCTGCAAGGACTAGCTTTATTCCAGAAGCGAAGCTAATATTTGAAGCGGTAAAATCAAAATATGCTGATTATCACACAGAAATGGATGGCGATACATAGAATGGCATGGTTTTCCGCATTTCTAAATGTACTTGAAGAGGCCTCACTTATAATCGTCTATAACGCAAGCTATCATACGATGCAGTTGGAAAAGATACCCACAAGAAACACGAGGAAAGCTGAGATTCAAGAATGGTTAACTAATATAAACATTCCATATTCCAGCAATGAAATTATAGAAGATGTAATAAGAAAAGTAAAAGCCCGTAACCCGCAGAAGGTCTACGCTTTAGACAATCTGGCAAAAGAACGAGGCCACGAAGTAATACGGCTGCCTCCATATCACTGTCAATATAACCCAATATAATTAATTTGGGCGCAAGTAAAGAAATAAGTTGCAAATAATAATAATACATTCAAGCTAGCAGATGTTGAAAATCACCTCCACCGAGTCATCGATAATGTCACACAAGAAGTGTGAGAGTGGCCAAATGTGTGAGGCATGCCGAGGAACTTCAAAACAGTGACCTACAGAAAGGTCTTATTAGTGATCTCGCGCCACTTATAATAAATTTGTCTGAAGACACTGATGAAGAAGACTCCGATGAGGATTGAAATTTTTGTTTTAAAAAATATAAACGGCTCTTTTTTAAGGGCCACAATATGATCTACTTTGTTTCAATATACTTAACTTTCTTTTTGTGTACATACGGTATACAATTTTTACGGTTTATACTGGTATTTTATTCAGTATCTTGTAGTCACTAATATCATACTAAATTAAACGCACATAAAACCCATACTGTCTTATTACAAAACAAGGTTTATTTTAACCCTTTAAGCGCGTGGCTAAATATCAATGACCGTGCCCCTAGCGCGAGGCTACAAATCGAAAAAAAATTTTTTTTTCGTTTTAGTTGTACCACACAGTTATTAGGACGAAAATAGAACGAAAAAATCATGCATGTTTTCTGTCGCAGAAATACGACACGCGCGATAGGGACACGAAAATATTTGTCGCATATATGCGACACGCGCGGTCAAAGGGTTAAGACATGGTTTAAACCATCGAGTCTGTTTTTGAAATAAGAACCTAACAGAAATCGAAATGCGGTTCCTTTTACAAAACTGACTACTTAGTCCGGTCTTCGGTTGTTAATTTTGTATTAAGAACTTTATATAGTCGGCATAAAGTTCGAAATACAAAAATTAGCTCAAAGGTTTAGGCTCGGGCGAAAGTTAGATCGTGTTTTGTAATAAGACGGATAAAGTTTAATATCAAAACTTTGTTAACTCGTTAAAGTTTATGAACAAGGTACGATAGTAAACGTTACTTATCGATATATTTATTTTATTGTTACGCCCTTCACTAAGCGGCTAAGTGCAAGCGAGATAGACTTAGGGAAATGATTTATGGCCCGACGACTCAGTTGATAACGCGTTTACTATAGTACTGCTTTTGCACAGAAAGACGTTACTGTCCAATATTTTGTCCACCCAATAGGCTAAGAAGTGGCCTATTGTTTTTCGGAAGTCTCACTAATTAGGCGCTTACTCAATTACGTATGTATTCGAGTACCGAGTAAGATAATATTTATATAATAGACTATAAAATATAATAAGTTAACAGGAGGGGAAATAATTATAGGGCATCGAAAAATTCGTCCGCGTCGCTGTCAACACGAAAAGTGCCCAAAAGGCTGGCAGCATTGCCACGTTGTATTACGTATTGTATATCTTTATGGCCTCCCACGGTACCCAAGGGTTCTTTTCATCGACCACCTATATTAGCCCCTTACAGTTGATTAACTTTGCGCCAATCTCATTACCTGCACCTATTAATAGATTGTTATTGAACCAGATTCTATTATAACTTATGTGTATAATTTAACAATAATAATATTGTTTAACTTTGCAACACTTTTGCAGATTCTGCAAATAGAAAATAATTGTGGCCAATTTGTTGCCAGACTGTTCAACATATTGCTAAAACGATAAATAAATCAATCCATTGAAATATGCTATTTAGATGAAACTTGGCACAGATCATATCTATCCTAAAATTGAACTAGTTTCCGAAGAAACTATAGTATTGATATCTTATTCAAGTAAATGAAGACTGCCTTGGCTGAGAAAATGCTTTTAGTCTGAAATTGTGACTAGTCATCGAGAGTAAATTGATGTGGATTGAAAGCCAAAGATACAGCGATTAGATTCGCAGTTGCTTTGCGAGAATGTTTATTACCTTTTTAACTAAACTCAACCATCGCCGTATTTATCTCATATTGAACCAAAGTACTTCAAGCATTATTGGTTTTTTGAATTCTAAACAACTTTTCCTTTTATGTAATCAAGAAAACTTTTTTGATGCAGTCCAAAGCAACCAATCTACGGGAAACCAACGGAAAAAAGCTTAGAACATAAACAAGCTGGTTTTTAGAATGAAATTGATATTCTGTATGATCTTTCAAATTATATTTCTTAACTTGAGCACCAGACCGTTCGAGTATATGATCCTGTCCACCATTTTTGCCAACTGCATTGCTCTAGCCGTCTACACGCCATACCCCGCCAGTGATTCAAATTATACCAATTGGGTTCTTGTAAGTATTTACTTTCCAAGTTTTATCATTCTTGTTTATTAACTTGCTTGAAAGGTACAATTTGGGTTTAATTTGTTTTGTTTTTTATTATGTTGGTATTGATGAGCTAAGATTTTATGGTTTGAAGTTTTTCTTTTCATTCATCCCTTTTAAACTTTAAGCGTCTGAATGATGTATTTTATTCGTTTTCAACGACTATTTCCAAGCAAGCATCTTTTCCTTCAATTCCCCATTACTTAGCGTGTTTAAGTTAAAGTTAAGTTTTTTGCATGACATTCCTTATTTGATTTGCAGGAAAAAATCGAGTATGTGTTCTTAGTAATATTTACTGCGGAGTGCATTATGAAGATCGTAGCATATGGGTTCATTATGCACCCTGGCTCCTATCTCCGAAACGGCTGGAATTTGCTCGACTTTACGATCGTCGTCATTGGGTAAGTGCATTCCGATATTAGGTTTACTAATCTATTAATCGTTTAATAATCTATTGTTTCATAACGGTTGCATTTAGGTTTATCAGATTTGAGAATGTGTTCTTGAGAAACATCTGTAACTATTGTTACTACTATCTAACCGGCTGTTACTGGTAAAACGAACACACTTCTATAATCGTACTATATGTAAACTGATAGTGACCGTATGCTTGTATGCTATCTAGCACCCAACTGTATAATAAAATTTTTATTAATCGTGTAATCCTATTTCAAGCATAGTTCTCGGAAAGAGAACGAATTAGCTGATAACATTAATTTCGGATCGTTTTTTAAACGGCTCCCTAAGAGAGTGATATCCTAATTGGACTTTTTTATTGAAAAGATCTAAATATATGGATTCTTTTACGTAATATGTTTGGATTAATGGTCTATTTCACCACCTCCTAATATGTAGGTACCAGAAGACCGGCTGATTTATATCACACCAATTCTGAATTTAGAATTGGTCACGTAGTCAGTGTAGCGGTAAGCGCACATTACAGCCGCATTGGGTCGCAGCGCATCGCTTTTCAATACAAAAAAGCCCGGTGAGGCTTAACTGTAGTGTTTTCTACAAAATGTTCGAAAGTGATGTAAAAGGATTTTTGCAATGCGGCGGGGCCCGCCCCCAGTCTGCAGTACATTTTACACTAACATATTTTCCTAATTTTCCAGAATGGTCAGTACAGTGTTATCAAGTATATTCAAGGACGCGTTTGACGTGAAAGCTTTGAGGGCGTTCAGGGTGCTGCGACCTCTACGACTGGTGTCCGGCGTGCCTAGTGAGTTGTTACTAATGAATACCTTTATACGATAACCCTCGACCAGATTCTCTTTAATAAAATACAGGCAATGGGTCCCTTTGAAATAAACTTCAGAAGTTATAGGAGAGTGGATACGACTTTATGAAAATTTTATAGTATCCTTAATTATGATAATATGTTGTATCTCTAAGTGAGTATGCATTTTCATCAGACTTTAAGGCTCTAACAGAAGACATACAAATAAACGGGTTAATGCTTTACCACTTTACAGAGATGAAATACTGTAAGAACAAAACATACTTTCTTTATCAATGTATCAACCACGATTTTTTTCTGCACACTACATATTCTCTCAAAGAAATTCTACCAAGGAATAGTACATTGTTCACCGAGAGGAGAAAGTGACCGATTATCGTCGAGGGTGTCGTTTGAAGCCCGAGCCGTAGGCGAGGGCTTTAAAACACCCGAGATCGGGAATCGCACTTTCTCTCGAGTGATACATAGTGCTTTATCTTTACTAATTGAAATTTATATTGAAATTGTTGCAGTTAGTGAAGCTTAATGTAACACTTTTTCCATTAATGTTTGTTTGAGATGTTTGCGACAAAGCTAGCAAAACAGTTTCAGAAAAAGATGCCGCATTTTTTTCACTTTTCCATTGCAAAAAATCGTCATAAGTTTTATTATATTTTTTAATTGATTTCTGTGGTAAAAGGTTATCAATCAGTATTTTTGCTGTTTCCTTCAACTGCGGCGGAGTTAAAAAATCTTCATCATCACTATCACTACTTATCATTTTGATAGTTTTATTTTACTTTCTACGAAAACTGAATCCTCAAACAACACACAAATTGAAAATGGCGCCAATGGCGTCTGCAATTTTCACATGTTCTTTTTTCAAATTGTTTATCCTGCCGCCGCAGGGTCGCACTGCCAGCCCGACACCATCCAACACACTGCTAGTGGCCAGTGTCATTTTGCGAACTTGGAGATAAAAACTCACTGTAAAAACTTTTTGGCTTTTGATATTTAGGTTACCGGCGCATAGTCTTACCCAAAATTAAAAAAGAAAAACCACGTAAGAAATGGATTTTCATACACTTTTCTCTCCCGCTCAGATGCGTTTTCTCCCCGCATATTTGTTCGATATGCAATGACGTACTTTCTACCGTAAATTTGATAAAGTATCAAGGTACTTTCCAAGCAGGTGTAGTATAATATATTTTCCATTCCTACTGCATTATTTATTTTACCATAACTATATTTTCTAATCTAGCCTGTATTACTATAGCCTCTTCTAATCTGATCTTCCTCTCCAGGTCTCCAGATCGTATTGAACTCAATCCTAAAGGCTATGGTGCCGCTCCTTCACATCGCGCTTCTGGTCATCTTTGTCATCATCATCTATGCCATCATTGGGTTGGAGTTGTTCTCCGGAAAGATGCATAAGAGTTGCTACAATAAGTATACAGGTTTGGAGTTCATTTATCTACTACAGCAACAGTCCAATAGTCTTCCTGACTGAATTTCGGCCATGGCAGCCAATATCTGCGGAGACTAGCCTAGATACTTGAGCGAGGGGTATTATAGTGTTGGTAGTGCACTTGTGCATTATAATATCCCTCGCTCTCATAATCCGATGGGACGGCAATCCGCCACGACCTGAGGCCGAAGAGGGGTCATGTGTAGGACCAACGGCTTAACTGCTTAAGCTTTCTGAGCCACGGGAGTATCGCACCGCCAACTTCATCTACTAATAATAATAAGCAACACCGTGTCAACAAAACGTCTTGTTTTCCAGTTTTTATAATTTTAATAGTTAACGTAATTTTGACCCAGTTTTACTAAAGTTTTTCATTTATAATTAATCCACAATCTAAATACCCACTGAAAAACCATAAAAGAGACCCGATTACACCAAAATGGAAATAAATTAATATCTGGTCGTTACCCGTCTGTCACACTGAGGCTGGCTGGTTACGAGTGATCGAGCAAGTGTGTGAAACTATACCAGAAATGGCTGCAGTCCTAATTACGCCCTTAGACGTTGCCAGAGCGGTCCGTCCGTTACCGAACTGGAAATCTCCGGGACCGGATGGATTGCACAAGTTTTGGTTAAAATGGCTAATTAGTTCACACATTTGCCTGGCATCTCAGTTCCAGTCATCCTTAGAGTCTGGGTCGCTACCACAGTTTCTAACAACAAGCGTTACCCACCTGCTCCATAAGTCAGGTAGTCCCACGGAACCCAAGAATTATAGACCGATCACGTGTTTGTCGACGGTCTATAAACTTCTTACATCCATTCTGAGAGCGAAAATTAATACGCATTTTGACAGTAATATGATTATGTCTACCTCTCAAAATGGATGTAGAAACTGGTCCCGCGGTACTAAGGAGCTACTCCTCATTGACATGGCCATTAGCCAACAGGTTCGTCGATCCCGCAAGGATCTGTCGACATGCTGGATAGATTATAAGAAGGCCTACGACTCGATGCCACATACATGGCTCATTAGGGTGCTGGAATTGTACAAGACAACAGATCCAGGGGAATGATGAGCCTGTATGGATTAAACGGGGAATATTCCAGGGCGACAGTTTGAGTCCACTTTGGTTCTGCTTAGCCCTGAATCCTCTAAGTACACTACTGGAGGATTCAGGTCTAGGTTATCGGTTGAGGAGAGGTGGTCAGGTCATATCTCACCTCCTCTACATGGATGACTTGAAACTCTTTGCCGCGGAAGTCCGGGGGTCGAGGCTTTTTAAATGCGAAGACCCTCCACAACCGCGAGGTCTGCAGTCTCAGGGAATATTTTTTTAAAGCTGAAATGGGTATGCACCGTGATGTGGTCGCAGTGGACAAGGGATTCACCCCGCTCTCCATGGCTAAACAGAACTGGCGCAAACCTGTAGTACTTACTACCGATGACCGCAAGGAGGTATGGCAAAGCAAGGAGCTTCACGGGCGCTTCCACTGGGCTCTTCATCAACCCGGTGTAGACATTTTAGCGTCCGTATCCTCGCTACGTTTTGGTGACCTTTTCGGAGAAACTGAAGGTTTTGTCTGTGCAATTATGGACGAAGTTATCTTGACGAACAACTACCGGAGACATATTATGAAAGACGGGACGGTTGACGTGTGTCGGGCATGCCACCGTCCAGGTGAATCCATCAAACATATTATCTCTGGGTGTTCTCGTCTGGCTAACAGCGAGTACTTACACAGGCATAACCAAGTAGCCAGGATTATTTACCAGCAACTTGCTTTAAAATATAAACTTGTGGATACCGAAGTACCGTATTACAAGTATGCGCCCGACTCAGTTCTCGAAAATGACCAAGTCACGTTGTACTGGGATCGATCTATCATTACTGACAGGACTATTGTCGCCAATAAGCCTGATATAGTGGTGATAGATCGATTAGCGCGCCGCACAATGATTATCGATGTTACTATTCCACATGACGAGAACCTCGTGAAAGCTGAGAAGGAGAAACAAATTAAATATCTCGACTTAACACACGAGGTTGATGACATGTGGAATGTGAGCTCGGCTGTCATTGTGCCGATTGTCGTATCGGCCAATGGCCTGATGGCCGAAAGCCTTTTTTTTTTTTTTTTTGTTTCCGGGGTGGAAAATCCTCATGGATGTCCGCCGCCCTGGGGCGGGCGGCGGGGTCTGTCAGACTCTTACTGACTAAAAACCACCCCGGTGTTCCATCTCACACCTACGCCGGGGATCGCGGGAACGTACGATCCTTCCGCAACCCCCGACTGGTGCCGGCCCGCCACTGCGGGCCTCTTCGGGTCTGTGGGGGGGAGTGAGGTGTTAGACTCCCCCCGTGACGCCTAAGAGGGGCGCGCGTGGAACACTACGCGCCGCCACCTCGGGTCCTGGTGTGTGGGTAGCGACGGACGTCCCCGTGTCCGTCGCCCCTGGACCCATTTAGGGGGGCTGGAAGAGGGCGTTGTCCGCCCTCCGCCGACGCCCGGTGCGCCTTCTGCGGGCCGGGTGAGTGGATGAGATCTCCCTCTCCCTTTCCGCAGCCTCCTTCTGCGAGACGACTGTTTCGCAGAAGGAGACCACCGCGTCCCAGGACTCGGCGCTGCTGACCATCGATTCGACTACGGCCGGCAGCGACAAGTCACTGCCTACTTCTGAGATGAGGGCACGGCGCGGCTCCTCCCAAGCGGCACACTCTGCCAGCGTATGCCACGCCGTGTCCTCCCGGCAGTCGACGCAGTGGTGACACCGGGCGTCCGGCTCCCTGTTTATGCGACACAGGTACTTCCCGAAGCAACCATGCCCCGAGAGCACCTGCGTCGCCCGAAACGACAGGGAGCCGTGCCTCCTCCCAAGCCAACGCTCGAGCACCGGCCGGACCGCCTCGATGGTGACGAGGCCGGCGGTAGGGCGTGAAAGCCTGTCCCGCCATTCCGCCACCAGGACCTCGCGAAGCTGAGACCGACGCAGCTCCATATGTCGCTGCATCGGTCCCTCGCCTCGCGCCCTCGCTTCCTCGCGCCACTGATACAATGACGCGAGAACTTTCGCCTCAAGGTCCCAGGGCGGGGATCCGGCCAGTACGCAGCCCGCCTCGTAGGAGATCGTGCGATACCCCCTGATGACTCTGACGGCCATCGCCCTCTGCGGCTTTCGCAAAACAGCGATGCTGCCGGCCGTCAGGTCAGAGGCCCACACCGGGGCCCCATACAGGGCCATGGATCGCACGATCCCCACGTAGAGCCGCCTACAGGCGGCGCTCGGGCCCCCCAGATTGGGAAGCAGAGTTGCGAGTGCGCCAGCCGCGCCCAGCAACTTGGGCGCCAGCCGTCGGAAGTGGGGCCCGAAGTCCCATCGGCTGTCGAGCACCAATCCTAGGTACTTCATGGTGGACTCGACAGCGATCCGAGCCCCCCCGACCACGATGTGTGAGCCGGGTGGTGGCGCCCGCCGGGGGCCATGAAACACCATAGCCTCCGACTTGCTGAGGGCCACCTCCAGGCCTAGGCGACGTATGCGGCCCACCACCTGTGAGACCGCAGCCGTCGCCAGCAACGCTGCCTCCCTGTGCGAGCTCCCCCGGGCAGTGACCAGCGTGTCATCTGCATAACAAGTCAGGTCTACGCCCGGTTGGAGCTCGCCCCTCAGCACCCAGTCGTACCCGATGTTCCACAGGAGCGGCCCTAGGACCGAACCCTGCGGAACACCGCACGACATGCGGCGCTGGTTTCCGCCATCGCGTCCCACGTAGGTGACACACCTATCCGACAGATAAGCCCCAACGATGTGGCGGAGGTAGGGAGGCACCCGATGATAGCGCAGTGCCTCCCGAATACAACTCCAGGGCAGGGTGTTGAAGGCGTTGGAGATGTCCAAGGACACCGCCAACATAACCCCGCCCCGGGACACCGCTTCCTCCGCCAGGACTCTCACCCGCGACACAGCGTGGATGGTGGAGCGCCCGTGCCGAAAACCAAACTGGCTGTCGTCCAGGTCCGGCCCCTCTCTGCACAAGTGGCCGACGAGGCGGGCTGCGATAATACGCTCAAACAGCTTACCCACCTCGTCTAGCAGCACTATGGGCCGGTACGCGGACGGCGAGTCGGCAGGGCGCCCCGCCTTCCTGAGCAGGACCAGACGACCAGATTTCCACAAAGTGGGAAACTGGCCCCGCTCAAGACACGCTGTGTAGAGTCCTCTCAGTTGGGGCTCAAGCTCCTTCAGAGCGAGGGCTAACACGCAGCCGTGAATCCCATCGGGCCCCGGCGCCACGTTCTTGGCCCGGAGCCGCATCACGGCTGCCCCCGTCTCTGCCTGTGTCACCTCTGGGACGCTGATGGCGTTCTCTCCTGTAGGCTCTGCGGCTGTGGGCACAGCCATCGGCGGCGGACTGCGCTCCGCTCTCGCCGGGAAGAGGGCTGCAACTGTTTCCTCCAGCAGCTCGGGTTGAAGACTCTCCGTAAGTGGGGGCGCCACGGCTCGAAGTTTCCCTCGGACCGCGAGATAAGGGCGCCCCCACGGATCCACGTCTAGAGTCTCCAACATCTCCTCCCTGGCTCGCGTTTTCGCCTCGCCGATGGCCAGCCACAGAGCCTCCTTCGCCGCGCGGTACTCCTCGTACAGCGCGGCTTCTTCGTCAGGGACCCGACGACGTCTCCTCCGGTATCGGGTGTACTGGCGTCTAACCGCGACGCACGCTACGCGCAGCTGCGCGATCTCGGCGGTCCACCAGTACACCTGGCGCCTTGCTGACTGTGCGTGGACCCGGGGCATGGACGCGTCGCAGATTTGCGTCATCGCCCCGCGGAACCACAGCGCCTCCTGCTCGACGTCGACGGGTGCGTTCGTTGCCGACTCCCGGAACCAGGCCTGGACAATAGCGGCCTCCTCGAGAAGCTCCCTGTCGATGCGCTTACGCGCCCAGCGCGGACCGTCCATTCGCGGGGCCATCGAACCGTGGCCACCAGTGGTCTGGGCGGAGACGTCGAAACGGATGTATCGGTGATCCGACAACGTCTCCACCTCCACGGCGACACGCCAGTCGCGGACACGGCTCGCGACAGCGGGGCTAGCGAACGAGACGTCCACTATAGAGCCACCCCGCTGCCGCACGCACGTGTGGACCGAGCCCTGATTTAAGACGGTCAAGCCAGTCGTGACCGCCCACTCCTCTAGCACCTCGCCCCTAGCATCGGTCACAGGAGATCCCCACGCCGCAGACTTGGCGTTGAGATCCCCCAGCAACAACACAGGGCGAGGGAGGAGTCGGCCCACGACGGCACCCAACTCGACAAGGAACCTCTCGAAGTCGACGAGACTCTTGTTGGGCGAAAAATACGCCCCAACCGTACCAATGCCGTCCACGAGGGCGGCTACCCAGCCGTGACCTCGGGACGGGTTGACAAGAGCCCCGCCAATGATGGCCACCAAACCGTCTAGGTCTCCCAACCACTTATCCCTGGGGGGGACAAAGTACGGTTCGGCGACCACAGCCACGTGAATCGACCACTCTGCCATGCTCTGGAGCAAGAGATCCTGTGCTCTGGCAGCGTGGTTGAGATTGCCCTGGAGGAAATGGTAGAGCGCAATTATGCGCAATCCATTCCCCCCGCACCATTCCTAGGCCGGCAGTCGGCCGAAGGGCAGCCAGGCTGAGGGGGGGGTAGAAAGCCCCCGGCAGCCTTGACACCCCTTCTCTTCCCTTTCTGGGCGGGCGCACCACAGGCCTTTCCGCCCACTCTGTGCCCAGCGGGCCTCCCTGCAGCTGTACAGAGGCTGCAGTTTGGCGCCGCGGAGCACTGGGCCGCCTTGTGGCCGGCCTGACCGCAGCGATAGCACTGCTCGCTGCGGTCTATTTCGGCGGTGCACCGTGCTCTGACATGCCCAATGTCGAAGCAACGGTAGCACCGCAAGGCCCTGGGTTGCAGCTGCTTCACCCTCGCTGCCACCCACCCCACCAACAGACGCCCAGCGTCGGCGATTTTGTTCGCCGCCGCCACCGGGCACCGCACCCAGATCGCGCCGAGCCCGGAAGCATCGATGCGAATCTCGCCCGTCCGCACATCATCGGGCGGACATCCGCCGACTCGGGCCACGGCCGCCACGATCTCTGCCGGGGTCGTCGAGTCATCCAGGCCATCGACGCGCAGCTCAACGGTCTTCGTAGGCCTGGACACCCGGACGTCCTCCGGGTTGAGGACCTCCCTCAGCTTGGCGGCCAGGATGTCCGCCTTTTCGCCGCTAGAGGCACCCGACACCTCAAGCAGTCGCGCCCCCGTCATCGCCGGCCTCATTCTGAGGCCGGACGGTATGCCAAGGTCGGGGAACGCGACTTTGGCCCTCGCCTCCGTTAGGACCGCCTTATACGAGACGCCCCTTTCGACGGCTCCGGGCTGCAGCGTGATCACTACAGCCGCGGAGCGTGGGGTTCTGATCCTAGGCGGCCCCTGAGCCTTCTTGGGTGCCGGTGCTCTAGCGGGTACCGGCGGCGCCGTCTTCCGCTTGCGGCGGCCCTTCTTGACGACCGTCGTCCAGGTCTCCTTGGTGGACCCGGGTGCGGTCGCCGAGGGTGTGGTCGGCGGGGGAGCGGCTGCCGGTGACGCGGCCGTCCGGGAAGTGGGCGCGGACGTGTACTCCACGGGCTTTCTGGGCCGATCCGCGGGCTTTTTGGTCCCAGCCGCAGAGTTTTTGGCCACCATTGAGGTCCCTTCTTTCCTCCGATTGTCCGCTGCGAGTGGCGGACGGAGTGTCTGGGCTGGGAGGAGTCTCGACTCCAACCCTTCGAGGCGGGCATTCATCATGCCCCCTACTTGGAGCATGACGGTTCGGGCCACCTCCGCAACCAACTCAGCTTGCAGGCAGCCAGGTGTTGGAGTGGACGCGGATGGTGCAGGAGCGGCACGTTCTTGTTGCCGACTAAAGTCGGCCCTTAGAGCGGCAAGTTCCCGCCGGATGACCTCCATCTCGGATAGGAGACGGCTGTTCTCCTCCTGTAATTTTGCAGTCTCCTCCGAGGTCGTGCGATTAAGGAGGACTCCCACCGCCTCCTTAATCTCCTCCGCCGCCTCTTTAAGAGCTCGCGTGAACGTGCCCTTCAAGTTGCCAGACTTGGTGGCAACCTTCAGGACCACGTCCACGCCGTCCAATACTTGGCGGCTTAGGGCCGCCGCCGACAAATCCTCAGCAGCGGTCAAGCGAGCAGACCGCCGCTCTCTGGCCTGACCAGCCATTTCAGCCACCTCATCCAGAGCAACTGCCCGTCTCTCCTCTCTTCTAGCGAGTTGGATTTCCCCCTTTGTGGTGACCAAAGAGTTTTGGGTGCAAGCACTCTCCACTTGCTTGGTCCCCGGGTCACTTCCTCCGCTGGGTGCCGGCGTGTCGGGGCGTTTTAAAAAGCGCCCCAGAGAGTCACGTGAGGTGGAAGGAGCTGACACTCCACCAATTGCGCGACCACGTCCTCTCCTGCCGGCCAGCACCTTGGCGGCTGGCAGGTTCTCCTCGCTAGAAGAGAGGCCTGTCATCCCCACGCGCCTCTCGTCCTCTTTACGTGGGCGCTTCCTCCAAAATTTGGAAGGAAGCCCAACCATCTCCTCCTCAGTCCGCGAGTGCTTTGAGCTTACGCTCGCCACACTCGCCACACTCATCCTCTCAGATGCGGTGTCAGAGTCTGACACCGTACCTGACATGACACCCATCTGCTCGACCAACACGATCGGCAATTCACTTTTTTGTTGTTTTTGTATTTTTTTCCTCCATATAAATCCCACGAGTCGATATAGGTCCTAAATGTCCACCGGGCAGAGCCTAGATACCCGGTAAGCCTACATACTGCAGAGTGCGGCAGGTGCTCTGCAGGGGAAGCGCTAACGACTGGACTCCCTCCAGCCATGCATCCTCTCACCGCGCTTCAAAGCTTAGGATTGGGTGGTTTTTTATCTTAGAGGTAGCCTTCCTCTGGGCCAGGCAATTAAGCCAAGCCCCCGGCGGCGGCATTAGGCATGCCTCCGTTCGCTGTCCGGCCATCCCGACTCAGCGAACCCGCCGAAAGTTCTCTCCTCGAGGAGAAAAACACGCGCCGCATTGGTGCGCCTGCACTGCAGCGGCGGTCCTTCCCAGTCTACGCCCACTCAACTACCTCTGTAAGCAGAGGAGGAGTGGACGTATTGACCGTCTGTAGCCCGGTTCCCTTCACCGACCATCAAAGCATGATCGGTGATTGGAACCATGACCTTTCCCCGTTTGTTGAAGATTAGCCGCCAGCCCCAATTGTCCACCAAGACGTGGTGGACAATTGGAGCCGACGTTGCCCAGGGTGCGCCACGAGGAGGCTCTTCAACATGCACCCCATGGCCGAAAGCCTCGATCAACATCTTTCGAGGCTCTCGTTAGGCGGTTGGATCAAGGGCCTGATTCAGAAGGCAGTACTCCTTGATACGAGCCGTATCGAGGAGTACTGAGTACTCGTATCGAGGTTATCGACATGTAGGATGTGGACTCAGCGACCACTGTGCCGATAGTCGTGACAGCCAATGGCTTAATATCAAGCCCTACCAACACCTGAGGAGGCTCTCGTTGGGCAGCTGGATCAAGGGCTTGATTCAGAAAGCGGTACTTCTAGGCACGGCTCGCATTGTTAGGGGGTTTCTCTCTCTGGGGCCCTGACCGCCGGTATCTTAGACCCTACTCCCGATACCGGTGGGCTAAATGTTTTTTTTTTTATATTTAATTGTTTTTTTTTATGTTTTCTGTTATAAAAATATAATTTATAAGTATTTAAATGAAATAAAGGAGATGATAATATTCCATTTATTTTCAGGCGTCATGGGCGTAAAGATATTTATTTATGCCCCTTAACCTAAACATACATATTTTTATCATAAACTAAACTTGTGTTATTATATCTCACTTAAGACTATGTTAGTAGCACTTCACTTAGCACTAGTTTGATCTTGTGCTGCCGTGTGGTACTTGCCGCGTGTAGCGTCCACCCGTTTGATTCCCACCTAACAATTGGCGACTGACTAAAAAAACGGGTGTGTACCGTTAAAAGTGTTTAATTTATAAAAAACCTAGCTGATTAAGCTGGAGGCACACAAAAATTTGTAGGTTATGTGTGGGTTACGGACGTTTGTTGTCACTTCTGCGGGGATAGGTACTCCCCTGTAGTTGCACGCGAAATCTCGCTGCTGGCCGGAGATGGAAGTGGGCCGAAGTTCAGTGCCGTGCTGTACGGTGACGTCACTGGTAGATAAAACGGCGCGGCCGTCCGACTTGCTCAGCTACCAGTGGCGAAGCGTCGAAATGGACGTGGGTCCGTAGAGAGCTGGATGCAGGAACCGTTGCCGATGGAAGCTTGGCGTAGAAATGAAACCTGGAAACCACCGTTCCAGCTGAACTCGGCCTGATAACTTCCGTGCTGGGGTACCGACGACAACTAGAAGAAAATACCTATTTAATTAATTTATTTATTTATTTATTTGCTCTCATGCACATCACACATTTTACAATTTATTACTGTCGGTTTTTGTACATGAACAATGTCAATTGTAGTAGTATTAACGTGGTGGTACTGACCAGAACGGAGTTTACATACGGAGCAAGCTTGAACAAAAAGAAAACAGTAAAAAACAATCATTATGAATCTGTTAAAACGTTAGGAATTTAAATTTTAAAATGAATATTTGAAGGTAGAAGAAAATTAAGTAGCATGATACAGCATTATTAGCAATTTCTGAGGCCATTCCTAAATGGTACTTAATGAGATGAAATAAGCATCAGAAAAAGAATTATAACAAGAAATATGATTAAGTAGAATAAGAATAATAATTGGCAATACATGACATGATTGAAAAAATGACAAATGATTGAATTGATAGTATTGACGTGTTTTGTGTGCTATTCTAAACTTACCCTAAATCGGGATTAAACACTATTTACTTTATTGGCACTTTTTTTACTTGTTATAATTTTAAAAAGATTGAAATTTAGGTAACAGTCGTGTCTGCTAGGGCGCTCGGCAAGACGCTAAGCGATACGTGCACTCTCAGATCAGCCTAGAAGCGGCTGGCGTGGACTCACGTCAGCTGTGCGGGCGTAATCACGTTCAGATTTATTCGTTCTATGGGACCACTTGCCCCACACCGCACGTAGCCGATGCGTTCCAAGTCGCACACAAACAGAGAATAAACAATCTATAGCCATTTAGCAAACCTTAAACAAACATGATTTTTCCGTTCCGTTACGTTACGTTCCGTTACACGCGGAAGCGACGGAACACGTCCTGCGGCCAAAAGTCTTTTCCCATGACGAGGGGCAGATAAGAATTCGGTACGCGCACCACGAATGCCATAAAGTTGACATTGCGACGTGACTCCAGTAACTTCACCCTCGCCGTGTATCCTGTATTCTGTGTTACCACTTAGCACTACTCCTCAAGTTTCAATCTATTCATAATATCACAAAACAAGCGGTTTTGATTTTACTCTCTCTTAGGTAATTCGCTGTTCCACACACCACAATAATCAAAAATTTCGTTCAAAATTTCAAAAACGAAAAGAGATCAAAACATTGCATTGCGAAATGCAATGAATAGGTATATTTCACTACTTCCATCTGACAAAAAGGCTTTTCGAACATCCACAAAGACTTTCATTTGAATTATCAACGAAAACATTACTTGGAAATAATTATAAAGTCCTCCAAAAACACACGCATACTTTACTGTCGAGCCGTCTGCTCTTCTGCTGTCTGTTGGCTGTCGAGAATGGTACCTACCTATAGATTAGCTGTCAGCGTATGCCTTATGAGATTGCGATATTTGTAACCTGGTACTATTTGTAACCTAATTCGGGAGAAGCGAAACTGATTTATGAAATGGTTGCTGCATCACTATCTCCCTCGCTTACACAATGATATATGTATTTGTATTAATAATATTATAATTACGTGTAACAATTAGATTAGGGTATGATGAGGCTGACGTACCTTTGTAAGGTAAAAGCCTCTAAAAAAATAAGATTTAAAAAAAAACCTGGTACAGCTCGCGCGATTAGAGTTTGGCTTTGACCGTTATTGCCCAGAAATCAGAAATTGGGTATCAACGGGCAATTAGCGGGGTGCGGGGCGGGTGTGTAGGCGCACGCGGTGCTCTGATTGGCGCTCCAGTCGTTCCCTGCCTCTCGCATCGATACGACGTACCGCGCACTCCTGTTGTACAATCAAAAGTTCAAAAATCCGAAGGTCAAAGCCAAACTCTTATCGCGCGAGCTGTAGTCGTATTGACGTATAATACTTTCAAAAGAACTCATACCGTGACAGACGTTTTGATGGGCCTCAGTTGTTGGCTAGCAACTGGGGCCAAACAAAAAGTGTGCATACGCGAAAGAGAAAGAGACATTATAATTCTGTCCCGTGTTCTCTTACTACTGGATCTAATAAGTGTGTGTTCTGCTCCTATTATTATTATTATCTAATGGCTTGTCTATTGCTCATACTCTGTCTACGTTAACGGTCCTCAGATGAGATCATGGAGACCCCTCATCCCTGTGACCTGGACAACGGCTTCAACTGCTCCATGATTCATGATGACATGGAGTGTCGGGAAGGATGGATAGGCCCTAACTTCGGCATCACCAACTTTGACAACTTCGGCCTGTCCATGCTGACTGTATTCCAGTGCATCACGCTTGAGGGTTGGACTGATGTTATGTATAATGTAAGTTGGGATTTTAAACAGGGTCAAATTAAATTACGTATTAATTCCATCATTGTTCCAGCGTGAAAGAGAGACGGAGCTATACATGACCGATAGCACTATCTCTTTTTCGCAACGGAATCATGATGGTGTTAACACGTCATGGTACGGCCCCTGATGGACATCGATATCTAATCATGATAAAACACAAAATAAATAAATAATAATTTAATGATTCTGTTTTGTGGCATCATGGATGTATGTGTGGTCACTTGAAGTTCAGTTTTTGTAACTATAAACTACACAGACGAAAACAAAACAGAAACAGAAGAAAAGAAACAAAACAACAAAAACAAAAACAGATTTTCTCAAGTCATACTTCAAGTAACAACACTACCAGCGGTCGTTGACCCCCAAAAAATTCCTTAAAACCGTTTTATTTTATTTTATCGCGCTAAGATATCGATACCCATCACGTTCTGCAGTTTTGCTAGCTAATTTAATTTGACCCTGTATTTCATCATCTACAAATAGGCTCACACTTTTTAACACAATAAATTCGCTCCCTGGTACATCGTAACGTACTAATGTGGGTGTACTGGTACCAACAGGTGTGCGTACTGCGTACCCCAGCTATCACACCTATACACACACATATCACAACTATATCACATTTTACCTTTATACCCTTAGATAATGTAATTCATTAATTTATTAGTCAAATTACCCACATCATTAGTAAATCACCCTTATACCGAGAATACATTGAACACCTCTCGTATGTACTATTTCTGCATGTTAAAAAAAAACATGGTATGGCGTCGCACGATAATCAGCTTGCGTGTTGTATTTTCCGGTTTCTCTTTGTACAGACGCCAGCAGGTCAAGCTACCCGAAACTGTCAAATTTTCCCAATCAACCTTGAACCTTAATGCTTTAGCGATAAAGTTGAAAATCTATTAAAGAAATTTGACAGATTGTAGTAGCTTGATGTGCTGGCGTCTGTACTTAACAACAATGCTGTTCCAAAGAAGATGAAATTCAAGACGGGAATGAGCTTTTTAAATCTGCCTAGCAATTAATATTCATATTATTTATTTCAGATTCAAGACGCAATGGGCAACAGTTGGGAATGGATTTACTTCGTGTCGATGGTCATCCTGGGTGCTTTCTTCGTCATGAACCTTATTCTCGGTGTGTTATCTGGGTAAGTTTATTTCTATTATTGATCGTTGTGCATTAGACAGGTTCAAAGAAGGACTAAATTTTCAATCTTCTTCCTCTTCTATGTGTGCCCCTCTAACTAGAGAAAGTTGGCAGTCAGCTCCAAATATTACATGAGACAGTCTCCCAAAACGCCCGTACTTTCACCACTTCCTAGTGCGTTAGCCGAGAAGTGGGTTAATTGACCCAGAATTACTAGTGCGAGAAATAAACCTAAGTTATCAACTTATCAGCAACTTCGTATCCTACGATTACCGTATGAAGTATTCTTTGGAATGGGTTTAAAACTTCTAACTCTAACTTCTAACTTCTTTTTTTGCAATAAGAAAAGCATTGGGTGTCAAATCAAACGTCTATTTGCCAGAAATAAATGGTTTTGGTAATAGTAAGATCTCGACTATTGCTTTAATAAAACTACTAAACAAAACATTTTAATTACAGAGAGTTCTCGAAAGAAAGAGAAAAGGCGAAGAACAGGGGTGACTTCCAGAAGCTTCGAGAAAAACAGCAACTAGAAGAAGATCTGAAGGGCTACCTCGACTGGATCACGCAGGCTGAGTACCTGGAACCGCTGGCTGATCAGCATGAACATCATCCACCAGTGGACCAGACCAGGGATTATGGGATAGGTGAGATAATAGACATAGATGATCTTTAAAAGCAAGCTTTTTTTTAATGGGCAATTATTGTTCTTTTGAATTTAAATAATCTAGTCCTATTTGATTATGGGTAAAATATACATAAACAATATACATATACCAAGATTATAAGATTGATTTTTCATTTTTCCTCCGTAAAAATCAACTTTATAATTTGCAGTAGTCATAGAGATTGCTTCACTAGCGTTGCTTTAATGAATAACCACTAGATTCGATGGAAGATAATTTCAAGTCTGTAGCCTAGTAAACTTACAACCAGAATGGACTGGCACTGAAGTAAGATGTTTTAGAATATATTTCAGGTCAGACACAGAATGAGCACGATTCTACAGATCATCTGGGAATAGAGAACAATGAACAGCAGAGAGTTTCAGTTTGCAAAGTGTGGAAGAAGGATTTTGATAAAGTAAGTCATAAGGATTGTAAACATAGCTGTAACATAACATGTGTTTAAGATAATTATAATATGCCAGAAGAGAGCTGGATGACAACACGCCGCAAGAGCCACTACTCAAGACCTGTAATAACCATGACTACTCTGCCAGGCACTAAGTAGTTTAAGTAAATGAGCTCATGCAGACCGAGACTACTTATAGAAACCAAAAAACTTGAATATGTAACTGACAATTTGAACGAAAATAAAGAACTTTGAAATCAGACGGAACATAAAAAAAAAAGATAAAGTCAAACGATAAAAAATATCACATAACTGAATCAGATTTTTTTAATAATGAAAGAGCGCAATCTCTTAATAATTATAATGTTTTCGCAGGTAAACCGTCGAATGAAGAGAGCGTGCAGGAAAGCAGTGAAGTCTCAAACGTTCTACTGGTTGATCATAGTGCTAGTGTTTTTGAATACAGTCGTTCTGGCCAGTGAACATTACCAGTGAGTATTCAATCAAATTAGACCAGTAAATAAAATAAATAAATATGAGACAATATCCACACACGGTCGTCAGGTCCCGAACTAGGTAGAGCCTGTATTACGGTAACCTGATGACTGATATACATACATATATACATATACACACCCAGACACAGGTCAAACAGAAGTGTTTATGCACACAAATTTTTGACTTGTCCGGGGATCGAACCGGGGACCAGCGGCTCAGAAGGCAGGGTCGCTACCAACTGCACCAACCGGTCAGTCAATCAGACGGCCGGTCAGATCTGTAATGTATGTCGCGACATACAATATAGAACCACTGGGTTAAGGTCTCGCCTCTCTTGCACGATATTGTGTGTTCAAATCCAGGCAGGTACCAATGTGACATTTTTCGCTGAAGGAAAACATCGGGAGAAATCCTGGACGTATATGTAGTCTGCTATCGCCAACCCGTCTTGAGCAAGCGTGGTGATCAATGCTCATCCCATCTCTGTATAGGAGGAGGCTTTTGGCCAGTGGGACAGTAATAGGCTAGTTTTTTATATTATTAAATATTGAGATAACATGGTAAAGGAAGTGAAGAATGAAGGGGAGAATGCAAGAAAAAAACGTGTTACGCCAATGCCATGGGACAGGGGCAGGAAGATGATGGTGGTAATTCCGGCAATTCTGCAAGAGTTGTTCGAGATGTCTTGTGGCTTTAGTGGTCGAAACTGTAACTATTGAGCGTGGTCCTGGATCCAATCCTCGTGTCGAGCAATGTAATTGGATTTTCCATTAGAAAATCCTCAGCAAAGATTTGGTGTTTGGCGAAATTTGTATATATTGCTATATACCTCTTTAGAGAGTACAAACAACAAACCCATTTTGTGTCCAATTACTGTCTTTTCCAAATTTCCAAGATTGTCGGGAAGATATCGCATAAAACGATAAGGCCACCCATTGTATGTTTTGTAGCGTTTAGTTTATTTTATTTGTAATATATTTTTCTGGTGTACAATAAAGTATATATAAATAAATAAATAAACGTGATGAATGAAACATTAAATACAGGGTGTAAAAAAATTGGTTGTTCCATACATTTTGACCGTGTAGATATTGCACGTTCTTGTGAAATAGCTCAGTTTTAGGGTTCCGTACATAATGGGTGCCAACTGAAACCTATTACTAAGCCTCCGCTGTCCATCCGTCTGTCTGTCAGCGGGCTGTATGTCATAAACCGTAATAAGTAGACAGTTGAAATGTTCACGGAGTGTGTATTTCGATTGCCGCTATAACAACAAATAATAAAAATAAAATAAAGTTTAAAAGTATAGTCTCCATTTTCCTTTTATAAACGTGTTTTTTCGTTTTATTTTTGTTTTGTTATTACGGAACCCTTCGTGTACGAGTCCGACTCGCACTTGAACGATTTTTATTTTATAATAGACAAAAAACTAAGCTATTATCATCTGCTGAATTTATGGTAACAGTTTGCGTGTCCATGTTACGTGCCAATGGCCAGTTTTTTAAAACCTCATTGTATAATTTTCAGGCAGCCAGAGTGGTTGGATCTCTTCCAGGAGTATGGAAACGCGTTCTTCGTCGCGCTCTTCACCTTAGAAATGTTAGTCAAGATGTACAGCTTAGGTTTGCAAGTAAGTCATCTATGTTTCGAGCTCTATCTTACTATAACTTTTTTCGTCTTACGAGTCTTTGTTCAGCATTCATCATAAAACTGGAAACAAACTACCGATACTGAGTGTTGTAATACTACATCTAGTTATGGAAAGTATCAGTTCTATGAAATTACACCTTTCACCGTACTTTTACAATAGTCCGGTGAAACACCATTCTCATTTAGGTATTCTACAGAAATTTCGAGCCTGTTCCGAGCATACAAAGCATTTGTCGTGACTCTCCAAATTACTCAAGGTGTAAAAAGACCCATCATATAGCACTCAACTACGCATTCGGTACAACAAACTAAGTAACATTGCATTAAAAAAAAATATAAGTGCTGGGAAACGACTTTTAGTTTTGGTGTGAAAATTACCTGTTTGCGGCAGTGCGCAATGTAACACACGCAAAACGTGTGCTTATGGGTGCGTGCAATGGTACAAGGTCGTGGGGATATATAAAGTTGTGTACAACATAACATTAAGTAAGTATATTAGGTAATGTTAATTTTTTTGTTGTTATTATGTATTTTGTGGTGTACAATAAAGAATATATAAATAAATAAATTAAAACTTGTTTTTGTAAAAAAAAAAACAGTAAAAGTTGGACTTTTGATCTTCAATATCACCATAACCAGAAGGTTCCAAAGTATGGTCCCGTACAAATAAATGATTACACTGACGGGGAGTACAAGTGGCTCTCGGCTTCGTTAAGTGTCTTTTTACACACGTTATAACCAATGTCGCGATTGTCATTTACAACAGTTGTGACGTCAAATAGTTTGTTTCTAGCAATATCACTATTTTTATACAAGATTAAATAATCTGGTGAAACTTCAAACGTTAACCGTCTTTTTACTAAACACGACTTAACTTTAGCCCCAGCCTAAACCTTCGAGCCAGTTTTTGTATTATGAACTTTATTCCGACTTTAGTACCTAGATATCTTAATACAAAATTGTCAACCTAAGACCGGAATAAGTTGTCAGTTTTGTAAAAAGGAACTGTATTACGATTTCTGTATGGTACTTATTTAAAAAAACAAAAGCATGTATAAATAAAAGCAAATAAAAGCCTTTCTGTATAATAAGACTGTAAGGGTATCAATATCAAGACATCAGAAAACAAATAACCAGTAACTACTAATGACTTTCAGGGGTTGTTTTTTTTTGTCTGATTCGCGATATCATGACATGACGTCCGTACGTCGTTTGAAGCTTCACCAACTTTTAGCCCAATATCATGCCAATTTGTTTTAACCGGCTAATCATCACGCACCTCATTCTCTACTAACCTGTGCTTAACACCTACGCTTTGGTTGCTGTTCTTCTTCCATTAGACTTCTTAATTACCTACTTCCTCCCGGTTAAGTTGCCTCCGAACATGTTTCAGGGTTACTTCGTCTCTCTGTTCAACCGTTTCGACTGCTTCGTCGTGATTGGGTCTATCAGCGAGATGGTGCTCACCAAGACGGAGGTGATGCCTCCTCTTGGGATCTCTGTGTTGCGCTGCGTCAGGCTGCTCAGAGTCTTCAAGGTTACCAAGTGAGTAATACACTAGTTTCTGCACATAGTAGACACGCTTTGAGCGCAAAACCTCCCTTTTCGCCTAGTCTATACAGGGTAACAGAGTCGGGACTCTATTTGAGCTCTCCCAGACAAAACTGCCACCTGACCACTGAATAACAACATGCTCTGTTGCACGCCACTAATGTCTTACCTCTACAATTCAAATAAAACGCTTTTAAGAAGTTTCGTATGTTCCTTTTGTAAAATATCGCCAACGGTCATACTATATTTACATTACCATGTAGCCTATTAGCAAATAAGTAATTTAAATATAACTTGAACTGTTGAAAACGTCCAAAAATGTGTTTCTTATTCAGTTCATGTTAAAGTAAAGATACTTAATTCACTTGTTCTTTAAAATAGTTATCACATGCACTGCAGTTTCAGCTGCAGTAAGAAATCCCTTATGACCGAATCCTCTTTCCAGATACTGGCGCTCTCTCTCAAACTTAGTAGCGTCGCTCCTCAACTCGATCCAGTCGATAGCTTCCCTCTTGTTACTGCTGTTCCTCTTCATCATGATCTTTGCGCTGCTGGGGATGCAGGTCTTTGGAGGAAAGTTCAACTATGACCCAGTGGAGGAGAAGGATCGCCACAACTTTGATTGCTTCTGGCAGGCGCTGTTGACGGTATTTCAGGTATGGAGGATTCCCAATTTCTTATTGTCTGAGTGACGTAACTTATTGCAAAACGAATGCCGTTACTTAGCCCGTGCTTTGGCTTAGACATAATCCCGTGTCTATCTTGCGCTTGTAGTTTGACAGTTGTGTGACAGTGACAGGGATAACGCTTAGCCAAAGTACGTGCTAAGTAACGTTTTTATAAGACACGGTTTAAGATTCTTTGATTGTTAAGAGAACTTAACTGTCATTACAGTTCGAAATTCAACATTGCTTGTTATAAGAACGTCTAATCATGACTGGTCTATTTCAAATCAGTTCACAGTGTAATTAAAAAGCTCCACATCGTTACTTGCAGATCCTAACAGGTGAAGACTGGAACGCGGTGATGTACGAGGGCATTAAGGCTTATGGTGGTGTTGGCACACTAGGGATCCTGGCCTGCATATACTTCATCATACTCTTCATCTGCGGCAACTGTATCCTTTTCATAATTCTTAGTTTATGTTTAGAATCTCAACACTCCTTTTTAAAGTCTCTAAACTATGTACCGCTATTCAAACTATGGCTTGTTATTATTAAATAAAGCTGAATGAAATATATCGTTATTGGACACGGTAGAGAAAACCATGCAACTCAGTAAAGTAAAAATAAATACTTTTCAAATGATACAGCAGCCAGTACCTACCTATTGTAATTGTAGTACTGAAACATGGAAACGACAAGATTCATAGTCATATCTTTATTTGCGATTTATAATGTTAACAAGATCTAAGGTTAAGGTTAAGGTTAAGGGTAAGGGTTAAGGCAAATAAAAATCAAATTGACCGAAGATCTATGGGAAATGTCTATCAAAGTTTGTACATCAATAATCGAGACTATAGCACCATACTTAGCTTTAATATTTAATTTGTGTGTAGATCAAGGAGTCTTCCCGGATTTAATGAAATACAGTAAGGTTTTACCACTTTTTATACCTGGGGTCAGCAAAGACACCAACAATTATAGACCAGTATCCGTGTTGCCAGTTCAGCATTCAGCAAGGTGTTCGAAAAGGTAATGCTCAATCAAATGCTTAATCATTTTAACACCAACAAAATCTTACACGGTCAGCAATATGGTTTCACCAAAGGACGTTGTACGATTAAAACACATATTTACAGCGTGAGAGGAGGCCCAAGGTGCCATAGGTATATTTTGTGACCTCTCCAAGGCATTTGACTGCGTTGATCACGAAACCTTGCTCTTAAAACTTGAGCATTACGGACTAGGTAAACTCGCGCTTAGTTTAGTACAATCTTATTTAAATGATAGACAACAAAAAGTTCAAATAAATGGTGTCAATTCACTTCATTTAAAAGTAAAAATGGGTGTTCCACAAGGATCGATATTAGGTCCCTTCCTCTTTTTAGTATATATTAATGATCTACCCCATTTATTTAAAAACCAACCATAACTGGTGTTATTTGCTGACGATACTTCTTTAAGCAAAATAGACGTGCTTCAAATCTTGACGACGTAAATAATGCCCTACTGGAGGGACATAATTGGTTCACTGCTAATAATTTAGTATTAAATGGGATAAAAACGAAATGCATAAGATTTGCTTTACCGAATGTTAAAAGTAGTGATTTTGACATAGTATTGAATAACGAGAAACTAGAATTTGTCGATGAAACTATTTTTCTGGGGATAACGCTCGACTCAAGTCTGCAATGGGGACCTCATTTGACATCTCTTGCAGGCCGGCTAAGTCCAACAGCGCTGTAAGGAAAATCCGCCAATTTACTAATGTAGATTGTCTATTTCAGCTATTTTCATAGTATCATGTCTTACGGTATTTTATTATGGGGACGGGCAGCCGATATTGAGTCTATTTTTATTCTGCAGAAAAGAGCTATCAGAGCAATAAACAGCCTCCGCTGGCGCGATTCTCTAAGGGAACTGTTTAAAGACATTTACATCATGACGGTACTTTGTCAATATATTTATGAAAGCATGCATGTCCGTAAGTAAAAATTTAAATATTTTCAGTAAAAGAGGTGAAAGACACAACTTTAGGACTAGAAATAGGGACCAATTAGTTCAACCAGGTTTCAGACTGGCTAAAGTAGACTCATCCTTCATGGGGTACTGTTTAAAATGTTACAATAAAATACCTTCATACTCCAACTGAATGAAACGAATTTTAAATCTTGTCTAAAATGCACACTATACCTACAGCCAAGCATATTATAAGTTGGGGGATTATATCGCAAAAATTCAACAAAAATGCTTGGCTCAGGGCTGGTCCTGCACCACAAGGGCGCGTAAACTAATTAATTAGCATTCGAAAATAATGTTGGAGCTGATGAAGATATCTATATATCAACCTATCTTTGCATTGTATAAATTCAATCTCTTAGTATTGTATAATTGCATAGCACATGTGTGAGCACTATGTACCCACTTTAAAGCTTACTGGGTTCGTCTTTCATTGACTTGAATGTGCCCTGGCGGCTGAGAGTATGTCATGCTCACTCAAATGTGTCGCTGGTGGTGGCGTGTGTATTGGATCATTGAGTTCCCTTCAAAATAGTTGAGCTGAATGGTGCTGATCCATACGTCATGTTCGTGAACGGGCGCCGTCAGTAGGCACTGGTCATTTCTTAGCTGTCACGTGTGAAACGGTGGGCACAATCAGGATGGTCACGAAAACGATGGACTTACACTATAATTCGTTTATTGCTCTATAATCGGATAGAGTATCCACTTACTGTTTTTGCACTTGGTGACGGTTACAAAACGACTGACTCGAACTGTGTAACACATCGGCATTTATAGATTACACTAATAACTTAATATTTAGATTGCATTACTTACTACAATGAGTAAAATTAAATAACAAAATTATTAACAAACAAATAAATTAAATAAAGTATATGAATCAATAATCTAATGTGATCATTAATTAGTTACTACTTGGTGCGCCGGAAGCTGCCAACGTGAAGCCGCCAAATGGATATTCAACAATTCTGATTTTTAATCATCAAGAATAAATCAAACATTTAGCTTTATAATTTCGTAACAATTAGATATCTATTAAAATACTAAAATATTGACTATAAGAATTATTCAATAAACTACTAAGTCGAGCTGGTATATGCAGGACCGGAAGTCGATAACACACGGCTTATTTTAATTCCATAATTGTTTTTATCTTTTTATTACGGATGCTTTTAGCGTGCATGTCTTTCTACATCGTTCTCACATGTATAATTACAACATGAATGATGTAACCACTTTTTTGTTACAATATTTTGATTTAAAAGAGTGTCCATGGAGTTTCTTGCCCGTTTTTCTCTATAGGTACCTACTACGCTTTGGAATGGGCAAATAGCTTCATATTTCTGACTGATCGACCCCTTGACAATTTAAAAGTGCCTGTAATTGGTTTATTTGAAATAAATGCTTTGAGTTTGAGTTTGAAGGTACAATTACGGACCATGGGCAATAAGGGATAGCAAAATGATAAAAGTAATAATGTTTAATCAAATTAGGTAATAATTAATAATTCTTAGAGAAAGAATATCAATTAAAAATACAAATCAATGTTTCCTTAACTGCCCGCCTCGCAGACATCCTTCTGAACGTGTTCTTGGCCATCGCTGTAGATAACTTAGCTGACGCCGAATCGTTGACAAACATAGAAAAAGATGAGGCGGTAAGTGATATTGGTAATTCAATTTGAATTCCTGAGTATTAAGACGAAATTCAAACGAGGATAATCCACAGGCTCCTGGAGAAAAAGAAGGGGAAAGTGTGGCAGCAGCTGAAGGTGTACACATAGATACTGATGATGAGTATATTAACGACGATGATGCGTATACTTCAGATAAGTAAGTTTTTTATACAAATAGCTTTCTCAAACCCGACTTTTACTAATGTAAGTACTAAAAAAATATATAATTTTCAGCTCTGAAAGAGACTATGATGAGACAGGTTCAGAAGAAGAGAAAGAACACATGGAAAGAAAACTAAAGAAAATCATAGACAAAGACAACGAAGCAATCCAAAGAGCTGAAGAGGAACAAGAGAGAGAAGACCAAGAAATGATGGAGGGCCACCAGAGGAATCATATAGGTATAGTCGTTTTAGGTGTTCAATCAGATGTAACATCGGCTATGATACTTATTGCAAATATTTGGGAAAACAATCTTGGGTTGTGGCTAACACTATGCAAGATTTTACTTAGAGGAAAACCATTTATTCAGTTTAATGATTAAATTGTGACGGTTTCTTTCTTAATACAGAAATGAAGGTTTATGAATACCTTTTTGCACTTTGATATGAAAACACCTTATCTGGTGCATCTTTAAGGAAATATTTTCTGTTTATTTTAATACGAAGTATTGTAATTAATGTCCCATTTCCAAAGAAAATGATAACACAAGTGTATATTCTCTAAATGATACTACTGCGCAAGCTGCCAACAATGGTGAAATAAACATAACAATAAGCTAACCAACCAAAATCAGTGAACACAGAGTTGGAAGAAGAGCCTCGGCTGAAACGTAAGCCAACGACCTCATCGGCGCGCCCGCGCCGGCTGTCCGAGGTCGATATATGCGACACTAAGAAACCTATCCCTGACGCCACCTCCTTCTTCATATTTGCTAAGACCAACAGGTTAGGGGGGGGAAAGAAGATTAACAGAAACTTATTAGATGTTATTTTTTTTACGTATTTTGTTTTTTTTATTTGTCTTTGATGGTGGGGTTAGATTTCGTGCTTCTGACGCTGAAAGGGCTTTTTATTTTATATGAAACACTATATCTATTGGGATATCATTTGCCATTAAAATGTGTTAATAGAAACGTGGAAACATTTTTAGTCATTCATGATGGGTAGGAAATTATATCATGACATGTATTCATAATATATAATTAATATTTTGCTGATAACGATTTGAATTTTGTATGTCACGCGTTGGAAGCACGATTTATTGTACAATAATTTACTATAGCAACTAAAATATCACCAAAGCTGCATTTAATACCAACACTATCAAAGACAAACCCGTTTTCCACTTTATGCCTTACGTCTTTCTCTTCTTTCAATTAATTAATTAATTATTTAAAAATATTATTATTTACCATTTTTACACATTTAGCTAATTTCCACACTTGTGTTTGCGTTTAATTAAGCATTAAAATAATTTCTTGATAATTTAGTTGAGGCATTCTAGGTACAGGGATTTCGGCATGGTCGATAGTGATAGTGAGACTATTGGTAATCTTAGGATTAAAAAAACTTTAGTGCTAGACGATAGTGTAGAACATTCTGTCATTTTCCTTCACAAAGATGGCGGTCAATCTGAAGAAGAGGGAACACTGGTAACAGCCAGACCACGGCGTGTGTCAGAACTGAATATGCCAAATCAGACGCCGCCTATACCGAACGCTAGTAGTTTCTTCGTATTCTCACCGACAAACAGGTGAATGGTGATGACTTCATCACCTGGTGGTACCCATGTCTCATTGTGTCGATTGGCGTTGTGTTGTCCTTGCAGTGATTGGCATTACATATCATCGACTGTGACTGTCCCTGTGTCTGTTGGAAACTGTATGTCCTTGTAGTGTCCATTAACCTTTTCTAGGGGATTAATCCTTCAATCTACTGGTTTCTTTATTTAAAATCGTAGTTGACTCCTTTAGACCAAAATAAATCATCAGTTCTTCCTGTTTCGATTTCGTTTTCAAATTCACCAAAAACGATGACTAAACTTCTGGTGGAATAAACCTTCTTTTTATTTTATTTTTTTTCAAAATTTCACATCTCAAACTCTTAGTTTATACCACAGTACCGTTTCCAACATCATATTCTTCATTCATATGTCCTCGTGATGCACGAACATTATAACCTCCATTAAGTGTGGAATAATCAAAATTAGATGAACATTTTGTTTCAGCAATGAGTATAGTGGGTACCGAAATCTGTGTTTCCCATTAGCCGTTAGGTTTGTTTGTTTAGTATGATAGGTTTCAAAGCATGACCTGAAATCCCTTAGATTCTTCAATGATTTTGATTTTTGTAAATCGGATATCATATTTTGGCTTGTAGCGTTTACCACTGAACAGATTGCATGCAGTGTGTGTTCATGCATGATTGTAAAACCCGTAAAAACTATACGCCAAAATTTACGATTCTGAAAATTATTTTGAGACATTAATTTGTTGCATGCGTGCATGGTGTGTCCCGTCCCGTATTATATTTATTTGCCCGATTTTATTGCATGTGCTTTTATCACTTATTTTCGTAACTTAAGTGTCTAGAATATATGTGTATCTGTGTTATACTTTATAATATTTGAAACACACTTCAAAATTCTAACGATTTTTTTTACCTATCTATCCAGTATACGTGCGAATAAAGTTAATGTATTTGCTATCAAACCGATGAGGTCAACTCTATAAGCAACAGCTTTATGTGATATTAAAATCAAAGCAACTGCCAATCGGGTATCAATTTTTTAATCAGAATTCTTCTAATTCTTTGGTATTTTATTCGAAATATTTTCTGGTGTGTTTCCTTCCACGCTATTAATATCTCTCTCGTAAAAATCCTGACACAGTTCTTCAATGCTAGGTTCCGGGTGTTCTGCTACCAGATGTCGTCATCATCCACCTTCGGGAACATCATCCTCGTATGCATCATGCTGTCTTCCGCTATGTTGGCTGCTGAAGACCCTCTCGATGCTGCACAGAACGGGTTTAGAAATTGGGTTAGTATACTGCAAAACATTTGATTTCTTCTTCAAACTAGTCCTTGTATTGTAATCCGTATCAAAACGACAGCTGTTCTAATAAAAGCAAATACCGCTACCTAGAAATTCAAACAAAATGTTTTCCTACGCGCTAAGATCCTATATGCCCAGTCTTAATAGCACTCATACCGTTAAAATATTCAGAAACCAAAATCATGGAAACAAAAATAGTTGTCATACAAACTTCCGTTCGGTATTTTCTCCTTGTGACTTGACTTGACTGCGACTCCTCCAAGGATTATTTTACGAGGAACTATACCACTAATAAGAATTTCTCATCAAATTGCTTAGTCGTGCGTTACATACAATCCCTGTCATAAACTATTTGTTTTCAGTTGCTAAGTCAATTCGACGTGTTCTTTACGGGCATCTTCACGCTGGAGCTGTTCCTGAAGCTGATCACTTACGGGCTGATACTCCACCAGGGTGCCTTCCTGCGGTCCGCCTTCAACGTGCTAGATATGCTCGTCGTTTGCGTCTCGCTAGTCTCTATGAGTTTTAAGTACGTCATCAAATGTATTGTTTTAAATCTAGTTTTGTTTTCGAAGAATGAGGTATGAATTAACCATCATCATCAATGACGACTTTCAAATCTTCACAGAGCTTATTTTTTTGTTCGCCTCTTTTGTGTTCCGCACTAAAATTGGAAAAACGGAACACTTATAGAAATCACCTCGATGTATGTCCATCTGTCAGTCTCATTGGATCTATGATTTATTTCATTTTATTAATCATTTAGTGGTTATTTCAGGTCGGGTAGTATATCGGTGGTGAAAATATTGCGAGTGTTTAGGGTGCTGAGGCCTTTGAGGGCCATCAACAGGGCCAAGGGCCTTAAGGTCAGTAACAAATTCTTGGACTATGAAACAACTTATTATCAATCTGAAATGACTTCGTGGTTGTTAAGATTTTGATTATTTGAGTTGATATTTAATTGTAGTTATAACCTAAAGTACATAATTGACAAATACACTCCTCATCAAAAAAATCGAAACAGTACTGCAAGTACTATTTAGGCGGAATATAAATAAGAAAGAGGACCAATATCATAAAAAAAATACGCAAATTAATAGCTGGCAGTCTAGTCTACGCCATGGTGTACCACAATTTCAAATATTACCTAACTTAAATTTTCGAGTTTTCGTCTACGAGTAATAAATGAATGTAGAGATAGTTTTCTGTAATATATTCGGTTACCCACATCTGTTATTAATCATCCAGTAGTATATACTCGTAAGGAGGCACTTGTATTAACATCAATGATTATTATACGCTTGCTATCGACTCACGCCTTTCATTTGCCTAAGTACGAACTTCTCAGTGGCGACGAGGATAGGATTATACCTTCCTACGAGTACAATAATTGTGTTCAGTGTATTGTAAAAATATCAAAATGTCAAGTTGACAAATCGGTAGAATAAAAGACTCTGATGTGACGTCAGGAAATTGGACTTTGTACGTGGAAAGATTGGAGATGTATTTTAAAGGCAATAACGTGGATAAGAACATGTGGTTGGCGATCTTAATCACCGGCGATGGTGATCAAACATATGGGCTACTAAGCACTTTGTGCAGCCCAAGCAAACCGGCGGAGTTAACCTACGAAAAAGCCGTTACATTGTTGAAAAATCATCTTCAACCGAAACCAGCTGTCATGGCGGAGCGCTTCCGGTTTCGTCAACGAAGGCAGAAGGAAGACGAAAACATAACACAATACCTAACGGGGATCAAACAACTATCGAAAACCTGTGAGTTTGGCGGGAGTTTAGAGGAGAATCTGCGGGATCAGTTTGTGTGCGGAGTTAAGAGCGACGTCATTAGACAAAGATTATTTGCAGAGGACAATCTGACTTACTCAGGGGCAGTGACATTGGCTTGTACTCACACAGCCAAGCGCCGACGGCCGCGACCGGCCGGTGGTATATGTGTCACGCGCATTGAATGACGCGGAAAAACATTATTCTCAGATAGATCGGGAAGCGTTAGCTATAGTATTTTGTTTAAAAAAATTGCATCAGTTTGTTTACAGCGCGTACAGCGCAACGGGGCGTTGGGCGATCATTTTATCTGCTTATACGTATGATATAGAATACGTCAACACAAAACAAAACGGCGCGGACAGACTGTCGAGATTACTGGTTCCAGGCAGTAGCGATGAGTCATTACATGCCCTCCCCGAGCAAACTTATTTACATTTCGCACAAAATGCATTGTTACTAGATTATAATATAGTAAAACAACAGACTATAAGAGATCCGATGTAAAGCAGAGTTATAAGTTACATTCGAGATATGTGGCCTTCGGATAATGAAATACGGGAATTACAACCATACTTTAACCGCCGTAAGGAACTGTACGAAGAGTTAGGTTGCGTTATGTGGGGACACAGGGTAGTGATCCCGGAAAGCTGTCGAGCTCGGGTATTACGAGAATTACATGAGCCCCATATGGGCACAGTAAAGACGAAAGCGTCAGCTAGGAGCTATGTCTGGTGGCCGGGCATCGACGAGGCGGAGGAGGCGACGTGTCGGGAGTGCGTGGTGTGCGCGGGGGAGGCGGACGCGCCGCAGCGACACGTAGCCACGCCGTGGCCCTGGCCCTCTAGGCCATGGGCGAGGGTACATCTAGACTTCCTAGGTCCTATTTTTGTTAAAATATATTTTATGCAAGGACTAAATGGTTAGAAGTATTTCCCGTACCTAGTACCGCGGCTAGTTTTACTATTGAAAAACTCACAGAAGCTTTTTCCAGATGGGGTTTACCTAGGCAAATAGTTTCTGATAATGGCCCCCTGTTTACTAGTAAAGAATTATCAGACTTTTTAACAAATCAGGGCGTAGAACATGTATTTTCTGCTCCATACCACCCGGCGTCAAATGGGGCAGCGGAAAATGCAGTGCATACTGTTAAAAGAACAATTATAAAAGCAGTTCAACAAAAAGAAAATATTAATTTATTTTTGAGTACCTTCTTATTACATTACCGGAATACAGAACACTGTTCTACAGGGGAAAGTCCAGCCACGATGATGCTAGTTAGGAAATTACGTACAAAATTGGATGCATTAAGACTCAATAGGGAAGAGAAAGTGAAAAAGGTTCAGGAACGGCAACAAAGGGTAGGTACGGAACGTTCTTTACAGTTAGGGGAGGAAATATGGATGAGGCAATATAGGGGTAGTGAAAAATGGCTTCCTGGGCAAATTGTAAAAAGAATGGGTACTACTGACTATAGGGTTGTGGATGGATCGGGGAAAGAAACACATAGACATATTGATCAGTTAAGACAGCGATCGCGTAGTTCCTTGATTTGTCCTACCAGTACGACAGAACGGAGTTTTCTCGAGGTGGAGCGTTCTAAGGTGCCGGAAGTGACGCCAGCTCCAGTCAGCACAGAGGTACCACATGTGGAGTCGCGGGCCCCTCGGAGCGTAGGGGAGTGTAGTCCGGACCGAACCGCGACGGTCGATGTGTTGCCGTCCACATCCGCGGACTGCTCAGTTTCTGTCTCTAATGTTCCCAATCCTGATTCCTGTATAAGCGCTACTAATTCCGAGAATCTTGTTCCGGAAGTACCGCAAACCCGTCCATAAGGGAATGTCGGTTAAAAAGACCACCTAAATATTGTAATGGTTAAGTAGTTCTAGTAAGTTAGTTAATAATTAGTATCAATAAGAGTACCTAAATTGTAACTTTGTATTAAATTAATGTTGTAAATCGTAAGGAAGGTTATTGATGTATTATTAGTTTAAGTATTACATTACGTCATAGTGTATGGTAGTCTTTTTAAATTGTACGGTAGGCTAGTTTGGCATTGTTTTAGTACTATATACTATTGTGTTTAATTATTCTTGTTTTATAGCTATATGTGTATTTAGGGTGGAGGGTTGTAATATATTCGGTTACCCACATTTGTTAATAATCATCCAGTAGTATATAAGGAGGCACTTGTATTAACATCAGTGATGCTTGCTATCGACTCACGCCTTTCATTTGCCTTTCGGTCAGAATTTCTGCATTTAATCACAATTTTTTTGCAAAAATATCGTTGTTAATTATTAACTAAGCTATGTGACATCGTAACAAAGAGATTTAAAGTAACAAATAAGGATACCTCGCCCACGGAAGCCGCTCAAGTCGTGGCGTTGCTGGATTCAGACCATAGTCGGCGTGTTGTGGCTGCACGATTGCATCTTATCTTCTCTGCTGTCAATGGAGTGTATCAGCGTTATCGGGAGACTGGTATGTTTACTAGCCGTCCAGGATCTATTGGATATCGAGTCACGTCTGAGCAAGATGGCCGGTATATTGCGTCAGTTTCTCTAAGAAATCGTCACTTTATCTCTATTCAACCGCAGCAGCGGCTCCATAAGGTTCGAGGATTCTACCATCAGAAGAAGATTGGCGGAGCGTGGCCTTTTTTTTTTTTTTTTTTTTTGTGGGTGGGAAATCATCAAATAACTTCTCCCGCTCTGGGCAGAGCAGGAGGGCGTGTCAGACTCTTACTGACTAAAACCCACCCGTGTTCCTTCAGTTGCCTGTGCCAGGGGCCACGGTAACCCTTTTGGACTTTTCCGCAACCCTAGCAGGCATCGGTCCTAGCAAACCCCGTCATTGGTGCTGACATCTCTTTGAGGCGCGCGTGGAACACAACGCGCCGTCGACCCGGGCCTGGTCCTTACCGAACGGCGAGCTGCCCATTGCACGCCGTTCGCAAGCCCGCGCCTACGGTGGCCGGGAATCGGCCTGCGATTCCCGACGCCCAGGGCGTCTCCTGCGGCGGCTAGGGGCGTGAGGGCGCAAATTTTGCCTCTCACTCACGCGTTCCGCCTCCTCCTTTGCGAACATTACTGCTTCGCAGAAGGAGGTGACGGCTTCCCAACCCCTTTCGCTCCGTACCATGGCCTGGACCAAGGCCGGACGCGAGAGATCGCCGCCGCCAATCGCCTCCACGAGGACACGGCGGTGCTCAGCCCAAGCCGGGCAGACCTCCACCGTATGCTCCACCGTGTCCTCCGGGCGATCCACACAATGGTGACACCCGGGCGTTTCCTCCCGCCTTATCCGGAACAGGAACCTCCCGAAACAACCGTGTCCGGTGAGGACCTGCGTCAGGCGGAAGGTGAGGACGCCGTGGCGCCTCTCAAGCCACTCCTCAAAGAGGGGACTTATCGCCGCAATTGTGGCGTGCCCAGCGCTGGGTTGCGACAATCGCACTCTCCATGCCGCCCTGAGATCCCGCCGGAGCTCTGTCCGCTGTACCGTGATTTCTCGCGGCAGCGGAGCTACGCCCCGGCGTTTCGCCTCCTCGCGCCACTCCCAAACGTGCGAGAGGACTTTTGCCTCCAGATCCCATGGCGGTAATCCGGCAAGGATGCTCGCCGCCTCACCGGAGACCGTACGGTATCCCCGGACCAGCCGGATGGCCATGACCCTCTGGGGCGCGTTCAACCAGCGGGCTGGCCGCCGCCTCAAGGAACGCGCCCAAACCGGTGCCCCGTAAAGGGCCATGGACCGCACGACCCCCGCGTAGAGCCTCCGGCAGGAGGCGTTTGGCCCCCCTAGATTGGGCAGGAGCCGCTTCAAGGCAGCCCCGGCCCTTTCCAGTCTGGGAGCCAAACGTCGGAAATGCTCCACGAAGTTCCACCGGCTGTCGAGGACAAGTCCCAGGTACTTCATCGTCGACTCGACGCCGATGTGAACCCCTCCTACCGTTATTTGGGAACCCGACGGTGGCGCGTTCCGAGGACCATGAAAACACATAGCCTCGGACTTGTGCAGAGCCACCTCGAGTCCCAATTGCCGGATCCTCTCGACGATTGTCGCAACCCCGCGTGTCGCTAGTTCGGCCGCCGCCTGGTGCGACCTCCCCTGCGCCAGGACCAGCGTGTCGTCAGCGTAACAAACCACGCTGACGCCGCTGGGGAGGTCGGCGCGCAGCACCCAGTCGTAGCCGATATCCCACAGATGCGGCCCCAGGACCGATCCCTGTGGGACACCGCACGACATCTCTTGCCGGTTCCACACTCCCTGGTGACCGGGGTAGATGACGGCCCTGTCCGTCAAATAGGCCTCGACCACACGACAGAGGTAGGTCGGCATCCGGTGATACCGGAGTGCCTCCCTGATGCAACTCCAGGGCAGGGTATTGAAGGCATTGGCGATGTCTAGAGACACCGCCAAGACGACCCCACCCCGGGCCACCGCATCCCCCGTCGTGAGGGCCCGCACGCGCATGATGGCGTCCACCGTAGAGCGCCCCCTGCGGAAGCCAAACTGGCTCTCCGCCAAATCCGGCCCCACCCGCACCAGCCGCCCGACGAGGCGGTCTGCAATGACTCTCTCAAAGAGCTTGCCCACCTCGTCGAGCAGCACGATGGGCCGGTAAGCGGACGGAGAGTCCGCTGGGCGCCCCGGCTTCTTGATGAGGACCAGTTTCCCCGTCTTCCAACGAAGTGGGAACTGGCCCCTCTCCATGCATGCGCTTAGGAGCCCCCTTAGTCGAGGCCCGAGAGCCTCCGAGGCCAGGACCCAGGCTTTCCCAGGTAAGCCATCGGGTCCTGGGGCGGTATTTTTAGCACTCAGCCTACGTACCGCCACTCGCAGCTCTACCTCGGTCACCTCCGGAGCATCGTCGTCGTCGTCGGCGGTGTGGTCCGCATTCAGCACCGCAGTAGGCGGAGCCATGGGCGGGGAGATATGGTCCCCTCTAGAAGGGAACAGAGTGCTCACCACGTCCTCCACGAGCTGGGGCCGGAGACTCTGCGTCAGCGGGGGAGCCCATGGGCGGAGCTTCTCACGCACCAATTTGTAGGGGCGTCCCCACGGGTCCCTGTTCAGAGTCTCCAGCGACTCCTCGCGGGCCAGTCCCTTGGCCCGCAGGATCTGGCGGAGCGTGGCCTGAAGCCTCATTAACCAGCTAATGACCCAAAATTGACGGTAGGCCACCAAAGAGCGCGCCTTAACTTTGCACGTGAGAACTTAAATTGGTCATACCTTCAATGGTGGAAAGTTCTCTTTTCTGACTAGAGTAAGATCATGATGTATGGTAGCGACGGAAGAAAGAAGGTGTACCGAAGAGAGGGAGAGCGTTTTGCACAGTGCAGGCATTGTAAATGAATAACTGAGTGAAGTCTTTATTACGGTTATGGGCTGGCCAGCAAGAAGCCCGGATATGAATCCCATAGAACACCTACAGGGTGAGTTGAATAGACTAGTCAGAGCGAGATATCCTGCTCCGGAGACGCTTGGCCAGCTTAAAACTGCTATACAAGATGAGTGGGATAACATCCCACAATACAAAATTGTGACTCTCATCTGTTCCATGAGGAACCGCATGGAAGCAGCCATTAGAGCGGGGAGGAAATATGAACTAAACTTTATATGAATATAAACTTATTTTTTTTTTTTGCGTCTTTGTTTCTAACATTTTACAGATTCTTCTTAAAGGGTAAAACAAACCTGTTGAACAAAACACGATAGCTAAAGAAATTTAATTTTAATTTGAAACATTCATATTCGTGAAACGATACCTTAAAATATCCGCAATTAACAAGCATTGTTTTTTTTTTTCAAAACGAAACTTCAGAGGTGTTTTGATTTATTGATGAGAAGTGTAACACACTTTAGAAGTGTTGCTTACATGTTTGCTTACATGGATGATGATTGATTTAGATTGTGATAAATAATGTTATACGGTTCTTTCATGTCAAATAATAGTACTTGATATAACATCAAGTATTATTATCTGACATGAAAGTACATATATTTTTCCGTGATTATAGCACGTTGTACAATGCGTGATCGTAGCCATCAAAACGATCGGCAACATATTGTTGGTAACATCGTTACTGCAATTTATGTTTGCTGTCATGGGAGTCCAAATGTTCAAGGTAGGGGGCAAACACTATATCCTGAAGAATTCCACACCATAATCCGTTATACGAAGCGTCTTGTGTGGCCACGAGTGAATACACATTCATAACAATTATATCACCGATATACAATACCTGTCCTATACACCTTTGGGTATAAATATTCTTTATTATATACACTTTTTCTCTTTTTTTTACTCATTTCTCATGATCTCTTACCGTTTTTCTTTTTTATCTTATGGCTTTGACGCGCAAGAAGTCACACAACATTCTACAATGTGTGAATTACCTTTATATTTTTTAAACCTATTTTTATAAAATAAATGTCTTATGTCTGTTCACACAGCAGCAGGTCAAGTTACCACAAACTGTCAAATTTTCTAATTCGATTTTGAACTTAACCTTCCACATTTTAAGCTTTAAAATCATTTGGAGAAATTTGACATTTTCGTATAACCTGAAGTGCTGCCCATTGTAGGTACATTGAAAGTATTTAAAAGCAGACCTAAGGTTTATTTATTACACAGGTGTATTTTATTTTGCTTCAACTAACTTGTGCTAATTACTTTGTGTTTTCTGCTAAGCTTCCATAAAATATACAGGTTGGCCCAAATAGTGACGCCAATAAAAAAAAATTGATTCCTCATACTTAGATGTATCCAAAAATATCCCATGTATGTTCCGCGGTATTTGACAGTTTAGGAGATATGAATATTTTTATAAATTTTTGGAGGAATTCTTCGGGGAATTCTTTAAAAATTTATAGCTTTTTTTCGACAAGCTCTTATTAAGTTTTTTTTTTTGTGTTGGGTCTCTAAATGTTAACAAATCCTCTTTTTCTACTAGTAAAATTTAAAATTGTAAAGGAAAATCAACTTTTAATCGCAAGAATGTAAATTTCTCAATTTCGATAAAAAAAAATTGTATCAGCACTAATGTTAGAAAGATATTTTTTTAATACATGAAAGAGTATTTTATGATAGTACCAAGGCAAAAAAAAATCATAAAATGAACTTCTCAAAAAAAGCTATAAATTTTTGAAGATGTCCCCGAAGAATTTCCCCAAAATTTTAAAAAAATATTCATATTTCCTAAATTATCAAATACCGCGGAACATACATGGGGTATTTACGGATATCTATTTAGGTTTTTTTTTTGACGTTACTTCTTTGACCACTTTGTATATTTGGAAAGCTTTGCGATTTTACCCTTTTTATTTTTAAAGTAAGTACCTAGTTTATGAACCACAACATAGATAATGTTGTGCTTCGAAAACTATTCCTGTTACTGTTCATCAAAAAGATTATTGGAGAAAAATTGGTATTAATACGATGAAGAAAGGCCCTGTAGAAACAAAATTACGAAATTGGCATGTTGAACTCGTCAGTAGAAATATTTTAATTTCAATGTCGTCAATTAGTTGAAGCATGAGATCATTAATACAACCCAAAGGTGTAGTATATGTGAGACCAATCATTTAGATGACTAATTTTACCTTTATGTTAGAAGTTTTAACCTACCCCCTACCTTGGCGTTTACTTGAAAAAGTGGAGTTCTAACCTTAGCAAGTCATGTGGTCCCTACGGCCCTTGTAAGATATCCCATGTGATTAAAAAAATGGTTTGCTTGTCCCCCTATGTTTCCGTGGCTGCGTGGTGGACATTGTGGAATCCTCCCCCCTTGGTAACGTATGCCCCGACAACTAACTCACTGAATCCGTTAACAGTATGTGGTGAAGTGTGTGATAGTAGCGATTAAGACTATAGGAAATATAATGCTAGTTACGTATTTATTACAATTTATGTTCGCTGTGGTTGGTGTACAGTTGTTTAAGGTGAGCCTTGGAACATATGTTTGGTAGTTGAAGTAAGATCTCCGAACTTGAGTTACCGTAAAAAAGTATTAAGAAATATTGCAGTGAGGCAAGCTTGTTAATAACATATTATCGCATTATAACATACTTCAAAGCCTTTTTATAGAGGCATTAGATAGACTAAGGAGTTGGTAACCGTTCGAAGATCTTTTATAAAGCATGATGTTTTGTCCTAATATTGTTCCATTGTAACATGAGTCGCATGTCCTTAGGGCAGAATCATAAAAGCTTGTAGTTTCGGAAAGGTATCATTATTAGATCGTGTTGTCTTCATTTAAACAATACCATTAACATCAATGTTTTGACAAACTGCATAATTATACTTCTTTATAGGTTCTTATCATGAGAAATGGGTTCATTAAAATATGTCAATTGGGTATTTGTAGTATAACTAATTATATTTTCAAAATTGGCTGCAACACATTTATATGTCGTGGCATGAAACTAATCTAGTGTTAATTTTAAATTGTCATTGATTTAATCGCTGAGATTTTGTTTCAGGGCAAATTTTTTAGATGTAATGATATTTCTAAAATGACAAAGGATGAATGCCAGTGAGTATATATATTACTAGGTACTTATATTTTTAATTCTTAAAACAGATTACTGACTGTAAACATGAAATGTTATAATAGACTTTGACGGAGGATACAATCAAACTAATCAATTTTTCAGGGGAACGTATTTAGTATTTGAGAACCGTAACTATTTGGTAAAGGACCGAGAATGGACGCGATATGACTTCCACTTTGATAATGTAATGAAAGGAATGCTTACTCTCTTCACTGTGTCTACTTTTGAAGGATGGCCAGGGTAAGCGTACCTTGATGATTCAATGATATTTTACTTAATGCTTCCAAATGAAGGTGTAATACATATTCATAACGCATTTTATTTCAGGTTGTTGTACGTCTCTATAGATTCGAATGCTGAAGATCGAGGTCCCATAACTAACTTCCGTCCAATTGTTGCAGCCTACTATATTATTTATATTATTATAATTGCCTTCTTTATGGTAAGTAGGCGTGTTCTTGTTACCATGACTATGTTATACATGATAATATTGAACAGATGATTGATATTCATAACATTGAATATTTATAGGTAAATATTTTCGTCGGTTTTGTCATAGTAACCTTCCAAAACGAGGGAGAGCAAGAATATAAAAACTGTGAGTTAGATAAGAATCAGAGGAACTGCATAGAGTTTGCGCTGAAAGCTAAACCTATTAGAAGGTAAGATTTATATCTAATACAATACCTACAACTCAAGTTATCATAAATAGCCAAAAGCACGTTGTATCGAACAAAATAATTTAAGCATCTGAAATTAAGCAAACAAATACCTAGCATAGCATTCTCTTTTCAGATACATCCCAAAACACAGGATTCAATACAAAGTATGGTGGTTTGTGACATCACAGCCGTTCGAGTATGCCATCTTTGTGCTGATCATGATAAACACCATCACACTTGCCATGAAGTATCACAACCAGCCCCCCGAGTACAGCAAGGCGTTGGATTTGTTGAACATGCTGTTTACTGCTGTCTTCGCTTTGGAGTTTATTTTTAAACTTGCTGCTTTTAGATTTAAAGTATGTTTTATCTTCGTATGTCGTATATTTATTACAACTTTCCACCTTACTGTTTCGTCTGCTTGTACCTCAGAATTTAAGTCTCAGGGTGTCCCACATAATGTAATATTTCAACTGTTCTTGGTTGTATTGGATTCTAAGAAACAACCTAAACAGACTACATTGTCAAAGCTTGAGCTATTTGATTTGTCACCAAGCTTTGTTAAGTTTTATGTAGTCAAAATATAGTTAATCGTATCACACATAATGGGTCTGTATCATCAATTCTATCCAGAACTACTTCGGGGATGCTTGGAACACCTTTGACTTCATAATCGTGCTCGGCAGCATCATCGACATCGTTGTCTCTCAAGTAAACGAACTCAAAAACCAGGTAACGGCACGGTGCACTCATAGATCTACACTTCCTAGATATACACTTTCACTAATGATATCGTGTTTTGGAATGACCAACGTTCTGTTACAATTTATGTATTTTTCTCTTTAGCTATTTTACGATGATCTTTATTTTATGTTTTCAGAATACGTTTCATGTTGTATTTTTTTATGTAAATAACTAGGATTAGAAGTAATGTAGGATAAATGGGAATTTAATTTACAATAGAAAACTTAGATTAACTAGCATATTTTAAAGCAAAACAAATAAAAACCTTAACTTAGTCCTGATAAAGTCATATAGACTTGTAGAACGAATAGAATAATTTACTGTAAATATACCACAACTAATTTGATCATTCCAAAACCCAGATAGCATAGTTACTGTCCCGAGCATGGACAATATTATCGATGTTGTAATAACAGCAGATGCTAATGCTCTCACATACGTTGAACCTGCTGGATTCGCCATTGAAGACGATCGTGTTGATTTCAGGGAAGTGGCATGCCTAGGACACACGTTGTTAAGGTAAGCTGCGCTTTCACGCTAATTGTTTTAACTTAGATATTGTACACGTTCTTTAGTCACAAACGAGCTAAAATGATGACTTTTGAAATCTTTCGACATGATACTTCAAACTAAATGGCCAATGCATAATGATGCACTCAAGTTATTCGAGAAACAGATGAATAGTAAGATTATTTACCAAAACTGATTGAAGGACGTTTATAATTAATTGAATTAGATTAGTAGTAATAACCACTGTTAAAAATTAAAAATGCACTGATTTAGACATATAACAGGAAGTAAAAAATAAAAGCTTTTAATGTTGTATGATACGAAGCAACTGACATTAGAGATGGTGCTTTAAATGTGTGCAATTAAAAACTTAGAGACAGTAGTAGGCATTAAAATATAATCCTGGTGAAGTAAGGGAGGCAAGCCCACAACAGCCAAAGCACAAAACCACACTCAAGAAGCAGTCAACAAGGAAGTAGAAGCTGTATTTTAATCGCTTATAATACAACAGCAAACAGCCAACTAAGCACTTGCGCTTAAACCCACCTAAAATAACTTGTCAAAGCATCACATAAACGTAATCCATTTACATGCAATTTATTTCTTAGAAAATAAAAATATATGACTATTTTCAGTTATCGCTCGCGACTAAAACAGAAAGCATATTATCTTTGGATTAGTGGTCTGACAGCAGCATCTCATACATGGTATCAATAAACTAAAAAAAATTACCTCAAAATTTTAAACAGTAGTAATATTGTATGTAATATCCACCCCATAGTTCAAAGTTAAAATCAAACAAACATCACGTCGAATTTAATTTAAAAATGTGAAGTTTACACAAAAATGGAACATTGATTATTTGTTTAACATAAGTACCATATTCCTATATATATTTATTTTTATTCTTGAGTTTAAAAAATAATAGCTTCCAATTTCTACAGGTATCTTTCTGCCACTGAGAACAAACATTGACTTACGTTTAAACTTACAGGAAAGTTCCATACCTTCAATAAACTTCTTCCGTCTCTTCCGAGTGATGAGGCTGGTGAAGTTGCTCTCCAGAGGCGAAGGCATCAGGACTTTGCTGTGGACTTTCATCAAATCCTTCCAAGCACTGCCATATGTTGCTTTGCTGATCCTTATGCTGTTCTTCATTTATGCAGTTGTTGGGATGCAGGTGCGGACACAAAACCTAAGATCTGATTACTTCTATATTATTTTGTACAAATACTAGTTGACACAAAATGTGATGGAATATTTTGTGTATCTAGATGATATAATGATGTTAATATGAACCGTTTGGTTGAAGGTGTTCGGAAAAATAGCAATAAATGATGACTCGCCGATCACAAGGAACAATCACTTCCAGACTTTTCCACAAGCCCTTCTTGTATTGTTTCGGTCAGCTACTGGTAATGTTATTTTATTAATTTTCTACTCATGTTTGAAAAAATCTTCATCGTTATAGAAACAATTATTTGTTTGGATGTTTTAACCTCTAACTCTTTATCATTTTCTAGGTGAGGCATGGCAAGACATAATGATGGGTGTCTCTCCAGAGATTGAAGTAAAGTGCGATAGGAGCTACCGCGAGGAAGGTGATGTGCAGATAGAAGACAGTGATGGTACATGTGGCAGTGTGCTCGCCTTTCCATACTTCATTAGTTTCTACGTGCTCTGTTCCTTTTTGGTAAGCTAGCATGCTAGCACAATCCGTGAAAAGTCCTTGACAATGGAATGTATTCTTTATTATGATCTACAATCTGGTTATCCTTGCAGATCATCAATTTGTTTGTGGCTGTCATTATGGATAATTTCGACTATTTAACTAGAGACTGGTCAATATTGGGACCACACCACTTAGATGAATTTATAAGGTACCGCTTTGTTTCCTTATAATATTTTACTACTTTAAGTTATCATTAATACTTGTAATATAACGGTCGCAATATTTTCAGATTATGGAGTGAATATGACCCTGATGCAAAGGGTAGAATAAAACATTTAGATGTAGTTACTTTATTAAGAAAAATTAGCCCACCTTTAGGTGAGTACATAATTTATCTTTTATTTATTGTCCTCTGTGTACTTGTGAACTTTCTAAAACTTCTTTCCTCCATTCCGTCTGTCATGTGAATTTTTATATGTCCAGGTTTTGGTAAGTTATGTCCGCATCGTGTGGCGTGTAAGCGCCTCGTTTCTATGAATATGCCGCTTAACTCAGACGGTACGGTTCTCTTCAACGCCACGCTCTTCGCCGTCGTTAGAACCTCGCTGAAGATCAAAACGGAAGGTAAGTGCAGTGCAATTTGATACATCTAGAAAAGTGTTAGTTGGGGTTGGTAGTGTATTTTGGAAATCTTTTCATACGACTTTCATTGAAAACACTGATTTCAAATCTTAGGCTTCTCGCACAAATATTCTCATCTCCGTATCGATTTGATTAAATGTTAAAATCTTGGCACTGTTGGTTTAGAGGCGATGAACAAAAAAAAATTATGACTCAAGAATAGTCTGCTCACAAGTTCTTATTCTACAGGCAACATAGATGACTGCAACACACAACTAAGAGCGGTCATCAAAAAGATTTGGAAGAGAACATCTCCAAAGCTATTAGATCAGGTAGTTCCACCGCCAGGAGATCCAAATGAAATCACCGTGGGCAAGTTCTACGCCACCTTCCTTATACAGGATTACTTTAGAAGGTCAGTCGAGATGAAATAGCAAGTTTCTGTTATTTTATTCGATTTAGATTGTATGGTACATGATGTTTAGAAAATTAAGAGTTAGACCGGTTATATTAAGAAAAAACGAATAAGTCGTTTTTTGAGGCAAGTGGCCAGAAAACATTATCATGCACCATAGAATCACTATAATTTTGTTATTTTTTATAAATCGGTGATGGTTGATATTAAGTAAATCGGTTCTGTATTCATGTGAACGCTGCTGATGGAATGCATACATAGAATTCTGAATATACATATATTGAAGAACACAAAACCGATTTAACCGATTTAAATTAGAATTTATTCTAAATTATCTTACAAAATTATTTGATTACATCCGGTTTTGTCCTTCGTCGACTCCCGAATCTGGGTTACAATTGGCGTTTAGAGTCTGAGGAGAAATTAAATATAAAAGACGAGAGCACAACAAGCAACCATTCGTGTGTTAAGTATAATATATAAAAAGAAAACCTTAACTCGTTTGGTGATTGGTCAGAATTATTTCGTTTGAATTTATTTCGTGTTTTGATTTGATTTCGTTTCATTTAATTTTGGTCAACACTGACAAATACATTTTTGTTTCATAGGAATCACGCGTGAGTAACAACAGATACGTATGTGTAGGAAAGAATGTTCCCTTTTTTAGTGTTTTTTATCATACAAATGCTGACCCTTTGCGATAGATCTAATAAACTATAGAGGTCAAAGCGTTACCCCAGAAACAACGTTGGAATTTGGTTCAAACATACTGTTTTACCCTGCATGTCCCTATGACGCTCCTAAAACGTATAATCTTTGGTTTAGCTTCATACAAGCTCTTTTGTACACATTTACGAATTGATGCTATCCAAAAGCATGCAGATGTTTTCTACAATCCAACTACCATGTTTTTATTTTGTCCAATATTTTTTGTTTCCCGTTGTTATATGTTGTGTTTTTGTGATATTTACGTTATAAATATAATTTTAGTATTAGTTCAGAAAAATGAAAAATTATTATTCTTTGAAAGACTTTTCATCTTCGCATTTAGAATTTCTTGTGATAGGCTATAGCTATATCTGAATCTTCTCTCTTTTGGGATTATTTAGACTACAGATTTTAAGAAAATATCAGTAGTAGTTAACATCATTGTCAACTTTTATATAATAGAACTTTATAAATCCTTAGAAAAATCTTTTCGATATCACTTCAACGCTTAGCATAGTTGCACACTGCAAAGGAATAACTTATGTAAGTACTACAAAATTCTTCTCGATGCTACAAATGATTCTAAACCTAATAATGTAATCATAAGGTTCAAAAAGCGAAAGGAGCAGGAAATGAGGCAGAGTGATGAGCAAACGCACCAGATGACACTGCAAGCTGGGTTAAGAACACTACATGAAGCGGGTCCTGAACTGAAAAGAGCTATATCTGGAAACTTGGATGATATTTCTGCTGAATGTGATGTGCCTATGCATAGGGTATGTATAAAAAAAAATATAAGTAAGATTACAAACAACATTACAGTCTAAACGTAAACAATCTAACGAGATAAATATAATATTTGATATTGTTAAAGATATAGATCTAAAACTTGGACCATATCAAAATCAAGTCAAGAATGGAAAAGAAACTAAACATTAACTCCATAATTCCTTCTATCACAGAGAAACCACTCCTTATTTGGAGGTGTCTGGTCAAGCATACGAAGACACGGACCAAATAGACACTTCCATAGACATCGGAAACATGGAGAACCACCAACAGGTAAAGATACAATTTCATGACTTCACACTTAACATCATATTAATATCAAATTAATTCATTACTAATATTCCACTGATCATTTTTCACACAATATTTTGCCTGGGAAGTATTTTGGTCGACACTATCTATGTATGGAGTTGATTGGCACTTGACGCTTATACGCCTATGCAAGGTTTCATTGAATTAACTCAAACCCCGTAAAGAGGTAATTGAAAACAAAATTATGAACCATTTTTTACTATGCAACCAGCCAACCAACAATCACGAAAATAGATCAACTGTTCCATACATTTATGTTCACATAAATCGCCTTATTCCCGGCCCATGTGGCTGTGCGCGTTCCACCAAGGTCATGATCGATGCGCGACAAAAAACGACAGTTAAAATTGATGTACGTCTATAATTATTGTTAATTGCTTGCTGGATGCTGCACGACCAATTTTGCATCAAACGAGCGTCCCCCCCGCCTCGAACGTCCTGCAGATAGACAGTGAATAACGCGGACGTACGTCAAAACACCGTCGTCGTACGTGTTTGATCGTGTATAAACTTGCTGTACAGCAGATTCACCATTTAGTTAAGAGCGTGTGTCGGAAGGTGACTGCACGTCAAAATGGATCGTGAAACACTCATCCCATTCCCTCCCATCCCTTCATATTTTTTTCCCTCTCTTGTGCTGCCGCTGACATCATCAGAAGAACTCCAATTTTTTGGCTTTTTGATTAAAACTGTTTGCATTTTGATTTAAAATAAATAAAACACGTGCGTAAACAAGGTCGTTTAACTCGACAAAATGTAAGGAACGGTTCACTAATGTTTCACCAAAATACCATTAGAAAAGTTTTGGTTTTCAACCAACGTTTCGTATACCACTATTTATTTCATAAACAACTTATTCCGCAAATGTTTTATTTTATAAACACTCGCTTTACAAACATTTATTTGCCAAATGCTTCTCTTTACGAATGTTTCGGATGATATTTAATCATATAATTTTTTTCATATTTTTTTTTAAACGTTCCCCCACACTAGGAATTTCTCCTGTATCGTGGGTGCGTTTACACACATTTAAACTCATATGTATATACAAATATTTAATATTAAGTAACTTTTGGAAAAATCACGTCTATACTAATTATCATTTGATAATACCTTTTCTAAACCAGTCACAAAGTGATTACAACGGTATTGTTTTGCATAATTTTATTGAATTACAAATAATCCTACATGGTTGCAATTTCTATTTGGGTCAATTAATTTACAGGCAAGTACTGAAGTTCTTTACACTTACTAAAGTAGTTTTTCTATATAATCTAGTCGTTACTGGCACTCGCCGGCCGCTGCCACGGCACCGCTCGCTTCGGTCGCTCGGCTCGTGCATAGGGGGTCACAGTTTTACTTCGATCATTTTTAACCTAACCTAACCATTTTTTTTTTAATAATTAACATAATCTTTCATTTTTAGGAATTTGCGTAATAATAAGTCAATATGTCAAACGTTGTTTTATGAGATAAAATAAAAAAAATGAATTGTTTGTAAAATAATACGTTATTAAAAAAAAGTTTATCAGATAATTATTTTCTTAAGTGAATTATTTGGCAAACTCGTTTTTGTATAATGATGAAATGACAAATCATGTTTTTGCCAATCGTTTCTTGTCAAGTAAAAATTTGTAAATAAATTTTTGGTGAACTAACAGGGTACCGTAAGGAACAGGTGATATTATTTTCGCGGTTTTCACCCTTGTTTAGGGGTTTCAGTGCTTGCGTACTTGGGGCATCGCACAGACTGGTTTAGCATCTTGAGGGGTGCTAGGCGAAGATGTGTAGTCACCATAACCTTTCAAACGATACATAGATAGTGATTTGACTACTTTCAAAGAGAATGAGAGTGGAATTAAAATGAATGAGATTACCAGTGAAATGTCTTCTCTATGCAGATGAACAAATAAAACATTCATCGTCAGCGGAAGAACTACTAACAAATCATGGTAAATATGCTGAACAAGGCATTGGAGATGAACGGAATGAACTAACTGTAGGGTATATGAAAGTGATGATGGTTGAAAGGGGTGAAAAGGTATGGGTGTGTTAAATGCATTGGAACTGATACTGGGTTCGATCCCCAAGTCTGGTGAGGAGATTTGGGGTTTCCTAAACTTTTATGTGACAGCCATACCAATCTTTTTTGCTCGAGAGAGGGACTCGTACATAATTGCTGAAAGATGGTAAGAATGATATAGTTTTGCCTGCCATAAAACACGCCAATGTAATCAACCGACCACATTGGCGTGTTGGTATGCGTTACTGTCAAATAAATAAGTATTCAATGTGTCGTAAAAGGAATGAAAGCAATATACGTGAATAAAAATTTGTAGAACAGTGAAATCGTTGTGGATTAAAAAGATCCCCTAAAGTATCTCATCATCATCATCACATTACCTCGCAAATGTACTGCTGGACGGGTGATAAAATGAATTAACAAATACTAACTTTATCAGTGATGTTCTTAAAGAAAGTCATGTATGCACTAACTTTATCAGTGATGTTCATAAATAAAGTCATGTATGCATAAGAAGAAGCAAAAGAGTATGTAAGATCATTGCATGTGGTGTTCTGTAGTTGCTGCCTACTCCCTTGAGAAATAGGTTTGAGGATATGTGAAACATTTTAGATGGCGATGCCGGCGTCGGTGCCCCAGGTGGTGTAGGAAATCATTTGAGTTCAATGATGCAAAGGGAATATGGAGTTGGACCACTACCCCTTACACCTAATTTGTGAGTTGCTTAAAATTAATAACTGTGTTCCGCAGATGACGACAGCACCATAGATACAGGAAAAATAATATCAACTTTGATTATATTACTATTGGAGAAAGTACCGTGTTCAAACAATACCTGTATCATTTTCAGAACAAATGGTCAGCCAAAGGAACAAATACCATTAAGGCCTCTAATATTTAATGGAGAATCGGAGAAAATATACCAAGTGCTCGAGTAAGTACTACTAGTACTCAACAACTAATAAATTCATAATATTACATCAATCATTTCAATAAATCTGTTTAATATTCTAATACATATCAGAGTCTAAATAAGAAATGCTTATATTACAGAAGAACCACAAATGACCTAAAGAACACTATTTACCAAGGTAGCCTGACGTGTGGTTTTGTAGTTTTTTTTCTTAAGTAAAAGTTTGCATCTCCCGCACTCTTGCGCAAATAACCTTTCTAACGCTTCCATCTTCTTTCACCGCTTCTGTGTGGATAACGGTACGTACTAACAGCAATCAAAAGTCCAACTACCCGGAGATGCTCGGGCAGATCGGTCTGGCTTTCGGCTGCGTCAACTATCTGTCGACGCCGAGCGAGGGCTTGACCGCATCGAAGCCAACGGCGACGGTATCGAGGCAGAAAGTTCACCCGGAGGACTCGACATCTTCAAGGGAGAAACTATCGATACCGAGGATGGCGTCAGTGGAGGATAAGACGCCGTCCCCGAATACAAATACGTACGAGCAGATACAGCCGAAGATATCGCCGCTGTTAGCGAGCGAGTGTACGCCAACGACGGAGTCGCGAACGATGACGTTGTACGGGTACAACGCGGCCGCAAAGCTGCCGTTCGCGTTCTCTCACGCAAAGGAGCGCGTGTGCCGCGGCGGGGAGCGGCGCAGCCTGCGCGCCATCAAGCCGGCGCTGTGCGGAGCAGGTCGGATGGTGCGCAGCGCCTCGTCGGGGGCGGCCTCGCATGCGCCGCCCGCTCGGCTTGTAGATCGCCCGCACTCGCCAGGTCCGCACGCCAAAGGGAGCTTCCTTCCAATTATTTTGTCTTTCCCCTTAAAAACTACTTTGATGTCCGATTAACGATAGTTTAACCCATAGATTTATTGGGTCTAATTATTTATCTTTATTAGACTCTAGTCGGATAGTAAATTATTATATTTTTAGCAGTATCAATGAAATACAAGTAGTTAAAATCTCAAAACTTATTTTACATGAAGGAAGCTTTCTACAATGTAGAATAATTAACGCTCATCAATAAAACTTCAAAGCTTACAGGATTACATTGCAGGCAAACGGAAACCTGACGGTATAAAATAATGATTTTACACACACACTTTGCTTCAGCAAATTTCATGTTTGTAACTTCACACAAATATAACAATACACCAATCTTGCACTGAAAATAAATTATGAGGTAAAATTATAACTTAATTTCTGATTAAAAATAATGATATTGACACAGGTTAAAATATATCATCATCGTAACTAGCATGTAAACTAACATTGAAGGGCTAAAATAGTGCATTTTTAGAATTATTGAGGATTTAGAAAAGCTTTTAGAGGATTTTGAGAAAAAGTTTTTGTTTTGTATGGTTTGCACGAAAGTTTTAATAATCATAAAAATCCACGAGGACGCTATTGATTTAGAATTAATGTATAGAGAAATTATTGAGATTCATCGCTTTAAGAATCATTATAGGCTAGCTTATGAGCTTTTGAGAAATTAGAAAATTAATAGTTTAGATTTTAGATTTTCAAAAACAAATTTTAATGAGGTATGTTTAATTTTGTAATGATATTAATTGTTCACTGAAATTAGAATAATTGCAAATTAAAATGATTCTTAACGTTCCTTGAATGAAAAGTCATGTCATCTATATAAACGCGATGTATTACACCTGATATTACAGGAGGAGATAGCTTTGGGCGTGGGGTGGTGTCGCTTCCCGGCAGTCCACGGGGAAACAACTCCTCGGCGCCAGTCGTGGTGGGATCCGCAGAGAGTCTGGTTACAAGAGTAAGTTCAATTATACGTAATAGGCATATGATATATTGCCGATCTAAGTCAACATAATAATGAAATTAATATCTTGATATAATTATTAAACAAAACATTTTGAAATGTTTTATTTTCAGGTGCTGACTGAGCAGGGTCTGGGTGATTACTGTGACCCTGAGTTCGTGCGGAACACCTCTCGAGAGATGCAAGAAGCACTAGAGATGACGCAGGAGCAAATGGACAGGTAATTATGAATCGCCATATAAATCATAAAGTCGTAACGTTTACCTCCAGGTTGCAATTTTAATATTTAACTTTGCAATTCTTTATGATCACAGAGCCGCACATCAGCTGATGGTCAACGAGAAGAACATAAAACAAGCTCAAACCCAACAACCCCAAGTTGTAAGTATCAGAGTTTCTCACACAGAATGCTTTACTAATCCTGCCCACTAATTCACTTTTCAGCTGACAACTTGCTATCATATTTTATAACGAATGTATAGGGTAACATTTGGGTTGTAGGGCGACATCCTTGCCCGCCAGTACCACCCGTTCCACCAGCCGGCGACGATGCCGCCGCCGGTTTGCAAGCGGTTATAGCACCCGCCCACAGCGAACCCGCGCCTACCAGCGCGGACGCACACAGCGCGCGCGACGCCAAACGTCACACCCATCATAGGAAAAAAAGAAAACGCAAACCAGTATTGGTTTAGCAAGATTTTACTGTATAAATATTGGTTCGTTTAAATAGTTTGATAATTTCATTCTATCGTGAAATAATTCAGTCTATCAATGATACGATTGAGTTATTTCACGTTTCATGATATTTATGCTCAAATTCTTCGTTTGTTTCTCAATTTTTAAAACAGGCGGATCAAATTTACGGTACGTAAGTACTTTTTAAAATTCTATACTGTGGTTATCACAGGTAAAGTGAGATTGTAGTTGTTTAGGTATAGCGTAATTATTACGGGCAGAACACTAATGAAAACTATTTGTACCTACTCCAAAAGTGTTGAGTACTCTTTAGTCGCCATTTCAGAGAATTGGCCCTTTTAAAATCATATATTAGAATATGTTGTTTTTTTTATGAGAGAGAAAACGCTCTCATTAATAAAATAGATAGAAATTTTATTCAAAATGTATAATTTTATCCTTTTTAGGTATTAAAATTTATATTTTGCAAAATAGTGTAAGTATTGTATTGTGCAAGTTTTAATAAAAGTTGTTTAAAAATAGAAAATTGTAACTTTAATCAAATTAATTAAATATCGTCGATTTCATAAAACTTGCATGAGACAAAAGCTTTTAATTTGAAAAGTTAAAAATTATATTTAATAAATGCGAACGATTCTTCCTCTAGTTTAAATATTGGTTATAGTAACGAAGCTTTCAAAACGTTTGAACGCTGGAAGCTTTTGTGGTGAAATATAAAATTTGGTGTGATTTTATTAAAAGAAGTCGCTTTGATTGTTACGATTCAGTATTAAGTGGGAAGTTATTACCTTGTTTAGCGATATTCTAGTAACCTAAATTCTGTAGGTTATTTTGTTTCCTAATTTTTACCACCAGATCCAAGACAATACCGAATTTGAAGACTTTGACGTACTGATTGTAAAACTAGCCCTCGGCGTAGGGGAATCCAATTTTCTGTAGTATACCCAAAAGTTGAATTTATAAAAATTTATGGTTCTCGATGACATTTTGTGATAGGGACAAATAGGTGTGACACAGTGATTTTTATAAGTTCAGCTTTAATGAATAGCTTTGACCACTTTTAGAATAGACACTAATGAATTCTAGCGTAAACACTAGGCTCGTTCGACGCCTACGATGAAACTAAAGATGAGGGTCTGATTTTCATCTCTTCAGTAACTTTACAATATAAAAGTAAGCACTCTTTTGAATTTTTAATAGATTTTATAGGTGGATCGATTTATATACGATTTTTCCATCCATGTCCTCCTCGGGTTGTTAGTTAAGTCGATTTTATTTTCATCTACTAAACTCACACCTATGAGCTTAGTACGGGAACATAGTTTGTTCTTTGCTACATTAGATGAAGAGATAACTAATTTTGGGCAATAATTTTCATAGCTAACATCCTCGCTTTTTCTAAAGCTGCGTGTACTTGTGATAATGTCGCGGGGTGTTTATTTAAAGTTGTATCATCCAAACTTTGTTACAGTTCTACTGACTTTACTACTACTTATTTTTCAAAAGTGCGAAAATGTTGAAAACTGCGAAAAAGGTTCTGTGGCAGCATTTGAAGATTTTAATGTCTCATCATCCTTTTCGTATAGGTATATTTGATGATAATGATGATAAAATCGGCGGATCGACGAGTAAATGAGGCGACATAAAAAATAATTATGAAAAAGTTAATAGAATTGTAACCAATTAAGGTGTCGTCATTCATTTCATAAAAGACAGTTAAAGAGTAATTGTGTATTTGCGAAGAGGCATTTACTAATCTCGATTGTCTCGACTCCTCGATTAGTTAGGCAGCGGAGATAGGTAATCATTAACTATTTAGTTTTTAACTCTAGTTAAATTTAACGAAATTTGCAATTTCTTGAACTGTTTTTGGTAGATAAGGTTTATAGCAAAAAAGTATGGCCAAATTTAATGTTGATTAAAGGTTTATTGACTTAAAATATTTATTATTTTACTGCAGCGGGTACCTAATTGCGTAACCAACTATCAGTAGGAAAGGCTTTCATTGTGACAGTTCAACAACATTCATTGCGTTATTGACGTTTGCTGAGCACACATTTTTCGAACATATGAAGCAATAGATTAGCAATATTCTTCAAAATGATTCAGGTTGAAATTGATAGTTTGATACACAATTAGGGTGCTGGTTAACTGTAAACAAACGTTCCAATTCTATTTGTATAAATCTTCATAGATCATACAGGAAATGTTTCAATCACAGTTACAAACTCAGTTTGTCGTATCCGCCAGATTTTAAATAATGGATACTTTGGTAGACCATTTTGGTACGGAACCCTAGAAAGAACCCAATTGTAATGTAGCCTACTAAAAAAATCAGAACAAGGTGTTGCAATTTTCTGAAATATTAGCTCTTTAAGATAAATTCCCTGGTAAGTGCCCTTTTAAACTCTATGAAGCGACGTAGTGTAGTATATTATCGTCAGCAACTCCACGTACCGTCAACACACTCCACATTCCTCTAGAATTAAGGTCAATCATACCAACAATTTTATATTCTGTTGAAACCTCTTCGCTGGACAAAGAAGAATTTGAATCTTTTAGAGTCGCGTATTTAAAAATGACAAATGCTACTGCACTGTTGTTCCCTATCTTCAATACGGTGAGGGTTTATAACGGCTTCTTACGTAACGCCTTTATTGTTTCACTTATCAAAAAAAAACCTGTTTTTGGGATTGTGGGCCTCAAGAGTCTGTGCTGGAGAAGAATAAAACTGATGCTACTACCTGCCTACTATGATCCTGTCATAGAAGGTACATCTATTCTACTTTATTCTTCTGCTAGCGTGATGTGTGTGGCAGCATTCGCCGTCTAGTAAATACGCGTCTCGATAAGCCTGTCTACTTCTGGTTTAGGCTACTACAGCAAAGAGTTCGGAGTTAATTAATTAACGCACAAAATAAATGTATAACTAAGATGTTCGTAAAATATTCTAAATATACTATTATATTATTAAATGTAACACCAATTTTCTGGTAAAAATGCCGTAAACTTTTATTGCGACAGATTTATTGGGCAATTTTCCCGCTGCTGTAAGAGACAGACTGCTGCGCAAAGCTGCCAGCCACTACTGTATTGACTAAATTAGTAGAGTAAGATTTTAAGATTAATTTCGTATGGCCAAGCAAATGTTAAGGCTTAATCATCGAATAATCTAGTTAATGCACATAAAGAAGATACGCTTAATAATGTCATACCTATTCATATTTTAAAGTAAATGCTCTACTTCTCTTTGTTGTTAAGGTAGCCTAATCTATGCTTCCTCTAAACTTTTGGGTGCCAACTTGTTTTAGACGTTAAAATTATGACTTGTTATAAACTTTTAAAATTGCCTTTATATTTTCTGCCATTTTTATATACCTACTCGTTTGGAAATCCTATCCTATTGTCTTTTCTGTTTAGTCTGTGTAAGAGTTTGTTGAAGAAGTTTTAAAGATTTTTAATGAAAATAAATAAAGTAGAGCCCCATGAAGTATATAATTATATATAAATCGCTGCTGTTCTTTTTTAGCAGTTATATTTAAAATATTGAGTGCAGAAATGGGCATATTCCTAATTCATCAAATTCTAAATCTCCAAAATGAGAAAGATAGGTAAAGTTTTAAAATCTTTATTCGTTAGTAATTTCATCTGTAAATAATGTACAAAATTAAAACATGATTGTACTCGAAGAAACATGATTTTAAGTACGTTTTTTATATTTCTAGCAGTAATGAGAATCTCGATTGTAAATAGTTATGTAAATAAAAAAGTGTAAAAGATATATATTCCGTCAATCATATAAAAATTGAGACATTATTACCTATATTTATAGTTTAAAAATGAACATTGTAAATTGTTTTCATATAAATAAAAAATGTCGGAAACGCATTTGAATTTTATTTAGTCCTTAATTTTTTCCCGCCAAAAAAGCACTAGAGTATTTTTTATATACATTTAAAGGTACACAAAAGATAGTAAAACCTTTGTCGACGTAACATCCACCAGAATGGGTTTAATCACAAACTCTACTGAACCTGTGGAAGTATTTCTATAAATAAACTAATTTTTCGTCTGATTTTTCTCCTTCCACGCGTTCGATTAACATAAACAGCAGTTTTACCTTGTTAAAACCCGACTGGTATTGCTTATAGTATAGTTAAAATCTCGCTGCAGACTAGGTCATAAATCATTCGAGTGTTTCGCTCTCTTTCCCACTCACGGGCCTTATGGGCAGGCCACGCCCACACGTAGTCCTGTGTATTACTGCAGTCGATGAGTGATATCGATAGTTTTATATATTTATAAATGGGTGATAGAAATAAATACACATTTTTTTTTTATTTTATTACCAAATTTACTACAAAGCATATTAAATATATAAACAAAAGAACGTATATATAAAACTAAAAATAGAAAATTAAAATTCTTCGTCTGAGTCATCATCGATAATGGTCTTGAGCGCGCGCAACTAGCGCACATCCCTACTCCGATTATGATTTATGACCAAGTCTGCAACGAGATTTTAACTATACTATAACTTTACAAATCGTCAATATTAAGAAAATATAACATACTTTGAGCAATTTTCTGATTTTGAAATGTGAAGATGCAGAAAATTTTTGTTTGAATTTGCTGGGTGTACCACAGGGTAATTCTATGGTCCATTTCGGTTGACGTGTTTGACGTATCTGCACTGCGAATTTATTGATTAACTGAAACAGAAAGCGATTCGTCAATGCTTTTCTGAATTTGAAAACTATTGGTAGTTATGAAATTTCATACTGTAAGTGTATGTGTTTCTGACTGCCAGCACAGTCAAAATACAAGATGAGTTTTTGAACAGAGATCACTATGGCAGTAATTGCTTACTGTTAGACACAAAGACTTGTTGCTAGAAATCCATCTTCTCTAGAGTTTTCATTTAAAGCAACATATTTTTCGCTAAAATGTAAAAAATATATTTTTGCAATGAAACCTGTTTATGTACCTATCAGGTTGCATGGACATCTTAAAAGAAATAGTTACAAAGAGGAAGCTCAACTTTCTAGTTTTGTAGCAACATGATTTGTAGGCTTATAATTGGAGAAAAGGTTGTATGAGCGAAAATAAAAACAATTTTATCATAGACAAACATTACAATTTATTTTTCAATCAGTGTCCCTCTAACTCTCTTCTCCGTAGTCTGTGCGGGGGTCTCCGCTTGTCTCTTATTCATTCCTTTCCTCTCCAATTGCTTTTCAATAATCCTAGCATTATTGGCATAACTGTCTGCCACCTCCCGAGCTTCAATCTCATCTTCCTCCTCATCAATGGTAGAAACAGTGACCGAACTGAATTTGCCCATGTTTTTCGTGTGTTTTGTTACCATAATCTTCTTTGGTTGTGTTAAGGCAACCTGTTTATAGATGTCTGTGACTCCTCCCTCACCAGCCGTCTGTACCAATGCTTCTTTCATTATAAAAACTATGTTGTTATCTTGGTCATGTTTGTAGTAGATTGGTATAGCACACTTTTTGCATTTTAGTCTGTATTGTCGCTCGATACCTTTCTCCCGTTTCAAGTACACTGTCTCGTCAGGGTCCGACGTGATTTTGTGTGCGTGTTTTGAGCCGTCAATGACTCGTGCGCCGTCTGTAGGTCGGAGGGGCAAACGGTCAATGGTGCAATCCAGGATAAGCGACATTTGGCCGCACAGGCAGTAGTATATGTGTAACGGCTTCGTCTCATTGTATTCTTCTTGGTCTTTTGTGTCTGAGCAGACGATGCTTCTCGAAACTACTTTTGGCATCGTGTTTGGGAGATCTTAGGAACACGTCTCAATTTTGCCTTCTGTGTTAGTTTGCTATACCAACAGTAACTGCCACTGTAGTCAACTTCACATCCACCTAGTGTTTAAATGTTTCAATCCTCAACAATATTGTAAATTAAAACAGTAAATAAAACACTCGATACTTTGGCAAAATGCAGGTTGTCAATGTCAAGATTGTCAAGTCAAGTCAATATTTGTTGTCAATTTGGCATTTATCTGTTGCATAGACTATTTCATTTTCATTTTTCTAAAAGAGGAAAGAGGATATTGGATAATTTTCAACTGAGTGACACCGCAGAAGACTATCCAGCAGCCGCAGGAAGCACAAAGAGAGGCCTACCCTAAACCAATGCTAAATTCCCCCTGCTGGCAGGGGCGCAAAGCAATGACCTCTTCTACCTCCGCAATGCGTAACCAGATATGAACCAACTTGAATTTTGTTCAACCAAAATTATTTACGATTAAAAAAAAATTGATTATTTTTCCATTTATGTATCCAGTAAGAAAACAAAAATCAAAAGTACAAAATGATGCAACTGCATTCTAAAAAATCAATACAATCCCTATCGTTTATGGTGTGGTTTATGGTTAGAAAATACGTTGGTCATGTTGGTAACACCTGCTGTCAACTTCACGCTACTGCGATTGTCTTTTATTCCACAGAATTGTGTTTCATTGCACATGTTCATCGATTTCTGTTGAATTTAGGGAAAGTATTGCGAATTGAACTGCAAAATGGGTGCTATAGCCAGCAGATACCGTGTTTACAACTCGGGACTCACAAACATCGACGTAAAACCTGAAGAAAGTGACACCAACCGTGAAAATCCCGGAACGTTAGATGAGATACATAAAAAGACCAAAGGTATTTTTTACACACGTTTTAACTGTTTTAGCGATTATCAAAAATGATTAAAATGATAATTGGATTCTTAAAAACATATCGAGGTTACGCGTTCAGTCAGAAAACGGCGGCAACCGTATTTTTATACCGACATAAAAGTTGGGTTATCTTGTGATGTAATATTAGATAATTTACTAGAATACTAGCGATGTATACATCTAGAAACCTTCATAGATAAGTGCTGTGAATTAAAATAATTATAAATTGAATGTATTCATACAGATTGGAACAAAACTAGTCTAAGTACAGACTGACATGGAAGTATCTCTACTCTATTTGTATTCTGATAACAATATTATCAACCTCTATCGTAACCGTACCGATTTCGAATTTATTACACATTGCGAGGTCATAAATTGGAGCAATACAGAATGGAATGCAGTAATCATCCTCTAGCCATAATTAAATTTCTTGTGAAGTATTTAGTAATTATTTGCAATTAAAATTGTAAAAATAATCACCTGCAGACCAGTAAATTTATAACTCACAACCTAGCAACAGTACAGTATTCTGTTTAAGATGTCATGGTTTGATTAATAGTTGTGGCCTGCATCTTATTCATTTAAATCTATGCAGGACTTTCCATTGAGCTTGTTTTCCCATACTGTTTACCCATCTGCCAAGTTTAATTCTCATAGGCTTTAGGGAAGCAAGCAATACTCTCATTATAATTGCATATCATTAGGGGCAATAGTGGTCTAACAAAGCCTAATTTAAAACTTGAGTATTTCTGCTTGATACATAATTATATTTGAAAGCTATAAGATTTTTATTTTAGTCTATTCGGGAAACTTACAGCTATCATAAACAGTGTTCTTAACACTTTGAGCAGAGCAATGTTACAATATATAAAATTTGATAAACGCTATTTGACACAATGTTTAGTCCCGTCAGCAAAATATATGTCTTTCTTAAAAGAACATGTACAAATGGCTACGGCTTATACCAATTCCTTCAAGCTACGTCTTCGCGCTGTATGTATCACTTTAAAATTTCGGACTGCTAGTTCTGCTGAAAATGTTAAACAATATGAAACTGAAGGCCACTTACCTATGGTATGGTATGGTGCCTATTGGCATTAAAAGGGCTATCACAATTTTTCTTGTATTTGAGTGTTTGAAGAGTCACACACTCAAATACAAAAAAAAAAATGATATTTATTTAGAGCACTCCCGAGAGAAATAATCAAATTTTCTCAGGCATATTTTTTTTTTGTTTTTAGTTTGATTATTTCTCTCGGGAGTGCTTTAAATAAATATCAATTTTTTCTTGTATTTGAGTGTGGGACTCTTCAAACACTCAAATACAAAAAAAATTGTGATAGCCCCCTTAAGTCTGCCTCTGTACATTTGTGTGCTTAGAGTGTATAATAAATAAATAAATAAAAGATCTCACATATATGCACAATAGGCTTGTCACATTATTATCATCTGCTTAGCCTTTTCCCACCCATGTTGTGGTCAGCTTCCAGTCTAACTGGATTCAGCAGAATACCATTATTTTACATGAAACAACTGTCTATCTCAGTTCCACAACCCAATTAGTTGGTAACACGATGGGTGCACAGTAAGCAGTTTGATGTACCAACATTTTTTTTTTTTTGTTCAAGATTTTATCAAACAACAAGCATAGTGTAATAAAAAAAAAACTTGCCGTCGCGGTACGCCTGGCAGATGTGAAACATCGAAACGATTCTCTGCGTTCGACAACAACATCCGTTTACATTGTAGGGATTTATCAACATCATTCTACGAACCAGTAGTTTGCAATCGTAAGCATAGATGGCGCTATCCGTAATTGTAACGCTTGTGTAACGTTACGCTTCGCGATCACCACGCTTCAGCCACTCAAACCCCACGCTGATGCGATATAGATGTTTCATATCAAAAGATGGAATTTGAAATCAATTGTAATCGAAACTCAAACTACATAACAAGTTGATATTTACGTTGATCTATTATGAATAATTATGATGTAAACAAAATAGCAGTATTGTAAGAATTTTTTTTTCATAGAGGAATCCTATTGTGTCACTCAAACTAGAATATGTAGTGGAAATCGTGGTTTGTTTTGAAGCATGTAAGTAATAATTGCATATCATCTTGAGGACAGTTCTATTTTCTGCAACCTAAAATACAAATGCCCCTTTTCGCAAAACTCAAAATTAACAATAAAACAAAAAAAAAAGACATGTGGAAGGCCAAGAAGGCTCCTAAATCAGCATAGTCCTGCAATTCCTTCAAAATAAATACCACAGCGCTGGTATTCTGATGTGATGCCACTATACTCCTTTTTATGCCAATGGATTCATAACTCAATTTACTTTATAACCGTTGTATAGCAATTTTTACGTGACTCGGTAACTAGGTTGTGGAGGTCAGTTAGGCAGTTGCTATACTGGAAGCTAAACCTAACATTGTTGGGAAGGGCTAAGCAACTGATGATGTTGCAATAATCTCCTCAGTCAATGTATTCAGGCAGATTGTTGGGTTGGATTTTAAAACGAGTCGCCTGAATTTCAGGATATTGGTGGTGTAGGGGGCTTAAGGGAGTTAGTCTTAATCTCCCCAAAATAATTTTGGCTGCCGAAGTTGCGTCTAAATATTTTTAAACAATTTCCAAAAATTCCTAAATACCTACGAATAATTATATTTTATATATTATGTTTTATAGGAAATGTATAAGAAGAGAACATAATTCTTAGGTAATAATTAATAGCAATGTATTACTCCGAGTTGGCACAATCCGACTTCATTGCTCCCGCCTTAGCCATTGTGGTTATTTTTTTTAAACCACCCAGAAATAGGAGCCCCGCATAGCGGGGCTCCGTCGACTCATAATTGAAGCCAGTTTTTATATATATTATGTTTTTTTTTGTAACAATTTTTATACAATTTTTGTACAAATTTCTGTTTTTTATTTTTTCTAAGGAAACTAAGTATTTCAGGCGAGTGAAAATGGTGAGGGGGGGATCCGACCCCTCCCCCCCTCTCCCCCCAACCATTCACAAACCCTTAAAATGGCGACGTATTTCGAAATTTTTACCAGATTGTTTCCTACATACTGTTGTTGTAGTTAATATTTTGCACTTCTGTAAGGTAAAACTTTCTAATAATTATGTTAAAATAATTTGTGCTTCAGATGTGATGCCACTCAACTTTGAAGGTGGAAAGCTGATGGTGAATAGGGGGCTCTCCAATCATTTCCAGGTATTTAATTGGTCTAGAAGTCTAGATATAATAAGATAAATATTTGCAGATATATCAATGTCTAAAATTGATTCTATGCTTTTGGAAATAAGAGCATTTTCCTTCTAAAAATTAAATTAAAATTTTTGTTGAATTTTTCATTAATCTTATCTACAGCTTCTTTACATCTATAAAGATTACGAAATTCATCTGAAATTAGATAAAGATAATTAGAAAGTAATAGGCTCTTTCTTAGAGCATGTTCAGAAGTATATTTTTATATCCACTTTGTAGAAAGGTCAAAGAATACAGTTGCAACATATTCTTATAAACCTACATGAAAAAGGTTTCATTTGTAATCTAAAGAGTAACTAAGCTAATCTTTGCCTGAAGTGTGCAAGAGTATTTATAATTTTCTGAAGCTGTAGGTAGGAGATCAGTGGTGGCTCAGTGGTAATTGCCCCTGCCTTATAAGTTGTAGGTTCAAACCGAGACAGGCCCTTTACATTGTCTGATTTATTTAATCTCCACTGCTCTCAAAATGGTGAAGGAAAATATCATGAGGAAACCGGCATGTCCTAGAACGAAAAATACGAAGACATGTATTGTGTCATCATCATCATCATCTTAAGATGAAGTAAGAACGTTATAGGCTGATTATGAATTTATGTAGGTATAAAAGAAAGAAATAAAGAGTATCCGAGTGAGAGAAAAACTACATTAGAAAAAGTAGATTTAAATACATGTGAGGGTGTGTGAGTAAGTCTCCCGTCCAATCCGCCGCGGTGGACGCTCCGGGCGTCGAGAGCCGCGTGACGACTCCCGGCCACCGTAGGCGCGGGCCTGCGGGCGGTGAGTAATGGGTAGCTCACCGTCCGATCAGGACCAGGCCCGTGCTGGACGGCGCGTACGTGTTCCACGCGCGCCTCAAAGAGATGTCAGCATCGAAGAGGGGGCCCACTAGGGCTCAAGCCTGCCGGGAAAGCGGGATCATCCGAAAGGGGTACCGCTGACCCGGAACATAAAGGGCCAAGGAAGGAACACGGGTGGGTTTTAGTCAGTAAGAGTCAGACACTCCCTTCCGCTCCACCCAGAGCGGGAGGGGTCATTTGGTGATTTCCCATCCTCAAAAAAAAGGGTGTGTGAGTATGGTGCAAATGCTATTAAATTATGCTATGGTATGTTTGATCCTATGAGGCTGGCAATTGGCATAGTCAACACAGAAGACAAAAACTGAAAATTTAAAATAATACTTTAAATATGCTTACAAACTCTTTACTCCCATTCTAGATGTCCCACACACTGACAATGAGTTCAGCACAGAATGGGTACAAGTTAGGAGCTACATACATTGGTACCAAGCAGATCTCGCCCACTGAAGCTTTCCCCGTCATCCTGGGAGATGTGGACCCGTCAGGGAATATCAACTTTAGTTTAATTCATCAACTTACTCCGGAAATTCGGCTGAAGGGAGCTGCACAGGTAAAGTGGATTTTTTCTTAATATCTTAAACGTTTTTCTTTAACCCTAGCCCAAACTATTCATCCAATGCAGATGCTATTCACCGCTTATTGTGGACAAATCAATGATCTTGTATTGTGTGATCCTTTATACCAATTGAGCGGCTTAGGCCAGAAACATTCGAGTTTCTCTTACATTTAATATGGCTATGCACATATGCTATGCTATGCTATTGCTTTTTTTCAATGTTGTGTAAAATAAAGAATTCAATAAATATCTTTTGACATTAGTAGCGTATGGCAGTAATTTCGATTGAGAAACGTCCTTACATATTGGAATCGAAAATAAACAACTACATGATAGAAGGGAAACATCGAAATCGTTTATTTTTTTACAATAGGTGTCAGAACTAAATAGGTATCCTACATGAAAACCTGCCTGACCTTGAGGCGTAGCGCTGGGGCGGTGAGGGCGGCGTCAACTGTCACTGAGAACCTTGCATTCGGTGCTGGCGACGTACTGTCGGTGTCTCCGCTGTGCTGGTTGCCGGTGCCACAGTTGCCACAGGATAATGAGTCTAGACGTTGGTGTCTCCTTTTCGTGGTACAGATGAGCTGGTTTGAGTC